>CM020179.1:37350243-37368331 GCA_009805545.1 Oryza longistaminata | reverse complement strand
ATTGATGTATCACATATTAATACAATTTTTTTTTTTAATTATTTAAGTGACATGTAAATAATGAGAATATTATTTTTTGGAGAGTTTAAATCACTCTCACAGCATAGGTCATACACATTACACGCATGCTGGTGATGTCCCCTCACCATCTATCGTTAAAGTAAATCAGGGACACTAAACCATTTTTTTCTCCTCAATTTAGGAGTTGGAAGAGATAGCATCACGTGGATAGGTAAGGATTACTAGAGATAAACCAATTTTAGTTGTGAACGAGAGTAAATAAAAGAGTACAAGTTCAACTTATTTTTGGGAGAGAAGGAGTAGGCATCTATTTTTAGAATACTATTACTTCACCCGGTTTTAAAATATAAAGATTTTAGGATTCAAAACATTAATATCACAATATAAACAACTTTTTCATACAGTTTCTACATTTCAACCAATTTCTCCATTTAATTCTTATCTCAACCAATTACAATTATTTTTTCACCCAAAACTTTGGTTTCTTCTAAAACTTTCATCAATGATTATATTTTTGAATGTGAAGTGTTACTCTAGACCTGCTATACTAATATAACTCTCTTCATTTACATGCGTCTCCACTATGGATTGTGCTATCGATATCTGGGAAATATGGTTGGCTACTGGAAAACGCTATTATTCGGCCAAGCTCGATGGCGCTGCTGGCTCTTCACCACTAGGCCGTTTAGCAGATATTAAAAGTTGAGGAAGAAAATACTTCAGAGTATAATATCCTCATTAAATAAGTAATGTTGAGGGTAAGATGCAAAGAAAATTAAAAGGAATATGATATGATAGATAAGTAACATTTTCAATCCTTTACAGTTATGAACAAATAACATAACATCTTATATTTATATTTATGGACAAATATATTTGTGCACTCGAGGAGTATAACTGGCCTCTCTTGTCTGAAACGCATAGCACTAACCTGCCACTTGATGGATCTGATTGTTTCAGGTGAAGATATTTACCACTGTGATTAAGCACTGTTTAATTCGTATGGTCTTCGTCGAGTCAATGAAATCAAAGAGGAGTTAGGCCGCATTATCTGAACTGAAATCGACCTAGCTAGCGTACGTAACACCCTGCATTATCTGAACTGACAGTGGACCGGCCAGCAGAGTGAGAGCAAGCATAGCAGCCAAAATGTGCAGAAGCCATCGACCAATTGGATCGCACAAATTAACAACATTACTCCCTCATTCACAAATAATTATTGGTTTCGACCTGTAACAGAATAGCCTTTAACTTAATACATATTTGATCTCCGATGAATTGATAGACAGATTATGTTTGCATGCAGCTACCAGTAGCTTAACAGTGCAGGCGAAAAGTGTGCGGCCCCCTCCCTCCAATTGCGAAGTGGCCCTCCCCTGTGCTGACTTGCTGTTTGCACGCCACACACAACCCATCTGCGGAAAGAAAGCAACTAAAGCGCTACATCTCCTACATGCGTGCGTGCTACACGCCTTCTCCGTCCTAAAAAAAAAAAGGCAAATCCTGGGTTTCCTTGCTGTCAACTTTGACTGTTCCGTCTTATATAAAAATTTTTTTATAAATCGTATTTTTATTGTTGTTAATGATAAAACATGATTAATACTTTGTGCTGACTTGTCTTTTTAATTTTTTTCATAAATTTTTTTAAATTAGACGACGGTCAAACGTTGGGTACCGGAAAACAGGGTTTGTCTTTTTTTGCACGGAGGGAGTACAGTGCTACTACCCTCCTCTTCCATGATAAGGCTACTTGAAACAATGATTCTTGGAGGATTTCTATGTGATGATCACTTGGATCAAAGAAATACTATCCAAAAATCCTTACTCCCTCCGGAAAAAAAGGTCCATCCTAACTATGTGTCCAATCCTACCCCTTCCGACAAAAAAAAAAGTCAATTTCTTACTACGAACTTGGAACGTGCGTGTCTACATTCGTAGTTAGAGTTTGTCTTTTTTTAGTTAGATACTACGAGATTCCTTTGAATTATATCCAAAATATAGATATTTTAGATGGTATTTGGGCATGCGATACTACCTTTGGAAATAAATTCTTTGATTCTTTCTCCAACTTCTGTTTTCGCCGGTTGGCGGAAGCTAGCCAAAGTTTATTAAGATTTGGGGAAAAATTCTTTCTCAACTTCTTGATTCCAGTGTTTTTTTTTTCCTACGCCCATTAAATGGTCTTCATATGTTTTATTCATTTTTTTTCAATCCATAATTTGAGATGTATAGTATTTAATTATATATGCATTTCTTTTTGTTCATGTGTTTTAAAATCATGCATTTCGAAAATGCCATGAATCATGCAATCAAATAGTGAGGGAACCTGACACCTAGCTACCAGCAATCAACATGCTTTTTAACCAATTAAACCCACTCGTGCGCACTACCAACCTACAGGGCTACGTATATATACTCATAATCTTCAGACAACAGCAAAGCACAACAGCAGCAACATATGCATGCCCAACTAAGATTCTATCATATGTTATGTCTCCATGAACTACTCACACTAGTGATTATCACTAGTTCACTAGTCATCAGATTCAGAATATATATTAATGAGCAGTGATCACTATGGCCACTCAGCTAACCCAAACATACACTGTGCACGGCGGGCAGTTCACTTTCTCACTATATCAATTAAGCTCAGTCCCTGTTTAGCGAGCTAAAGATCCTAAATTAAAGATGGTGAGTAGCCCACCGGTGAGAACCAAGAAGAGCTTGTTTTTAGCATCTGACTTTTAGTTTATTTTCTAGATCTCGAGATAGAACTAAGTTGGATGTTTTCCAAACAAGACATCGTGCATAGTCAGCAATCAAAGTTCAGTATTGTGTTGTATTGCTCAATTAGTTTCAACCAAAAAACTATTAAAGTGATAGAAAAGATAGTCAAATTTTTTGATCACCTCGGTCTGAATTTTTGACTGCTGGTTCGAGGCTCCAGCTCGACGACATCTTTCGCATCTACCACAGCATCTTTGTGAAAAGGCTAACACAAATTGCTCGATCGAACATAGTACAATAATTTGCAATGTCTGGGGATAGATAGTATAGAGATAGTAGCTATGTTAGCAGTGTGATTGATCATTGCATGCCAACGCATGTGGGAGCATTTTCGTGTGTCCCTTTTGTCGTCAGATGAGATTTATCAAAGCCTCTGTATAGCAGCTAGCTGCATCCACGGTGTT
Organism: Oryza longistaminata; assembly: GCA_009805545.1. NCBI lineage: Eukaryota > Viridiplantae > Streptophyta > Magnoliopsida > Poales > Poaceae > Oryza > Oryza longistaminata. The sequence goes on along the minus strand of CM020179.1, from coordinate 37,365,119 downwards.
GACTTCTGATGACCATGATGTGGAATCTGGAACAAAGACTTGATACAAAATTGCCATGACTTGGGCACTGTAGACAGACTGACAGAGAGTGACTGATCAATCGATTTAGTAGGTCCTGGACTGGTAGTTTTTTTTTTTAAAAAAAGGAATTAAGTTTTCTTGCGAGAACTATTAGTGTCGAGAAAAAGTCAAGGTTTCGTTATATTTTGCTGCTTTTAGTATTTACAAGTGTCATGCCGTGCGTTGCAATGGGCACTGGAATTATAGGGTTTTGTCCTTTTTCTAATCCATTCCTTTTTTAATTTTTGTTTGAAAATATTGATTTTTGGGTGGGGTGTTTTTTGGGAAACTATTTTTCTACGTGCGGGATACGATGTTGAGGAGGACGACGAATCCGCTTTTAAGGTGGTAGAGATAACTCTAATTGATAACATCTTTTTGTTGCTTTATATTGTACGTTGAATTGATATTAATTTATTTGTCAGAATTTATTTTTCACAGGTAAAGTTCAACCATTTGTAAAAACATTGTTGAAAGAAGAACTGTCCAAGTTTGTATGCTCGGCTTAACGTTGGTCGGTCATTAAAAAAACGAAGAAATTAAGTACACTTTTTTAGACAGGAAAGACAACATGCGCAGTAAAAAAAAACACAACTGTTCGTTATTAAGTACTCCCTCTATCCCATTTATAGGGATTTTGAGTTTTTACTTGAACTGTTTGACCATCGTCTTTATTCAAAAAAATTTTAAGAATTATTTTTTTTTTGTGACTTACTTTGTTATTCAAAGTACTTTAATACAACTTTTCGTTTTTTATATTTGTAACAAATTTTTTGAATAAGACGGAGAGTGGCCAAACAATGCAACAGAAACTTCAAAATCCTCTTAATATGGGACGGAAGGAGTAATATATCATGCTATGTACTAATTTACCACTATATACTATAGGACATGAGACCAAGGTAGTATATATATGCATATATTGCTACCACAGCTTAATTCCATCATGCCATGACAAACCAAATACCATTAGTACGCGTAACTGATCACACTCCCTCGTCAGAAATAACCCACAAGCACTCACCGGACTAGGTAAAAGCCAACGAACACTTGAAGGAAAAACGATGCATGCATGTACTGCTACTAGCTAGCTAGTATCACAAGATTGTACAGAACGGACAGGATTGGCACTGCAGAACAGTAGCGATCGTATCAGTTGAAACAGCATGCAGAGGTAGATAGCTCGATAGATATACATATAGAGTTGGTTAATTTATCTCGATTTCTGATCTTCCTTGTATTAGCTTTGGATTTCAGCGTGTAGTTGGATGGATGGATCGATCGATCAGGCTTGTTCTTGTGCTGCGTGTAGATGTGTCGAGGTGGGGCGTCGCTGAGCAGCCTCCTCTGCACGCACTCGTCGTTGTTCTTCCCCTCCTGCATGCTACTGCTTCCTCTCAGCTCCATCAACTGACCAAGAACAAGATGAAATCAATTAACAATCAAGATTAGCTACCACTAATTGCTTCTTCATCAATTCTTGTATATAGCTCTGTATATTTCACTCGATTCCTCACCTCGGAGACCTCGTCGCCATTGCGGTGTCACCCTCCAGCTGCAGCACAGGCTGATCAGCTGAAAGAAAAGCTCCAAAACGTCAGCTAATTTGCAATACACACTATCAATTGAACAATCATAATCCAATTGCTGTAGCTAGCTACCTTGGTGTTCATCACGAGGAACGGGGCGAGCAGCTGCGGCGGAGTGGAAGAGAGAGAAGCAGAGGCGAAGAGGGAAGCAGCGCAAGAGCAGAAGCAGCAGAAGAAGAGGAGACGCCGCGACTAGATGCTCATGTTCTATCGTCTTCGATCTCTTTTCTTTCTTTTACCTTGGGTTTAAACATGGTGCGTTGTTCGAAGGGCGAGGGATGCTGATGAGGAGGAGAGGAGGAGAGATTGCTGCTTTGGGTGGGGCGAGTAGTAGAAGTTAGTGGGGGATATTTTATTCGGGCGAAGTGGCTTGCTTTGTTGCAACTTGCCGTTGTTTGATTACACACAGTGAACTGAAAAAACACATGTTACATGTTACAGTAACAACAGGAAGTGGCAAACAGGGCAGGATTATTATTAATTTTATAAGGGATCGGCCGCATTGCTACAACACCGGGTAGATTTAAGATTTTAGATTATATATATATATATATATATAATTTATATAATGTAAAATTATCAATCCTTAATTTCTCCAATACACAAATATGGGGGCAAAGAAACCTAGGGATCACAAAATTCACAAGCTAGAAATTATCATTAGAATTCCAATCCTTTCTCGCGGCAAATAAACAACGCGTTCGTTTGCCTTTTGGCTTATCAGCTGCATGCGGTCAAAATTTTAAATTTTGAAACTATTTTTTAGAAGACATTTAACTTTTTGCCACTTTTAAGATGTATTTATCATATTCTATTTTGAGGGTATTTAATCATACTCTATTTTTCCAAATATATATACTTTAAAATCGATTAGAATATATATGGTAATTGGGTTTAGCTATAAATATTAATTTTGCTAATAAAACTTTTTTCCAAAGTAAAACAGAGGCTCAAAGGTGCCAAAACAAACTACACCTAGTTCATGCTACGGTAATGCCAATACCGTGTTGGTCAAAACTCAAGTTTTTGCGGTTGGCCTGATGTTAGGTCGTCTAAAAAACCAACCAAAACATGGCTATTTAATTAGTGATAATTTCTACTAGAAAATTTCAACTCTTGAAACAACCGTAATTTGGTTTGTGGGTCATCTGAACTACTGTGTGGTGTGAAAAGAAAGCATATTGGACATTGGTGATAAAGGGATGCTTTATGAAAATGGAATTATATATATCGGAGACAAGGTAAAGGGAACGCAATAGTTAATTGTTGCATAGCCATAATATTAGTACTTGTGTTTTCGTCTAATCCCAGAAAGTAGAACTCCTCTTGTGAGAGATAATGGGGCTGACACAAGCGCCATTTTCACGGGTACAACATTTGCGCCAAGTAGCCAACACAATGACCTGAATGTATTGTTTGGCATTTTGCAACAAGAAGTAGCCCGAGGAAGTAGAAAAAATGGATCCTTTGTCAGCCTATTAACCGAACTTAGGGCTTATTCACTTTGTCAACATTTTTAAATTTTGGTATTATCAATATTTTGTAAGGTAGCAAACTAAACATACCATTACCAATACAATACTTTCAAATTTTGGTAATTCCGGAACTTTCCACTCACAAAATTTCAACTAAATTTACCTTACTTTATCAAAATTCGGTAATACCAAAATTTGGTATTACCAAATATTGGTAATGTTTTTCTTACAATAAAGTAATTAAGCCCTTAATTGCTTACGTTATTAATCATTTTCTGGCTGCTCATTGCACACTGGAAAATCTGCTGGCAATATGAACCCAGCCAATCCATGTAACGCAGTGTTTAGTTCCAAAATAATTCTTCAAACTTCCAACTTTTCCATTACATCAAAACTTTTCTACACATACAAACTTCCAACTTTTTCATCACATCGTTCCAATTTCAACCAAACTTCCATTTTTGATGTGAACTAAACACAGCCTAAATGTAGTATCAATCTTACTTTTACTTTAGGGCCTCTTTGAAATAAAGAATAGTACACAACAATAGGAAAAACATAAGAATTGAAGTGACATATTTCCATAATCCTACAGGAATAGAAAACCGAGTAAATATGAAGAGGATCCCTTTAATATCACCATAGGAAACAACGAATCAAAAGGAAAATTTCCAAGATGTTAGACCTCTTGTTTATTTTTCGATGAAATTGCGCCATAGAAATACAATCCTTTTCTTGCTTATAAATTAAAGAGTTCCATAGAAAAAAATTCCTTAGGAAATTGAATGCTTCAAAATTCCTATAGCAATCATCCAATTCAAAGGGGCCCTTAATGTGCTTGTATATGTTGACGCTTCAGATTTGAGCAAATGAAGCTGGTGTAATTCAGAGACGAGAGCAGAGACTACTATAACTTGTTTGTTTTGTTTTTCAGCGGAGATTGGATTGATCATTAGACCCTCCCCGGTAGGGGTGCAAGCGGGCTTGTCCGCGAACCCGCGGGTTTGACTTGCGGGTTACCTATTAATTTGACCTATAAATAAATTTATAAATTGACCCACTTACACATCTATATCTGACAAGTTAGGCCACGACGCGAAAATCTATGAGTTATCATCTATTTAACCTATAAGAGCAGGTATAATAGCAGGCTATAAGCCAGCTGCAAATATATTTTAAGGAGATAACTGAGGAGAGAGAAGGGTAGCGGGCTACAGATTTGTAGCCAGCTGTAACACGAACTCCAAGACGCAGTGTGTATATGACAGGTGGGACCAGGTATTAATAGTGTAGTATATAACTATTGTATGAATGAGCTATTAGATTGACTATAGATGAATTGGAGCTATTAATGGGTTGTACTATTGAACTTGCTCTAAGTGAACTTGCGGGTCGGTCTGCCTGCATTCAATATTGGATTTGTTTGTTTTGTTCTTCAGCGGTGGAGAGATTGGATAGATCATCAGACCCTCCCCCTACGCAACTTCCAACATTTCCTTGTCCCAAAAACTGTGTTGTGTTTCATTTTTCAACACAGTTGGACAGAACTGATGATGAGCAGGTAGCAGATTCATGAGATCATCAGAGCTGCTGCATCTGCATCTGTGGAGTGGACGTGGCAGCCAGCTCGGCAGCTTGAGCTAGCAGAGCTAGTGCAGGAACGGGGCCCACACATGAGAGGTGCGCGTATCATCAATGGATTAAGTTAGGTCTGATTAGATATACTCCCTCTGTTTTTTTTTTTTTTAAAAAAAAGACAACCACAACAAATCTGGACAACACTCCGTTCTGATTCGTTGTATCCCTATTAGGTTGCTTTTTTCTGGGACGGTTCCACTTTAAGTGCAACTATAAGTTCCTGTGTTCAACTTTAATCATTCGTTTTATTTGAACTTTTTTTATAATTAGTATTTTTGCCATTGCCAACGGTAGTACCCTTCATCTCAGAATATAAAAGATTTTCGATGAATGTCTACTATAAGTATAATGAATTTGTACAGAAAACCTATCTAGAAGAGTATCTCGTCTATTTAAAATTCTCTATATTTTAAGACGGATGGAGTAGTATTTATTTTATAACTGAGGGAATACAGTAGCAGCGGCTACGCATGCTCTGTTCATTTGCAGCTGCTGCTTCTGCATGCATACGCATTCAGAGCTCTGCTTGGCTGCATCATTGGCGCCATGGCCACTATCTACAGTGGAGTGGTGGAGGTAGTGGCATGTGTGCAGCGTGCGTGAAGGCTGAAGACTTCATCCGGCCGGCACGCGCGCCGTGACGAGGGAGATGGCGACTGAAGAGGAGGATAAATCCACGAGGAAAATCAAACCGAAGCATGCATGTGAATAACATACTCCCTTCGTTCAACTTTTATAAGTTATAAAAATAAAACAAATTAAACTACAGCTAGTTAATGTATATTTATAGTTAAATTTGTCTTTTATATAACATGTAAAAGTTAAATTTGACTTTACTTTACGTGTTTCTGAAATGATATATCACATATTAATACATTTTCTCAATTATTTTTAATTTTTTTTATAATAATTTGAGTGACATACAATCATCTCATCCATTAGCAGCGTGGGCTCGTGAAGTCGTGATCCATCTATGGCGCCACCCTTTCTCTTCTTCTTCTTCTTCTTCTTTCTCACAGCCAACTTGTCCTGTTCATATATACTCCATCCGTTTCTAAATATTTGACATTGTTGATTTTTTAGCACATATTTGACCGTTCGTCTTATTTAAAAACTTTTGTGAAATATGTAAAATTATATGTATACATATAAGTATATTTAACAATAAATCAAATGATAGAAAAAAGAATTAATAATTATTTAAATTTTTTAATAAGACGAACGATCAAATATATTTAAAAAAGTCAACCACGCCAACTATATAGAAACGGAGCGAGTACGGTACGAGTCAACGGCGGCTGCTGTAGCTGTTGCATGCTGCCCCTGCACTGTAGAATGTAGTAGCCTTGCTAGCAACTGTTCCCATCACACAGCTAGCTAGTAGCTCAATAGCTCATGGTCTGCATCATATCACTGCATGCATGGGCATGGCTCCTACTACACTGTTCTTCCATCTACAGTGTAGTAGGAGCTAGCACAGCACACTGACGACGACGGCGGCGGCGCATCCGCGCATGCATGGGTTTGCATCAGTCTAGTCGATGATCGTTCGTTCGTGCGGTGACAGAGACGTAGGGGCACAGGCGCCGATCGAGAGATGAGAGGTGCGCGTATCATCAATGGATTAAGTTAGGTCTGATTAGATATACTCCCTCTGTTTTTTTTTTTTTTAAAAAAAAGACAACCACAACAAAACTGGACAACACTCCGTTCTGATTCGTTGTATCCCTATTTGGTTGCTTTTTTCTGGGACGGTTCCACTTTAAGTGCAACTGTAAGTTCCTGTGTTCAACTTTAATCATTCGTTTTATTTGAACTTTTTTTATAATTAGTATTTTTATTGCTATGAGATGATAAAACATGAATGGTAATTTATGCATGACTTATGTTTTTATTTTTTTTCAAAAATATTTCAAATAAGTCGGACGATCAAAGTTGAACATGAAAAATCATAGTTGCACTTAAAATGAGAAGGAGAGAAAAAAAAATCTTATCTCGCTCTTTTTCTGCATGTCTTTTAAACTGCTATTAGGTGTATTTCCTGCAAAAATAATTATTTATATATATTAAAGTTGCTAGTATTAGACAAATCAAGTTTTCAACTTTTAAATAATTAAAAATATTTTTTTGCAGGGAAAAATTAATTAATTATGTGTGCCAATTATTTTATTTTCTCATTTTATAACTGGATTCGAACGGGCCTCAGTACGTCATGGATGGCGTATATAATCATATCTCGACGAAAATTCTGCAAGTGTGCATGCAGTTGGATATTATACGCGCGCGTGTGTGTATAGCGATCTCTGGGATTAATTGGGCACACGTTAGCGACGTCACGTACGTTGGCATGCATGCATCTGTGCTTACGTGGCAGTCAAGCATGGATACCCACGCCGTTTTTCCGTATCCAACAGGGCGCGCATGCATGCAGGCATGCTGGTAGTAATTCAAATGCTGATGTAATTAATTGAAATGAAATGGATGGAATTGAATTAATTAAAGTACGTACGTGCAAGCATGGTGCCGTCACCAGCTCGACTGAATCAACAGCAGATCGAAACTTGCATCACTTGTATTTTAACCGCACGAAAAAATCAATTATGTACTCGTGTTGGCGAGTCATTGACGCTTACCTCATGCACCAGCTCGATCCATGAAATTTATATAGGTGAAATTAATCAACAAACTTAATTACGTAATATATATATAGGGATCGTGAGATGTCATGGAATGTAAACTGGCCTGCGAGGAATATTTAATTAATGGATGAGGATGTAATGTATGCATACCATCTTGTGCTCATTGTAAGTGCTGAGCTTGCCCTATCATTTTCAGCTAGCTAGTCTGGAATGCACTATGTATATATATTTCTCATCACATTCCAATTACGCACAACTTCGATCGACCAGAAAGTTCACAGTTCTACTTAAAAAATATAGTGTCATATTTTGTTTTCATGATTATTTCACTAATTTTTCCTATGTCACTGCTACCTCTCCCTTATTTTTCAAGTAGGTAGTAAATTATTTTTTATCATAATTCTCTTATGTAGTATGTATTATAAGAAAAGTACAGTACTACCTTTTCAAATTTACAGTATAAGATTTATAATTAGTAGTGCAAAAGATTAATTGTGTTTATTAATAAAAATATTATGTTATAATAAATATATATAGTCCCAAAAGTAAATATCATTCGATCATATGGCTGCTTACGATCTCGGTGAGCATGACGTACGAATGAGATCTAAAAGGTTTACGAAGTACTCCCTCCGTATTTTAATGTATGACGCCGTTAACTTTTTGACAAACGTTTAACCTTTCGTCTTATTCAAAAAATTTATGTAATTGTAATTTATTTTATTGTGACTTGATTTATCATCAAATTATTCTTTAAGCATGATATAAGTATTTTTATATTTGCATAAAATTTTTGAATGAGACGAGTGGTCAAACGTTAGTTAAAAAGTCAACGGCGTCATACATTAAAATACGGAGGGAGTATATTTTTTTTTTTAGACCTATACCTCACACGATCACGCGCAACCTTTTTGGCATATGCAGTACACACACCACCACCACTTAATTAACCATCCTTACAGAGTTACAGTTTAATTCCATTTTGCAGGTTGGTGGAATTGTTGATGCATCACTCAACCGATTTGTTTTAAAATTACACTAGCTTTGGTCACCAAGTAATGCTGTATTTGTCAGACCAATACTACTTTCAGATGAGTCTAGATTCTTCCTTTAATTAGAAGTCTCCTAGGTACAACGTACACATACTATCTCCATATATACGTATTTGATTTGGCTTAATCTGCTCAAGAACAATAATATAGATCGATGAGTCGATCGGCATCCACACGCATTCCACGTGTTAATTACTTTATTTTTTTTAAGGTAATGGTTTATATTAAACCAACCCCTACATTCAAAGTAGATGTACCCAGCAAGTCTACCTCCGCTTTTTAATATATGACGCCGTTGACTTTTTCTCATATGTTTGACTATTCGTCTTGTTCAAAAATTTTATGCGAATGTATAAGATATAAATCACACAAAGTACTATGAGTGATAAAACAACTCATAACAAAATAAATTATAATTACGTAAATTTTTTGAATAAGATGAATGGTCAAACATGTGAGAAAAAGTTAACGACGTCATCTATTAAAAAACGGAGGGAGTATTTACTAAGCCATGAAAACTAGTACTGTGATGCAACTTAATTACCATGTGCATCTTCTCTTTACAGATGCTATTGGCTGAAAGCTTAATTAGCTAGTGCATGCCAACATTATTTGCAAATTAAGGACAGATTAATCACAGTATCACATTGCAATCTAGCTACCGCTAATCAACGGGGTGTGTTTGATCCGTTCACAAACTAAAAGTAGCAAGAACTCGTGCGTGCGTGCGTGCATTTTGCCTGGGACCCCTTCAATCTAATTTTCTAGTACAATTATGGTGACCAAGCTGATCACCTTTTCTGTAGAACAATCATATATGGTGATCAAGCTGATGGTGATCGATCGAGTTAGTGACAATGAAACTGCAGATATTATTAACCACATATATGTATAGTATATATGTAGATAAAAGGTTATGGGCAAAAGCTAAATTTAGCATGCCGAGAGAGGGACGTTAACGTTTATCCTCGTGCATGGCCATATATACGCCCATAAACCATACTGCAATTGGATGAGATAAAAGATTTAGCTAGTTATTAGCTTCTCCCTTTTCTTTGAGGATATCAGAGCTTTCATAGAAGATCTTGTGTTGAAACCATAGCACACTATAGCTAGCTAGCTTGCAGAATGCTTAATTAATACGCGAATGTATCACAAATCTGTACTCTTTGATAGAGAAATTTTACGGTACTTGAGAAATTGAGTTGAGGTATCTAATTTTTTCACTAATTTTTTTTATACCTTGAGGTACTCAGTATCCAGAGGTACCAAATTACTAAGTACCTCGAGGTACTTTTTCAATGACCATAAAATTTCTCCTACAAAATATGGTACGTCCCGATAATTTCTCAAAGATGATAAAATTACCATTTGATAAGGCCGGAAATTACCATTTGATAAGGCCGGACTTGCGGGTGATCATATATGCACTCTAAACACATCCCGCATTGTAAAACTCTCCCTCCATCTTACTCCAGTTGGTTAGCTTGGAACGAAGGGAGTATCATTTATTTGTAAATATATATAGACCTCTGTTAATTATTTTGTAATAAATGTATACATTATTTGTGTACATAGGTTATTGATTGATATCATATTCTCATGTAGTCATGTACACAACTTGAGGTTTGATGATATTATAGTTTTACAATTTCAACTTAAGATTAGACTATTAAGTTTATTTACCTGGCATTCGACGTAACCACAGGTACAATTCCATAATTAATCTGACAAACTGATAGGCTACTCTTTTCATAAGCCGTATTTTATATGCAGGTATTCCTCTGCCCTATGTCCTTGCATACTGTATTTTTTAACACGACATTCTCCACGCCTCATAATAAAAAGGCGAACTTGGCCGATCTCCAAATCGAAGGAAAAGGAGCGGGCACAAAGTTTTTCATGAAAAAATAGGACTCTCGCACACCAATCAATCAACACAAACAACAAAACAAATGGAGCATGAAAGCATGATTACACTGCATGCTTAATTAGTATAATCAGTGACGCTGACAGGCTTGGATGGCCATGGAGGCAAGCTTGCAAGAGATGCGATGCATCATCGCCCCTCTTTAAGTGTCAACTTGCAAATTTAATACTTGTGCTAACCCAATTAATCAATGTATCTGTTTTTGGCCTGAACTGCCTTTGCACAGGGATTACGATAAGCTCGATCGAGCTTGCTGCCAAAAGGAGGGTACTTAACTAGTTTAATGCATGCTTAATCATGTGCTCTAAACTATTTTAATTACCTGTGGAGAAGATCTGAGTTGTGCAGAGAGACAGATATGGTAGTCATGACAAAGAAGGGCTCTGCTGAATTGCCTCGTCCATCCATCAGAGATGTTTCTCCAAGACAGGCTTCTGCATCAAGTGTCCATGTTTATTCGTCTCCGAAGATGGAGATGAGAAGGAATATCTTTGCTTGGATCATTGTCTGCAAAACGCAATCGAATTTCATGCCACTGAGATTTAACATCAGAGGAATCATAGGATTGAACGAAATCACAGGTTGCCTGCAAAAGAAGAGACTTAAAAGCAGCAATCAGAGGTGATCGTGGGACACAACAAGCTTGTGCATGGAAGCTTCATGAAGATAAGAAGGAATTTTAATTTTTTGTTTGGATCATTGTCTGCAAAATGCTGGAATTGCTTGCCACTGAGACTTAACTTCAGAGGAATCATAGGAGAGAACAAAATCACAGGTTGCCTACAAAAGAAGAGAGGCTTAAAGCAGCAAGCAGAGGTGATCATAGATTGATATGACACCCCAAGCTGTACATGCAAAACTTAGCTTTCGTGATGTATCAACATGCCATTTGTTGATCATGGTCCCAACACACCATGACCTTCCATTTTGTGATTGATTGTTCAGCATCTAGCCATCTAGCTCCAGTCCAAAAGGCTCTTTACAGTGATTACTAGGAGCCTAGGACGAACACTTGATGAAGAAAGATGCTGAAGCAGAGAAGCTTTTTCTTTCTTATTGCCATCAGCTCAGCAGCACAAGAATCTATTGATGTGTTTGAGGAGGCACGGAATGGGAGAAGAGAGCAAGATGAAGAGGATCGTACCAAAAAGGAGTGCATAAAAAGAAGTTACTCCTTAGACATGTTCATGCACTTTAAAGATACAGAGATCTGTCACTGATTCACTGTGTGTTGTGTACCTTTTTTTGCTTCGCTTGAAAAAGAGGAATGGTGCAAAGGGCTGTCCAGGATTTGCTGGATCACAATCATATAGAAGTCGGTGACTTTAGCAGTCTGCACCTTGTTACTGTAACTTCTTCGTCTGACAACATTGGATGCATTGAGTATAACTTCTTACAGGCAAAGTACTTAACTGCATTTTCAAAACAAGAAGTTAAGAACTACTACTCCAACGAAAAGTGTATCATTAATGAAGACACATGAGAATTAGATGAAAAGGAACACAAAACAGTCAAAACTTACAGCAGTGACAAATCTGCTTGGTGACAAGAAGAGCATGGGTGATGTTATAATATGACAGTTAACAAGTAAAAGCCAATCCTGCTACGAGGATCGTAAATTTTAAAGAAATTCAGGCAGCACCTGACCACAGATTTTGAGAACCCCAGTCAAGGATTTGGCAAGAGGAACCTCCGCTAAGAATGTCGTCTGTAATGGAAGATTAAGGTCCATGAAACATTTCAGTCCATCAATGACCTGCCAAATGAGGTTGCCATCTTTACATTACCCTCGACTCTAGATGGATAGGATACCAACGATTTAATTTTTCAAAACTACAACCAAGATATTCTCCCAAAGATTAACCACAGCAGAGTTAATATCTTGCAAACTGAGAAGTGAAAACTATATATATTGGTCGTTAAAATCCATTCTCAGATATTAAATGTAAGTGATACAATCAGCTGCCTCAGTACCAAAGAGTCCAATGATCAAATTTACTCACCACCATCGAAACGCCCGATATGTCGATAGCTTTTAAAGACACAAGTTCAAGAAGATATCAGAAACTCTGGCTCGCAACTCTTTACTGTGAAAGAGCAATCAATAGAAAATGAATTACTTAAACTATAAATTCCTATCAAGCATATAGCTAACTCACTGATATTGAAAATGGAATTACATCCACAATTGGCGAAAACATAACTAAGTTGGTGTTCAATGGAAGCACCAGGATGCAAACTGATGGCATGGATCTTCAGAGAGGTTTCCAAACTGAACACACCTGCACGATCATCATCACAAATTGATCACTAAATTACTCTGTTCAATCCTCCAAGTACCAGGAACGGATCCTACACGAATTAAGCAACCGAAAGAGAGAAATGACGGCATTAACTTGCATGGCCTTTTCCTGGGAGGGGACAAGGTACATGTAGAAATGGGCGAGGGACGAGACGACCACCTCACCTCGAGCTTCTCCTTTCAGCCGACGATGTCGCCGGCGGTGGAGACGATCCATTTCCAAGCTGTCTGCTCCCGGGTGGCGCACTACCTCCCCGGCTCCCGCTGGTGGTGTCGAGCACATCCGAAGGCGATGCCGCCGAGCAGCAATTCCAGACGCGAGCCGAGACGGCGTTCTCGCTGCAGCGCCGCCGCGATGCGAACGACGGCCGCCGCCGCCGCCGCCGCCGCGCAAACCTAGCCCACGAAACCGACCATGCATGGAGAAGAGCAGAGCTGTGCGGTCGTGGGCCAATTTAAGGCGTAGCCCAATACTAAGCACAGTTCGGTGCGGTGCCAGAGGCCCATTATTCGAACACACCTTTTTCGCACATTAATTGGGCCCGCACGTGCGACAATATACCGTTTCGGCCTCCATTACTAATGTCAAGGCCCACTTAGCATGAAGGCCCAAAAACTACGTCGAGCTTAGCAAAATGTGTGCCCGTATTGAGTGGGCCCAACTGACACGAATACTTCCGTTGTAAATGGAATAAGTCCACCTGACATCCCTCATCTTTCTATCGGAGTTTAAACCGTATTCCTAAATCGCCCCTCAACTTGCAAAACTGGCTTAAATTAGACCTCATAGCAATATGAAATTATGAATAGATGATTTTGTTGACATGGCATCCTAGTCAGAATGAAGAAAATTTTAAAAATATACATGGAGCCCACTTGTAAGTGGCCACCTCACTTCAACCAATACTTCCAAGTTACCCTCTCCACTCTTCTCTTCCTCTCATCTCCTCCATGCCGTCGAGCACCGGTGGTAAGCTCCAACCTCAACCTCGTTGGAGAGCTGGGCAAGAAAGACTATCGTGACCCAACGCAGGAGGCTGTGCGCAAGTCCCTCATCTTCCTCAAGAACGGCAAACCCGACGACGTGGCGCTGCTGCCGTTGCCCAAAAAGACTCGCTCCATCCTCATCGCTACCTACCACGCTGACGACCTCGGCAGCTGCTCTGCAGCCAGTGCGGCGACTGGACCATCACCTGACAGGGCCTCACCAGGAACAACCTCACCGTCGGCATCACCATCCTCGATTGTGGTGCCAGCGGTGAGGTTATTCCCAGCAAGGCCTTGCCACTTGCCAGGTGATGGTCTAGCCGCCGTACTGGCTACCGATGTCGTCGGCGCCGCTGGCAATGAGGATGGAGTGAGACTTCTTTGGATAGCGGCATGTCGCCAAGCTGTTCTTGAGGAGGACGACGGACTTGCGCATGACCTCCGGTGCCTGGTCGTGGTGCTCCTGCTTACCCAGCTCGCCGATGAGGCTAAGATCGAAGCTCACCCCCAGTGTTTGCCGTTGTGGAGGAGACAAAGTGAAAAAGAGAGGAGGAAGGGGGAAGTAGAGTGGGGTGATAACTTAGGGCCTGTTCACTTTGATGCCAAAATAACCTTACCAAATTTTGGTAAAGTTGTCAAAAAATGGCTACATTTAGTTTGCTACCAAATTTTGGTAACTATATAAGAAATCCTGTTAAAATTTTGTCAAGTTTACCAAAGTAACTATACCAAAATTTGACAATGCCAAAATTTGGTAAGATTTTTTTTGGCATCAAAGTGAACAGGCCCTTACATGTGGGTCTCATTTTTCTTTATTTTCTTCTTCTTAACTAGAACGCCACTACGTCTTCTTCTTAACTAAACGCCACTACGTGAAACCATCTGAGATCTAATTCAACCCAGTTTTAGAAGATGACAAAGATTTATGGTATTGCAGTTTATGATACAATTTAAACTCGATGCTATGAGACCTAATTTAACCCGATTTGATTTTGGAAGTTGATGAAAATTTCTGCTATTGTAGTTTAGGATAAGATAAAGAGACGTCTTTGGACTTATCCGTTATAAAATTGAGCCCGCAATACCATACTTTCTCAAAGGCCCAATTACTCACGTGCCGAATATTGTACACGGCCCGTTTGCTTATTCGTTGGGCCCGTGCCGGGCTGCCGGCCTAACTCGTAGCTTCTCCGGCGGCCGGCGC
>CM020179.1:37296189-37350218 GCA_009805545.1 Oryza longistaminata | reverse complement strand
AACCAAGAGGAGAGACCCCGCTGGCCGACTCGGCCGCCACATGGCTCAGTAGAACACACATACTCCGACAACTTTATTTTCAAGTATCTATTTACTGGCACCTAGAGCTAATTTATCTTATATATGTATATTTGTGAAGAGTTATATTTGCTCTAGCATCCATAAACTATCCGCACACAACACCCTTAAAATTTATTATCCCACTCTGACTAGCTCCGAAACCCTAGAGTTGAGATGAGTCTGAGCTCCCTCGTACCACATATACTAACAAGGTCGACATTGGAAAAAGAAAAAAGAAGAAGGTGTCAATGCCGCAGGTCCCCTATAAACTACGCCTGAACCCGTCACTCTCATTGCAACTTCAAATCGAGTAAGGGAACCCCAAGCTCTAAAGGGAAAAACCATCCATGGGCCATGTCGAGGGGAAGTATTACAAGAAGACTAGGCGGACCTAGGTTCTTGGACGCGAGTATTTTTGGGTGAGCGCCACACCGTCGCCTAGCCCGTGCATTTTCCTCCAGCTGAATTGATTTTGAGAGAAGATCACTAATCGTATACAGGTTTAACTAGCTAAGATGGGACGTCTTCGAATTGCTACACATTGTCCTGACTCCCTATCGTACGCGCTTCCGTCCTTGAAATACACTCGCTTAGTGCGAGGAATTCCACTCACATTCATTCGACCCATTCTAATGGCACTCTCATCAGAATACTTCTCGCGCTCCGCGTCCTTAACCATGATTCGGTAGCTGTGCATGAACTGTCTGAGCGGGTTATTGTGACCCCTGGGGTCCGTCCTTCTTCCGAGTTATCGAACTTCCCAGTGCGAGGCGGCCGCGCTGACGCCTGCCGCACCAGAGCACTATCAGTCGGAACTCGAGATCTGACATATGCGGCGGAGCGAAGCGGAGCATGGCCCACTCTTCTGTTTACGTGGTGTGGAAGAGTCAATGAACTCGCCCGATTGAATCAATCTCTTAATTTTTACATAACAAGACAAAATCCTATGGCTTCTCCCCGATGTTCGCTTAATTCGGCGAAAACATATCCGATTTGACAAAGCCGACTTTATTATAACCAAGGTAGAGATTGGTTTTTAGAATTCCAAACCAAAGCCCAACTATTTGGTACTTACAGTCTTCATTAATAAAGCAGAAATCGGACGTTCTCACTCCGTTCACTTGTTGAACATCCTACCAAACACGGAATGGAGTCTAAGGTGCCATGCATGGCAGGCCGTCACCGCATCATGTTTTTCTCTTCTTCACTCGAGCTAGTTCAACCTGGCAGAAGAATATAGCGGCCCGCGCACAATCGGCGGCGGGCCGGGCGCCGGGCCGCGAGAGCTTGTATACGTGGAGTCGCGTGTCGTGTTACGGCATGTCCGTGGTGTTAGAGAATGTTTTATGGTGTGGGTGTACCTGATGTTCCTTCGCATCGCGTCGAAGCATGCGATCACTGAGGCATTGCTTTATCACGCATGTTGCAAGGCGAGTCACTTTTACTTCGGGGAAATCGTGGTTCTCTTTGTGCTCAACTAACTGAGTTTGGAATGCGCTTTCCTGAGTGCGGCAACGCGCTCAAAGACTTACTCTCGTGCAACCATTCTGTCGCGCACTTCTTGTACGTTGGACTCGGCCTCTTGACCTCGCCTCGCGGTTCCAAATGACGTCCAGCGCGTTACCACTATGCGCAGGTAGGATGACATATGTGGTCGATGTAAATAAGAACCGCTTCCTGCCTCAAGGAAGTACACAAGAGTTGCTTCCGTACAGCCTACTTAGCTCGACGATGCTTCATAAATTTAGAGAAAGTAGGCTCTACCGGTAGATCTCTGGAACTGGGCGGCCGCACGGCGCAGATCGGACATGCTCTCGCCACTGTATACAGGAGGAGAGATCGAGAGAGATGGAAGGTGACCAAAACATAAGTCCTCAGAGGATACGAGAGCAATGAGGCACATTTGGAGGGGCTGTAAGAAGCAGGTGCACAATTGAAATAGGAAATATTTGATGGAGGTGAGAGCAGTTATGAGAAGGTAGGTAACAACGGTGGCCTAGTATAATAAAAGTGAAAGCACTAGAGCTACTAACAATCAAGAGATACGATACTTCGACATGTTTGTATTCGAACTCATTTGAGGCATAGTGGGTGTCGCGCTGAAGATTTGCTGACTGAGGAATGATGTGGCACGTCAGCAAAATCCGCACTCATATTATATAGCTTCTTATGGGCCATATTGTTTGAATGGTGGTTTGAACATTTGGAGAGGGAAGAACATTTACTAAGTGCTAATTGCGACGGATTTATCTGCGAGGAACATCACATCTCTATTCCACAGAGGTTTGTGGACTGGTAGTTTGATAAGCGTTCATCGATTTACGGTTCTAACTATGCTGCAGCTCGTTCATAAACTGTATATATCAAGTATCTTACCGTATGAGAGGAGAGGCAAACCCAAACAATCACGTCGACGATTTATGTCACAAATGACAGATGGCCACCGAACATGAATATGTATCTGGTGAGCTCTAATCCTTGTACAACGAAGACAGAACTTACCTTGCATAATTTAGAGCCGCTCGATGAAGACTCTTCTCATTACTTCTTAGTATAATGAACCAAGCCCAAATACCCAAGCATCAATATACATGGAACAAAGATGGTTTGCGTTCGTTTTTTATAGGAAAAAGTACACCCCAAGGTCCCTCAACTTGTGCATCGAATTACAAAAAATCGTCCTCACAACCACAAAACCGGATACAACGCGTCCCTCAACTTATAAACCGGTGTAAATTAGATCCTAGACGGTTTTGACTCCGTTTTATCCAAACGTGGCAACGACTCAAACGGAGTCCCACATATCAACCCCTCTCCCCTCCCTCTCTTCCTCTCTCCTCTTCTTCTCTCTTCTCTCTCCTTCTTCCCTCCCCCCCCACGTTAGGCCAAGCCGGTGGGGCGAGCATCGGGAGACCGGCGGCCGGCGAACGGCGTGGCCAACGAGTGCGGCGGTGGCGCCGCCACGCCTCCCACGCCGCCACCGCCAGGTGGAAGAAGCAGGCGCGGCTATCGATATCGGGGGCGGAGCAGGGCTCGGCCGGCGGAGTGGAGCTGGGCGTGGGCGGCAGCCGGCGGGGGAGGAGAGGGGAAGGGCCTTGATGACGTCCTCTGGCCGCCGGCATTCCCATCGGCGCCACCGGCGGCATAGTGACCTTCGTCGACAAAGACTTTGAAGTCTACACCGTATCCAGGCCCACTTCGACCTCTCGTTGCAGTCCACCACCTCGCCGTCGCTCGACGGTGACACCGACGACGAGAGACAATACGGCCGACGGTGGCAAGTCTTGCCTCCAATAGCCATTTTGGATTGATAACAAAAAACATACCCTACCAATTTATTAGTAAATTAAATAGTATGACATGTCTTGCTTACAATAGCCATTTTGGATTGATAACAAAAACATACCCTACCAATTTATTGGTAAATTAATTAGTATATGTGTTAGTTTGGATTGATGCCAAATATTTGGTAGAAGTTTCTTCGCTACACTATCAGAATTTGGCTTTTATGGGTAGCACACCAAATGTTAGCTTAATTTTTTTTCCCTACCAATTTTTTGATAGTGCCAAAGTCTACTACCAATGAATTGGTAGGTAAAGAAGCAAACAAGCTCATAGTCGTTGGGCAAGATGACGGAGTCGAGAACTAAGGGCTTGTTTGGTTATTTACCGTACCAATTCATTAGTAGTACTAAAGTCTAGATAAACTTTAAAAATATTAGTAGGGTAAAATTATTTAGTTAGCATTTAGATCCCTATCAATAAGTCCAAAATCTCGGGCCTGTTCACTTTGATGCCAAAAAAAACCTTACCAAATTTTGGCAATGCCAAATTTTGGCAAAGTTGCCAAAATTTTGGTAACATGCCAAAATTTTGGCAGGATTTCTTATATAGTTACCAAAATTTGGCAACAAACTAAATGTAGCCACTTTTTTTTGGTAACTTTACCAAAATTTGGTAAGGTTAAAAATGGCATCAAAGTGAACAGGCCCCTCATTGTATAGTGGAGAAATTCATTGTACAGTAGAGAAACTTATAGAATATGGCCACATAGGATATGGGCATCAATCCAAACTCATACACATATATTATTTAATTTGCCAATAAATTGGAATGGCATGCTTTTGGTATCAAAACAAAATAGCCCTAACGCCATTAAGATTATAACGCCATTAAGATTATGATTGCAACGATGAGGAAACCCACAGTTAATCCCAAGTTTAGCTTTATTGATCAAACACAGACACAATTTTTACATCCACGCGAACCACGGAGAAGACTACGTCAACGATCATCACTTCATCAGACGTACCCGACCTCCGAATTTGCTAATGGCGGCCGCGACGCGGCTACTTCTGCTGCTGTTCTAGCTGCACCTGCGGCGGCGCGACGACGTCGACCCTGGCGACGCCGTCCCTTGCCTCGGCGACCTTGGCGACCTCCACCTCGCCGATGACGACCTCCTTGGCCACCTCCTCGTCGACTCCGGCGCCTCGCCCTCGTCGTAGTTGGGGTCGTTGGGATCGACGGCGGGCGGGGGCGGGCTGGAGCTGGGCGTCGACGGGGCCGTCGGGCCCCTCCCAGGTGAACTTGCCGCCGCGGCCGGACTTGGGCGGCGGCGCGCGATGCCGGCCCGCGCGGCCCGTTCGCCGGGTGGCGCTCCAGGCGGGGAGCCCTTGCTCCTCCAGCTTCCGCTCGAAGTGCCTCGCCGGTGTCCGGCCGCCGCGTCTCCGGGATCGGCACCTTCTCCGTCACCTTCTTCCCTCCTCGTCCCGGTGCGTCACCCGCATGTACGCCATATATCCTCACCTGAATTCTCCGGCGAACTGGTTGGTAGATTAAGCTGGTGCGGGACAGATCGCTCGCTCGATGTAGTTCTGGTTCTGGGTGATGAGGCGGCGGCGAGCGGGTGTATATATAGGCGGCGGGGGCGGTGGAGGAGGAGTGGAGAGGAGTCTGGAAAGGGGGAGAAGGTGGCAGGAGGTGGAAGGCGACATTCTAGAGGAAGCCAGGATAGAGCCCGCCACGTCACGTCACGTCCATGTGCCTGTGTGCCCGTGGTTCGAAAATTTCAAAATTTCGGTAATTTGGCTCGTCCGAAATTTTTGGGTTTTTTTAATTTGATTAAATTTTATTCAAATTCATTTTAAATCAATCAAAATTTCAAATAATTTTGGCCAGAAATTACCGAAATTTCCGAAATTTTGATAATTTCGGTAACCCCCGGCATAAAATTCAGGGCGAGGCATCTTCGGATGCCCAAAGCGTCTCCATGAAAAACGTCGTCGGAATTCCATATCTTTGGTTTCAACTTGGAGAATAATATTTGCAGTAGAAATATGAATGGGTTATTCATGAATAATTTAGTACTAAAAGTTTGATATCTGTATTATTTACGACTTTAGAAGTCAATATAAAAAATAAACTGCAATATAAAACCTCAAAATCAACTTTAATTCATACTAAATTGAGGCGGAAAAAAACTCAAAAGCAGCTGATAAAGTCAGAATTTCTTTTGAAATAATACAAATTTAATGAAAAATTGTAAAAAGTATCTTGTGATTATTTGAAATCACAAATTTAACACCATGTCGAACAAATCATTGAATAATAGGGTTTAAAAAAATCGAGAACTTGGGATGTGTGTGCATGTATGTGAGTGGGTTGTGGGCAGTGGGGCCTATCGAACTTTGGGAGTTCGACAGGCCACCCCAGATGCTTGCTCTTTTTTTTTTAATCAAGCCAACTATATTGTCGAATGGCCGTTGTTCAACACGTACATCTGTCGAACACGTACATCTGTCGAACAATGGTTGTTTGATAGGTACGTTATTAAATTACGGTTGTTCGACACTGTGCTAAATTTGGGATTTCTATCGATCAACATCTATTTTCACAATTTTCCATTAAAGTTGTATTATTTTTTGAAAAAACATTCGATAAAGTCAACAGGTAAATAATGAAATGCTTCTAATATCCCGTAGGTTCGTGGCAAAAGAGATGTCGGAGAATTTTACCTCATCGTCTTTCTATCGTGGATAATTTACAATGGATTTTGTTGAGATTACTACCTTATTATGAAAATCTTGATAATGTAAAAACTCAAAATGTTTCTATTACAAATATAAAACTCAAAATATACATGCTGTTTAAAACCGGATTCTTCCTCCCTCTCCACCCCATGTCGCATCTAGGCCGCACGAAGCGCAACCACCAGCTCCCAAAAAGACCCAAAAAAAAGAGCAGTTCACTAGAAAAAAATGTATATATGTAAAGCCTAAAAGACCAAACAACTGATACAAACTCGGGGCTGTTCAAATTATAGTCAAAATAAACTTATCAAATTTTAACATTAGTAAGCTGGCAATATTGCAAGTTTTGGCAGAATAGCCACTATTGTATAGTTGCCTAATTCCTTATGTATTTACTAAAGATTGGTAAAAAAAACTAAATGTATACACATCTTTGACAACTTTATAAAAAAAAGAGTATGATTTAAAATGACATTAATCTAAACAACCCCTAACTATGCTATGTAAAGTGCCAATACTTTGGTATGGCTTTCAAACCAAAAACTCCATACAAACCAACTTGGCAAATCTGACGCAGATGTCAACCACAATAATGCAGAGAATGCAAGCAAACAAAAAAGAAAGCCAATAGACGATCGGGCGCTATACATTTTTGTTTGGAATGTCAGAAAAATTGTTTCAGGTATTCAGTAGGAATTTATTTTCTTCCAAATGGGGTTTGACCGATAAATACATTTGTGTTTACTTAAAAGAAGACAAGCACATTTCTGAGACGTTAAAGATCTACGATAAACAGAGCAACCGATCAAGAATGATGCTAGCACTATATAGGATAATAGGACTATAGGTGGCAGTAGAACAGGCTACAAAAGCTCCAAATCTTCCAAGGAACACACACAATGCAAAAGTACAAGAGCCAGTAACAGCGAGAATGAAATCTGAATCACAAACCAGATGTCCCAACACAATGACATATCCTAACAATTAGATGAGGGCAACTGCAACTAATAGACTATCACATTCTGTCAGATTCTGGCTAAATTGTCCTTAGTCTTGCCTAGTTTCTCCCCCCAAAATTAAACCGCGGACCTAATGGATTAGAATAGAGCCCATAATTTGTCATCGCACATGGCAAAGATTAACAGCCATGCCCTACAAAATGTGTCAGGGATGGGGGCGACAAAAGATGATAGCTCAATAGCTGATGCTACTCCTGAGGAGTTAAGCAGACATTGATGTCAGGTGAAGGCCTGTGCCCCATGGACTGTGAGCTGACTGGCCACCCAACCATGGTGAAACCTGTGGAGCTTGAGCTGTTCAGGTTCATGGCGCCACTGGCTGTTGCACTGTGCTCCATTACACCGGTGTGGGCTTGCGGATGCATAGATGAGACCTGCGGCGCATGGCAACCATTAGTTCCAGGAGCTGCCTGAGAGATAGGCATTGCAGCTGTGAGCACAGGAGGTGGAGCCATAGGCGGTGGTAGTGCCGTTTTTTTTAATCACGCCAACTATACTGTCGAACGGCCATTGTTCAACATGTATATTTGTCAAACAATGGTTGTTCAATAGGTATCTTATCAAATTATGGTTGTTCGACATGGTGCTAAATTTAGGATTCCTATCAATCAACATCTATTTTCACAATTTTTCATTAAAGTTGTATTATTTTTTTAAGAAAAAACATTCAATAAAGTCGACAGGTAAATAATGATATGCTTCTCCTATCTCGAGGTTCGTAGCAAAAGATATGTCGGAGAATTTTGCCTCATCGTCTTTCTATCGTGGCGAATTTACAATGGATTTTGTTGAGTTTACTACCTTATGAAAATCTTGATATGTAAAAACTCAAAATGTTTCTATTACAAATATATTTAACAAGATATATATGCTGTTTAAAACCGGATTCTTCCGCCCTCTCCACCCCATGTCGCATCTAGGTCGCACGAAGCGCAACTACTTAGCTCCCCAAAAAAACAGAAAAAGAGCAGTTCACTAGAAAAATTTGTATGGGCTCGTATAGCCTATCCTCGATCGTATGAGCCCGTTGCAAGGTTTGACGGCAAGTCAACACATTGCCAAAGTATACTGCTCCCTCCGTTCTAAGTTACAACTTTTAATTTGGTCAAAGTCAAACTATTTCAAGTTTAACTAAGTTTATTTATAAATATAGTAATATTTATAATACTAAATTAGTTTCATCAAATCAATAATTGAATATATTTTTATAATAAATTTGTCTTTGATTGAAAATGTTACTATTTTTTTCTACAAATTTGGTCAAATTTAAAGCAGTTTGACTTACCAAAGTCAAAACGTCTTATAATAAATTGTAAAGTGCCAATATTAATTTTTTTTCTTTGAAGCAAACCAGACAACAGATGAAATGTCAAAATATACCCCCTCATTAGAACATTTAGGCAAGAAAACCATTTGTCGCATTTACTCAGTTATTTATTACAGTGGTGATATCAGACCTAAAAGACTTGGTAGAGAAGACCCCAAACTAAATAGACCAAAATGGTTCAGCGTATTCAGGACTTTGTACATACCCATCAAAAGTTAACAAAAGGTAGCAGGTCAAAGATCACAACTTTGCCAAGTATCATAGAACCATCATAAGATGCAACTCCATTCCATACCTCGTAGGTGAAGGTGCTACCGGACGAGCCAGGCTGGCTCAATGCCACATTGGAGATGGTCCCATTGGCAGAGAGGATGCAAATCGAGCGTGGACCCTTCTGAGAGAAGGACATTATGCGCCCCGCCACATCCTACAAGTACCAACGGATTGCACAAGAACAGTCAGTGTTCATTCTCTCGCTACCAGATTACAATGCCAAGCTAGTCATGACCTGTGAAAAAGGAATAATAACATAGAGGGTTTACCTCCCCTGTGCCTACGATGATGACATGAGGCGTGAAGCTCCCTCCAGCTGATAGCGCATACCATTCCCCTTTACAAGCATTGCAGAATACCAATCAGTCAAGCAAATGCGCATTTTCTGAATAACCAGACTACAAGACCATGTGAAACAAAAACCTTAATTGCACTTAATAATCTACAGAAATTAGACAAAATCTTCAAAAGTAAGGTTAATACCAACTGAGAAGAAAGGGGGGGAAACAAAAATAATCACTTCAACAAAAATAGGGGACGAATGCGACAATACAAGAACAGCAGAACATGACTGTGCTAACTAACGGTTATTGACTAGCTAGCCTTCCTTCAGCACAAAAGGCAACTTACACATCACCCTGACTGGACCCCATCCAAGGCAATGAAACAGAAAAATCCACAAACGATGGCGAATATAGCAAGAAAATAACCAGCAAAAATGGAAAAATGAGTATATTCCAAACACAAAAAAAAAAATGTATAATAAACTTGGGATTTTGGAAGGGAGATACTGACCTAGAGTGGCTAGGATCTGGCGTCTCCCGGACCCTTTTGGCCGGCCCCTACGCCGTCCGGAGCTCAAGCTAGCATGCTCACTGTGGCCTGACATCTGCATGCCGTTGTCCCCTGCAGCCTCACTCGGCATCTTCTCGCCGCCCAAACTCCACATGGTCGGCGTTGCAGCGGCCTCCCCTCCATGGCCGGAGGCAGCAACCGGCGGTGGGGAAGGAGTAGGAGACGTCGACGGCGAGGAGGGAGAAGACTGGTACTCCTTGGCTGCTTCTTGCGCCTCTGTCATGGTCACATCGGCCGCTCTGAACAAACCGAAGCCGGCTTCATGGCCACCACCTGCACCTGCTACAGCAATGCCCTCCCCTCCCTCCATGTAGCATGTGAGAGAAGCTCACCTCCTCACACACACACTCTCTCTCTCTCTTCTTGATGGTGTTTCTTGGCTAAGCTTGCTTGGAGCTCAAACGAGGAGGAAGACAGACAACAGGAGACACCCACTCTTGTTTTGCTTTCCCTCTTTGTGTCTGGTTACTACCAGGCGGCAAGGCACCAGTAGTAGCTGTTGTTACCGAAGTCTCATGGAGGAAGATTTTTAAAGACAGGGGAAAAAAATGGGATGATTAAAAATGAGATTTTTGGGGCAGAAACTGCACAGGAATGGCGGGGTTCCTGCTCTCTTTCGCTCTCTCTCCTTTGACCAACTTGGCTGATTGGTTGGACTGCAAAAAAAGTGTACTGGAGTACGTAGTACAGCATACGAGTACGTACCTCCATTTTATTGAACAGTAGACATAACCAATGCGATGCACGATGTCTTCAGAAAAAATGGCGAGAAAAATAAAGATGCGAAATGTATCTGATGTAGGAACAAATTAAAACTTCAGATTAATACCAATATAATTATTTCTAAATGCAAAAATAATATTTAACCCTAGTCTGCATTTTTTTATTGTTAGCATGACTACATGACAGCATAAGACACATTATTTGTCATATGAGTTCTGTAATCTTATTGAATCTAGTTACTTCCTCCATTCTCGAATAAAATTGACCCTTACACTATTCAAATTTAAACTTTGGCAGTTTGTCTTTTCGTAAAAAAAAATACTTAAAAATATGTGATATTATCGAAGTATATGCCATCATAAATATAAGCGAATAACTCTGATCCATCATAATGTAATAATTGAAAAGTAATTTCTGTTTAGAATGAGACGGTTGTAGTTAACAGTAACAATTATTCAAGAATGGAGGAAGTATCTGCTATGCAAACCCTATAAAATGTCCAAGTAAGATTCTTTTATTCTAAAATTGTACCACTGTATATTTGTCTAATTCTTCTTTACCAGTATGTCTTTCCTTCCCCTGTTTTTTCCTTCACACTTTGTTGTTTATAACATAAAGTCAGCAAGAAAAAAGCAATCACATTGGAGGATGTGCCCTGCAGTTCAGTACTTTGGGCAATAGCTATTGTACAGCAAGTTATCCCTCCATCCTTTTTAAATAACTGAAATCATTGTGCTTACAGTAAAACTTTGGCCACTATTTTTAGTAACAGATTTTTATAAAAACTTAAAAGTTTTAATTTGCATGGAAAATCTAGAATTAATACAATACAACATTAATTCACTCGGTGAATCATTTTACAACAACATTAATTCACTCGTTGAACAATTTTAAATCTATAACTGATCAAATTTTATGTAGTAAAATAAATAACATCGGTTATTCCCAAAAAAAAGGCCGTTACATAGTTTAAACAAGACTAAAGTGTTTCCCAATCTTTCTATCCATGGCCAAACTTTATATAGTAAAATAAACAACACCGGTTATTCCCGAAAAAAAGGCCATTACATAGTATTAACAAAAAAAATTAAAGTGTTCCCTAATCTTCCTATCCATGGTCAAATTTTATATAGTAAAATAAACAGCACCGGTTATTCTAAAAAAAAATGGTCGTTACATAGTTTAAAAAAAAAGAAATGATTCCCTATCTTTCTCGTGTTTTGAATTTCATGCTCATATAAAAAACATGGAAGAAGATAGAACGGTGTCTCCATCTTTGACAGTTCCAAATAGTGTAAAAGGACAATAGAACTAATTAGGATTTATTTGGAATGCAAGAATATTCATGAGTTAGTTCAGTTCTTGTAAAAAACTATAAAAAATCCCACATAACCCATTTTCCTAGTATTATTGGTCAGTCTCCAAACACTAGCCCAACGTACTCCAGAAACAGCAAATGAGGGAGGTCTGCATACCTTTCCATGAAAAACCAATTCTGTATTTCTTTTAATCAGCCATTCGTTAAAAAAAACAGCCTGAACAGCTGTCCAACTGGCGCTGAGGGGATAAGACTGAAAGAAGTAAAGCTCTGCCTTTCGGGAAATCAGTGTAGTAGCTGGAGTTAATTCAAAGTTGAAAAATAAAAAAAGCCCAGTCAAATCCATGATGCGCTGTAACTGTAAAAGCTCCAAATCCTCGTTGTTATAAAACAAATAAATGGATATGAATAAACAAGGCCACCGGTGCTATGCCATCCATTTTTTTTATCCCCAATGACAATGAGAAAGAAACTCCTACTGGTGGTAAAAGAACTTAAGGAGCACCAGACTAAAAGAGAAGCAGAAACAAAACAGTGGAGTATCAAGTGTAAAATACTACTCAACAAATTGCAGAGAAATTAGTTGTGCAGACTACAGAGTAGTAACAACTTGAGCAGGTGAGAGGGAGTTTCAGTGTCCCTTTCCTTGGAAACAAAAGCTTACAGTGCTAACGCTGTAACTCTGTGAAGCAGTACAACAGCTAGCTGGAGCAAAATTTGTGCAGTGGCGAGTGCAAAAGATGGGGAGATACGTGAGCTGCGGATCAATGGTTTGATACGCAATGTAGTACACTGTAAGTAAAAGATATTGCATTTATTGCATTTTAGATACTGAAACATACATTAACAAGGATTCTCCCTCTAATGGCAAACATGTACTGATACTAGTGTAATTAGACATACCTATTGATTTTTATGTTAGACTGCTAAACTAAACGGTTAACAATCAGGAACCAAAGAACACATTTCTGATTGTTAGGCCATAACAAGAAAGGAAAATATAAGGAAAATTTTGTTGAGATATTGACAGTTGGGGTATGGATTAATGGATAGCTGTACTTGCTTCAAGAGTACTCACAAGAAGCCAAAACTCGCCTCCCAAGGTTTAATATAATAGAGGCGATTACCAATAAGCTTTGATTAAAGAGACGTGATGGTAGTATTGTGTAATTAGCCAAAGAAAGTGGGGATTCTGATACGAAACGTTTTTGCAAGCTTCATGTAATATAAAAACAACAAAGTGGCGGGAGAAGCTCACACACCTCTGTTCTTTACACCTTTTAATATGCACAAGAGGTGAAAGCAAAACAGGAACCAAAATTATAAAGCTGCCAGATGATAATTAAAGTGAAAACAAACAGAGAAATCAGACCTAGAGAACCTTTTCCTATAGTAGGCTGCAAAATAATATGGTGTTTAATCTAACCTTGCACATGGCCTTCGAGCACCCTTCCAAGGCAAGTAGCTGCCCAACTTGGCTGAGGTCGGGGAACAATGGAAAAAGGAAAAAAAAAAGAGTTTCATGTCCTGTCAATTGTCAACAATGTGCTTTCATTAGTTGTTGGATGTTAGTAACTCTTAAGTGAAATATTCTGTGCTTAAATATCAGGAGTCGCATACCTTCACCTTCTTAATGAATCGTGTGAATGAATCAGTGAATCAAGAAGGAAAACCCAGTTGATCGATTTTGAATCGACAGAACTGGGCATTGGCAGTTTTCAGTCCATTACTCCAATACAAGTTACAGAGTTAAAGTGTTAATGAAGAGCTCTGAAATCAAACACCGGTCGCGATAACCTAACTCAAAATTTCTGCAGACGATGATAGATAAGAGCAATCTTCTATGACAAATTCAAGTTAAGTACAGGCAAATCCTGCAGCCATTTGTGATGAACTGTGTCAGCTTGACGATTTCAGTTCTTTTTTCACCTTTTCCATCATGACCAAGGTCTTGCACTCTTGCTCTTGCCACACTTATAATAAAGAGCTTGAACTAAACCGTGAACTTTTTTATCATTCAAACAAATAGGATTTACTTGAGCATGGGTATTGATGGATGAACTTATAGAGTATTACATATTCTATATATCTCATCACTAAAACAACAGGACCCATTATCATGCTTGAACTTACGACACTTCAGGGTTTTTTTTTGCCCCAAGGTAAACCTCAAGGAGGAGGACAGGGGTTCCTGTTTTATATTAAGAAGAAAAGGAATTGACCCAGTTTATGACAGAAACTGGGCCTGAAGTGATTTGCTACTTCAGTTCAAACACAATCCCTAGAAAATAAACTGAAGATGGTATTGTTTTGAGATGTACATAACTACATAAGGCAGAATATATATTTGTTCAGTGCAATGTGCAGAAAATACTTGTGGCTTTTCATATGTTTCGCAGTGAAAGCACAAGTTTTACCTCCTACCATACCACCAAAGTTCATGGTGAAGCACTCAGCCTATAACTAAATATTTCAGTGGCACTAATGCATATACTTCCTACTTTCAGACTGACTTCATGTTAAAATATTAGTCTACAAGTAACATAATGAGGATGAGGACTGTGATGCAGCTTTTATTGATCAGTAATGCCACTGGCAAACAATTTACTAGTAATTAATGCAAAATGGGGTACGAAAATTACCTGTGATGTTCTCATCCAAGGGACGTACCAAACTGTCTTCCCATGAGGCTCAGATAATTTTTCCTCAGAATCCTGGTTGTTAATTATTTGTGTAGTTATTTCTATTTATCACTGTAGAATCCATGCCATTTAACTTTAAGTTTTACTACCCAATAAGTATAAAGGTACGGAGTTCCGCTATATGCGCAAACTACATTGTTAGATCTGTGATCAAAGAAGGTCTCATAGTACTGTAATTTTATTTGTATATATTATTCCAAAGTTATAAACGGTAACATCTTGGAAACCTTACAGAAACTAATATTTTGGTAAGGGGGGGATACAACTGAAAACCATACTACATTCTTGTGGTGTGGGACAAATTTTACAGCAGCTCTTAGAACTAGAAATTAGCAGGCTGGACATCAAAAGTCATAAAACAGCTAAACTGAAACTAAGCTTCCCTTAGATCTGAAGCAAAATCTTGAAAACTGATACATATAGTTCAGATCTGGGGTTGGGAATATGCAGTAGAAATGATTCTGCTGAACAAAGGGAGGTAATACCGTAATACACAATGCAAGCAACATGTGAGGTAAAATATAAACAAACGGAGCTAGTGAGCTATAGTGGTCCAAGATTAACAACTTTAATTCACATGTATTGAGAACCGAGATTTCACCAATACAGAAGAAATCGTTCCATTACTCTATATATGCTTTACTGTCTCCACACATGCTACCATCAATAAGATTCATGCTTCTCCCAACCAACAGTTTATATCTTATCTAGATGACTAGGTTGGTGGAAGAAAGGGCAAACACATGTTGCCATCATGAATTGAGGTGACTTACAAATTGATCTTTCAATTTCCAATATTATGGTTCTTTTAATAAGCATTATTTACATGTAGCCAGTCAATCGGTCCAGATAAGATGATACTCCTAGACAAAATGCCCAAATGATCTGTACAGTATTGGGGAATTCTATACTGAGTACTACATTACCACGGCAAAATTTAGACGACTTAACATTAAACGTACAGGCAACTGCTTAATCCATGAGCAGGCAACCCTCCTATAATAAATCAGACTCCCCAAAACAAGCGTTTGCAGGAGATCATTTCTCCTACTATTAACTTCGACATGACGCTCGTCGGGGGAAAAAAATTCGACGAGATATTGTCTCGGAAGAAGAATATGTGAAAAGAGGAGTTCCTGGGAAGCGATCAAGGGGGCTCACCGATTAGTGCAGAGCAGATAGAAGCCGAGGCGGTAATGGGGGAGGGCGAGGGAACCAGCTCACAGGGAAGGGCGAGCATCGGAAGAGTAGATTTGCATCAATTTTCGAAGTTGGGGAAGGCTTTATACCTAGTTTTGCGATTGAGGGACGCAACTCGATCAAGGTAAAAGTTGAAGAGGCAAAATAGACGTATCCCTACCTAAAAATATTTTGAGTTCAGACCATATGAGGTATGTCAAATTTTTTCGGGGAAACTTGTCTAAATATTCTATCAACGGTAATCCTAGTTAATTCTCATGTTTAAGTAAAACCGATTGGGTTTTTCATTGTGAATACTGGATATGATGATGCCCCGCGCTTTACCATGAAATTAGTGGATGAATGTGTGTTAAATATTATTGTATAGAAAACACGTGTTAAATATTGTATAAATGATAGATGAATATACATCGAAATATTATGAAAATGGTGTGGAGTGATTATTTAATATGCTTGCATGTTAAGCTCTACAATGTAGTAAATTATAAATTACGTGGCATATTTATATGTGTTTAAAGTTGTAATACTCCCTCCGGGCTGATAATACTTGTCGTTTTGGACAAGGGTAAGGTCAAACTTTAGAATCTTTGATTATGAATCGTTTTTAAAATATTTGTCTCTCAAATATGGTGACTACATGTATAGATTCGTCTTAAAAAGTACTTTAATAAGATCATATATTTGTTAACACCTTTTTACATATTATAATAGAAAATAATGGTCAAAGATGCTTTTTGGAGACCGTGCCCTTGTCCAAAACAACAAGTATTATCAACTGGAGGGAGTAGTAATTACTAGTGGACGGTGATGTGGTATGTTTAAATGTTGAGCGTGTTATAACTGCATAGAAAACATAGATAAGAATCCGAAGGAATTAAAATTCTTAAACTATGGTGTTATAATATTTCTTAAAACATACAATCCCTTCGGCTTTGGTGTCAATTAATGATGCGTTAATTCACTGGTTTGTTTACCGTGTTAGAGGAGAAGTTCCCAACTACAAACAAATAAAATGATAACGGGTTATTTTGGTTTGCTGACATACTCTTACGATATATCAAGAGTAACAAAACCTTTTTCAATATTTTGACACGTCTTAAATTGGTAGTAACTTGTAGTATAGCAAATCGGACCTTATTAAATCACTATACTTAGTATTTTAAATGTCAAGAGTATTTCGTAGGTTAAATTTTAGGACTAAACCAAATTCAGTGGACCGGAGTACGGAGAACCCGACGCCTCCACCCCCTCCTCCCGGAAATGGATCCTCTAACTTAACTGCTGGGCAGTTGAGTCACTGACATGTGGGCCATGGCAAAGTAGGACCCACATGCTTCCCTCCTCCCCCCTCATCTTCAACAGCACAGGGCTTGCCCATTGTGGCCCTCTTGAACTTCTTCGCACGCTGCTTCACCATTGTCGATGCATCCCTCGGATGCCGGGCGCATCCTCTGGCATGTCCCACCCTCGCAAGTGCTCGCTAGGAGAGAGAGGGAGAGGTGGGGAGGAGAAAAGGAATGCATTGACACATGGAGCCTACCATATATGTTTTGCCACATTTCACTGACATTTGGGGCCAACGAGCTGGCTCAGCGAGACAGCGATTCTGATCGCAGTTAACCTGCTACATATGCAGAAACCGCTTCCCAAACCATCGGAAGAGTAGATTTGCATCAATTTTCGAAGTTGTGGAAGGCTTTATACCTAGTTTTGCGATTGAGGGACGCAACTCGATCAAGGTAAAAGTTGACGAGGCAAAATAGACGTATCCCTACCTAAAAATATTTTGAGTTCAGACCATATGAGGTATGTCAAATTTTTTCGGGGAAACTTGTCTAAGTATTCGATCAACGGTAATCCCAGTTAATTCTCATGTTTAAGTAAAACCGATTGGGTTTTTCATTGCGAATACTGGATATGATGATGCCCCGCACTTTACCATGAAATTAGTGGATGGATGTGTGTTAAATATTATTGTATAGAAAACACGTGTTAATATATTGTATAAATGATAGATAAATATACATCGAAATATTATGAAAATGGTGTGGAGTGATTATTTAATATGCTTGCATGTTAAGCTCTAAAATGTGATGTGGTATGTTTAAATGTTGAGCGTGTTATGACTGCATAGAAGACATACTCCCTCCGTCCCATAATATAAGGGATTTTGAGTTTTTGTTTGCATTGTTTGACCACTCGTCTTATTCAAAAAATTTATGCAAATATAAAAAACGAAAAGTTGTGCTTAAAGTATTTTGGGTAATAAAGTAAGTCAAAAATAAATAAATAATAATTCCAAATTTTTTTTGAATAAGACGAGTGGTCAATCAATACATGTAAAAACTCAAAATTCCTTATATTATGGGACGGAGGGAGTAGATAAGAATCTGAAGGAATTAAAATTCTTAAACTATGGTGTTATAATATTTCTTAAAACATACAATCCCTTCGGCTATGGTGTCAATTAATGATGCGTTAATTTACTGGTTCGTTTACCGTGTTAGAGGAGAAGTTCCCAACTACAAACAAACACAACCTTAAAAGATAACGGGTTATTTTGGTTTGCTGACATACTCTTACGACATATCAAGAGTAACAAAACCTTTTTCAATATTCTGACACATGTCTTAAATTGGTAGTAACTCGTAGTATAGCAAATTGGACCTTATTACATCACTATACTTAGGGCCACTTTGGCCACTTTCAATTGCAGGATTGAGAAAACGTACGAATAGAAAAAACGTAGATTTTGATAGGAATGTAAGTGTAAAACAGTGGATTGCAAAATGCAGGAAAAATACATGAATGACTGTTTGATTGAACTACAGGAAAAACACAGAAATTGGATGAGAGAGATAGACTCAAAGGAAAGTTAGCAAGAGGTTGAAGCTCTTGTTAAATTTTCTCCAAAATCTCTATAGGATTGTCTATTCTATAGGAATTTTAAAGGATTGGATAGGATTCAATCCTTTGTTTCAAAGGGCTTCATAGGAAATTTTCCTATAGGATTGGAATCCTCTTAAATTCCTATGTTTTTCCTCCAAATCAAAGGGGCCCTTAGTATTTTAAATGTCAAGAGTATTTCGTAGGTTAAGAGCCTGTTCACTTTGATGACAAAAAAAACCTCACCAAATTTTGGCATTGGCATAGTTGCCAAAATTGTCAAAATTTTGGTAGGATTTCTTATATAGTTACTAAAATTTGACATCAACTAAATATAGCCATTTTTTTGGCAACTTTACTAAAATTTGGTAAGGTTGAAAATGGCATCAAAGTGAACAGGCCCTAAATTTTAGGTATGTACCTGGTACCTGCCGAAGATCGGCCCCTGGGGATGATAGCCCCCCACAAGCTGCTACAGTGGGGAGCAACTTTGCCAACGACCACTCTGTCATACTTCACCAGGCTGTATGTTCCAGAATTGTGTATAGTTTATGATTTTTTCTGTGTGACGTTTGTTATCTTATTTACACTTTTTGCAGTATGATGGTTTCCGGGCAATAGCTGCGGAGACAGGCTCATTGTATGAGCATCTAAGGCAAAAAGACCATCAGACAAGTGATGATATCATGATTACCTTGGACAAACTTCAGCAGATTGCTTTGCATCATATGAAGGATATTGCCTGCCATCAAGCCAACAATGTAGTTCAACCATCTGATCAGAGTAATTCTAGGGCTCCAGTGCCAGACACAGATGCTGCTCCACCATAGTTAACGGTGCTACCAAGTGAGAAACCTTTTCTTTGTTGCTGATACGGCATTTTTGACTAATAATTACTATATCAGCGAAACCTTTCTTTGTAGGAGCTGTAAACTAAGCAGGGGCGGAACCAAAATATGATCACGCCTAGGGCTATGAGTTATTGCCAAAGTACATTACCGCTTAAGAGTTTTCACAATGTTTTTATAGATTTTATTGGGATGTTGTGCTAAGCCTAGGACTTAAAGCCCTAACTACCCCCTGCCACTGAAACTAAGCATATATCAATTATCATTTATGTTTCTGTGCAGGCAATTGATGGAGCGCGAGGATGTAATCAAGAATCCTGTACAAATGGTTGTGTTTAGCAGGAAATGGTAACTTCAGTCTTCTGGTGGGTATGTTCTTGAGATTTTTTTTAAGAAAATGGATCAAAACCCGGCCTCTACACCCAAAAGGATGTACACGGCCAGGGTATGCTCTTGAGATAATTTCTGCCTTTCTGGTTAGTTTCCTGCTGTTAAAAGTAAAACCAATCATTATCATGATAACATATCCATAGAAGAAAAAGCTCACCTAGAACAAACAATTTCACCCAGCTCTCCTTGGAGATCTATTGCCACAACCTGAGATATCTGTCCTGTTCTCCATAAAATGTTGGCCTTAGGGGTCTATTTTGGACTTTCAGTTCTCCATAAAATTCAACATTAAATTTACTGTAAGAGAGATAATTTGACTAGATTGTTTAGTTGTGTTCTTCCTGTCATAGTTTCAGCTTATAAAATCATTTTATCATTTACTAATTCGTCATGTGTATCCCTAAAAGGCTGGTTAGTAGGAAAGCACTTAAATGAGAAAGTTTCGTAAGAAAATATGCTACATACCGATGTTCGTATGATATTTTATTCGTAATATGAACAATCTTCTTGTACGTTATACACTGCATTCATGTAAATGTTAAGTCAGATAATTCTTGTTTCACCATTTAGTCTCAATGGTTTCATGTGGAAATACTAATGGCGAGTGAGTTTGGGGCATCAGTGCTAGACATCTTCTTTGGATGCTCCTTGGGTTCCTGACCACTCCATAAGTGTCATATTGTATCCAGCACCCTTAAGAGCTTTCCCCTTTTGTTACTTTCTGTCTTCCTCTCGCAGCCAAGTGAGCCAGAATGCCTCTTCCCTATCACCTGTCACAGAGCTCTCCCAGCGGCATCAGTAGAACCTGTGGCCTCATATCACATAAGCACCATGGATGCTGCATGCCTACCAGAAGTCTATGAAAAATACTTATTGGTAATCCATTTGATAATAGGAAAGTTCACTGAGAATCCATAGCAACAAATCAAATATCTAGCTCATGGAGTTTCAGCATCCCCTAATTTGCAGATTGGATCCAAGTTACTTGAATTTCAGACACGCTTTCATCGCATTTGTCCACCTTCCATATTCCGTAAAACCACGTCGTTCTTATAATTTGGACTTGTTCGAAATCTCCCTTTTCCTGTAAGATTTGAACTATCCATGTACTTATGTAATAACCTCCTTAAATTACCAACTCCCATTGATGCAGGCTGCTTCGCTGGATGCACCTGATGCGGCATTTGTGAATTGTGATCAGCGCTGCTGCACCTGACGAATAATTTTGTTTTCCTGTTGCATCTGACGAACGATTTTGATTTTCTTTTGCCGCATGACTCGAACTAAACTGATGCCATGTCAATATGCTAGAGCAAACGAGATGGAGTATTATCTACTACTATGTCAATATGCTACTACTAGTACTGATGTCTAAGAGCACCCGCAATGGTAAAGTAAGGTGCTCTCTATAAAATATGTACATCTCAGCAATAGACTAGATTAATAGTAAACCACCTTAATAGTATGTCTACATGGGTATATATAGCTCTCTTATGCATTGCCTCGTTTTTCCTCTATAGACTATCTCTAAGTTAGTAGATAGTTTTGGTCTCTCTCTTCATTTAATATCTTCCAAGTAGGAAACTATGCTGATATACACCTCTTGTAGAGAGCTTATAGATAACCATTGTGGGTGCGCTAAGAGCAAGTATAATAGTGAGCTATAAGTATACTGTAACCTTATGTGGAGGAGAGAGATAACAAAAAATCAAAGGGGTTGGCTCTTAAGCAAGAGCTAGCTTAACACAAGTTTCAAGACAAATACAATAAATATATAAGTGAGAGATAGAGATGGGAGAAGAAAATTGTAGCTAACCTTATAGCTGATCTATTATATATGTTAGCTTTAAGATGAGCTAATAGTAGGTAGTGATCTCTACTATTATCCTTGCTCTAATGAACTTGGGACAGATGTGTATAGTTAATGTTGCTGTATCTGATACTACTACCATCCATTACTCACGGTCATGTCTATAGCACTATGCATCCTGTAGGCCTTTACGCGTCTTCCTGACAGTTAGCGTGATCTACAGAACCCGTGCCTGCAAGGAAGGCTGCAATTAACGATGCTTCTTGCTGTGTTGCATTATTACAATCTTGATCACCGTTGTTTCGGGGTGCAAACACCAAACCATAAGCCTGGAGGCACAGACAATAAAACAATTAGTACCTGCATGTGAAGATGCATGATCGACAGCTACATAGAAGTATAGCGCAACAATGTACAGTCCATCGACAAAAGTAAATCGTAACACCTGAGCACATTGAAAAACATACTCCCCGTGTAACAACAACATGCGTGCAAGGAGAGCCCAAGCCCAGGAGAGAGTCGCACCCGTACACCTCCACACAGTGCACAAGTGTGTTGCGAGCAAAAGCCTCGCGGAGTCCCGGGGGAAAACGACGCCACACACTGCTCCGGTATTCCCCTCTCCATCCATCCATCCATCCATCCATCCAACCTACGCAAACGCAACGCACGAGCGAGCGACCACCCTGGCCTGGCTGACTCCCTCCACACTTTTGAATTTGAAAAGTGCATCACCCTCTCCCCCCTCCCTCCTCCACATCTCCCTCCATTTCCTCCTCGCCCTCGCCTCTGCTCTCGCCGCCGTGCGTGCGTGTGCTACTAGTAGTGGACGCCCGTACTACGCTACTCCTCCCGCGCGCGGTCGAGCCAGGTCAGGTCTGGTCACGCCCCCACGACCCCCCACACGTCACCACCCGGTCGGTTCGTAAGTTCGTTCCCGCCACCCACCACCCGGTCCTATCCCACCACCGCCCCACGTCTCCCCACGCGGGTCGGCGCAACCGACGGACCCGAACTCCGCTTCCACAGGCGGGCACGGACCGACCGACCGACGCGAGCCAGGCTCGGGTGCGAGCCCGACTCTCTCTCTCTCTCGCTCGTGCGGTTCACTTCTTCCTTTCCCTTCCCTTCCCTTCCCTTCTCCTGTGTCATTTCTCTCTCCCCCATCTCCTCTCCCTCCGCCCCTCGCCTTCCGCCGCCGCTGCGCCCCGCCGCCGCGTAGGGTTGCGACCACGCGAGGGGTGCCGGGGATGAATCCAATCATCGGTAGGGTTCCGCTCGTCGCGCGGGGATCTCGCCGCGGAATCGGGTGGGGGTTGCGCGTTTTTCCCCTTAGCTCTCGCTCCAGATCGTAGCCCGCGAGTGTGCCCGGCTTCGCATCTGCGTCGGGCGGCGCCTCGGGTCCCGGTGGATGAGCCCCGCCGGAATCTCGACTCCGGGCTCGTGATTCGCGATGCGGGGCTTTCTGTAGCCGCACTCGCTTAGGGTTTTCGGGGGTGTCCGAGAATATGGAGAGCCCATGGAGGTTTCTGATCGATGCTCCACGCCTCTCCCGCCAGGGCCGCCCGGCCACGGCGACGGCGGATGATGTGCGCGACACGGAGATCGCAGGGGGCATCGCGTCGGCGGCGGTGGAAGACCCCCCTGCTGCGGCGCCCCCCGCGAGTGAGGCGGCGGGCGAAGGCGTCATCGCGGTGGAGCACGAGCGTGCTGCGGCGCATCCGGTGAGCGAGGTGAAGATGGACGTCGACGAGGTCGGCACGGCGGACGCGGAGCAGGCCGTGGCGCCTGCTGCAGGGGAGGTGAAGGCGGAGGTGAACGGGGGCAGTATCCCGGACAAGGAGCAAGATGCGGCGGCGTGCGCCCTGACCCAAGTGAAGACCGAGGTGTATGAGAACGGCGTTCAAGAGCAAGTGCATACGGTGGCTGCTGTGGCAAGTGAGGTAAAGATGGAAGGATGTGAGGGCGGGGTGGTGGATCAGAAGCCCACCACGACGCCTGCCGATGGTTGTCAGATGAAGGAGGAGGGGGAATGCCTCGTGGGCCGTTACATCAGCCGGAGTGTCGCTGGGCATGGTCGAATTCTTCTTGGGAAGGTTGCATCCTATGATGGCAGCACTGGGGTCTACAGTGTGGTGTTTGAGGATGGGCAGGGTGAGGATTTAGAGCTTGCTCAGCTCCAGTCACAACTTGTTGGTGAGGAGAATGGTGCATTTGGCATGAAGGTGAGCTGCCGGAAGAGGAAGCTGGACTTGCTAGTTTCATCCGGGGGTGCCACTGAGGTGAAAGGGCCACCAAGTACTAGGCAGAGGGTCAATGAATCTGAGGTGTCCACTAGGCCTGATGAGTCGCAGGAGAGTGGGTCTGGCTCGGATGCTTCTGAGGATGTTGAATCTTCAAGCAATTCATCAAACTGCACTAAGGAACTGCCAGTAGAGCATTGTCCACCAGTTCAGGTCCTGGAGTTGCCTCCGTCTTCAGGGGACATTGCTGTGCCAGAGGAGGCCATAAGTTATCTTTTTTCTGTATACAACTTCCTGCGATCGTTTAGTGTGCAGCTGTTCCTCAGTCCATTTGGGCTGGATGATTTTGTTTCATCCGTTAATTGCACCACGCAGAATACATTGTTGGATGCTGTTCATGTCTCACTACTGCGGGCACTTAGGCGGCATCTTGAGACCAAATCTTCTGAAGGATTAAAACTGGCTTCAAATTGCTTGAAGTATGTGGTCTTCAACCTTCCACTATTGTTCTCATGAGTGTTTATATCTTGTTATTTCAATGCTGACCTTTTCACTTCTCTTGAATTAATTCCAGGTATTTAGACTGGACATTACTAGATTCATTGACTTGGCCAGCTTTCTTGCTAGAGTACCTCTATGTCATGGGTATTATTAAAGATCTAGGAGGCCGGAGATTTGGTAGAAGTGTCCTAGCCATTGAGTACTATAAGCTTCCTGTTACCCTGAAGCTTAGGATCCTGCAACTACTATGTGATCACGTCATTGATTCAGAAGAACTCAAGACTGAACTGGAAGAACGGGAAGGTTACAGTGAAGAAATGGAATATGAGATGGATTCTAGTACTTTTGCGGAGGTTGGGTCAAGATCAGTATTGACTAGAGGCTCAAAGGCTTCAGCTTGCAAAAAGCTCGACGCTTTACAGAATCTGGAAACTGCCCCAAACGAAAATAATCCAGAATCTGCTTCAACACATGCATCCCAGGATGGCAACAGTGATGATTGCCGGATATGTGGAATGGATGGGACTTTGGTATGCTGTGATGGCTGCCCATGGGCATACCACTCAAGATGTATTGGTCAGAATAAAGCTTTCCTACCTCAGGGGGATTGGTTCTGTCCAGAATGTGTGGTTAACAAGCTTGGACCAACCTCTTCAAGAATAGAGCGTGGCGCAAGAGGAGCTCAATTATTTGGCATTGATATGTGTGGCAGGAGCTTCCTCGGATGCTGCAACTATTTGCTGGTGTAAGCTCTTTCATCCTCATCCTTCAGTACTTGGGGTTTATGAACATTCGTTCTGCACTGCCAGTCTGCAATTGATTAGAGTAGAGTAGCCAACATTTAATTTGCAACATAAGCTTTTTTTTTTCCATCTCTGAATAAGGTTAAACATGGTAGCACCAGAAAGTTGGAATGTACTAAATTAACAAGCGAAAAATCATATTACTTTGACTTGGTAACCTTAGTAGTACTCATTTGAGTGTTTAATAGTAATCCGACTGTTACCCCATGACAAACTTGCCTTTGTTCTATGCTTTCTAAATGTTAATTCCATCAAATAAAATAATGCAGGATTGGAACATCTTCAGATGTGGAGTTTTGTGCAAGATATTACAATCATTGTGATGTTGTCAAAGTCGTCCAAATACTTGCCTCTTCAGATGCATATACGGATATATGTAGGAGAATGACAGAGTACTGGAGTCATCTACTTGATATATTTCAGAATGAGAGATCAAAAATAAGTAAAGAGGTTGGTGGAAGCCTTATGTCACAGTCCAATATTCTATCGACCGCTACTCCAGTGAAAGCAAATAATGGAAGTGTTCAGGCAACTTTGAAAGATGGTCAGGACAGTAAGATGGCAGTGCTTTCCCAGACAAATGCACATCAGGTTATGGATAATCAATTTACGTTGTGCTCAGCTAACAATAATGAAGCTTTTAGGCAAACTCCATTAGCTAAGACCTATGTAGATAATGCATACAGAAATGGAGCTTTTGGGCCCAGTGGGACATCCTCAATTTCTCACCAGAGCACGTCTATGGTGACAGTTATGCCTAACAAAACACAAGCACAGCCAGCACATGGATTGATTCGTCCAGACTTGTCGTGTGGTTCAGTAATTGGTAATGGTATGTCTAGAGAAAATATCAGGAGCTCTATTTCTGCTAGGGCAGACTTGATCAGCCCACCTTATAAAAGCAAGCCCCCTGTTCAGCTAATTACTGAAAATATGAGTGGTGGCAAGCCAGCTAAATTCTCATCTTTTAGACCACAAGCTTACATGAATCTATACAATCACGGGAATGTTGCAGCATCTGCTGCTGCCAATCTAGCTGTTCTTAAATCTGATGAAGGTAAGGCTCCAACTTCCCATCTGACAACAAACCTAAGGAAGAAACTGGCTGCTGACTGTGCTCTACAAGTGAAAGCATTTTCCTCAGCAGCCTTACAATTTGTTTGGCCAAGTACTGAAAAGAAGGTTATGGAAGTCCCAAGAGATAGATGTGGTTGGTGCCTTGCCTGTCAAAGTTCAGCAGGTGGAACTAAAAAGGCTTGTTTTCTTAACATGGCCACTGCAAATGCTTCTAAAGGATCTGCTCGAATTCTTAGTGGCATGCGTATAATCAAGAATTCTGATAGCCATTTCCCCAGCATTGTTACTTATTTAAGCCACATGGAGGAAAGTTTGCGTGGCCTTTTAGTTGGTTCACTACAAGATGTGCAGCGGAGACAACAGTGGTATAATCAACTAAAAGATGCTTCCAACTGCGGAAATATAATACCCCTCTTG
The DNA here is from genome assembly GCA_009805545.1 of Oryza longistaminata. Classification (NCBI taxonomy): domain Eukaryota; kingdom Viridiplantae; phylum Streptophyta; class Magnoliopsida; order Poales; family Poaceae; genus Oryza; species Oryza longistaminata. The sequence continues at coordinate 37,323,734 of CM020179.1, read as the reverse complement.
CTTGAAGTGAGTTATAGGGTTCGAGTCAAGTTTGTTTCAGCATCCATTGATATTTCTCAATATTCTACAATTATTCATGATATATATAGTTTGTAGTTTATAACTCTCAAAGTGTGCCATCATGTTTAACATATTCTAAAATTTCTCTGTTACTAGGCAAATCCTTAGTTATATACATGCCAGTCAAATGTGTTGTATCATGAATTCTTTAAACCTGAAACTTGATTGTATCCCACAGTAGTAGCAGTTAACATTTATAATCATACAACTACTGGGATATGTATTTCCAGTGTTTTATTATGAATTATTTGAACCCTAGGTATGGGCTAGTTTCTTGTTAACTTCTTTCAAACCTGAGCTTATCTTATTTTGCCTGGATGATGCCATGACTGATGGGAAAATAAAAGGAAATATTCCCTCTGTCCCAAATTATAAGGGATTTTGGGTGGATGGGATATATCCTAGTACTATGAATCTGGTAGCACATTTTTCAGTCTTGCTATGCATCTTGGGCTAGATATATATTTTACATGTAGGGTTTGCCACTCTTCATAAGTGCCATTTGAGGATCAGCCACTCTCTTTCTCACTGACATGAGGCATTCGAGTGACAAATTCTCATCCACCAATGGTGGAGAGTGACAGACCCCCAAATCAACTCTTGGATGATAAAATGAACTCGATGCTGAAATTCTTAGTAGGTAGAGCATGGAATTTTGAAATACAGTGTCATATTTTGCTTAATTATATCTTGTGCTAAGTGCTTCTGGAGAATCAAGTTCGACATGCAATAAATAATTGTAAAATAAACTTGAAATGTTGTTTCAACAAGTGTTGGTGTAAAAATAATACAAATGACAGGTTGAGATCTTATTATCTATTTGTTCTTTGCATCTTTTGTGCAGTTGGAAAGTAATATTCGTGGTGTAGCATTTTCTACTAGCTGGCTGAAGCTAATAGATGACTGGCCTGTGGAATCTCCTAGTGCATCTGCTGGTGCATCCCGTCCTGCAGCATACCAAAAACGTGGAACTGGTGGAAGGCGGGGCAGAAAACGTTCAATGGCATCTGAATCTGCTCCTGTTACTGATGATGACAACAGCTGGAAAGAAGTGAATTGGTGGAGTGGAGGAAATGTTTCAAAGCGTATCTTACAGAGGGGGGCTCTACCAATTTTGACCATTAGAAAAGCTGCTCGTCAAGGTATTGCACATGTCTGTCTGTTATTATTATCCCTTTCTCTGTCTCAAGGTGAGAACAAGTTGACATGATCTGTCGCTCACTAGGTGGAAAAAAAAGGATGTTCAGTGTGTCTTATCATGAAGGCTCCAATTTTCCAAGGCGGACTCGGCAACTTGCTTGGAGGGCATGTGTTGGATTAAGCCAGAGTTCATCTCAACTTGCTCTCCAGGTTAGCACCTTCTATCATGATGTTTTGAAGTATTTAGATCAAACTATATGTATTCCTAATATACATATCTATCTCACAGGTTAGATATCTTGATGCCCACATAAGATGGAAGGAGTTCATCCCTCCAGATCAAATTCCTTCAGAAGGGAAAAGTGTAGATTCTGACTATTCTGTTCTCAGAAACGCAGTTGTTTGTGATAAAAAAATAGTTGACAATAAGATAAGATATGCACTTAAGTTTCCCAACCAGAAGCATCTTCCTGTCCGTGTAACAAAGAATATTTTGGAAGCAGAAGATAATCAGGATGGGGATGGGAAATTTTGGTTTTCTGAAAACCATATCCCACTATACTTGCTACGAGAATTTGAGCAGAAAGCTGGGGTTAGCTCCTTGCCTACTCCAGGAACGTTAGATTCTAACTGTTTTGCCAATTTCTACCAAAGGCGAGTAAAAGCATCCATTGGAGATGTTTTCTTCTATCTGCTTCACAAGGGTGATGTATATCCTTGCACCTCATGCAAGAAGGATGTTTCCTTCAGGTTTTTGTTCTACACCTTATTGCTTTGTTCATTCTGTTATTGTTTTCTTTATAAGATGCTGCTTTTATCTTTATTCCTCATATATCTTTGTTGTTAATCTTATGTAGGGATATCGTAAAATGCAGCTCTTGTCAAGGTACGGGTTTCTAGCATACCCCCCCTTTTTTTTGCTATTTCCTTAAAGTAGAGAATAACTGATAAATTACTGTCACTTTTCCAATACGAACTCACAATAGTAACTAAAACAATGTTTCAGGTAATTGTCATAAAGAGTGCACATTAAGGTCTGTTGGTAGCAAAGAGGGCAATGCTGCTTCCAGTTTAACATGCAAGTTGTGCCTTCAGAAGCGTAGTCTTATGCTTACAAATTACAATACAAACGCAAGTTTCATCCTACCTCAACAGAAGAGTAATGTCCATCAGGCAGTGGCAGCTCCCAAAATAATCTTTAAGGTTGGCTCTTCCCATTCCGCTGAACCAGCCACAAAGGTTGAAGCTCCGCCAATCGTGAAGGTAGAAGCCCAGCCAGTGGTCAAGAAGGAAACCTGGCCAGTTGTGAAGATGGAAACCCAGCCAACTGCAAATGTAGAAGCACAGCCAACTGCAAAAGTGGAAGCCTTTCCAATTTCGAATTTGGCAACTCAGAATAATGCAGGGGCGCAAGTCCAGCCTAAGACAAAATCTAAAAAACCCAAGCCAGAAAAACCGAGAAAATCCAAGAAGACTGAAGAGATCAAATACTTTGGTCTCGTGTGGAAGAAAAGTACTAATGACAAAAATAATAATGAAAATTCTGGAGAAGTGTTCAGGGCGAATGATGTTATCCTAAAAGGCAAGGATGGTGTAGGTTCATCAATAAAACCTACTTGCTGTCTTTGTAATAAGCCTTATTGCCCAGATTTCCTGTATGTCCGCTGCGAGAGGTGCAAAAGTAAGCCCGTCTATCATTATTGTAGGCTTGTAGCTTCAAGTTATGTATATATATATGTGTGTGTGTGTGTGTGTGTGTGTGTGTGTGTGTGTTATCTATCAGATTTTAACTTCTTGATATTCTTCTTTGTTCAGAGTGGTTTCATGGCGATGCCTTGCAACTTGAGGAAGAAAAGATATTTGAATTGGTTTCATACCGATGTTGCAGATGCCGAAGGCGAGCCATACCAAAATGTCCTCATTCAGATGATTATAAGAAGCCTGAACCAGAATACAGTGAGCAAACAGTCGCTACGTCATCACAGTCAACTATGCTTTCTAGTGAGGAGAATTTTGCTGTAGCAGATCAAGATCCACTGCTTGCTTCATATGGCAGAGTTGAACCGTTCGGAGCACAAACAATGGATGCTGATTTATCGATGAACATGATGAGCTTTAACCCAGGAAATCAGAAACTATCAGTAAGAAGGGGACAAAACAAAAATTGTGAATATGTTGACCAATCCAGTATACATGTGGATGACTATTATATCCAGAATCAACCTCAGGGGAATGCAAACATCAATTTCAGTCACTCGAATGAATTCTCTTTGTCAGAGGCTGATGGTGTGGATGCTTCAGAGCTGTTGGGGTGGGATTTTTCTCAAGGAAATACCAGTGCTGCCCCTTCTGATTTCGCAGCTAATTGCCCGTGGAATGACATCAGCTGTGGCAGCGTTGCTGGTGACGAATATGAACCACAGACTTATTTCTCATTCACCGAACTACTTGAAGCTGATGATACACAGTTCGATAATACATTTGGGATGTCTAATAGTGTGCAAGATGATGGTGATCAACAAGGAATTGGTTTTGACGAAATGGCTTTCATGATGGAAGATGGGGCCTCGAACATGCCTTTCCCAGCTATTGACTCCGCCTCTGACGAGGTAGCATGTGACAGGTGCAAGAATCCTCAGCCGCCACCTGATCTCAAATGCGCAGTATGTGGACTGCAGATGCACCGTCATTGCTCGCCTTGGGAGGATGGTGAACAGCCATCAGATAGTGCCGATTGGAGTTGTGGTGCCTGCCGGGAGTGGCGATGATGAGCTTCAAACTTTCATTGCACTTGTTACCTGAGAGCTGCATAGGGTAGCTGTCTAATTACAGTCGAAGGTAAGCACAGCATTTTATCTTTGAATACTACCTGAATTTTTCAGTTTAACAAGAATTTGGTTTATGGTTCTGAGCATAATTTGTGTTTAGGTGGAACTGTAGAAGAAATCTCATGAAGCACACCAAGGAGGAACAAGGGAAAATTTCCCTTCTAGCTATTTGGCATTGTCAGTGCCACTGACCGTTTGGGAGTTGTGGCGTTGATTACTGGACACACCTTTAGCAATATGGTTTGACAACCAAGGTTTTCGGCGAATGTACATATATTAATGAATGGTTGATCGAAAAAGCCGTTTTCCATTCATCTAGGCGGTTTTCTTTTTAAGGGGAGGATTATAGGATTAGATTGCTCTTAGTTACGTGTTATATAGGAGCTCTGGACTTTGGAAGCCATGTTCCTGACGATGTGTTGTCTTGGATTCTTTTGCCCCTTTTTTCCCTCAGAAAAAGAATAGAAGTGCCTCTTTCTCCGAGTGGATGCGATATCCTTGATATATATAGCCTCGCCTTTTTCCTCTGATTAAAGATGCTTGTTGCTCTGCCTTTTGCTGGTGTGGACGTGCGGTGGCTGTACGAGTACGACTATAGGAAAGAGCAGTTTTCACATGTCTTTACTCTTTACCCTTATATTTTTCATAATGTCATGGCTTTTATGTTTCTTTCTGCTTTTACTTTTGAATCGTACAGTCAAAATACTTCACCGAGCCACACGAGCCACTTCAAAGCACAAGAAGATTGTGATGCCCCATTATATTGTATAAGCAGGAAAATTTGCATGAATTTTGTGGAAGAGGCAAGTTCAATTCCTGCTGCTCTTTGGTCTCTCATCACGCAAAACTTCACATAGGCCTCCAGCGTAGTTGCATTTCTACATGGGCCGAGCAGGACGTCACATCATACAGGCCCAGATTGTAGAAATGGGCCTAGCAGGACGACACATCATGCAGGCCCATATGCATAAATGGGCCGAGAAGTAGACCATATCAAACGAGCCCGTGAATAGCCGCAGGAGGGTTTTGCCTTTTCCACCTTGTCGCCGGCAAAGCCACAGCCACGGCGAGGCGATCTGCTCCCCCTCACGGCGGCGATGGCGCTCTCGACCTCCCGGCCGCACCACCTCCTGCGCCCTCTCCTCCGCGGCTTCCACGCCACCTCTCAGGCCATGGCGAGGCCTGAGCCCCACGAGTTCTCCAAGCCGAGCGACTACCTCGGGAGCTGGGAGCCCGCGGGCGACCCGCGGGAGGCGTGGGCGCGGCTGGAGCGGCTGCGCAAGGGCTACGCGCGCGACGTGCGGCAGCTGCGGAGGCAGTACTCGGAGAATGCAAGCTGCTGGAGGCCGAGCGGCAGCGCAAGGCGGAGGCCCGCGCCGAGGCCGCCCGCCTCGCCAACGAGGAGCGCAAGGCCACCAAGGCCGCCGCCGCGCAGACGCGCGCGGCCGAGCGCCGCGCCTTCGAGAAGGACTTCCGCCAAGCCCTTGTGAGTATCCCTCCCCTCTCCCTCTCTCCCCCCCTCTTTCGCATTCTCCACCCTTGCACACGACTTGTTTGTTGAATTGCCTAGTTTGCTGAACGAGTCTCTTATTAGATGATTAAGTAGTTATACTACATGTTTTTAGAAATTTTCTGCAAATTTAATTTGTTTCAATTATCTTGTGTAAAATAAAAAGACCCAGCGAAGTATATATGTGTTTAACTGAGATGAGATCATGTACAGATGAAAGAAAGAGCTGAGAAGCTGGAGAGCTGGAGGGAGAAGGAGAAGCTCAAAGTACAGAAGAAGGAGGATCACAGGGAGCTCTTGCGCAAGAAAAGCTCTATGTGGGTTGCTGAGGATAAACTGGAAACAACAATTCTCGACGCTATCAAAAATACCACAGCTCTCTGAGGTATATTGAGTTTTTGCTGCTCCGTTAGCTTTTTTAAATTCATTCTAAAATTTGAGACCAAAAACATTTCTTATGCTATATCTCTTAATATGGTGTTAGCAACAGAAAATGCTATGTAGTAAGACTGATTATCGACCATAATATTTGATTTAATGGAATTCACTAATCTTTTGAGCATATAAATACTAGCCCTTTCTTTATGTGTGCAAGCTTTATGCAGTCATTTTGCCCTTGTTTATGGAAGAAGCAAAACTTACTAGAGGCACCAATATTATTCTACTTCCCTCTCTGTAGTCAACAGCAAAATACAATATGATCTGTAGTATGATATTACAATAGGCAATCTCAAGAGTATAGCAAATGTTTTCTTTAAAACAATCTTGATCACATTTGGTTTCATTTTAATTTTAATGGTACTGGTTCATGTACTTAGATAGCCCCAAAACTTGTGAGCCAAACCAAAGTATAAACTGTATTTTGGTGAAGGGTACACTAACGTGGGACAGCCCAACTGGATATTACATAGGTGCACAATGTTGTTGTGTTCGTGTATAGTGTCTATGTACTTCCATCCCTCTTTTCATGCTCCTTCCGTTGCTGTGGTTGTCACCATATTTTTGTACTTTGAGTTCAGTAAGCTTCATGATCGCGGGCATACTTGTACTATTAGGGTTTCCAATACAACTTGAACTGAGGAATGACCCTATTATCATTTTTTAATACAATTGTGACTTGAGTTAGATGAATGTCCAAAGAGCAACTTTATATGCCTTCTGCAGCCAATAGGTACATGGTTTAGTACAACTAGGTGAATGCTCATAACGATTTCCTTTTCTTTTATGGTCTTGACTGCCCATGATACTTTGCCTGCCATTTCTTTGAACTGAACCATGACTGATGGGCATCATTGTTTTCCTTGGTGCAGGATACAAGATGGTGTATTCTGAAAGCATGACGGAGGATGGACTGAAGGAAGCTTATTTGTGATTCCCTTCTGGAACTAATCACAACTGCCTAAGCAATAACAACCATATTTGAAAATTCTGCTGCAACACTGTATGTTATATTGTTAGACTTGAACGCCAAGCTGAAATTGTATTTTGGCATTGCCTTTTTCTGAGAGAGACCTCTCTCCTCAAATTCCTGTTAAAAAGTTGTTGCACGATTAAAATTATCATGGACAAATTTTGGTTTTCCTACATGATATAGTTGCAAACTGTGTTTTTACGTTTGGGCACATTTTATCTACATTTTTTGAATGGAATATTGGAGTTCATCGTTGAATTTGCTACTGTCGTAATATATCATAATATATTTCATAGTTCTTTTCTTCTAATAGACAAGTTGGTTTGTGTATAATGCAAGCACGCCCGAGCTCAAGAAGCAATTGAGGTTTGCAAGTATTTCTGGTTGACGTGTAGCATTTGCGTTCCTCCGTGAATTGTCAAGTCTGAGAGGAAGCCGGAGCCCTGCAAATGGGTCATGATGTATTGACGACGGGAACAGCAAGTGTTAATCAATTACCACCGGCACTTCTTGACGTGCCAGACACATATGTTCTAGAAGCAGAATCGGAATCCGTTCATTCCGGTCAAATATAAACAGAACAGTATCTTGGTGAAAACTAGTGCATCAATCGATAATACAATGTTCTATTTTTTCTGTAACTGTCATAAACAATGTTCTGGAAGAAAGCAAATGCGAAGAAAAAGGGAACATGAAATCAAAGTTTGGATTTCTTTAAGCTGAAAAAGGAATTCAAAGCGTGGAAACGAATTGACCGCTTGCCGCGTGGAATGAAGAGTAGAGGAGACCAGGGAAAAAGAAAAAAAGAACCTTTTGGTGGCCGGTTTAGGCACGGCTTTTCTTTTCTCTATCTTGCTTCGTTCTAAAATAATAACTTCATTTTTCATTCCATCGCATACATACTCCGTCACCTTATCAAATTTTATGAAAATATAATTGTCTTCTGATTTATCTAATTTTAATATATTTTAATACATTTTTTAAAAAATTACTCGAAAAAAAAAGATCTATTATACACTCTCCGTCCAAAAACAAGTTTATTTGTGGGTTTTTTTTCCAACATTTGATATCTCGTTTTATTTAAAATTATTTATGATTAATATTTTGTTGCTATTAGATGATATAAAAGATAAATAGTACTTTATATATGATTTATGTTTTAATATTTTTTTATACGTATGGTTAAAGGCTGGATATGAAAATGTACAGATGAAGTTGTTTTAAGGCTGTGTTTAGATCCATCATATCAACCTGTCATACACACGTAACTTTTCAGTCACATCATCTCCAATTTTAACCAAAATCGATCATCTAGACACAGCCTTTGGAACGAGGGAGTAGATCCAAACGCCATCATTCCCTGGTGCGGCCGAAACCGGTGGTGGTGGAGGGGACGGTCCAAACCCGCGGATGTCAGCATCCACCGTTTCGCATCGCGGATTAACTGTGTTGCTGGAGGCAAGGCATATGCCGCGATTCCACGGTTCTTTCTTCTCCCAAATAAAAAGGCGTCTTCGTTATTGTATTGGATTCCAGAGGTGAAAGCAAACACACAACCCACACGCCTCGCTGCCTCGATTGATTGATTGATTGATTCCTTGGAGAAGAAGAAGAAGGAGGAGGAGGAGGAGATCGAGCAGCCGCTGACGCTCGTCGTCTACCTCCCGATCTGATCCGAGGAGCGAAGCGAAGAAGGGCAAGATGCATTCGACGAATCTGCTGCTGGAGGAGCCCATCAGGATGGCATCCATCCTGGAGCCATCCAAGCCGGTAAGACCTCCTCCTCCTCCTCGCCTTCGATGATTTCGCCTCAGATTTTTGCTGGTTTTGGTTCTGGTTGGAATTGGATTGATGGAACCCTAACTCGCTTAATTAATTTCGCCTCCAAGAGCTTTTTTCCGGCGATGACCAAGATCGTGGGGACGCTGGGTCCCAAGTCGCGCGCCGTCGACACCATCTCCTCCTGCCTCAAGGCCGGCATGTCGGGTAACGGATCAGCCAGCTTCGATCTCCTCTTACCTCCACCCATTGCACTGTTCTAATCTAATCCTTTCTTCTTGTGTGGTGGAAATTGCAGTTGCCAGGTTCGATTTCTCGTGGGGAGACGCTGAGTACCACCAGGAGACGCTTGAGAACCTCAAGCTCGCCATCAAGTCCACCAAGAAGCTCTGCGCTGTGAGTTCTCCTGACAATTCATTCATGATCTACTAGTTAGTCTTGCTGTCTGCTAACATTTGGGAGTCCTCTCGTTGTTGCGCAGGTCATGCTCGACACTGTCGGCCCGGAGTTGCAGGTGGTGAACAAGAGTGAGGCTGCAATCTCCCTTGAAGCGAATGGCACTGTTGTTCTCACCCCTGACCAGGGGCAGGAGGCCTCCTCCGAATTGCTGCCCATCAACTTCTCTGGGCTTGCTAAGGTATACCTTCAGTAGTTCGTTGTTATTTATATGAAATCTCATGATTGTTTTTACTTTTGTTGCAATCAGATCGGTCCTTGACTGTTTCCTAGAGAAATTTTGTATGTTACCATTACGTCACTGCAATTTGTAGCATCTGCTATGTGAAAAAAAAATGACTCTTTTTGTCCTTTGCAGGCTCTGAAACCAGGTGCTACAATTTTTGTGGGGCAATACTTGTTCACTGGCAGTGAGACTACTTCAGTTTGGTTAGAGGTAAAAATCTTCAGCATGCTGAAACTGGTGTTCTGTGTTTGTGATGTGTAATGTGTTACGTCCTTGTTAGTAGGATGTGCTTGCTGTCTACATTTTCTGATACTTAATCTCCATTCTGCTTGATATAGGTTTCTGAAGTTAAAGGAGATGATGTGGTTTGTGTGATAAAAAATTCGGCTACTCTGGCTGGTTCACTGTTCACCCTGCATTGTTCTCAGATTCATATCGACTTACCTACACTGTCTGATGAGGACAAGGAGGTAAGGATCGATCTTATCTCTTAGCTAACTATAGCAATATGAATATTTCTAGTAAAACTATTATTATTTCTCAAGTTCGATTCCCTCACTCAAACCATCTGTAGTAGTAGTATTAAAGCTTAAGAGTATGCACTGATTCCAGGTTATCAGAAGATGGGGAGCTCCAAACAAGATTGACTTCCTCTCTCTGTCTTATACAAGACACGCGGAAGATGTGCGACAGGTTAGTGACTAATTACAGTATGGATACAGATGCATTTTCCTCATATTTCCTGTTTGCCCGTTGTGCTTGAAAGTTTTTCAAGTCTACTGTACAGTGAAAATATTGCATGCCTATATTCCAATATATACTCTCCTCTACCTCTTCATTTGGTATTTGGGAAGAAATTCTAAACAGTGCTGGAATTTCTCCTTACATTACAGGCACGTGAGTTCCTCTCAAAGTTAGGCGACCTTAGCCAAACTCAGATTTTTGCCAAAATTGAGAATGTTGAGGTATTTGCAACATACTCTTTTTATATTTCTTAGCCAACTTTGATTTGTTCTACCACCTATCAAATCATTATTTATTTGCAGGGTTTGAATCATTTTGATGAAATCCTGCAAGAGGCGGATGGTATCATTCTGTCAAGAGGAAACCTTGGAATTGATCTTCCACCTGAAAAGGTTAGTATCTTATTTTGACTTATTTTAGCAGTTCGGAGGGCATTGATTAATTAATACTCCTACATGCTCTGCTTCTTTTTATTTGGCTATGAAGCTTTTAGTGGCAGAGTCCTCAAGTTCTTTATCAAGAATTGCTCTGTTTTCAATTTGATATGTAATTTGCTTACTGATCTTTAACTTCTGGTACTGTAGGTGTTTTTGTTTCAAAAGTCTGCTCTGCACAAGTGCAACATGGCTGGAAAGCCTGCTGTTGTTACTCGTGTTGTGGACAGTATGACTGACAACCTCAGGCCTACTCGTGCGGAGGCTACTGATGTGGCAAATGCTGTACTTGACGGTGAGTTGTTTGAGTTGTTGATGATGTTAATTGCCTTCTGAAAAATCTGAATCATATATTTTTTGTTCAGGGAGTGATGCCATTCTCCTTGGTGCTGAGACTCTCCGTGGTCTGTACCCAGTTGAGACTATCTCAATTGTGGGCAAAATTTGCGCTGAGGTGAATTTTCTTTCTACTTTTATGTTTTTTCTTTACAATTTTCAACAAGTACAATGAAAATTCACTTCTTGTTTTCTGTCTATATCAGTCTGTTAGTAACATGATTTAGTCATATTTGTTTGTCCATTGTTTCACAGGCAGAGAAGGTATTCAACCAAGATTTATACTTCAAGCGGACTGTGAAATATGTTGGGGAGCCCATGACCCACTTGGAGTCTATCGCTTCTTCTGCGGTGTGTTTCTTCTCTTGTTCCCAAAATTTCTTAACGTTTATTGTGCACATATAAAATATTTTTGACTATTCCATTGTTTTTTGCTTCACAAAGTCTTTATATGAAACAAGGGTTTCTTAGTCTGAAATTGTTTCTTGCCTATTTTGCAGGTGCGAGCTGCTATCAAAGTGAAGGCTTCTGTCATTATTTGCTTCACATCATCTGGACGCGCTGCAAGGTAGAAAGATGTGAATATAAACAGGATAATGGTGTAGTTTAATCAAAACTAATTTCATATTTCATCTGGTATCTGTAATGTCTGCAGACTAATTGCCAAGTACAGGCCCACCATGCCTGTTCTATCTGTTGTCATTCCTCGTCTGAAAACAAACCAACTGAGGTGGAGTTTCACTGGCGCATTTGAAGTATGTAATCTGTCCTTCCCTTCTATGTTTATGATATTTTTTCTGGTTTTTTTCATGTAACATGCTTTCTGCTATCTGGTTTATGCCTGACTATTGTATCTCATATTTCTCGTATGCTTTTCTTTCAGGCAAGACAATCACTCATAGTTAGAGGTCTCTTTCCGATGCTTGCTGATCCTCGCCATCCAGTAAGTGTACTCTATTGCAAAATATTTGTGCAAAACACACTTGGTGGATTCTTTTTCAATTAAACAACACACGGCCCTTTATCATGGGGGAGGAATGAACTCTTGCAGATTTTTAATACATATCAATGCCTATTAGATATATAGCATTAAACATAACATGCTAGTCTTCTTGCTTGCATCATGTCCCACTGTTATTGAAATGTTATCTACCACAAATGTTTGAAAGCAATAGCGGTATATGCAGTTAAGTTCCAAACGATTTGCTAGGATCCTTGTTGATCTTTCACCTTGTCCTGCAGGCTGAATCGACCAGCGCTACCAATGAGTCAGTTTTGAAGGTTGCTCTTGACCATGGCAAAGCTTCCGGTGTGATCAAGTCGCATGATCGCGTTGTTGTCTGCCAGAAAGTGGGTGATTCCTCGGTTGTGAAGATCATTGAGCTGGACGATTAGACGACCAAGCTTGTGCTTGTTGATGATACTACGGCAAGTCATGGTTTGCCAGATTTTGACTAGGCCAAAAACGATGCTTCTTGGCTATGTATAATTCCTATATAGGCTTTCAAATGAGCAGTTTTTCCTATGGTGTAATCATAGGATTTACCTTACTATTTGAAACAACTACGTTTTAGTTATGTAAGTTCTCAGATTTCAATGCATCATATCACTTCGATGGGCAAATGGAATAATGAAATCGGTACTGTACCCTTTGGTCTTTTGATGTTCGTTGCACTTTGTCAATGTGCTGATGTGATTTGCGTGTTCCCTAGAAAAATGTGATCATGCGATATAAGGGTTAGGGACATTGTCATGGTTGAAGATCTCAATGCTCCAATCAAATTTGCAGATCTAATTTTGGTTGAAATGTAATCCCTTTCCATTCAGGCATGTTTTCCAAACAAGAACCTAACAGAAAATAACTGCTAATTTTGGTTGTAATCTCCCTTGCCATTCAGGCATGTTTTCCACACAAGAACCTAACAGAAAATAACTGCTAATTTTGGTTGTAATGTAATCTTCCTTGCTATTCAGGCATGTTTTCCATACAAGAACTACAGACAATAACTATGTTAAAACAACAAAAACAGATAACCTTTTGTGGTCGGCGACTTCCAGGTTTACCAACTTATTACAAAGCAACTGGGGTCAGCTAGAATCATACACGTTCCACATCATTTGCAGATCTCATTTGCTGAAATGGGCTATGATGTCTGTACACACCTGACGTCACAGCAAACAGCTGATTTATATAGCTTGTAATCAGCTCAATACAGCCTCATCTCTCCCTCCTCTATACCGATTATTTAAGCTTACAATCTATACACGTCTATTACTGCATTGCATACACCCATTGGATTTCGCAGTTTGTACACTTCAATGTGCTGTACTTCAGTCCAGTCTAAACAGAATGTGTAGCTAAAGGAACATTTTGGCTTCCCATACTAGTGCTGTTGCCAAGCACTACGTAAAAAATGGTGCAAAATGCTACTTGCACAAAAGAATGATCATTGACCAATACTGTTAACCTTCCAGAAGCAGTTGTGCAGGAGAATCTTTAGCTTCCGATGGTCCTATCATAAGTAGTCAAGTTTTCTCTTAAAAGGGGCAATCCCGTTCCCACGTCATTGACAGGTTGCTTGATGGACAATTGTTGATTTCCTTGCTAATTTAAGCAACACGAGAGACTGAAAACTGGGGAGGGTCAGAAGATATCTGATTAGCCCACAGATTTGCAACTTTAACAAAGTAGTGATCGGCATCCCAAATGATGACCTCCATTCCTACATCAGGTGAAGAAAATAATTATTAGTTGGTTGATAGAAGCATCCCATAGTTGAAAAGTCCTTTGCGGGGAAGAGGTAACTGCAGGATAAGTATTTACCAGGTACAAGACTAGTGGGCAAGAGGGTAAGTTTACATGCCATCTTGTCACTGGGAAGGAAGCTTTGAAGATTGGGCACCTCAATGTCATTAATATTGATGATAGACTCGAGAAGAACTTTAGCAACAGGTGCATGTAAGTTCTTGCTGTCGACAACCATTGTAAGAGCCATTCCTAAACCACTAGTCCATGAATTAACGCAGCTGTTCCAACAAACCAACATTTTACTCAACATTCCAGGATCTGCAAGAACCCAAGGCTTGAAAGATAGCATGGATATATGTAAGATCTGTGCAACTCTGTAGATCTCCCCAAGAGCAATAAAGTAATGAGCACCTGTGCAACCAACAGAAGGCATGTTAGTTGATCATCTTTCTGCAAGCAAATGATTACATAAAAAAAAAAATTATACAGCTCTGCTCATTATTCAAAGTCCCACCTTGAGAAATTACTGTTTCGCCAACATTTGCATGACAAGATTCCTGCCAAATCATCGCACCATGCTGCAATTCTTGGGCACAGGACAGAAGCATACTGTACCATGCACTGATATAATCACATTGCTCCTCTTTGGATGCTATTTCCAAGGTACGAAGGATTGACACGCTGTGCTTATAGAGTTTAACAGCTGAACTCATGTCTTCCAGTGCCTACATTGAGTATCATATCAAGAAATTTCAATAACCCAATCATGATCATGTCATGACTCATGGAAACAAGGGCAGAAGGTAATGGCAAACAGAAACATTAAGTGCACATACGTATACTGAAATCAAGCAAAATGACATGTCATCTATGAATCACTTTGCCTGGTACAATATATAGATCACTTTGGAGGCAAGTTCAATGCAGATTATAGAAAAGCACAATATCATTTTCACATTTAATTATGTTTATCATCTACAAAAGAAATTGTGCATGTGACTACTGAAGACTATCCGCCAAAGAATTTAAGAAAACAAGTGTACTGATCCAAAGAAACTTGATATAAATTACAAGATTTGACAGTGTAATAAAAAAACATTTTTTTCTTTTTTGTCAAAAAAGCAGGATATATAAATGCCTAAAGACAAATAAGGTGTATAGAGTCTATAGACAATGAGACAAAAATTACATTTCCCAGATAAGGATGCTTACCGTTGCTATTATTTCTGTTAAATGGTATTCTTTATCAAAATCCTTCAAATGATCCTCTTTGGCACTGTTAAGCAGCTCAGAAATGCAAACATCCTTTGAAGGATGTTCATCTTTGCAAAAACCTTTCGCAAGTGAAGAATCTTGTAATTCCTTGCAAATTTCCTGGAGATTATGGAAAATGGTTAAACAAAATATTATGTTTAATTCATGTTTTGCACTGAACAATAATATCAAGTACTTGAGTTGATCCTAGAAACAAACTCAATGTCTCACAACATTAAATAAATTTGTCGGGATCAAAAGTGCATTGCATGCACATCAATATAACAATACACAAGCAAGTTGTGAAAAAGTCATGCTTTGATAAACATACAAGAATAAAATAATTTATAGCAAAACATTAAGCGGAGCACACCTGAATCTCCCTTTCAGTTTCTGTCATCACTTCATTCTTTTCATCAGAAAGCATAGAATTCTTCTGGCTTTCCTGAATCCGCATCAATTACAAAATTATGAACGGAAGATAACCAAATGATTTATCAGAATATAATCAGTAGTGACTGACCTTAAGATCCTTCTTGTACTGGGATATTACCGTCAATGATTCTTCTCTCAGCTTATGGTAGAAATCAATCAAAATCCTATCACTTGCTGATTTAATTGAATGGTTTTCATCTGTTCCAAATGAAGAGTTCTGATCACTGATCATTAGTCTATATCACATGGGGAAAAAGGGGGTGAATGTGGAGCCGAAATACCATGAATACTCACCATTTCAGTATTAGAGAACATATCAGAAGAGCTCTGCACACTTTCTGAAGAACATTGCATCATGTGGACAGCATCAATCGGTTCACTTTCTTTGTACAGGTCGAGTATGGCTGCATTATTGGGTGGAAAATAACTAAAGGCCTTCACACTTTGTCCAGCGGACTCACGAGTTCCAACATGATCTGTAGTTTGAACATTGTTCAAATTTTCGCTAACACTAGTAAATAATGACCAGTCCTCCTGGTCGCTGCTCATTGACTTTGGTACATCCTGACAAAATAAAAAGATTCAGACCAATCAGTGGAGAAGGCCATAGACATATCAAGACCTAATACAGAAAAAAAAACTAGAAAGAGGTAATAACAGGATTTCTAATGCTAGAATTTCAGAATATTTTTTTTTAATCAAAAGATATATAAGGATAAAATTCATCCTTTGTTTAGCAGGGACTAGGGAATTCTTATAACAATGTCTGTGTGCTGTTAAATTTACTACTCCGTAAGTCAGAATTTTATACTATGTATACAGATTGTAATAGGCAATAAAAATCCTTCTAGGCAGCTTGACTGTTCAACTTGAAGAATACAATCACATGATTTATTGATTTAATTTCGTGAGGCAGGTCGTAACGTCAATTTCATCGAAGGTTAGCTCCAAAATTTTCTGAAGTGGGATTATTTGCAATTGATGAATTGTCTCATTTTTAACAGTTTCCACATATTTTTGCCTTCCACCGACAATTGCCATTGGATGGATCCCCATGAGCTGAAAACAAGTTGCATTCATCAGGTTTGTTGTGAGTGCAACATCACAATAAACCAACCGATATGTTATTTTCAGACCGTGATGATTCATGATTGTCACTACATGGTTGGTCGGCCATACATCCCATCAAATTTCTGAAAGGCAGTTAAGGTCACAAGGTTAGCATCATCAACAGTAAGAAAGGCTCACCTGAGTAAGATCCCCATGGGCTTGTCTGCCGCCATCCTGTACAGCATCCGACGAAGAAGAAGGCGCCGCGGCCTTGAATTCCCAGCCATCATCTTCGAATCCGTCACCATCCTCCTCGCTCCTCCGCCGCCGCTGACCCCTCCTGTGTACCACCTCCGCGCGTCGGTGGAGGAGGGTTGCGGGTGAGATCCATAGAGGCCGGCGATGAGGTCTTGAGATCAGCCGGCTTCGATCCATTGGAGGACGCGTGCGACGCTCCCCGCTGATCCGCAGCCGTCGGCGGCAGCTCGGCCGGTCCCTCCTCCTCCTCCTCCTCCTCGTCGGCGCCGAACAGGGAGAGGGGGAGCGGGCCCGCGGCTTCTCCCAGGAGGGCGGCTTCTCCGCCGGGGCCGCCGCCGATGAGCCACCATCCGGATTGGATCCGAGGCGGCTGTCGACGAAGTCGCCCAGTCGTCGTCGTAGGCGTCGAAGGCGGCGAAGGCGGCGGCGGCGGGCTGGGGCTGGGGATCGGCGAAGGCGAAGTCGCCGAAATCGAGGTCGTCGTCGAGGAACGGGGCGGGCGGCGGCGGGAACGCGACCGCGTCCATCGGGGAGGTGGGGGGTGGGGGGAAGAGCAATCAGCAATGGCGGGTGCGTGCGTGCGTGCGTGCGTGCGAGAGATGAGATGGTGGGCGGTTGGAGGAGGAAGAGGACGGAAAGCAAGAGGGAGGCTCGATGGTGGAGCCGTTGATCAAGTTGCCATTGCCAAGCTGTATTCCATCGTCAGCGCCAACAAAGAGAATGTGTTTTTTTTCCTTCTTATTTTCCTTTTTTAGGAAAATAATTTATTTAATTTCTTTCATTGGCTTTGCTAGGTTGGCCTATTGCTGGCACCTGAAATGTTGAAATGCCAACTTTGAGAGACAGATGTGCTCTTTCAAACATTGGCAATGTGTTATTTTTCCCAACAATGGAAGGGAATAAGAATATGCATGTTTCTCAAATTTATATGGTTCTATCGTTTGTTCTTTCAGCTTATTCGCCGTAGCTAAACTTTGAATCTAAAACTTAGTTTTAGAGGTGATTTTGATTTTTTTTTCTTTTTATTGTAGTTTGTTTTACAGTATTAGATTTTAAGCCAGAGTATTACTTGTAGGTTTTTTTTCGCTAATAAGCGTTACAACTTATAATCAATTGTTCACGATTCACGTAAATACTTTTTATATATGAGTTTCCTTAGAAAAGTGTTTTCAATTTATTTTTAACTTTACAATATTTAATTAATTCATTTGTACCATCAAAATAATCGTAACAAATCATTCAACTATTCAGCACCGCATAACATACCAAATCATCGACACCATAACGGCAATGTATTGTTCCAAGACAGTGCCTTCATAGGAAAAATGTCTGAACTTTTAGCTCCCAAAGCCCACAAGTCACACTGCAGTGAAGGACTGAAGGCACAAAAATGCCGGGGTTGTAGAATTTGACACCGATTGCGTGCAGTTCAACACTCCCAACTACTAGTAGAATTCCCAGCCTACAGTACAATGAGTCCATGTTTTGGTCGTCAAATCGTCAGTTCTGCACTATCCGTTCCTATTCATTCTTGGGTTTGAACAGTTTTATGAGATAACCAATCAAGGACACGAGCCACTGCCAGAAGCGAACGATGAAATTTGACGCCTTCGGTTTGGGTTCAGGCCTTGGACCAAAGAGGCCTTTGTACAGCTCCTTCTGTTTTTGGTACAGAGCTTTATCCTGTTCCGCGAGAGACCGAAGCTCACGCTGGATCTCCTTGTCTTCTGGGGAATGTTTCTTGGCTTTCAGGAAGTCCTCCCTCGCTGATTCTGTCTGACCAAGTTCAGCTCTTGCTTTTCCTCGTCTGAACAATGCTTTCACATTGTTTTCATCCTCTGCCAACACCTGAAGAATAGGATTATGAGTTCATCATCCAGTCAATAATTATTCGGTTTCGGAAAAAGGTGGAAAAATTCTTCACTTGATGAATTGCCATGTCAGTTACGTCATGAAATTAGTCAGGGTTGTCTTACAAAAATAAGTTGAGGAAAATATAGGCAACCGCACTATATTCTTCACTTTTTGGTCCAAGCGTCTAGTTACCATAATAATATCATGTTGTATGTCTTTATTGTCTGAAAGTCAAATCAAAATCCTAATTCATCTGAAGCTACACACAAACCGACTGGTGTGAGTGTGACAGCATGAGTTTTAATAGACTGAATTTTACCCTATTTCAGTACCACTTGATAAGCCCGGATCTGATTGAACTTTATGCAAGCAGAAAAAACTTACAATGCTACACTGTGCGATAGCTTCATCGAATCTCTTCAGTTTGATTAGGCATGCGGCCATGTTGAGATGACATGGATTTTTCACAGCCAAGGCCATATCTCTGTATTTCCCGAACAATTGAAACATGAAGTCATCTCCCATGTATGCAATCGCCTGTAAAGAGGATGAGCTAGAGGATTACGATTAGAGAATCATCTCACAACAGTTGAAGAATGACAACTAACCATTTCATATTGCTGCATGGCCTCCTCAAACTTCTTTTCTTTGAAATACTCATTGCCCTCAATCTTCCTCCTGTCCGCTGCTTCAATCCTTTCCTCTACTGTCATGTCACTTCGGGCTTTCCCCTGCAGTTGTACACAATTGTAAGGTTCCTAAGAACATCCACATCACCGTGAAAACCATAAATAAAATGAAACCAAGTAACAATAGTCTCAGCTTACTATCAGAAATAATAAGGATAAGCATTATGTTGGGTGGAGATGGCAAGAGGGAGATGTTTTCCCTACCTCTTTGACATCATCAAACCCAATAAGTTCAACTTCATATAAAAGATCTGCCATTGGAGGGACATTTGGGAATGAAAAGCTCCCTTCTTTCCCATAGCCTAGCTCCCAGCCAACATGCAACAGTGCACGTTCCCCACTTCTCATGTTACCAACACCAATGCCTAAACCAGCCATTTGTTTTTTCTCTGTCGGTAAAAAGAGAAAAAGGCTTTTATTCCATATGTGATAATCACTGATAAATCCCAGGTATACTCTACATGCTCAAGAGTGTCCAAAAGATACTTGTAGGAAAGTTATATAGTTACCCTGTACCTGTATTGTATATTTAGTGCACCATCAGAAAACAGGGGGCAAAAATATAATTATTTGGTCTTTATGTCCTTGCAAGTTGTAAGTTGTAACTACTAGAAATAGAATGTCAATAGCCCTCACACACACCAAAAAAAAAACTAGAATATCAATAGCAAGTTGAAAGTTGCTGATCGATCAACTGACTTTCAAAACCCTTATTAGAATAATAGATTATTTGTGGCACCATAACATCAGAATGGCATACAGAGTAAGCTATTTGATTTGTATCATATATAGAAGGCATGCATGCAGTATAGAAGAACTAGGGATAAAATGAAGTATCATTATTTTCACCTTTTCCAATTACTAGTTCAATGGGATGCTGTTCTTGCCAAGTATCCTCGAATTTATGCAGAGAGCCTTGAACCCAAGCTCTATAGTGAACTGTAACAGAAAAAAACAGAAACAAGCATTATGCAGATGCTCTCCTTCTGAATAAGTATATACATGGTCTGAGAAAGGAAGATTGATCTGCAATAGACAGACGTTGACATGCTTATACAAATGATGGGCATGTGCCACTTGGTAAGAAGTGCTCAAAGCTGATGATTCACAGGAAAGCACAAGTGCATGACTAGTTTTAAATATCATTTGCTCTAAGTTATTATGAGTTTGGTGCTGCTATGTGCCACACTAGTTATTAGTAAGCCTGTGGTGTTAGAGAAGGCTGTGCATGCATCTAATTGTTCATCCTAAAATACTGGAAGAATCTCATGCATATGAATTGTACAAACTGTTAAGTATTTCATGATTTCTGATACCTGAATAAGAAGCTGTCTCCACAGAAAGTTCCAGTACCAAGGGCAATTTAGTTAAAAAGAAGTGTACAAAAAGGAAACAGAGTAGGAGATAGTACAACAGAGCACAAATTCTGAGCCCCTAGTACATGTAACTTTACAAATGTATGTTCTGAGCCCCTGATACACAGAGAATAAGTTCTCTTATTATGGAACCTCCGTAGAAACAACAATGAGATGAAATGTGATGATAAGGCAAATACTAATGAAGGTGGAATATATTAGCCTCATTCTATAAATCACCAACATAAATATAGGGAATGATCAAACCATTTATGACATACAAAAGCACGTCGCAAACTTTGATGGTTTCTTGCCATGGCCTTCTTTGATGACTTGTTTTTTAACTTTATCATGAAGGACCTCCATATTAGAGGAAACCACAGGTGGGGCAGAGCCATCTTGCGGAGGTTCAGTATGCACAAAAGAAGCTTGCTCTACAGTTATCTCATTATCACTTGAACCTGAAAAACCAGGATACAGGTTAAGAACAAAGGGAAATTGAAGCATGTTTTAATAAAGTACTCCCTATTTTAATACAAATTCTGGTTCTATACTGGTCATGTTGTAATGTAGGGTCGAAGTACTATAGGCCTGTTTGGTTCACACCCTGAGAATCATGCCTGACTCAGGCATCCGATTTTGGTGGCCTGTGGTTGGATGCACCTGCCTGAGTGAGAGCGCTCAGGTCAGGGCACCATCCAAACACGCCCTATATCCAATGTTCAGTTTCCAATAGTGCGTGTTTGTTGATTAGAAGCAAAGGGACAACATGAGCTACATTTTTCGCTGTCTAGTATCCACTATCACGTAGCACGCCGAACCATCTAATAAGCCCCTCTTAGGACTCCAGTCTCCAGGTATGCAGGGGTTTTTCCAGATTTCTGTTGGAAGTGAATTGTTTTAAAGCAGGCCAGAGAAAAAAAGGACAATAGACATAATCCATATGGTTACTGATTGTTCCTGTAGACCTATACAGAAATCAATTGTATCGTTCTATCATATTTGAAGCAAATTCAGAAATCGTGCTGATTTATACTTGAACTTGTTTCTCCGGATTCATCAAAACAAAGGGAGAAAAGGATGCCCATGTCATAATTCATTTCACTGCTTGGAAACTATTTGTACCAGTGCAGTTTAGCATTTGATTTGAGCATCATTTGGGGTACTTATATCAAGGTGGAAACTGCAAAACGATTTGAATTCTCCCTGCGTGCTCGGGAGCTCAAACTAATCCAAGCACATAATCTATACGCCTTCCTTTTGGATCCCAACAAAAAGAAAAAGAACATTCTACACCGAAATTCAGAAACAAAGCACATCCACAGAGCAATAGCCACGCGGGGCTGGTACGGGGTAGAGTGGGGCGGCGAGAGAAAAGGGAGAAAAGGGAGGCTCACCAGAGGAGGCGGGATCGGCCGCGGCGGCGGCTGCCGGCGGCGAGCCCTCTTCTTCCACCACAGCCATCGCGCGCGTGCACTTGGGTTTGGGGGGCTTCCGAGTTCCGAGGCGGACGACTCGAGGAGACGAGAGAAGTCAAACAGTTGAGATTACCACAAGAGACTCCAGCAGCAGCAGCAGCAGCAGCCAGGGAGACGTCGCCGTCCGGCCGCCGCTTGATGCGGGCTTCCTTTTCGACGCCAAGCTCTTCGCTATTGGTCCAACTTGGTGAAAATTTTCTTATGAGCCTCATTCAATTTCCGGTTCAATCAAATACTAATTTATTTATGTACTTTATATAATTATAATCTGTTTTGTAATGAAATTTCTACTATCATAATCCTATATTTATCCCCCTTTTTTTGTTTTCAAAAAGTGATGTAATATATTCCCTTCATCTAAAAGTCTTCTTTGCATTTCTTTAATCACTAAGTTTGGATCCACGGACTAAATTTTAGTGCTTGTCATATCGGATGTTTAGATACTAATTAGAAATATTAAACGTAAACTAATAATAAAACTAATTGTATAAACGAGAGCTAATTTACGAGACGAATTTTTAAAACCTAATTAATCCATAATTAACATCTCTTGTTGTGGATATAAAGGCTAGACTTCTATCCATTATCTAAAAAAAATAGATATCTCTTGTTAGCCGGAGTAACAAGTATAAAAACAAACCAGGGCCATGTTTGGTTCCATGGGCTAATTATTAGGCCCCCACCTTTTAACTCTAAATTAGCCTCTAAGGATCTAAACATGTGGGCTATTTTAGAGCTAAAGTAAATTAGCCCCTCCAAATAGTGCTAATGGGGCTAATTTTCTGTTGGGACCATCAAAAAGCAGCCCTATCTTCCCCTCTCTCTCCACCTTTTAGGTCTCAATTAGCCCATGGATCCAAACATATCACCATAGGCTAATGTTTAGCCTAAACATTAGAGCTAATCTTCCAAACCGAGCCCAGAACTATATCCACAACAAAACGTGGTAGTCGGCTGCAGTGAATTACGTCCACCGGGACAGGATGCCGGCAAGATGGGGCAGCACTACGGCAGCGTGCCGTGACAGACAAACGTGCTGGCTCCATTCATCATCAGACAAACG
This sequence comes from Oryza longistaminata, assembly GCA_009805545.1. Taxonomy (NCBI): domain Eukaryota; kingdom Viridiplantae; phylum Streptophyta; class Magnoliopsida; order Poales; family Poaceae; genus Oryza; species Oryza longistaminata. Next base: position 37,300,625 of record CM020179.1, on the reverse strand, counting down.
TGCAAGATCGGGCAGAAACGATCCCAGCTGGCCAACTATGCGTTCTATCCGGAGGAAGCAGCTGAAACAATGCACATGCTCTGAAACAGTCACAGATACTCACAATGCTCCCCTTGAATCGAAACAGTCACTTACTCGCGGATTGTAGAATTATAGTATATTTACATCATTCATTGCTGTAGTTCCTAGCTAATGCTCACCTCATAACCTCTCTGTACGAAATACCAAGATAGCATATCACCTTGGCAATACAGGCTAAGCTACTACAGATCAGAGCAGAGCGGTGCAGCTTCCTGCCAACCAACTCTAAAATGTTCCAAAAATGTGTCCACTCACTAGGATAACTACTATTACCTACTCGTTGGGAAGTGAATGGGTCAGCTGAGGAGCAGCATCACCCAAGACACTGGATGAAGCTTTGTTCTGTCCTGATGAGCTGCTGGATTTACTTCCCTCTTCAAATTGTCAAGTTGTACTTATTTAGCTTTCGCCAGCCAGCTTTCAGTGTTTTGGTGCCAACAAGAGGTACATTTTGACCTATCATAGATTGTCTTTTCAACAAGAGGTCGTAGACAAGCTCATTCCAGGTATCAGGGACTCCAGGCAAGCACCAGTGGCTGCAATCTTGCCTGTAGAGAGGGACAGGGCCTGAAGGACTCAGGTGTACTGAGACGTGCCCATCTTTCCGTTGAGCCGTCATCTGAGTCACGTTCAGTATATCCAACCCGAGAAGCTTGGGCCTGAAGCTGTTCCCTAGTACATCATTTACGGGGTTAAGAAAATCAGCCCATTGCTCCAATGATTTAACTGGCGTCACATCCGGACGAGTTTCCAAGTGACAATTTCCTCCAGTCTTCCAGTCACCACCTCTGCACAAAATATGGATTACTAAAGTTAAAGAAAGAGTTTGACGGATCATTTGAAGCACATGTTGTTTGTGCATCCAAAATAAACATTATCAACATGAAGCTAAAGCACTAATTTCCAGTCAAAAGTGAATGGCCAAGAGATTGCAGAATAATTCTGCTTTTTAAAGCATCTTTGTCAACATGAAGATGGTTTATTGTTGATTGTCTTACTATATATGGTATGCACAGTCAAGCATTTCAATGGAAACTATGCACATATGTTGCTATTGTTGTGAAAGCAGACACTAAGGTACTTGACTACAAAATTTAAGTAAGTATCCAAATCATATTCTTAGAACAACATCCCAAGACTTTCAAATAAATAAATAATGCTTGAGCAAGGAAATAGTTGAACAATCACATCACTGTCGAGTTTGTGTTTTACGGACCTGAAATGCACAGGAGCATATGTACGGAAGATGACATGGGTCTTGCTTGAGTTAACCTCATTGTGAAGCCAGCCAAGCAATGTCTGTATGGATCTTTTGTAAGCATCTCCAACAGTCATGTCCATTTTAACTGCATCCCCTTCTTGAAAATAGGAACCACTGATACAAGACATAACAGTAAGAGTGTAAGGCTTATGTCATGTATACTACAGATATGCAATTATGTTAACTTAAAATTTGCTCAAAAGCAGAACAAATTGCTCAGAACCATCTATCAGTCATCATATATGAATTAGAGAACATAACTACTACATCCTCTGTTTCATATTATAAGACTTTCTAGCAATGCCCACATTCATATATATGTTAATGAATCTAGACATATATACGTGTCTAGATTCATTAACATATATATGAATGTGGGCAATGCTAGAAAGTCTTATAATATGAAACGGAGGGAGTATAGTTTAGATATTTATGATTACCTTCTGATTGTTTTCTCGTAGTTCCACCAGTGCCCAGTGTTAAGGATCAATACATCAGCATCCCTCCACTGGCCCCGGTCAGACATCCAATCCATGGCATCTACCCTAATTGTATATTTAACAACCCCAGGAGCTCCAGGTGGCGAACGCCCTTGAAGGACTATAAAAGGAGATCTGTAATACTCCACTGTGCAATTGTAGTCTCTAAACTTGAAAATTAAGAAACCCATGTGTTTTGTGATGGGATTCCCATTAACTTCGAAGATGGAGCTCTTGTCAGGAACAGCAACAGAGAGCATACAAAGAAGAGATTCCCACTGGTTCCGCCCAATTGAATCACCAACAAATACTACTCTTTTGTTTCTCAACTTCTCCAGCATATTTCTGGCATCAAACCTAAGAAATCAAAGAAAATAATGGTGAAATCAGAATATGATATCAGTAATGCTTAATTGGATATGTGAATTATTCATAACGATACTTCTTGATTTAAAAGCATCAGTGAGGCATCATTTACATGCTCAAAAGAAAATGAAATTACAAGGACATAATCATCTTTTTTTCTTTATGGACTGTTTTATTGAGAAATCAAAGGTGCCCCAAAAGTTTTTATTTTAAAAAAAAGGGTTAAAATCAGATGTTCCACTGTTTTCTCATAAAAAATATTTATATGTTTACCATAGTATGTAATACAGTCTAATGTGTTACAGTAAGCAATTATGAAGGATAACAAATTTTCCAACATGTAAAAGCTACCGATAGTGATGATAACAAGAATCAGTATTTTTTTCTTTCTTCTGCAAAAGGCAGAAACCCAATCTGAGAATAGCTATACTTTTCTGAAACAGAAGAGACAACTTTTCCTTTCTGTAAGAAAGACAGCTTAACCGAACATATAAATCACTGGACTCTGACAACAAACAAGACGAGGTCACATTTCCATCAAGGCAAAACAAAGGTGAAAGATGGCAACAGCATGAAAGCTACAGACAGACTACTAATTGAAGAACACTGGTTTAACTAATTTATCTCTCGGAGGCCTAACCATGCGCATAACATTGTTTTTCTAACCCAGTGGGGAGCATAAAAGGCACCGAGTTTCCAATCGCGGTGCACAGTTCCTAAGTGCGGTGGTCGTCAACCTCATTTCCTGTGCAAATAATCTAATGCTAACCAGGGTTCAGATTATAATATGCACATCCACCGATCCAATCTCACCAGGTATCCTGCTAAAAGGGCCCAAAGTCAGAACTACATCAGCAAATTAACAATCATTCTACCAACAAATGCTACATGTATGAGTGCTAGACTGAACCAAGTTTATCCATCTTGAGTTATTTACTTCTCCAAGCCCAACAAATTAGGTGTCACCCAAACCAGCCAACGATTCACATCTCCATTACTCGAGAACAGAAATGCGCATCCAAAACTTATACTCGATCCACCAACATTGCTTATGCACCATTCTGAATGTTTGGATTGCAGCAAGAGATTTCGCTTGAGATGTCTGGATTTCTCCTTCACGAGATTGCTAAAGTAGACAATCGAGTAGATTTATCTAAACCCCTCAAACCCCCACCAAATCCAACCGAGTGGAAGCGTACAAGCAAGGACTTAATCGAACGAACCGACCAACCTGGGGAGATCGCAGCGCGACGGCCTCCACCGCCACTTGGAGTAGGACGCGTCGGGGCGGCCGTTCTCGGAGCACCGGAACCCGACGTCCAGGAAGGGGCAGTCCGTGGAGTGGTAGAGCGGGTAGCTGTCGTCCCACACCCACTCCCCGTCGAACAGGTCGCACTCCTCCTCCTCCTCCCCCTCGGCGCGCGCCTCCACCGCCGCCGCCTCGGCCGCGATGGAGACCCCGCCGCTCCAGAGCTTCCCGGGCGCCGCCGACAGCGCGAAGCCGACGGCCGCCGAGCAGCGGAGCGAGGCGGCGCAGAGGAGCAGCACCAGCGCGGCGGCGGCGGCCACCGCCACGGCGAGCCCCGCCATCCTGGCCTTCTCCAGCACCGGCCTCTTCGTGACCCGCCCCGCCAGCCGCTTCGCCGCCGCCGCCGCCACCACCACCGCCATCTCGATCTGCTCCTCCACCCAGCGCGCCTCCGCTTCCTGGCAGCAGCGAGGTAGCGTACGGGACTACGCGCGCGACGTCACTGAGACGGGAGCTTGTGCGTGGCCGCCATTAAAGGCGAAGACGAAGCGGAGGAGTCGAAGTGGAGGTCTCCAAGAGGAAGAGGAGGATTTGAGAGGGAGATGAGCATTTGCTTTCTGTTTTTAGTTCGGCGATTTTTGATTGGAAAGCGATGCGTCTACTAGGAGTAGTAGTAGTCATTTGCCATAACGGCTGTGGTTAGTGGTGCGGTTTGGCCGCGTAGGAGGAGTAGAGTAGCAATAAATTCGGGCGTAGTGGGGAGAGAAGGAGCGAGTACATGTCAAGTACTCGTACTATTAAATCGAGTTGGATCTAAATTTGTGTTGCAACTACTGATGACCCCTTGATTCGAACGAAAATCATATGAATCTTGGAGTATTTTTATTTTTATAGGATTTTTTCTATATAGCCCTTAAAGTTAAAGGAATGTATCATATAGAATCCTATGAAATTTCTATATAATATTTCATTCCATGCAAGTTTTATAAAAAATTTAACA
>CM020179.1:37283469-37296141 GCA_009805545.1 Oryza longistaminata | reverse complement strand
TTCACGTGTTTTTCTTTCGGTCCAATCAAACGGTTATTCATGTGTTTTTTTCTATGTTTTCTAATTATCTATTTTTATGAATAATGTGTTTTTCATATTCCTCTATTCTTCTATTCATGCTATTCAAAGGGGCCTTTGCTTTTGTTTTGATAAGCACTATGGTTGTGATTGTTAATTTTATTTTATTTTTTTATCGGGATGACCGAAGGAAGTTATCTGAATCTTATTATGATACAAGGATGCTTGTCAAATTATGGGCACATGATTTTTATGCAGCAAAATGCAGGTATTGGCATGTGCAGTTGAATAATTTGTGCTTAGGAATATCAACCTTCATTTATCCCGTGAGCACCCCTGCTTTCTCCATCCCAAAATAAATCAAACTAAAATATGATATGACATAAACTAGTAGTAATGAATCTAGACTTATTATACTTAGGATTATCTATCTTCTTTTATCCCATGAAAAAAAAATATGGTGATATCTTTTGTCGTGGGATAAGCAATATAATCAAGTATACCGCATATTGTATTGCAGTAGGTGGTTGGAATGGAAAAAAAAAACCCTTCCGTCTAATCTATAAATAAAAGGTACTACCTCCGTCCCATATAAATTGTAATTGTTTGTTTAGCATATATTAAGGTTTGAGAGGAAAAACTATAATGTCCCTTATTAAATGGTGTATAGGTAAGAGGGGAAGGATAGTTGAGGGTAAAATAGGTGAAATTTGAATGAAAAGTGGTTAAAGAGATCATTAGTACTCTATTATGATAATTATATTGGGATAAATTCAAATCCTAGAAATGCAAATATTATGAGACGGAGGTAGTACAATGTGTACCAAATTTAAAGCACTTTAGGCTTATAAGGGCACGTTAGTTACGGAAACGCTTGCGATCGGTCATCCGATGAAAATTAAAATATCGGACGCCTAAACAATCAAATAATCAGATGAGCTCTTTCCCTATGCACACTCACAGGCACAAGCACGGCGTCCTACACACACTCACAGACACGCACGCCTATCTCATTCTCTCTCCTACATGCACAAGCACAATCGTGCATTCTCTCTATTTTATGCATGAGGCTATACTTAGAAACTTCAAACAATGTTCTCCAAAATCATTTATCCAATTTATAATCTAATTACACCATTTTAATCATTACAATTAAATCTTTACAACAAAGACCACACATGATTATTTTCATATTAAAAATATATATGTTTCAACCATAGAAATTTGATGTTTCATGTGTGAGAAACATGTGTTTCGTTCCGAATTCGACATTGTTGCATATTTTATATTGTTATGTTGCAATGTTTTTTTAAAAAATAATGCAAATGATGTTGTTTGGATGTATCCATAAGTTTGTTTTTAATGTTTCACTAGTTTATGTGTAAATGATGCACGTGGTATTATTTGATTGTTTCAGTAAGTATTGTGTAATGTTACACTAGTTCATTCACAAATGTTGCACTTGATGCTATTTGGATGTTTCGGTAGGTATTTTGTGATGTCTCAATAGTTATAACTCGATGTTCCATGTATTATATAAGAATATTTAGTTAGAAATATAATTATATATTTTTATTAGAAATATAAGCACGCGAGATCTTGTTTTAAAGATTTAATTGTAACAAATATAAAGGTACAATCAAATCTCAAAAAAGATAATTAATTTATGAAGAAAAATAGTTTAAAGTTCATTAAAAGGTTGGTTAGAGAAGAGTGAGAATATGTTTACCATGCACTTAGGTGTGTATGTGCAGCAGCTTGCGACAGTGCATGCATTAGGGGAATAGTGCATGGGCCACAACAACATGCATGGGGTGGGTAGTTGTGACTCGTGAGTGATGTGAATAAGGCTGTGTTTAGATATAAAATTTGGATCCAAACTTCAGTCATTTTCCATCACATCACCCTGTCATACACACACAACTTTTCAGTCATATCATCTTCAATTTCAACCAAAATCTAAACTTCCCCTTAACTAAACACAGCCTAAGCAGGGATGTGAGTGTCTGATGTTTTGCTTATTATCGGACGTCCGATCCGTAGACGCCTCCCGTTAGTTAAGGATTGTTTTCCCTTTTTAAGAATACAGTTAGGATAGTAAAGCCTACAAGGAAAATTCCACTTCGACGAGTGAGCCTAATAAGCAGCTGACGCCTACGCCTGGCTATGGGTGATCAAGCCTATGCGAGCACGAGAATCGTGAGTGGAAAGCAACGAGAAAGCATGGCTAGATCACGCGAATTTGACCCACCAAGAATTGTACCCCATCTTCGTGGATCTAAGGGCATGTTTAGATTGTAACCAAAATAAACGATATCAAATTTTTGGCAATACCAAAATTTTGGCAAGATAATAATATTGTCAAAATTTAGGTAGGATTTCTTATGTATTTACCAAATTTTGCAGCAAACTAAACGTAGAATTTTTTTTAGCAACTTTAAAAAAATTGGTATGGTTGAAAATGGCATCAAAATGAACATGCCATAAGACAAGCAACCTATAGTTGCACGTGCATCCCATAGACTTGTATTAGGCTTGTTTGAGTTTAAGTCCACTCGGTTTAATTGAGCTTTTAAAAAAATAACAAAGAAAAAAAAGTAAAGAAAAACAATTTATAACATGAAACGCAAATATTATACAGGGAATTCAGCCTATCAAGGGCCATAACAAGACGCAAAATTGTCGCTGCTGACCCATGAAACTAAAACCAGCTCTTGGGCCAAACCAGGCCAGGCCGATTGTCCCTCACGCCAAACCCATCACGTGTGCGCTTCGACCTTCCTCCCTCGCGATGGGACCCACCAAGTTCGGCATCGCCCCATTCCCTCTCCGCGTCGGCGTCCCGTCTGTTCGCTACGCACGCACTCACTCCAGTCCCCAAATTCCCCACCACATTCCCCCGCGATTCCCTCCACCCCCACTCGGCAGCTCGCCATTCCACCACCACCGCGCCGCCGCGGCGCATCGGGCCATGGCCGCCCGCCCCGCCGCCGCCGCCGCGTGCGCCGCCTCCGTCCGCGCCGACCCGCCGGGCATCCTAACTACGGCGCCATCCACGCCTGCCTCCTGGCGGGGACCGCGCGCCTCCCTCCGGTGCTCGCGCTCCTCCTCCTCCTCCACTTCCGGTTCCTCGCCGCCGCCGCGGGGTCCCACTTCTCCCCGCGGTCTCCCGCCTCGCGGCCCGCCTCCGCCTCTTCCCCGTCCATGGCCGCCGTCACGCTCCTCGCGCTCGGCAACGGCGCCCCGACGCGTTCGCCTCCGCCGCGGCGCTCGGCGGGGCCGGCGGGATGCGGCGTGCGGGCTCCGCGATCCTCTCCGCCGGAGCCTTCGTCTCCGCGTTCGTCGTCGGGGCCGTCGCGCTCATCGCCGCGCCGTTCGCCGTCCCTCCCGCGTCCTTCGCCCGCGACGTCTTCTTCTACCTCCTCGCCGCGTCCGGCCTCTTCTACATCTACCTTAGCGCCGAGATATACCTCTGGCAGGCCATCGGGCTCGTGCTCTTCTACGTCTTCTTCGTGGGCTTAGTGGTGTACATGGATTTGGATGCTGAGGGGAAGGCGGTGAGCACCACCGAGCTGGAGGTGGTGAATGGCGTTGGTCGCGTGGTGATGGACTTGCCGGTAACAATGGAGGATCGCAAGCAACAACACCCTACTTTATGCACGATTTTCAGTAAGGTAATGCTCCAATGAGTGGCTCCCGTTAGTTTGTTTTGTTTCCACTGTGGTTAATATAGTATTGAGTAGTCAGGGACAAGTATTCTAATATAAATAGTTTCTTTGGTATTCATTTGAAGATGGTCGTAAACCGTCAATTTGTTTATGTGCAACTGTGCAAGATAGTTGACTTACCCTTCTAGTTTGAACTCACTGACTGTATTGTACTCATTTAGGGTAAGCTTTAGTTTAATGGTCCAACTTGTTTGTTATGCTTTTCTATGGTTCAATTTGTACAAACGATTCTATTATAGATAGTTACTTTCTATGTGCATTTGACTTGAAAATACAGTACTAATGTGAACAGTGCTATAAGCTGCTGATTGGTTTATGTTCAAGAGTGTTAACTTCACCCTGGTAGTTTGCAATTACTGGCTGCAATCAACAGCGAGAAACAGATTACTTTATGGCTAGTAGAAACTTTAGTAGTTAGCAAATGTTCCCCTGAAAAAATAGTTGTTTTATACAATACCCATACAATTGTAGATATTAAGTAGAAACAAACATTAAATACTTTGATAACTCAGTAGTACACTTTGACAGAAAGGTTACTGGTAACAATGCTGCAATTCATGGTGTGTTTGTGTACTTTGATAATTTTAAGTAGATTTTTTCATGATGCAACCTATTCTGATTTACTATATGCACAGGATAATGTACTTTTAACATAGATACAATTACTCAGCACACTGAGTGATAATGTACATTTGATATAAATAGGATTACTCAGTGTACTGAATAATGTATCATGCTAAACAAGCTAAGTCCTTTTAGCTGCACCAACATCATGCCTTGCTGGGATCAATTCGCTATGAGTTTATTTATCTGTATGTGATTAGGCAGCTTATGATAAATTCATAAATATTCCCATTTAAAGTAATGGTTGAAGTTAGTAATGTCATCTTTGCTACTATGACAAGAATGCATCGAGTACTGTATTGAATATATACAATTGCTTAATGATCAAAAGATTTTTAAACTTAAAGACTTGCTGATTGTTTAACTTTGTTTTTATGAGGAAATCGATGGCATGTTCTGGCAAATCCTAAGTTCTCATTTCCAATTTTTTGTGACATTTAGCTCCTTGTTTGCGAAAACATGAATATTTTCCTCTCGGCATCTGCATTTTCATGACACTGATTGTCATCTACCCCTGGCAGGTGACAAAAGTTTGGGAGTGGCCTGTAGCATTTCTTCTGAAGCTCACAATACCATCAACGCTTCCTACTGAATGGAACAAATTTTATGTTTGTGCAAACATCTGTCTATGTCCTCTCCTACTCCTGTATTCTTTCAGTTCATTCATTCCATTTGATAGCCGAATAGTATTTCTTCTCCCTCAAAGTCGTTTCCCCCTCTGGTCCGTAGTGCTTTTCGTGAGCATTTCTTTAGCCCTGTCCCACTTCATTTTTGAGAAAGAAGCCCCAATAACTGAAAACATTGCAAGCACCACAATTTCCTTTGTAATGAGTGTCTTCTGGATCTCAACCATGGCTGGAGAGCTCCTGAACTGCCTTGCAGCAATCGGAGTCATTATGGATTTCCCTCCAGCTATACTTGGCATGACGGTCTTGGCTTGGGGGAATTCGGTGGGTGACCTCGTTGCTGATGTAGCTTTGGCAAAGTCTGGCCAGCCGACAATAGCCATTGCTGGCTGCTTTGCTGGTCCAATGTTCAATATGCTGGTTGGACTGGGAACTGCACTTGTAATACAAACAGCCAGGGTGTACCCCAAAGCTTATGTACTAGAATTCCATGTTGGAATTGTTGTTGCATTTGTATTTCTTCTTTTGAGCCTGATGGGCACCCTGTTGATGGTCACCTGGACTAGGTTTCGTGTTCCCAGGTTTTGGGGTTACTGCCTTATGGGGCTTTACATCTTGTTTACAGTAGTGAGTATAGCCATAGCAAGCTCTTCTGGATGATACATATTTTTATACATAAATAGCAGCTAGTCGTTTGCAGTATATTTAAGTGTGCAATTTTTCAAGTTGATACAGAGCAATGGCTCATTTCAATGGGGATGGTTCACGAGGTGCAAGATGCCTCCAGGCTGCAATACAACTTCTTATCTTGGCAGCTGATGCATATAGCCCTTCACACTGAATTGGCTTGTACTTCCTCCGTTTCACAATGTAAGTCATTCTATCATTTTCCATATTCATATTGATGTTAATAAATCTAGATAGATATATCTATCTAGATTCATTATTATCAAAATAAATATAGGAAATGCTAGAATGACTTACATTGTAAAACGGATGAAGTACTGGTCTGGCATGTTCCTGTGGATTATTCTGTACCTTCATTACGAGTTTATGAGTTCAGGCCAGGGGAGATCTTGCTGGCGATGTGCATCAGTGCGTACACAAGATATCACTGGATCTCTTTCCTGTGGGCATGTTTTTTTTCCGAGGGGTTAGCCTGTTGTCGACGTTTTTTTTAAAAAAAAATTCTCACAGCTACCTTTATTCATTCGAGAATATAGTTACATCGTTTACAAGAAGTTGCCGAATGAATGCAGAGGGATCGTCTATCCAAACAAAAGAATTTTTGCCTATCAAAGCTTGCCAAGCTAGCTCATGAGCCACAACATTACTATCTCTAATACAATGACTAATGGAGATAGCTTGTTTTCGACGTTTTATATAAAGAAAAAGTACCTCATTTCAAAAGGGGAAAAGTACACCGAAGGTCCCTCAACTTGTCATCGAGTTACAAAATCGTCCCCCAACCGCAAAACCAGATATCGGAGGTCCCTCAACTAACAAAACTGTTCGCTTGAGATCCTCGGGTGGTTTTGGACCAGATGACGACACAGGAACACACGATATTTATTAACGAGGTTCAGCCGAAGCCTACATCCCCGGGGCTCTGATTATGGGCGCTCCTCCCCAACCAATATAGCTCCTAGCCGCTACGAGTTCATGGCCACGCCGCCATCATTTCCCTGCGTGCCTACGCTATATTGTAGTCGCCCTAGTTACATTGTGGTGCCCCCCTCTCTATTCAAGAGAGATGCCGGGTTACAGAGTCCGACTCTAACTCCACCCCTTAACACCTATTACAACTCCAAGTCTAACTGTAACCAAATAGGACTAGTATATTCGACACCTATTCTAACAAACTCCACCTTGGCGAATATACGCCACCTAGAAGTAGTAGAATCACCATGCCGATCCACCTGTCCTCCAGACTTGGGTTGTCTCCTTTGCAGCTTCACCGCAAGCCGCCTGACGAGTCTGCGCCAGACCCGCCGCCTTCAAAAATAATTGCTATCCCAGCAACCGCTTCCTCTTGGACTCCACCTGCAATAGTGCACCCTCGCAGCTTGTAAAGGTGCGACTCCACCTTCTCTCCAGTCATCACAATCGTCTTGCCCTTCATGATCTCCATAGTCTTCTTATTCCGATTACCGCGGAATATTAACCCTTCTTCATGCAAGGTTCCAAGCGAAATCAGATTCCTCTTTAGCCTCGGTACATGCCTAACTCCCTGAAGAACATGTTCACCTCCATCTTCTAGCTTAATTTTGACTTCACCTACTCCCATGGCTGGATAACTTGTGTCATCGCCTAAGTAGACAAAACCAAACTCACCAGACTTGTATGAAGAGAACCACTCCTTCCTTGGCGTCACACGAAACGATGAGCTAGCTGAATCTAATATCCACGCTTCTGCATCCTTAGACTGTGCACTTGACATCGTGAGAAGATCACAACCAAGCCTATCCGAGTCATTTGAAGAAGTCGCTGCATTAGCCTTAGCTTTTCCCTTCAGTGTTGGACACTCTCTGCTTATATGCCCCAACTCATCACATCTGATGCACTGCACCATCTTCTTCTTTTTGTTCTTCTTTACCTTATGCCCAGCATGATCTTTTTTGACTAGCAAACCCTCCGCTTGAGATGTTTCACCCTCTTTGTTCTTTCTCATCTGATCACGAGCCAACAACGCAGAAGTGATATCTTTAGTTTTGATGGTCTCCTTGCCGTACGTCAAAGTAGTCACCACATGCTCATACGATTCAGGTAACGAACACAAAAGAACTATGCCCTTATCTTCATCGTCAACTTCCACATCCATCTTCACAAGATCAGTGACTAGTTGATTGAAAACGTTCACATGTGCTGTCAAATCCGCCCCTTCCTGCATCTTTAGCCCATACAACTTCTGCTTCAGATACAGTTTATTGGTCAGAGTCTTGGACATAAACTGAGCTTCCAACTTTTCCCAAATTATCTTTGGTGAGGTCTCCTCCATCACATGGTACATGACCTGATCTGAGAGACATAGCCTTATTATCGCAGCCGCCTGCAACTGCATCTCCTCCCAATCGTCATCCTCTATCTTGGCCGGTTTGACACCCTTCAAAGCCTTTGAAACTCCTTGTTGAGCTAACAAATCTTTGACCCTAGTCTGCCACAAGCCAAAATTTCCAGAGCCGTCAAACTTCACCAAATCAAATTTCATACCTGTCGGCACCATCTTGCCAACCCGCGACCTGACTGGCCTGTTGCCACCAGAATACTCGCCCTTCTCAGAAACTCGTCTTGTGATCTGACCTCAGACATCTACTAGCAGGCCACCTGTCCGCCGCCGCACCGATCCACCCTGAACCGGTACCCGCACACCTCACGTCACCTCTCCGAGCTGCAGCTGAACAACAATACCCCGCCTGGATCAATGCAACCTTCGTGGACCAACAACTGCAACACGCACACGTGTGACTTGAATCCCTGAGGTCCTGTATAGATGGGACTAAAACTTTTAAGTCCCTATCACATCGGATGTTTGGACACTAATTATAAATATTAAACGTAGACTATTAATAAAACCTATCCATAATCTTGGACTAATTCACGAGACGAATCTTTTAAGCCTAATTAATCCATGATTAGCCTATGTGATGCTACAGTAAACATTATCTAATTATGGATTAATTAGGCTTAAAACCAACCCTCGTGTTCACCGTCCACGATCTCATCGTCATCGGCCCTGCACGTCCGCCGCGCCGCGCTACTCTCGCCGGTTTCGCCCTTCGGTCAGTGGCCTCCTTGCCGCCGCGGATCCGCGTTCGCCGCGTGCGTCGGGCGCGCCGTCCATGGCGCTACCCCTCCGATCTCTCCGGTCGCCTTCAGCCACGCCCGACCCTGTCTTCCGGTCACGTTCCGCCATCGCCGGTCTGATCACGAGTGAGGTCGTCGCCTCCGCAACGTCCTCGTTGTCGCCATCGATCTCATCGCCACGGCTGACGATCTCCTATCGATGCGCGATCCCCACCTCGTGTTTCCTCCTCCACATGTCTTCTTGATCCAATACTGAAATCTTCTGCTCTGATATCACTTGTTATAAAAGTTAGCCGATATAGCGGAACGACGGCTAACCTTCCCGATCGATTCAATCATTGATCACCCAAGACACGTCAGATGACGAGACAGGAACACACGATATTTGTTAACGAGGTTCAGCCGAAACCTACATCCCCGGGGCTCTGATTATGGGCGCTCCTCCCCAACCAATATAGCTCCTAGCCGCTAACCGAAAAGTCGGGTCATATTCATAACTGAAGAGGCACACCGATTGGCGTGCGTGCCATTTTATAGCATGTGTGTTATTTAATTATTTTTAAAATTTAGGCTTGTAAATGGATACGTTGTTATATTTGTGGGCTGATGTAGATTATTTAATACAGATACATGAATAAAGATGATATTATGAAGAATAACCCTGGATATTAAGCTAAATTGAAAAGGATCCCAATAAAATAAATCAGAATGCCATAGATTGATCTTAGTATTATGGAGAAGATCGTCGCCACAGTGGTTCCACTCCTTTCTACAACCTCGATCCATGATCGCACGGCAGCACGCAAGATGGACCAGCATGAAAATTACCAAATTTCTCGTATGCGCTAGTACATATGCACGCACGGCACATGGACCAAAGTTGGACTCCTCTTGTTGAGGCTTTGGCCCAGGCAGACTCCATGCACGCACGTGACTTCTAGATTGCACCGTGACCGTGTGATGAAAAATTGAGACTCCTTTCAAAAAAAAATAATGGTGATATTCATACGAGTCCATGCCCACGCCGTCATCCTCTTCCTGCGTGTCTACGCTACGTTGTAGTCGCCATGGTTACATTGTGGTGCCCCCCTCTCTATTTAAGAGAGATGCCGGGTTACAGAGTTTGACTCTGACTCCACCCCCTAACACCTATTACTACTCCAAGTCCAACTGTAACCAAATAACCAAATAGAACTAGTATATTCGATACCAATTCTAACAATTTCGATCCGTATCATCAGTACAGGGACACACGCAACATGGCAAGAAATGAATCAAGAAGGTTCAACATCCTCAACACCTGTGCAGATGTACGAGGCTGGTTGGAAGCCAACTGGGGATGCACCCGGATGGACCCAAGCTCCACACCACAGCATCGGAGGCTCGGTCTGGGAAAGTGCCAGCGAGAGCTGATGGCGGGCGCCTCATGGCATACACTAGGGGAACATGAACACTTATTCCCCCAGATCAAGCGGTATGCCTCCGTCCCCCAACGAGTGGCGCTCAAGTTCCTCTCGTTGGGACTTGGGAGAAATCACAAGGAGGATGGACACCCGTGATATACAAACGGGAAAACATCCAATACAACCTCGAAGGACACATAGCACAGACGCAAGAATGGCAACTAAATGCTTATGCTCAGTTCACCAACATCAACATCCTGATGTAGTGTTAATATTTCTTAACGACATTACTAGAAATATAATTCCCAGCAATGGTGCAGAAATATACAGAGTTCATCCGTAAGCGCAGAGATATACCATTGTAGCATTTCACCTGAGAGTATTTCAAGGATATCGTATTTGTTTAATCCCGTGGGAAGATTATAATAGAAAGAACCGTACTAATAATTTATATATGACTTGTAATAACCAAAGTCTAGGCAGGGGTTAATATAATTCAAGGGTAGAGTGACACTAAGCATAAGCATTTATACTCTCATCCATAATTATCTAGGCAAGTGGGAAGAAAATATAAAGAGCCTATTCCTATACTTCTAGTATACATACATATTATACATACATCCTATTTATATAATTACTTAGCTAATACCCTCTTTTCGATGCCCTCATGTGCTTTGAGAAGCCATCCCCGATTGCCAAGTTTCTTACGACAATCCGTCATGACCATCCAACCGGGGCTAAATACGGAGGAGTACCCTCCCCAGGAAATTAACTTAGGACTATATATACACGCTCGGAGGAATACCCGTACTGAGTTGTCACCATCAGTGTCCCACCTCGCTTGCACGGCATATAACCACAAATAATGATATCCAGTAATCTAAACACCACGCTTAAATTACCAAATACTACTCTAATATCATCGTAATGACATAGAGTCATCGTATACACGATCATTATACCCACACTATTGCATCTCCCAGATAAGCTAGCATCATAATAAATATTACTCGGATATATAATAAAACTGATATTCATATACTCGGAAAATAGTACAATACCAAAATAGTACAAAGAAGAGTATTCTAAATAATGTACAAGTCTTACAAAAGAAGGAAAAGCTCCTAAAGCTATACCCGAATTATTCCGAAGACTTCGAGGACTGAAGATTCTATTCTATTTCTATTCCACTATACGCTAGAGCCTACACTAAACTTGAAAGATAAATGAAGCTTCTTGTTTAAGGTGTGTGGAAAAATAGAGAGAGACTGCTTCTTTTATAGCCTTCTAATGACGGTTGTAATGGTTGGAATGATCGGAAATACCCTTCAACCGTCATTGGGGTAATCTACGCTGTCCAGGCGAAGCCCTAGATCAAACGGCTGCAAGAACCAGGCGCCGCCACTCCTCGTCACGCGCCGGTGCCTCCCGTGCCGCTCTTCTCGTCCCGTCGCACGCCGGCTCCTCCCACTGCATCCTCCTGCGTCGCCGCCTTCCACCGCATCCGCTCGCGTCGCCGCCTCCTCTCGCTGTAGACACCGCCGCCGCCTCGCATCGGATCTGCCGGAGCAACCACTTGTAGACGCATCCGCGGCCGCCACTGACTTCCCCGGCGCCGCCTTCCTTCCTCCCAGTGCAGACATCAGGTGAGCCCCTTACTCTTCTCCCCGTCGCTGCTCGTGTGGATGAGGAAGCTTATGTTTTGCTGCCATCCCTCCATGCAAGATCCGCTGGCAATTACTTCTCCGTTCGGTCACCTCTGTCCGGACACCGGGTCATCATCTAGGTATGTCAAACACCATCCTTCTTCTGAACTCCATCGACGATTCAAGATGGCACATGCATGCTTGTCAATTATGAGCATTACAGACAATTAGCTTCAAGATAAATTTGTGGCGTGTCTAAGGTCTAAAGTTGTGGCTGTTAAGTGTTAATCCACCCAACAGGCATCCTAATTTAACCCAACCTGAAGCCTTTCACTAGAATGGGATCGCTTATCTGTGACGGGCTGAAAGCATCATCATTATCGGGTAAGGCCCCCCGTCAGTGGGCAAAGGTCACTGATGTGAGAAAAAATCTCAATCGGGCAAAAGCCCGTCACGGATGGATGTTATCTCAATCGGGCCGAAAACAAAGCCCGTCACAGATGAGTCTGACCAGTCAAACCAGCGTAGTAAGGAGCCCGTCACGGATGACTAATCTCAATCGGGCACACCACTAAGCCCGTCACGGATGAGTAGTCATCTCCATCGGGCATTTAGCCAGAGCCCGTCACCGATAGGTTTGACCCCACGTGTTGAGTTAAACTAGTCCCGGTTCGGACGACTTATCTCTATCGGGTGTATTCTAAAAGCCCGTCACGGATGACTAATCTCTAACGGGCAGGACTGTATAGCCCGTCACGGATGAGTTATCTCTTTCGGGCATTAGCTAAATGCCCGTCAGGGATGAGTTTGGAACCAAAAAAAA
>CM020179.1:37265902-37279784 GCA_009805545.1 Oryza longistaminata | reverse complement strand
CGTGCCGCTGCGCCTGTCCGGGCTGCACACGTAGCTCGGCGCACTTTGACGCTAGAGGAGATGCAATCCCGGCGTGAGGTGGGCCTTTGTTTCAACTGCGACGAAAAATTCACGCCGGGGCATCGTTGCAAGCGCTTGTTCTGGCTCTGCGCTCCTTCGGCGGACGACGATGAAACCGACCCGCCGAATGCTGAGGATGGGGACCCTGGAATCTCCCTGTACGCCATGGCGGCCGTCCGTCTTCCTGGGAGCGAGACAATGCAGCTCCACATCACCATCAACGGAAAGCGACTGATGGCGCTCCTGGACTCTGGGTCCAGGCACAACTTCATCAACGCCGATGTCGCTACCGACCCCAGCATGCTCCTCAGTCCATGCCATGGTCTTCGGGTATGCGTCGCCAACGGTGATCGCCTCGAGTGTTCTGGCGTCGCGCGCAATGTCATGTTCCTCGTTGGCAACGAAGCATTCTCCTCTGAATTCTTCGTGATTCCTCTAGACACATTTGATGCAGTCCTCAGGATTCAGTGGCTGCAATCTCTTGGTTAGATTATATGGGACTTCACCAAGTTGCAACTGACTCTCACGCGCGCTGGTTGCCAGATCACTTGGCTTGGCATCGGCGCCCCCATCGACAAGCCGCGTGAACACGCGTTCGCGTGCTCTGGCCCCGACGTGCTAGCTGGTCTACTGGAGGAGTTCGCCACCATCTTCGTCGAGCCTCGGGGACTGCCGTCGCAATGCAATCACGACCATCACATCCATCTCCTCCCAGATTCTAGGCCAGTGGCGGTCCGGCCGTATCGATACGCGCAGCATCAGAAGGACGAGTTGGAATGCCAGTGCACCGACATGCACTCCCAAGGCATCATCATTCGACCCAGCTCCTCGGCATTCTCCGTGCATGTGCTCCTCGTCAAGAAGCAGGATGGTAGCTGGCGCTTCTGCGTCGACTATCGTGCTCTCAACGATCGGACCGTCAAGGACAAATTCCTGATCTTGGTGGTGGAGGAGCTCCTCGATGAGCTACAAGGCGCCTCCTACTTCACTAAGCTGGATTTGTGTTCCGGCTATCACACCGCATGTGGCCGGCAGACATTGAGAAGACAGCATTTTGCACGCATCAAGGCCTGTCCGTGTTCTTCGTCATGCCATTCGGCCTCACCAATGCACCGGCCACGTTCCAAGCATTGATGAACGAAGTCTTGCACCCGTTCCTCCGCTGGTTCGTACCTATATTTTTTGATAAGAGTAAATTGCATCGCTGATACACGAACTTGTTAGGTGGGTGCAATCTAGTGCACGAACTTGTAAAATGCTCATTTTGGCACATGAACTTGTCTGGTGTGTGCGTAGGAAGGGGAAAAGGAAACAACGTGGCTAATCTTACTGATTTAGGGGCTCATCAGGATACTATGTAAACATATATCTGAGAAGGTTGCTATTACATAAACACCACTTCAATAAAAATAGAATGGGATATAGTGATAGTAGAAAATGATAAAAAACGAGCAGTGATATAAGGGTTAGAAATATATGAAATTCATCACTTCCATGATGAAGGATAAAGTACAGATCAAATTTATAAATATTACATGCCTTATGCATACTCACTACATGTATGCACGTCACATCCTAATCAACATCAGCTTTGTAAAATTAACATTGCGAAGCTATTTTGGTCCTCGTTCGCACGAACTAGACAAGTTCTTGTACCTAAACGAGCATTTTACAAGTTTATGTACTAAATTGCACCCATTTAACAAGTTTGTATACTACCAATACAATTTACTCTTTTGATAATATCCTCATCTATAGTCCTTCCTGGGCGAAGCACCTTCGCCACGTCCGGGCTGTGTTCTCCTTGCTGCAGCAGCACCGCCTCTTCCTCAAGCGCTCCAAGTGTTTTTTTCGACATCACGTCAGTGGCCTACTTGGGCCACACCATCTCCGGCGAAGGCTTGTCCGTGGACAAACAGAAAGTCTAGGCAGTATTGGATTGGCCGACCCCCAGTTCGGTGCGGGCGTTGCGCGGTTTCCTCAGCCACGCCGGATATTATCGGCGTTTCATCCAAGGGTTTGGCGTCATCGCGGCGCCCCTCACACGCCTCCTCAAGAAGGCAGTGTTCGCTTGGTCCGATGATGCGGAGCGCGCATTTCGGGCGCTCCAACACGCTCTCACGTCTGCCCCAACACTGCAACTTCCAGATTTCGCGCAGCCCTTCATCATCGAGTGTGACGCGTCGGGTGCAGGGTTTGGTGCCGTCCTGCATCAAGGTGCTCGACCAGGGCGTTTTTCAGTCGGCCGATAGCGTGGTGCTCGACCAGGGCGTTTTTCAGTCGGCCGATAGCGCCACGCCATGCTCGCCTCGCTGCTTACGAAAGGGAGCTCATCGGGTTGGTTCAAGCAGTCCGGCATTGGATGCCATACGTCTGTGGTCGCTCATTTGTGGTGCGTACTGACCATTATAGCCTGAAATTTTTGCTGGACCAGCGCTTGCCAACAATTCCACAACACGCATGGGTGAGCAAGCTTCTGGGATTTGATTTCCGGGTGGAGTACAGGCCAGGCTGTTAAAACACTGTCGCTGATGCCCTGTCCCGCCGTGATGCCGATATTGTGCCGCAGGCTATGGCACTTTCCACCCCCCTCATTTGAGTTGTTTGACCTGCTCCGAGCGGAGAATGCAGCACATCCAGCACTCTAGGCGCTCCGGGAGCAACTACATGCTTGTACAGTGGAGGGGCCTTGGGGGGAGATTGATGGTCTCCTAACATTTGGTGGGAAGATATACTTGCCGCCAGATTCGGCGCACCTCCACACTGTCGTTGCAGCAGCCCACAATGCCGGCCATGAAGGGATACAGAAGACACTGCATCAGGTGAAGGCGCATATTTTCATACACCTCGCTTGCGCGCGGTGGTCCAGGAGTTTGTGCAAGCCTGCACGGTTTGCTAGAAGAACAAAGTGGAACATTTGCACACCGCTGGTTTGTTACAACCTTTGCCGATTCCGTGCAAAGTCTGGGCGGACATCTCTATGGATTTCGTGGAAGGATTTCCCAAGGTTCATGGCAAGTCAGTGATTTTGTCGATGGTTGATCGTTTTTCTAAGTACGTGGCATTTCATCGCGCTTGGGCACCCTTATTCTGCTTCTTTAGTAGCTGCCGCTTTCTTTGCTGATATCGTCCGTCTGCATGGCATTCCGGTATCCATTGTCAGTGACCGAGATCCGGTTTTACAGGCCACTTTTGGCAAGAACTTTTTTGTCTAGCAAATGTGCAGCTGCACATGAGTTCAGCTTTTCATCCACTGTCGGACGGGCAAACAGAGGCAGTAAACAAGACAATTGCTATGTATCTCCGTTGTCTAGTTGGTGATCGTCCTCGCAAATGGCTTCAGTGGCTTCCTTGGGCAGAATTTTGTTACAATACTTCTTTTCAGTCGTCGTTGAAGGAGACACCTTTCAAAGTGGTCTATGGCAGGAATCCCCCAACAATTCAATCATATGAGCCAGGTACGGCCAAGGTGGCGGCCGTAGATCAGCTTATGCGTAATCAAGATGATTTTTTGGCTGATATTCGTTATCGATTGGTATAGGTCAACAAGTTTATAAGAAATACTATGACGCCAAGCACCGTGACTTGGTCTTCCATACTGGAGATTGGGTGTGGCTGCGATTGCTTCGGCGTTCTGCGGTCTCTTTGGGAGTGCCTTCCCGTTCTAAGCTTAATCCTAAGTTTTATGGGCCTTATCAAGTGCTTCAGCGGATCGGCGATGTTGCTTACAAGCTGCGGCTGCCTGCCGGTGCTCGATTGAATAATGTTTTTCACAGTCTTATGAAACCATTTCATGGTGATCCGCCCTATTCGACACCCCCACTGCCACTCTTAGATCATGGGCGTGTGGTGCCTCAGCCGGCTGTGATTGTGCGAGCTCAAGTGTGTCGTGGCATTCGTGAAATTTTGGTACAATGGGTTGATTTGTCAGCAGAAGAGGCGTCTTGGGTTTGTCAGTACAATGGGTTGAATTTCGCCGAGTGTATCCATCATTTCAGCTCGAGAACGAGCTGCTTCACAAGGAGGGGAGAGATGTCATGTGAGGGGACATTCCGTATCATTGACGATCTCGGCAGCAGGCGCACATTGTCGAAGGAGAGACTTCTTGAATCTTTTCGGTTTTGGTTTGTTAGAGATAAGCCTTTTACTTTGTTAGTTGTTTGTTTGGATAAGAGTTAGAGTTAGAGTTTATTTAAAGAGATGAAATCGTTAAGGAGGAATTAAGGAAGAGTTAAATCAATCTCTAATCTCCTATATCTGTTTTCTCCCTCAATTCTCTTCTTCCTCCTTGCGTGCCCTCTTTCTCTACTGCATGTTTCTTTCTTTCTTCTATACCAGTTCATCACCATACCTCGCCAACTACGTTAGCGGAGGCCGCGGCCTCCTTCGTTCCATCCGTATAATCTTCGGCCATTGCCCGGCCGTGACAGTGTCGCATGGGGTGTTCAAGCACTAATAAAAAAACTAATTACAGAAAATTTACTAAGCCTAATTAATCCGTCATTAGCAAATGTTTACTGTAGCACAACACTGTCAAATCATGGAGCAATTAGGCTTAAAAAATTCGTCTCGCAAATTAGTCGCATCTGTGCAATTAGTTATTTTTTAAGCCTATATTTAATATTTCATGCAGGTGTTCAAACATTCGATGTGACAGGGTGTAAAATTTTGAGGTGGGATCGAAACAGACCTTAAACAAGCCCTCAGTATGGCATTGACTGACTTCGAGTCTCACCTGACCATGACGTTAGGAGAAAAATGCCATGGCGTTGACTGACCTCGAGTCTCATCTGAGAGTGACATTAGGAGAAAAACGCGCTATGGCATTGACTGACTTCGAGTCTCATCTGACAGTGACATTAGGCCCTTGTTTAGTTTCAAACTTTTTCTTCAAACTTCCAACTTTTTCATCACATCAAAACTTTTCTACACATACAAATTTTCAACTTTTCCGTCACATCGTTTTAATTTCAACCAAACTTTCAATTTTGGTGTAAACTAATATTATGGCATTGACTGACTTCGAGTTTCATCTGACAGTGACGTTAGGGGAAAAAAACGCTTGGGAAGTATATACGCCTGTGATTTGTAAAGACGAAAGCTTGGGAAGTATGCCTGTGAAACGTAGTATAACATTATGGGGATTGAAGTAATTGTCCAACCGTCGGTATGCCTTTTATAGCCTACAACGGAGGGATGAGAATGTATTGTATTGTCTAAACAGATTTACTATGGTAATGTTGTATACATTTTAATTCCTCCGTGCTGAAATGTAAGTTTTTTTAAAGATTGGCATAGATATTAAGAAAATAGGTAGCAATTTGGAGGAATTGTGTGATTGATTTAGAAGTGAAAGTTGATGAAAGAAAATGGTTGTGATCGGTGAGAGAAGGAGATTGGTGGAGAAATGGCTTTATTCTGGGACAATATACTGTCCTAGAAATAACTCATTTTGAGATGGAGATATTAGCTAATATATATGTGGCTTAGCACTCCCTGTTTATTCTTTACAAAGAAGTGGTGGTAGATTTATCACTCATTTATTTAAAGTAGTACATATGTATGAATAGATTAATGGGTATATGCTTTCTAACGGTGTGTTTTCCTAAAAAAAAATTTACATAACTTTTTTAAAAATATTATTATAAATCAATTCAATTCTTCAACTTTATGTTAGTTAATTCATTCATTTGTATTCGGAATATTTATCACAAATCTATTTTGTCATTCAACATAAAACAAAAGCGGTGAAGGTTGCGCTTTACCATGCACCGCTATTTAGAGGTATGCAAATGTTATAAGAAAAGGTTAAAATAAATTCCTTTCTTTAAAGGTGACAATATACCTCTTGCAAAAATTCAGTAACTCAAAATTCAATCAGCATATGACAGACAGAACACAAATATTTATAGGTGACAGCATACCTTGCATTATGGAAACAAATACTAAAAATGATTATGATAATTAAAACGGCCGCCTAGGGATTTTATGGATATTAAACAAATGCTTTCAATTAATGGTAAAGTACATATAAGATGTATTTACAACATAATATCAATATATCTAAAATATATTAAAAATGTTTCTAATATAAAAGTGATCTAGCCATTTTTTTAAAATGTCTTGAAAATGTTTGTACATGTTAATTGTCCCTCCCTATTTTAGAGACGATTTGCAGGTTTCTTATTGAAAAAAAGTAACTCGGTGTGGTTTTTTATTACCGTTAAGCGTACAGGCTCTCCTTTGCATCAGGGAAATTATAAGTAGTTCAAACTCCATATACAATGTAAACTGAGAAACTTCCGTATGATATAAAAATAAGCGTATAAGATTTGTAGACATCACCATGAGTAAAACTTATACTCCCAATCCAGGTTTGCATTAAGTAGAGTTTTGCACTGCATATTTTCCCTGCACCGTAAAGTAGCCCTCTAATCATGTAATTTGACGTTCGTAATTCAGTCCTCGTCAATCTGAGCACAATTAATTAATTAGTTTCTCCATGTTAATAATACTTATTATTTTGGACAAGTCTGATGTCAATAAAATTATATATTTGTTGATATTTTTATATATATTATAATAGAAAATAGTGATTGAAACATGTGTTTAAGACTGTATCCTTATTATTATCAACCGAAGTAGCTTGGTTTCACTTTTAGCCACACGGATGACATCTAGCTAAAGTTTGAGTGACACTGTATGAATTAAAGTGCTAAAGCTGCATATGTGTTCTGGGGAAAAAAATATCAGGAGAGGCCTACTTTATACGTTCATTCACCGACAAGCTTACTCTCATTTTGCTTATACTTTTATAATCTATTCATGCATCTGTGCACATACTCGTATGTACACAACACCTTCAAATTGCACACTAGCGCATGTTTCAATATTTAGTAGTCACTGGTATCGCGCAAAATGCTAGACAACAGACCAAAAGCGACATACACACTGCTCCCTGCATCGTAAAATATAAGACGACCTTGTTTTAAGAAGAATCAACGACACTTGAAATTTTGACTAAATATTAAGCTAACAACATATGTTTTTAGTACCATATATATAAGCAACATTTTCATAACAAAATTTGATATTTGTTGTAGGACATGCTGATTTTACGGTTTTAGCTCTAAAATATTATAGAAATGAATATTTAGGAAAACACAGTTTCAAAGTGTGACTCTCTTTATTGATTGACATTGTATCCATCTTTTATTATATTTAGTCTATTGAGGAAAGAGAGAATATGTCTGAAATGATTGTTTTGCCTCTGCTCGTTACAAAGTACTCCATCCGTCCCATAATATAAGAGATTTTAACTTTCTACGTACACTGTTTGACCATTCGTCTTATTCAAAAATTTTGAAATTATTATTTATTTTATTTATGTCATACTTTATTATCCAAAATACTTTAAGCACAACTTTACGTTTTTATATTTGCACAAATTTTTTTAATAAGATAAGTGGTCAAACAGTTAAATAAAAAATTAAAATCCTTTATATTATTGGACCGAGAGTACTTGTTTTGCTTCTAGATAAGGCCATATCACCCGATGTCCACAGGGACGCTCACGACCCCTCAAATTTCGCGTACGACATGTACATACGATACGGGCCAAAAAAACAAAGAAAGATAATTGCAGCTCACACATGCATGGCGTTATCCAGTATCCACGCGTCTAGCATGTATGAGCTGTGCCGACAATAGTACCGTACTACCTTCGTCTACATGAAATCAGTAAAAAAAATGCAATTTTCTGAGCCAGTAATTTCGAGATAAATTACCGATTTTATCTTTTGTTGGAGCAATGTGAAGTAGTAGTAACTTAGTTGACGTGGACAATTATATAGGGTCTGTTTGGAGAGCTTAAGATTACGAGAAACAGTTGGTTGCGGGGGGGGGAAAGATGGTGGAGATCGCCGCGAGATTCATGGTACTACTACCTGAGAGAGATCGGGGAAGGCCCCCCAGATCGATCATCTCCGCTCTTTCCATCTGGAGATTTTTTGGTGTTCCTGATCTGTGTGGTGTTGGCGCGTGCAGGACAAGGTTGAGGCGGCGGCGGAGGAGGAGGAGGAGGGTGATGTCGGCGGGGAGGAGGTGGAGGCGCTGCCGGAGCCGCCCGACGACGCCGGCCCCGTCGCGTGGCCCATGCCGGAGTTCTGCCCGCTCACGGTGAGTCCCCATCCATCGCTGGATTCTTCACCTGCGTTTTCTTGTGCGATTGGATCTCGTCTCAAGCGCGGGGGTGGTGGTGCTTCTGATCAGATCGACGGGTTGGTGAAGGAGTCGTTCATGGAGGCGCTGCGGAAGGACGCGGCGGAGCAGGCGCTGCGGGACGCGGAGGCGGTGGAGGCGGCGCGGAGCCCGGAGTCCCGGCCGTCGAGCAGCAAGCGCCAGCGCGCCGCCACCGCCTCGCCGCAGCAGCAGCAGCAGCCCTCGTCGTCGTCGTCGAGGAGCCCGTACCGCAACATTCTGCAGGTTTTCCAGCAGTGCAAGCAGGACGTCGCCTGATCGGAGGAAGAAGACGACGAGGAGGAGGAGAAGAGCACAGTACAGGCCGCGACATCTCGGCTTAATTTTTACTTTTTTTTCTCACTTGATTACGTGATGATGAAAATAATGCTCGATTAGTTCTTGGCATGTACTATGGATCAATCGATTCAGTTCGGTGATAGTTTACAGTTAGGTCTGTTATAACACTTGGCATAGTCGATAGGAAGCTTTATGCTTGTGTAAAGGTCATGAGATACAACTAAGTTACGCTATGACAAATTCAGATTCATCTGTAATGATATCAAGAAAAAGACAGATTCATTTGTAGTTATATCCTTCACATTCATTTATACATGATTTTTTATACATGTTTAACCGTTCATCTTATTAAAAAAACTTTTGTGAAATATATAACACTTATATGTATACATATAAGTATATTTAACAATGAAACAAATGATAGAAAAAAATTAATAATTACTTAAATATTTCAAATAAGACGAACGATCAAACATATTTAAAAAAGTCAATGGTGCGAGTAGTTGGTTATACTTTTTAGGCATTTTTGCTGTGATGATGAGAAGAGTAACGAGATAACTGGGATAGCAGACAGACGGTTTTCTGAAGGCAACTTTTCTTTCGATGTCAAAATCTGGGTACAACTAAATAATGGAATAAATAACAAAACGTTTTATTGACTACAAAGGGTATCTGTTACAAACATTTGGCTATACGATGGACTCGTACAAAATATACATCCATCTCAACTCGCCAGTTTGGCCAAAATCACCATATCTAAGATCTTGACTTCGTATGTGTCATCAAGCTTCACAATGCCGTCGGAACCATCTATACCTATGAGCTTTCCAGAGTATCCACGGAAATTGCCGTTCATTATCTTGATCTTGTCGCTCTTCTTTGGCCGAATAACCTCGAGCTCAGTTGGAAGAACCGTCACGATCTCACCGTTACCTGATGACCCAAGTGCGACGCGACAAGATCCATCCTGCAAGTTTAGATTGCAAGTTTAGATTGCCCAGTGGCATCAATCATTGGCTCAGGAGACAGCAAGAATTGCAGAGAAATTGTGAAGAGCCCAAATGCATACCGCAAGAACTTCCCTCACCACACCAGGACCATCATCCCCTGCCCTCAACACATTAACCAAAACATCTGGCAACAGCCAGTTACCTTCACCTTCACCACCTGCAGACATTTTGACATGTAATTAGATGTACTCGTGCCTGCTTCTGTGTTACGCAGATAGCAACACAATACATAGGAGCTTTATGGATGTAACAGTAGAAATGACACCACACCTATTATAGGCGACATTATATCCATTCCAACATTGCCTGGAGTCATCGGTTGACCACCAGGTGTACCAGGAAGGTACGAGGCAGAATTCGGTGTCATTGGTTGACCTACAGGAGTGGAAGGCACATATGGGCTTGGAGCATTTCCTAAGAGACAGTAGAAAAACAGTTTAGAACAGAAACGTTGATGCATTATAGCATGATATGTATCAGTATATGGTAAAAAAAAACCGAATATGTTTCACTACCGTAGTTGCTCTCCCTGGGAGTTGGAGCGTCATTATAGCTAACTCCTGGCGTATTTGCCCACCCTGATCCAGGTGTGGGTGCTTCATATGGCCGAGCTGGTGGAGTTCCTGGCTGAAAATTTTACAACACAAATACAAGCTTTATAGGTCTGATCCAAACGGGTGCTAAAAAATGAATTAACTGGACCACAAACACCTAACCTGGTAAGCTGGACTGCTTCCCCAAGTAGCAGGATTTCCTTCTTCCCAGTTATCCCTGGTAAATCACCAAAAAGACATGACCAACATTAAGAGTGAGTGGGAACTATTAAGTATGGAATATAAAAAGCAACATGGTGAAAGCTATTTATTCTGCCAAGCGAAACCAGAAACATCCATGGATCAGAACATCAGATATAGATAAGCTGTACAACCTCGGAGGACTCATAGGAGCCCAGCCACGACGCATAGGAGTCCGCATGCCATCGTGTATTGGGGTTGCTGTAGAGAACAGAACAGAAGAACTTGTCATCATAGAAAGAAATTAATGGAAGAATGCAGAAGGACCCAAACAAAAAAGAGAGAATGAGAGGTGCTAATGAAAAGCACAGATTACGCAGCATTGGCTTTGCATGCAAGTCTCTGTTCAGAGGAAACTTGTAACAAAAAAGATGAAACCTTAGCTTTCCATCCACAAGATCATGCCCGTGCCTGCTGTGTTATATTTGTTCATAATAGCAACTCAAATGCAATGGACATTGCTCACTTGACTAGGTAAAACTAAACTAGCCACACTTCCTCATCTTGCTGAGGATTAGTTGTCCGCCATGACAAGCATGGGGTGCAAAATGAATCCTTGTATGATCTGATTTATTGGATTGGATGAAATTGATTATATTCTAAAATAAACAGCCCAGAAGCAGCAATAAACAATTCGATTGTATCCTCTCAATGATTAATCATTGAACTATATGGCTGGGCATTGCAATTATAGGAAAGAGGAGCTCACAAATGAATTGTGGTGACAATATGAATTCAAACGCACAAATGAATTGTGGTGACAATATGAATTCAAACGCAATGGCTAAACAGTTGAATATGAGGATAAAGTCAAACAAACCTCCAGGGTCCCGCATTGGTGTCTGGTAAGGATGAAGCGGTGTTCGAGATGGGTGCATTGGAGTTTCACCACCCAACGGATAACGAGGTTCACTGGCAATACAACCCATGTCAGCAAATAAAATTGAACAGTTCACGCCAAATGCAATAAGAGTGAGGATTACCGGAATGGTGTTGCAACAGTAGGTGTATCAGCAATATCATCTCTTTTAACTGTGTTTTGATAGTGATGTTAGGCTATCAATACATGAGAAATCTGATAACATAAAATAATAATAATATTGTTTACCTGTCACAATCTTCATTAACGAATCAAGCTCCACACGCACAAGCACGCCAGTCACCTCTTTAACACGGCCACGGTACCCCTTGTAAGGACCAGATTTAATTTTAATACATTTGCCCACCAATGCATCATGCCCTCTGCCACCACGACCACCTCCTCCAAACCTTCCACCAACTGCTTTAAAGGAGAAGTCTATATTACTATACCAAGTTGGTTAAGCTATTGTCTAGCTAAAGCAAGAGCAGCTTAAAACATGTTGATTGCTGAATCGCATCATGACCAGGCAAAAGGAGCAAGAAAGTTTGGGCGATAGAAGTTTATACAGTTCATATGAGGTCCTCTTGGGGGCAGCCTTCCCGGTGATTGCAAAATGCTTGCTGGAGATCTCAAAGCACCAAGCCTTGGATCTGACGTATCCATACCCTGCCCAAAAAAAACAAAAACAAATTGAAAGTAAGCAAAGAAAAAAGGCTCAGCATGAGTGGCCAAGATTAATATAGGTCCAGTACAAACATTTCCACGACGTCCACCAGCTGATCCACCAACAAGAAGACAGGACTGTGCTTTTGCACAAATAAAGCCTGCATGCTCGAGGTGGTGTCTATCATAGATAAATAATATCCCCTTATGTATGTGTTCCACTGGTCCTTGTTTTCCCTAATTCAGTAAGAATATAAATACAAGTATTACAATTACATAGTCATGTTAAAAAACAGAACATCAATAAATGTGAAATGGAACACACCTTGCATGCTCCCTCAACTACTCGGACAACATCCTTAGATGAAATCATATTGTTGGACCGATCTTTTGCGGATGTTCGGCGATCAATCTTGCTTTTTATTTCTCTTAATTTTACTAGGACAACTTCTGGTCTATCCGGTACTCCTTTCAGAACCTAAAGATATACATGGGTCAATATATTTTCTGGAATTCAATGTGACAGCGAAACTTAAAACAACACTTACCTGAAATGCCTCAGTTTCCACCCTTATAATAACCCCAAATGACAAGTTGCTGAAAAGCATTTAGAAGAAATTAGGGTGCGTAGTGTAGTTAAGCTATGGTTATCATCATTTAGAAAGGTGACTTACTCCAAAAGAACAAGATCATGCAGCTCATAATCACCAATTCTGGTTATTCCCGTTGTGATCTCAGAGCTCTCCACAACATGGTCCGCAAACACACGTATCTGCGGTTATCATGAGTTCAAAGTTAAAATATACTATATCCTACATATCATGTGGGTATTTCCTATTAGATCATCATTAATCTGGAATGAAAAGGCTCACATGTTCTTTTGTCGTGTCAGATAAAATTATCAAGACATGCCCTTCCACTTTAACAACCATGCCTGTTGCACCTTCTTGAACACCTGATACCACTTTAACATGATCTCCGGGTTTAAAATACTTGCAAAGCTCTTTCTCATTGAAGGCTAATGTTTTCTGTAAGTACAAAAAAACTAATTAATTGATTAATCAGACAGAACTATAAGCCATACATTCCAAGAAAATTGCAAGTAACATTGATGTGTGAAGTTGCAAGGAATTACCGGTAGATCAGATATTTTTGGTCTGATGTGAACAGTCTCATCCTCTACTTTCTCAACCCAACCCTCCAAATTTTTCAGATCACCTTTGATAACAATGACAGCATCACCCTTCATAAAGTGCCCCTTTTTCCTATTAGCAAAAAGCGTAGACAAGCTAGACATATCCCCATTCATGTCATCACCAGGTTTTCTGAACTTCTCCAGTTCATCGAATGATGGCTGAATATTCTGTGTGCTGATTGATTTTATTGAGACAGTTTTGTATAAGAAGCCATCTTTGAACATTAAGCCATCAATCATCTCAAAGTACTCCCCAGAGTCTTTATCCCTCCTCCGTTCCACACGAATGTGCATCTCCCTGATTGCAGCGGAGTTAGCAACCAATAATAAAAACAAGGAAAATAATACAAGATGTTATGACAGGGGTGAAAAAGAACACCTGGCCTCATCAATATTAAAGAAACGTGGTGGTGGGACAAATGCTTTCTTCTTCACAGCCTCCCTCCCTTCCTGAAAGCATAACATCTCACTTTATAACATGCATTGTTCAGAACATATAGTCAAACAATCAATAAAACAGCAATCGCAAAAGATCAAACAAACCCAATGTGCATAAATCATCAAATATCCAAGCTAACTAGGACATAAGCATTAAACGAAAACAGCACACGATTTTCAGAAACATAACTTTGTAACATACCAGTTTACTAGCCAAAGCTTGTAAATCTATTCTAGGGATCAGCTTCACAGTAACCCTTTGGCGCACATTGTCAACATCGACAACCTGCAAAAATAATAGTCAGTTTTTGGAAAATATATG
>CM020179.1:37240250-37265802 GCA_009805545.1 Oryza longistaminata | reverse complement strand
GAGATCTGTGCTCCAAATCTTTCAAATTTTTATCTTACTGGTTTTCTAGTACGGACTTCATTTGAGAATCCATTGCTAGTGAAGAAACTACGAATCATGTGTTTACGTCAAGGCAACTTTGTTTCTTATGCTCGTACGAAGCTTCCATCCCTTGTACCAAATGTTGAAACACTTACAGTAGCATCTAATGAAGTATGCTCCGAAACTTATATTTTAGAGCAATGCTATGCATATAATGGCACCTGAATTTAACTAACATGAGGCATCTCATGTGCAGATTGTCAAGACACCTATGGTGCCCGGCAAATTCCTCCATCTCAAGCACTTGCATGTTTATTTTATCTCACTGGCTGTTTCCTATGATTATTTATCTCTGATTTCCTTTTTTGAAGCTTCTCCTTCACTGGAGACATTCATGTTGTCTGTAAGTGACGGTTCATCTTGCTGATATGCGTTTATTCAATTTTCCTGGTTTTCATCTGTTGTTGTTAACAATATAGCATTGACTTCATAACTGGTTTTGTGCAGGTGACGCAGCGTCGCATTGAGCATGATTCAGTGTTTGGAGAACCCTTTCATCCGAGGGAGATGTCAGAACACCACCATAAGAACCTCAAAAGTGTGAAGATCATTGGTTTCTGCTCTGCGAAGAGCATGATTGAACTTACATGCCATATTCTTCAGAATACATCATCACTTGAGTGCCTTACGCTAGATACAACTGATGGAGCTACTAGGTGCTGTGTCACAGAATATGATAAATGCTTATCAATGGACAATGATATTCTCACGGAAGCTCATGAAGCACGGTGCGCTGTCGCGGAATATGGTAAATGCATATCAATGGACAAGGATGTTATCGTGGACGCTCATAAATCACTCTTGGCTATTAGAACATATGTTGAGGGGAAAGTTCCCCCCAGAGTCAAGTTAAATGTGGTGGAGCCTTGCAGCCGGTGCCATGCAATTGAATTATAGATGTCTTCGTCATACATGTAGCCATTTCGGTGGCTACATGTATGACTCGGTGCATTCCTTCTTACTACCTTTCGGCTTTCGTTTTTCTTCGCGTTCAGCTGGCGCTCGGCCTGTTTACGACTTTGGGGATAAAAAAACCATCCAAGCCACTGCCTCGGCCATTTACTGCGTACCATCCGCCACTGCTGGTTCCTGCGCTACACCGCGCTTTTTGTTACCGTACCAGACGCCTCCGCCGTGATCCCTGACCTCGGCTGCTCGGCAGCACGAGTGCCGTTTGGTCGAACCAATCACCGGTGAGCAGTGAACATTTCTTCTATGCGCACAGTGCAGTAAACAATTGGAGTATTCTGTTGTATTCATTCATGCAGAGAATTGAGTTGACTCCCTGAGTTTGTGGCAACTACGTGCTGGATCAAGCAGCACATGTTGGTGCACGTTGGCCGTTGGCGCGACGCAGCTAGCAACAGATAGCACATCCCAAATTAATCCACCGTCCCTTAACTCCCAAAAGTTGATGAAAACATCAGCAGCACTCATCTTGCTCCTTCTCGCAAAACGGTCGAAATGAAGCAGAACAACCTGCTCGTCCGGAGAGCGGCTTCCACCACCGGGCTTCTCCTCATCCTCCTCCTCGTCGCCTTCACCGTCTGCAACTACTCCTCGCTGACGCTGAGCCCACGCCAGTACATCGATGGCACGTCGGCGAGATCGTCGTCGACCCGTGCAAGCAACGCCTCCGGCGGTGGCGGCGGAGGAGGCGCGGCGTGCGACGTCGCGAGGGGGGAGTGGGTGCCCGACCCGGCGGCGCCGTACTACACCAACGAGACGTGCCCGCTGATTGACAGCCGGCAGGACTGCATGAAGTACGGCAAGCCTGGGCTGGAGTCCATCCTCCGGTGGCGGTGGCGGCCCCACGGCTGCGACCTCCCCCGCTTCGACGCCGCCGCCTTCCTCCGCCTCGTGCGCGGCAAGTCCATGGCCTTCGTCGGCGACTCCGTCGCGCGCAACCACATGCAGTCGCTCATGTGCCTCCTCTCCAAGGTACGCGCGTTTGTACCACATTTTGATGCACGAGATCACTAGGTGGTCATGGTTGACACATCGTTGCCGCGCGTACGTGCGCGCAGGTGGAGTTCCCGACGGAGATCGAGGCCAAGGACTGCATCCACTGCACGCGCAAGTACCACTACCGCGCGCACAACTTCACCGTGTGCGTGTTCTGGGCGCCGTTCCTGGTGCGGTGGAACCTGACGCGCGCCGGCGCGCTGCAGTTCATGGACCCGCACAACGTGTTCCTCGACGAGGCCGACCCGGAGTGGTCGCGCGGCGTCGCCGGCTACGACTACGTCGTGCTCAACGGCGCCAAGTGGTTCACCCGCCCCACCATCCTCTACGAGGGAGGCCGCCTCGTCGGGTGCAACAACGACTGTCACGGCGGCGATCCCAACGCCACCGCCGCCACGGCGCCGCCGGAGTACGCGGTGCGCGCGTCGTTCCGGACCGCGCTCCGCGCGCTGCGCGAGCACCGTGTTTCCGCCGCAACGGTGATCGTCCGCACGGTGGCGCGCCGCACTACGAGAACGGCAAGTGGTACGACGGCGGGAACTGCCTGAGGACGCGGCCCATGCGGAGCAACGAGACGGGCCTCCCGGAGACGGAGGCCGCGTTCCACGCCGCGCAGGTGGAGGAGTTCCGCGCCGCGGCGGCGGCGGCGGCGGGTGGGAGGTTCTTGCTGATGGACGTCAGCGGGATGATGCAGATGCGCGGCGACGGGCACCCTGGGCAGTACGGCCACTGGCCGCACGAGAAGGTCGGCTTCGGCATCGACTGCGTCCACTGGTGCTTGCCTGGCCCCGTCGACGCCTGGAACGAGCTGTGCTCCACTTGCTCCGTGGTTAGGCAACTGAGCATGATACATTCACACATGTACTTTAGTCTTAGTTTTCTCTTTCCTTGTGTTGTACAAGTGGCATGCATTTGGAATTTTGGATGCGAATTGATGTCACACCGCATTTGATGTTTTACCGAGGTGCAAAAAGTTCGATTGAGACATCCTGCAGCAACACAACGCAAAAGAAGCTTTCTTAAGTAAAAACAAATGCCAATTTTCTCAGTTGAAACGGAAACTCTTTTAATCACTCAATTGAACGTCCACTCGTCCGGTTGAAACGCAATATCGGTGGTGTTTTTTCTCCTGAAGATAAAGATAAAGATAAAGATGAAGATTAAGTTTTTACGCAAAACGAGGTGGTATTAACGTATAATTGATTGAGTTTTAATTATTAAAATTTGAAAAATAAATTAATATGATATTTTAGAGCAACTTTCATATAAAAAGTTTTCGCACGAAACGCACCGTTTAGCAGTTTGAAAGATACCATGAAAATCTTAATCTTCATCCAACTCTCATAAAAGAAGATTAATTGGCTCTCTAGTTCACTGCTGATAGCATGTGTGCACTGGATGCGATTTTCTCCTGGTTTCAAGAATGTGCTCAGTTGGCCTCCTGACAGCATAAACAAAAACCATAGTATCACGTCGAAGTCAACCCAGTGTGTTTGGACGGATTATCAATTCTGAAGGGATGATCAGATCCAAGATGTAGAATTAAGCTGAGCAGGCAGCATCTTGGACATTAATTGCAGCAGAACTGGAATACTGCATCTCGTTTAAAAGTTATTAAAAAAGAACTTCAGATAGCTGTTAACTGAATATCTTTACATTCGGATTTTTTTTTGGCGTAAGTACATTCTAAATTCTAACATATGATATACAGAGTATCTGTTTAGAATCCAATGAGGAGGGCCCCCATCGAGATGTTTTGCTGAACTGCTAAGCTCAAAGCACTTTAAGTAAGCACTTCTTATGTTTATAGAAAGGACATTACGATTAATTATGATATCTGCAGTGTCTGCTCAGCTCCTGATCACGATCTGGACATTTGGTTCCATTTCTGGAGTTGTTACCACAAGGCAGGTATCATGGCGTACACGTTCCACGTCGTTGAGTTCCCAATTTTGTGCCTCCAGACTCCAATGGCAAGTCGGTTACTCGGTTGGACTTTGGAGAATTGAAGTTTGGAGTCATGGATCTCCACTCCACATGGTCACGCTGCATAAATCACGAGACAGAAAATGGGAGTATTCATTTAAATCAAGTCAACAAGATTAACGGTTTGACATAGTTTCCATTTTTCTTTTAGAAGAAAAGGAAGCTTGACCTAATGTCCCTCATAAAATAGGAGTGTCAACGACCCCAGTGTTTGTTTGGAACAATGTGCATCTGCCCTCTCTCTCTGTTTTTTTTTTCAAAAGGCAAACAAACTTAAATCGATCAATTGAGTTTAGCAAGTGCAATATCACTTTAGGAAAAAAAAAATCAATCTTGCATGCCAGAAATCATATACAAGTACTTTTTGACAATTTGGCTTCAGTTTAGGTCAAGCTACAAAGACATGATGAAAACAGAATTCGTATCCTCATGGAACTTGAAGACAATGGTATGTAAATATTCGTAAACTTTGGATGGAGATTTACTAATAGGATTGCTATATGAATAATTGTATCTCTTCCTTTTTTTGTGTGGGTCTTAAATTTATCTTTTCTTTATTATTTGTTAGATATTACTCAATTCATCACATTAAGTGCAGTGTGGATCTCCGTATCCAACGTTTGACCGTCTGTTTTATTTAAATTTTTTAATGATTGGTATTTTTATTGTAATTAGATGATAAAACTGAAAATACTTTATGTGACTTATTTTTTAATTTTTTCATAAATTTTTAACTAAGACGGACACCAAAATTGGACACGGAAACCCACACACTGCACTTAAATGGACGAAGGGAGTATCATATTTGCTTTAGTCAGGACGATGTAACAAGGGGTTGTGCTTCTATTGAACAAAGTCTTGTTTCCATCTATCATCTAAAAAAAATCAATCTATTAGCCTTTCCAATTTACAGAACAGTACAGTTTTCCAGATTTCACAAAAATGATCTTCCAGGTATAATGCACCAATTGCACTCCACAAGCAGCACTTTGAAATTTTGGCGAGCAATTGAACTCATGATCTACTTGAACGAGTATATACTAGTACTATTGATCAACCAGCATGTGGAACACAGCTCGCTCCACAGGTCAACGGCCCCGGCAAGCACCAATGCAGGCAATCCACAACGAAGCTGCCCTCCACGCTGCCGCCCGGCGGGTGCCCGTACCGGCTCGGGTGCCCGTCCGGCCGCAGGTCCATCGCCTCGGTGATGTCCAGCAGCCGCAGCTCGCCGCCGTTCCTCCTCACCGCCGCCTCCGCCTCCCTGACCGCGTCGACCTCGGCACGAGCAGATCGCATCAACATTTTAGATTCGATAGGAATCTTGGAAAATGCAAAAGTGTGTTGAGGTTCTTGTCACCTGCACGGCGCGGTACTCGGCCTCGACGGCGCCCAGGGCGCGCTCGTCGCGCCGGAACGGGCGGGTGCGGACGCAGTCGCCGCCGGTGTTCCACTCGCCGTTCTCGAAGTGCGCGGGGGTGACCGACCGGAGGATCGCCTTGCCGCGGAACGTCCCGGCGCCGCGGCGAGCGCGCCGAGCCGCCGTGCGGAACGCGGAGCGCACGGGCGGGGCACGGCGATCTCGGTCGCGTTGGTGACGGTGGCGGCGCCGTTGCGGCCGACGGCGCGCCCGCCTCGTAGTACACCGACGGGCGGAGGAACCAGTTGGTGTCGGACAGGACGACGTAGTCGAACTCGGCGACGTGCGCCGCCCACCGGGCGTCCGCCGTGTCGAGGTGGAGGTCCCACAAGCCGAGCGTCGCGTTCGCTACGTTGGCCTTGACCAGGAAGGGCGACCAGAAGAGCGAAGCGGTGAAGCCATGGCTGTCGTACCGGAAGTCTCGCCGGACGGCCCTCCCCGTCACGTCGATCTCCGGCGCGGCGCCGACGACCTCCACCGGCTGCGCCACCTGCGACACACTCATAACCAAGCGGCCTCCATTTCATCACCAACAGATCGAGCAGAGAGAAGCCAAGAACTGCACGAGCGACATGTCACTGATCTACGCACCTGGACAAGAGGCACAGCAAAGACTTGAAGTGTTCCTGGCGAGCGAGTCGCCGACGAACGCCATGGATTTGCCCCTCATGGCCTCCAAGAACCTCGCGGCGTCGAAGGGGGGAGCTCGCACCCGTCCGGCTTCCACCTCCAGCTCACGTACTCGAGGCTCGGCTTGCCGAACTTCATGCAGTTCTGGTGGTCGTCGATGAACGGGCACGTCAGGTTCGTGTAGTACGGCGCCTCGCCGTCGGGCACCCACTCGCCCGCGTAAGGTTACACTTACTCACGGTGGCCGGAGACACGACGACGACGACGACGAGGCGGCGTCGATGTACGGTAGCGATCAGCGAAGGTGAAGTCATAGAGCGAGATGAGCCCGACCACTAGGAGGAGAGCGATCGGCGCCGCGAGGCAGCCGATCGCTTGGAAGAGGCAGGTTGTTCTTCTGCGATTTCATGTGAAATCAGAGCGAGGAGATGTGCTCTTGGGAGAGGAGAAATGGAGGGTGCAGAGTAGTATGGTTTACTCTTCGCTTTAGCTTGTTGGTGGCGTCGTCCGTCGTGGCGGTGGAGGTCAAAATCTGCATTGCACGACTAACCGAGACATTATAGAACTCCTAATTATACTGATTAGTTTGCTAACAGAAGCCCTACCTCTGCAAACTACCGGATGATTGGCAGGTTGCAGAGATGTTTAGGACTTCAAAACTGTTCACGCTACCGTGTTCGATTCAGAATCTGATGTCGCTTTCAGAATCATACCATCATATTTTTCTTTTGTGACAACTTGATTCAAGTCAAATTCAGTTTGCTGGACAACGTGCGAACCTGTGTCTCGACAATCCGAGTTAGTACATTCCTACGCATGATCGCTGTGGAAACCAGGGCACCCTGCAGCCTGCAGGGTGCCAGGGACTAGTTTGAGATAAAAGCAATCGAATTTTCAGCGGTCAGAATAAAAACACAATAGGAAGGTTGGTGATCGGATCTGCTTCGTAGCTTCCTTGGTTTCCACGTTCGCAGAATGCAGGGCACTAGTAAAAACTGGAGTTTGTTTGTTCCGAAATTTAACTTTGTGCTTGATGGGTAGCTAGACATGCCAAGATTTTTCCTTTTTTTTTTCCCCCAACCAAACTCTGTTTTTACTATCCGGTTACAGTTTCTGATTATATTCGATCTGAATAATCTACCAACACCTATCAGAAAGACATGATCATTTTATTTGCAGAACAAAATTTACACAACCTCTGATCTGGAGACAAAGGAAAGGAATAGACAGCAGAAACACAGGGCGCAGTGCAAAATTCAGTTTGCTACACGACGTGCAAAACTGGGTCCCAAAAATCCA
This sequence comes from Oryza longistaminata, assembly GCA_009805545.1. NCBI lineage: Eukaryota > Viridiplantae > Streptophyta > Magnoliopsida > Poales > Poaceae > Oryza > Oryza longistaminata. Next base: position 37,258,421 of record CM020179.1, on the reverse strand, counting down.
GGTTACATTCCTACGCATCATCGCCGTGGAAACTTGAAAACAAGGGGGCCCTGCAGTGCACTCTGCAGGAGCTCAATCGTTTCAGACCATAGTAACGAACAAAAAATAATGGAATTTCCAGCGGTCAAAGATAAACACAATAGGAAAACGTCAGTGAATTGGATCTCCTTCGTAGCTTCCTCGAGAGTTTCCACAGCTTGCAGGTTGTTCCAAAGTTCAGCTTGATGTCTGGGTTCTTTCTTGCCCAACCTGACTCTGCTTGAAATATCCGGTTACAATAGCTGATCATATTCGACCAGAATGGATCTAGTATAAGACATGATCGTTTCATTTGCAGAACAAAGTTTTACACAACTTCTGATCTAGGTACAAAATTTACGCGCTCAGATAACTGTAACAATAGTAATACTACCTCCGTTTTTTATAGATGACACCGTTGACTTTTTCTCACATGTTTGACCATTCGTCTTATTCAAAAAATTTACGTAATTATAATTTATTTTGTTATGAGTTGTTTTTATCACTCATAGTATTTTAAGTGTGATTTATATCTTATATATTTGCATAAATTTTTTGAATAAGACGAATGGTCAAACATGTGAGAAAAAGTCAACTGCGTCATCTATTAAAAAACGGAGGGAGTATATGCTTATATCATAAAGCTGCAACTTCCGCCTGTCGTGCTGAGATGAATACTCATCGTGTTGTTATACACATACAAGAGTTTAAGTTGGTAATTCTCTAATAAAACCATTTGTTATTATTGCAGTTTTATAAGAAACACCTAGTTAAAGTTGTAGCAAAATGATAGGTTTATTAATAACTGTAGTCTCATGAAATTAAATACCGACTTTTGAACAGTCTGAAAAATTCTGAACTGCACAACCAATTATCAACAGAAATATATGAACTCCTGGACAAGCTCATGCAAGTATAGTTATCTGAAGCCTGAAGGTATATCAATTTCAAGAATCACCGATGAAAACAACGGTATCACAAAGGAGCAATTTCACAGATGATATCAATGATCTGCTGCTGCGAGGAGGGGAGGTTTTTACCTGAGGCGGCCGGCCTCGCGGCTTGATCTCCTGAGCGCGCCGGCCGTCATCCCCTCCTGCCGAAACCGCCGGAAGATGGACTACTCCCAGTCGTCCTCCACGAGTCTGCACGAAGATCCGCACTTGCAACCCTTCGCCGCAACCACCGCCATCGGCGCTCGCTGGGCCACGGACGGCAGCGAGCTCCTCCCGGAGAAGCTGGAGCAGCGTGCTCAGAAGGGAAGCAGTGGCCGGAGCAGCCATGGACCTATCTATGGCCATGGCCTTCAATAGGTTTAGCGCTCTCCCCTTCAGGGAATGGAAGTTTTGGAGGTTCCGAAGAGGGAATAATTAACCATTTGCCTCTCTTACGAGTGGTGACAAAGGATTTGCCACTGGACCCACATGTTGCAGACGCATCTGAGCCCACATGTCATAGACAGCGACTGGCAAATCCTTAATTGCCACATTTTAAACGTGGCAAATAGTTAAATGTCCCAGGCCTGTCTGAAAAGAGATTCAGAATAACACGCTCCTCTAAACAATTCAATTTTTCATTCATATTCTGAGAAGGTATAGTTGTATAATCTAGGAAATCAACTAGATGTCATTCTCACTAGCTGCTTCTCACAACCTAGACCAAAGCACTGTAAACCAAATATAAATTATTACATTTCATAGTTGAATGATGCCTTGCGCGTTTGCAAGCTAACTTGAGATCCACCGACAGTCATGTTCTTTTGTAAACCGCTCCAGTCACACTTGTGCCACTGTTAACCCTGAAATGAAAGAAATACAGCCAGCATGTGTTAACTTACATGACACACATCTCAATTTTCTTGAAGGGTATGAGTACATAAAAAGAATACATTATTAGAAATATAATAAGCAAACAAAAAAAAAGTCTATTTAAACTAGGGCACAAGCTTGACCTCCATGTAGATCAAGTGATTATGAGACATGACATGGATGATAATAGTACACGTATATCAGTTTGAAAAAAATAGTTTATTAGGTATGTTCATTTGGGGCTCTAGTCTGGTAACTAATGTCCTTACTTCTAAGATCTAACATGAAGTCTAAAGCTCAAACATAGTCGACACTTGACACATATGGATCATTAACTTGTTGATCAGTCTTGGGAGTTATAAAGAAGGGATATCTGCCAAAAAAAAACATCATATACTACTGCAACTCATGTAGAATTGTAGTAACTACATCTAGAGTCTAAAACTGTAAAAGCTGCCCTTGTGAGTAACTAATGTTCTTATAAGTTGGAACTATTTGCCAGTTCCAATTACAATGGCTCCAATACTATAGCAAACTTAGAACTAAGTGATAACACAGTTCAAACTTGGACCGATACGAAATAACCATAATGTTCTGATGCGCGAAATAATGATCACTACAGCACCAGTACCACCATTTCTTTAGAGGACTAGTACTGTCATGTGAGCAATACATCCCCTAGAAACAATGGAGCATGATGTATCTACGGTAAGATTGAGTATGGGGAATTCAAATGGGGAAGTGACATGATGCATTTGCACTCACCAGTAGGTAGACAGGTAGCTTTTTATAAATTAACTGGTGCATTTTTCAATGTTTGTTTGCATAGCATCCAACTTCTCAAGTACATATTCCACCTTTTTGCAACTAATCTCATTAGCAATCCTTGCACTGTAGTCAGACTTCTCAAATGGGCGATATTCGCAGGCACTTTTGATTTCCTCACGCAATGTCGTTTGAATTTCCTGCTCCAACCATAATAACAATGAATCTACCATGTATGATTTACAATGCATATTGTGTCTTAAATAAAAGTTAGTGAAAGAGAGGCACAAGAACATGTACAACAATACAATTATCACACAAATTGACTTGTATTTTGACGGATGAGTAGAAAGAACTTGGATGGGCCAGAGAAAAGTTCACTGCCAGTCTGGCACCCTTAACAACTAAGGCACAGCTTGTTATTGCTGCACGGCACTATATTTCTTCTTCTTCTTTTTTTGAAGCTGCTGGGACCAAAAAGCTGTGAAATGTCTATTATTCTCCTCTTTTAAAAAAACTTCTGGGACCAAAAGGTTGTGAAATGTCTGTTATTCTCCTATTGGTAAATCAGAATTAAGTTGATTCTTATTCAAACTACTGCCCTGTTGAGCATCACCTTGTAAAATCTTGAAACAAAAGGTGGGAACGATGTGCAATTGTGAAAGATACAATACTACGAATTTTAGTTTTGCATTCTGCAATCTGCAGCAGCATGCAGGATGCTTAATAGAGTATGTCATTCCTCCATAAATAGGGGAGATTAATCCATGAGCATGCAAATGACAGCCTGACAAAGGACTATACACGAAGATGCTTCTAACGAAGCAAAGGAGCTAAATACCCACACTAAAACATAATTTCTACTCCCTCCATTCGCAATTGAACATCGTATTACATTTGTGCACGATACCAAGGAAGAAATAAATTGAGCAGTTGTTAACATCCATCTAGCCCTAATGCTGCAGCGCCGGTTCAGTGCCGCATGCATGCCTGCAGCCCATGACGCATGGCCAATTAATTAATTTTGCCGGTGGATTAACTAACCTGGCATAAATCAATGGGCATTAAATCCATGCATGCATGCACGCTGTAAGAAAGGAATCAGGGTTTAACTAATCTCTGCACAATCTCCCCGCATTAAATATATGCATGCATGCACGCGGCATAAATCAATGGGCATTAAATCCATGCATGCATGCACGCTGTAAGAAAGGAATCAGGGTTTAACTAATCTCTGCACAATCTCCCCGCATTAAATATATGCATGCATGCACGCAATAAAATAGGAAATCAGCTGCCTCCCGACGTTATGCGACAATCAAATCAGTTTTTTTTTCGTTTTGTCTGTTAGTTGTTTTGCCGGCAAGGTCCAGGTAAGCATTCAGATCTTAGGGCAAGATAGTACCTTGATGGCGAGCACGTACTCGCGGCAATGGGCAACGACTTTCTCGGGGCGGGGACCCTGCGAGTTCCCAAGCTCCTCCATGACCGCCCCCGCCAGTTGCATCAGCTGGACTATCCGCTGCACACACAAAACACCTCACCACATCAAGATCCAGGAATCCCTGCAAGGAGACAGTCCAAGGCACCAAAAGGGGGAAGATGGGCGTCCTAGCGAGGGATGGGAGATTACCTGCTCGACATGGTTGAGGCGTTGCAGTGAGCTGCTCTGGCTTTGCGGAAGCATCGCTACCACCAGAGAGGAGGAGGGGTTTCTGACTTTCAGCTTCCACCCAAGTTGGAGAGGGTACTTCGGTGGTCGTGGGCTGCAGCAAGGAGACGGACAGAGTAGCGATGAGGTTCGAGTTGGTGAGGAAGGCGATCAAATGCCACCTGTATTTCTGGCTGATGTGGCTCAATCTGGTATCAAGAAAGTATTCAGCTTTCATGAATTTTATTAGATGTAATTGGTTTCCAATACGGTGTCTGGTTGACGTCACTAGCTACGACGTCCTCCCTCCATTTCATATTATCAGTCGCTTTTCATATTATTAGTCGTTGGACCTTTTTCTTAGACAAACTTTTATTTAAGTTTGATCAAATTATAAACATAAAAACATAGCAATACTTTTAACACCAAACAAACATATCAAATATATTCAATGTTAGGTTTAATGAAACTAATCTGGTGTTATAAGAGTAGCTACATTTCTCTATAAACTTAGAAAAAAGTTACAACAACTTGTAATATGAAACGGAGTGAGTATCTAGCAACAATATATCATATGCAAAATTGAAATTTCTCCCCAAAAAAGTTGCGCTCAAAATATTCGGATGGAAGCGAGTCCCAAATTCAACAAAAGGAACTAGGCCAAGATCTGGAGTCGTCACCGGACCCCCTCCAGCAGAACGGAGCTCAGGGCGCCGTCACGAGCAACCCACCCAGCAAGAAAGGAGGGGAGGAGCTAACTATTATTAGTAAAACCAAGGTAAAAAGACGGAGAGAAAACCCTAAGCTTCCAGATCTACCATAGGGTTGAGGCAAACCCGAGAGAGAGAGAGGATCTGCGTGGGTCGGCACGGGTGCTCACCGGAGGCGGAAGCTCTCATCGCGGAATGGATGGATGGAAATCGGCGAAGGCAAGGCGGCGCGGCGGGCGAACTAGCGAGGAGATGGAGATGGGGATCGGCGCGGGTGACGCGACGGCGCAGGGAGAACAGGAGACGGGTGGACCCTCTGCCTTTTTGTACTGCTAGGGCCTAGGGCAAAGTTTGCCGTAGGTAATCCAGAGCGTTAATCTCCTAACCAACGTCCACGATTAGACAGAACGATAATCCAGCCACCTGCCGTGTTTTTTTTTTAAGAACTACCACCTTCCGTGGATATTTGCTCAGGAAAGAATGTACTCCTATCATGGACTCAAGGAAGGTTCTCGATTCATTTTGGTCTTCCGCACGTTGATGTATCACTGTTTTATAAGTAGAGATAAGGGCGTTGCTAGCTCCGTGGATAAGAAAAACTTAACTGATTTTGGTCTTCCGTACGTTGATGTATCATGTTTTATAAGTAGAGATAAGGCGCTTGCTAGCTCCGTGGATAAAAAAACTTAACTGGTTTTTAGCGGAAAAGTTTGATACATTGTGTAGGTGTGTTTTATAATATTAAAGAATGTACTTTCATACAGTCATATTTCAATTCTATAAGTGGATATCATGTTTTATTTGCCACATTCCGTAAAATAGTAACAATGGTATACGATTTAGTTATGATATATTTGTATGTTATCTAATTGGTTCAATAATGGACATTCTATATGGCCAACAACAAGCTTGATGTTATTAATAGGTGAAAGGTAGATGATATAAATCCGGGTAACAACTGGATCGACGGTTCGTTGACCACTTGACCCCGTGGGCGCCAAGGTAGATATGAGCCGAGCAAAGAGCACGGTAACTAATTCATTGACATGAAGAAACTCAATTCAGTGGTCTCACCTCAAATTATAATTAAGTAGAGACCCATATGTTTGGACTTCCTATCGGATGGTTGACATGCAATTCTTATTTAGAACGACTCGTAGTGATTCATGTTTGAAAGTACATTGACACTACTAGTATTATAGCTACTATTTTATGAGAAAATAAAGCTCAAAGTTTAATGTTCATACTAAAAAAGTTTATATTCGAAGCTTAAAATTTAAACATGCCTTATAAAAAATAACAAAGATAGTACTCTTTCTGTTTTAAAATATAGTAACTTAATACCGGACGAAACATATCCTAGTCCCTAAAAATATTACTTTTTACTTTGATGTTTGGGTGAAACTTACTAACATAGCACCAAAAAGCCATGAGCAGTTGAACTGGATAATGTTATGTCCATGTTATAACTAAAAACGGAACAACAATGTATTATAAGCATTTATAACTAATAGCACTGAGAGTAGCTAAAAACCTAAAACTGCATAAAAGATACTCCATAATAGAAACTTTGAAAGTGCATGTACATAGCGCTGATGTGAACTTCTCGCTTTTAAAATTTGTAGAAATTCACTGATGTGAGGGAATCACGGGTACAGGAAGAGCGCGGAAAGGGAGATGGCGCGAAGAGCGTGCTGGTGGGCGCAGCCAAGAGTCAGTGGTGTGGTAGGGCAACGGAAGAGAAAACCTAGGCTCGTTTATACCATGCAGAGAGATAGATTAGAAGAATACCTCACACCTAAAAGGAGAGCGGATTGAAATATAGGTATAGCCGGTGTACTACGAAGTTACAATAAAACTTAATTAGAGGGAGATATCATGGTAACAAATACCAATAAAAACAGTTGTACCATCTATACAACTATAATATAGATATGGATCCTCTAATACTTACATTTTGTGTGAGATCAAGTGCTTCTCAAGACGATTAAATGAGCTATGTGATGGGTTGATGATTATAAGAATGGAGCAAGTTTGAAGTAAAGGGCACAGAAGAGGTTTTGTAGCTTGGTCTTCTAGCTTTCTTTTTGATCTTTAGCTTTTCTTGTTTCTTTAGTTCTCTATTGTGAATGTTTAGTTTAAATACCCGTTTGTATTGTGAGATGTTTAGTTTAAGTACCCCGCGTTGTAATTTTGGTTGTTTGTATTCGTCTGTGGATATATAGAGATCGGATTTCTATCCGTCATTAAAAAAAAAACTTGGTTGTTTCAGAGTAACGAACAAAATAAATTGAATTTCCAGCGGTCAGAGATAACACAATAGAAAAACGTTGGTGAATTAGATCTCCTCCGTAGTTTGAGAGTTTCGGCCACAGTTTGCAGAACGCACAGCACTCTCCAAAGCTAAACAACCTTGGTTGTTCCAAAGTTTAGTTTGATGTCTTGATGGATAGCCGGCACTGCTAAGATGGGTTCTTTCTTGCCCAACCTGACTCTGCTTGAAAAATATCCGGTTACAACTGCTGATCACATCAATTCGATCAGAACAAATCCACCAAACATGGTCAGAAAAGATATGACCCGATTCATTTGCAGAACAAAATTTAACAAAACTTCTGATCTAGAGACAAGGAAAGGAACTAGAACAGCCACAGCAGAAACCCAACTAGCCGACTACGGGTGATCGATCAGTAAGTACCGGCTGCGATCCCGCACGGAGCAGCAGCGAGGGAGTAGGCGAGCATGAGGATGGCGAGGCACGGCGACGTTGAGCACGGCCACGGCCTCCAGTTTCGCCTGACGGTGTCCAGCACACTGGCCTTGCAGGCGTTGCAGCGGAAGCACAGCACGGCCTGGTCGTTGCTCCACTCCAGGCAGTCGACGTCCCCGCGTCCAGGCCCCGCGCCGGCGCATCCAGAACGTCTCGTTCACGCGCCGTACCCGCAGTACACGGGCGGCTTGCAGCAGCCGGACTGCACGGTTGTCACGTCACACGAGGGTAGTCAGAATACTACGGGGGTTGGGTGTTTAGTTCAGCGCAAAGTTTAGATTTTGGTTGAAATTGGAGATGATGTGACTGAAAAGTTGTGTGTATGACAGGTTGATGTGATGGAAAAGGACTGAAGTTTGGATCCAAACTTTGGCTGCGTTTAGTTCCATCCAAAGTTTGGATTTTGGTTGAAATTGGAGATGATGTGTCTGAAAAGTTGTGTGTATATGACAGGTTGATGTGATGGAATTTTGCAAACTTTGGATCCAAAGTTTGGATCTAAACACACCCATTGGATCTAAACACAGCCTAGACTGAATGTTTCCAGTTGTTTTCCAGAGAAGAAACTTGTAATAAGGAAATTGAAGTGTCATTTTGATTCTTCAACAGGAGGAAGGAAGAGGAGGGAGGGTACACACCTGCTCTTCTTGTTCCTCATGAGCAGTTATAAACTCATCTATTCTTTGCTGCAACACTTTCAAGCCGGGCCTCTTCTGTTTGTACTCTAGGACCCATTCTGTTAAGACATCAAACAATCACAGGTCAGTTTTGCACTTTAAATGCACCAGTTTGAAACATATACAATGGAGCATAACTATATCAAACAAGAGCAGATTGGTTGGACCCCAGGACCGCTCCAATTGGAGGAACCAGCAAGCTGATCTTCAGGTACACTTAATCAATTTTATTATGAACTCAGTGCCTGAACAGAATTTCCTACAGATTCTTTCCACTAATTAAGTTACTTGGTTTCAAAGGATATTTGATTAAGTTGTTTTTTGGATACATTGAATTTTTTGTTGTCTTTTTGTGAAATTTACTTTTCCACCAAACAAACTCCATGGATAAAGTCAGCATGGGACAACCGTTTATTATATCAGTGATCAGGATTGAAAACTAAAGCAATTACTTTTCATTCCTCTGGAACAATCTTCATCAACTGATTGAATCTCATCGACATTTGCAGTATCAACTTCAACATGCCTGTCCAACTTGTTCTCTCTGCTGGATGCATGCTTATCCTTTTTGCTGCTTTTCCCTGATTTCTTTGTTTTCTCTGCAGTCAATAGATCAATTACTGTCAACAAGTCTAAACAGAATATTTTTCAAATACTTCAGAATAACTTCGATTTGATACAAGTATAAAGTCCCTACTGGTCTTGCTTTTATTTCCCCTCTTCACTTCTTCAGGCTCCCCTATATCCATATCTCCACTCTCTGCTGTGAGTTGGTTAACATGGGCTGCACAAAATAAATCCAGATATACTGTTTAACTAAGGAAATGATGAGTAGTTTACAAAATCCAAAAAGAGATAGTGGCATAGTGAAGGAGTTAGGAATATAGTTCGTTACAAGAAAATGGTAATGGAGTAGCAAACAAGATACACTACCAGTTGGAGTTTCTTCATCTTGATTCCCATGCAAGACTTCATCTGCATTATTGGGCTCATCAGAGCTCCTCCGGTCCTTCTTCAGCTTAGGCGTTCCTGCATTAATTCTGTCAGACAAACTTTGATGCTCCTCAACAGGATTACTGCCTTCTTTGGAGATTCTTTTTGCTCTTCTTCTTGTTCTTCAACTTTGTCTCATCCTTTTTACTCGTCAAGAGTTCCAACATGTCATCAGAATCAGTCTGACTGCTCTTTAGTTTCATTTGCTTCTTCTTCTGTTTCATCGCTACAACCTTCTTCTTTCGTACAAGTCCTTTATCTAGCAACCAAAGATGAACAGGTAAAACACTATGCAGAAAACATAACTAAATTTCATGCTTTTGTCCTGCAATGTAAACATATCCCTAATAAACAACATAAAGAGCTAAAAATAATACAATAAGGAATTCATAGAGAATCATCTGATTCTCATGCTACGGCATGGCTAACAAATCAACAACCACAGAGACACTCCCATTTCCTTAATAGGTTTGCCGATCTTAGCTACATCATTGCTTCCACCTTTGCAGGTAATCAAGGTGACAATTTGAGCTACTAGACCACTACTATAGGTTTCATCATTGATTACTAATTAAACGACGCGATTCAAATAAAATTGGGAGTACATAGCGAGAGAAAAAAAAATGTTAATACCTTCTGCGGTGCCATGTTCAGCAGCAACCTCATTCTCAACAGGACCATTCAAAGTCCTGTCCTTCTTTCTCTTCAAGTCCTTCCTCTTCACTCCAAGCACTAATTTCTTATCCGCTTTAGCTTCCCGCGAGGCCTTCTTGTCTGTGGTAGAACAAGCTTTTACTTTCGTCTCTCATTTCGAACGAATCTAACAGAGTAACTGTGGGATGCATGATGGAAGAGAGGACGCACCTTTGGATTTGCCCATGCCAACGAATTAAGAACAATCAAGCCGACACGAGAGAGGCCGTGGAGCGCGGAGGGATCACCGCCGGAGAAGCCTCAATCCCTGAGAGGCCGCGGGGAGTGGTGGGCCGCCGCGCCGCAGCCGGCGGGGAGTGGTCGTGGCGCTGTCTGACGCCGTCGAAGAGCTCGCGGTCAGGGGCGAGGCGGTGCCAGCGATGGCGAGGCAAGCGGCGTGATTGCCGCTCCGGCGAGGGCGAGGCGGGTGACCGGCGGTGGCGGCGGGCACCAGCGATGGGGCGGCGATTTTGGCGGCGCGACCCTGGAGACCGGAGAGACCGAGAGGGGTGTAGGGTTTGGGGTTTTTTTTGTTAAATTGACTGAGATAATTCTGATAGGTGGGCCTAGATGTACGTGGTCCCACATTTCAGTCACTAACGAGGTAAACAAAGGCACAAAAGCTTTCGACTCGAGTCCAAAAGCCCTAACTCCAGAACCAACCAAAAGGCGCGCGAACACACGAGTCGGCGGCGGCGGCGGCGGCGGCGCGGCGATGGGGAGCGACACGGAGGTGGAGAGAAGAAGGCCCCAACGGCGCTCGCGCCCATCGCGAAGCCTCTCGCCGGCAAGAAGCTCTGCAAGCGAACCCTCAAGCTCGTCCGGCGAGGTTCCTAGCGACTATTTTTTAAAAATAATTTCGGGCCGCCAAATTCCAATCTCTGTTGTTTTCTTTTGCAGTTTAAGGTTTTTTGATCATGCTTTTGGTCGTTGCTATGTTTTCTTTGCCAGCATCGGAGGCCAAGTGCCTGAAGCGGGAGTCAAGGAGGTGGTCAAGAGCATCCGTCGTGGAACAAAGGGTTAGGACTTAATATCTCTTCTTCTCTAGCATGTACTTCCTCGACTTTCTAGCATTGCCCACATTCATATATATGTTAATGAACTAGACATATATAACCTGAATCAGATTCATTAACAGTTATTGAACTGTGGGCAATGCTAGAAAGCCTTATAACCTGAAATGGAGGTAGTAATTTTTTTTCTTGTTGTTTATAACTTCTCTAGCATGTAATTTTTTTTTCTTGCTGTTTAGTAACCAGTAATTGGTTGGTTTTGCTATGTACAATTGTGTTAACCAAGAGTATCTTAGTTCACTTGAAGGGCATTGGGCTGTGATCTTTGAGCTATGTCCAATTGTGCACTTGCTTTTCGTGATGTAACCGATGGTCATAGCAATCAGCGAATAGGATATCATTTCCATTAGATGGTCCGCGCCATGTCTCATTGACATTGAGGAATACATTATGGTGTAACATGTTTACTAAAAAAACGTATTATGTTAGTCTTTTTTATCATGGGTTTATCCATTTTGTTGTGGTATGGAGTTATGACCATTGATAGATTGTTTGCATACTTTGATGTTTTATCATTTGATTAGCTGTGCTGTTTATATATCATTCTCAGTGGTTTGTCTTGCATAATGTCACTGACAACTGGGTTTGGACTTTGTAGGTTGTGTGTAATTGCTGGGAATATTTCTCCTATCGATGTGATTACACATGTTCCAATACTTTGTGAGGAAGCTAATATTCCTTACATATATGTGCCATCAAAAGAGGTGTGTTGCATATTTTTCCTGCCTCATGTAGGTTCAATGCGCTGTCAATCACCCAGTAGTATTATCATTTCATTATTACACCAAATCTTACAAGATGACATTAGATAGTGACATTGTTGCTACCTGCTACTGTATTTATCACCTAAGAAAGCCAAACGTCTACCAGTTCATGTCTTCAAGCTACGATGATATGTTGTACAATTGTACAACTTTGGTTTATTTGTTTGGTTCTTTCACATATTGGTTATCAGATGTTTTCCACTTGTAAATAATCTAAAAATTATTTGAAACTTCTCATCTTTTTTTTAATAAGTACTCTGAGCTTGAAGGAAGATGCATCAAATTTGAATTGCTCGGGTTTCACTCTTTTGCATCGTTCAGATGGGCACGTGACATTTTCTTCAGAAGTCTGCAAACCTGAAATATATCCAATCATGTAACAAGACTGAAGTTGAGATAATTAGAAGTGGATAGGAATCTATACTTTTTCTGCTGTCAATTTTATTATCAATTACCTATATAACTGCCCGTATACCATACTGGGAAGGAAAATAAGTACCACCAATTGGCTGTGAGGAGTGGTTTGGAACTTTGGATGAGGGATTGGTTCCGAAGTTTCAGAATTTGATCCCAATCCTTCCTATCCAAACAGATCCTAACTTGTGATTTCACTTATATTGTGGCAGACTGGGTGATTGAGCCGTTGAGGTAGATGTTACCCTAAGTTACATAATGGGATTGTTCCTCTATACAGGATCTTGCTACTGCTGGGACTACTAAGAGGCCTACCTGTTGCGTCCTGGTTATGACCAAGCCTGCCAAGGGGGAGATCAATGAAGAGGTGAAGGAGAAACTGAAGTCAGACTACGACCATGTTGTAGCTGAAGTTGCAGAGGTTACATCTTCAATGTTCTGAGTACAACCCCCAGCCCCAGGGCCATAGTAAATTAGTGATAGAAACCCAGGCACCATGGCTGCTCACATCTTTCTATATGTATTATGTGAACATGAAGGTTGCTCTACTAGTTTACCCCTGTCGGATCATGCTGTTTCTCTGTTGATTAGCATAAGCTAGTCAATTGTAATGAAACCTGGTGAGCTGATCATTTACTCTCCAGTAAGAAGTCCCTGTCCCAAGGCCCAGATATGCAATACCTGGGCACCCCAGATCAGAAAACTCACCAAAGTCATGAGGTGTTGTGTGTTAAGTTGCTCGTGGTTATGTTCATACCCTGCATCCATTTTTCCAATTGGTCGATCCTTTAAAATGCGGCGAAGATCCTTGTTTCTGATTGCCTGATGGCCAAAGTGCTCGTCTTCGTGGCTTCTTGTCATGAGGTGTTTTGGACCACCGGAATTGTGCAGCATTGGCATGGTACATCCGTGCAGTTTGGCCACCGAGGTGCAGCCATGCGGCCACCGATGCAACGATGCTTCAGAATTCAGAGCTGGTCGCACTTCGCAGAGCGCCAGAGAGCCAGCCAGTGACTCGGGGAGCAACTCAGGTTTTGGCATTGGATCTGATCCATCTGACGGGGAAATTTGGCCGCCTCTGTTTGGAATCTTGTGGCAGATACAAGACAAAGCACACAGGGAAGGTTCTGCAACTATCCCTTCCCTTGTCATACCGTGCAAGACTTGCAGCACAATGGTAGTAAAGTTGAGTTTAGTTCCAAACTTTCTCTTCAAACTTCCAACTTTTCCATCGCATCAAAACTTTCCTACACACATAAATTTACAATTTTTCCGTCACATCGTTACAATTTCAACCAAACTTCCAATTTTGGCGTGAACTAAACACACCCTAAATACTCCCTACTAACATGATATGTTGTTAGGATTGGATGGGATAGGACATAATTAGTTTGTAGCATCCGTATGATCATACATGGATGCCACAAATTGTGTTCAAGCTGATCATATATGAAACAAGTAATACGTTTGCCAAGCTCAATGATATGTAGTTTATGCTTAGGATTAGATAGGATAGGACAGAATTAGTTTGCATTGATCCAATTGTAATGGTAGGATGATTAGATTCTGTCTTAAGTTCTTAATGATACACTCTAACATAACCTAAACAAAAGCTTCCTATCTTGTCCTATGCAGTCAAGGTAGGGATTGCATTGAGATGATAGGAAAGTGAAGGCATGATAGCGAGTGCCGAGCATGTGGAACAGTGGAAGCTGTAGCCTGTAGGACAGTGAGAACTACCATTTCACAGGTATGATCAGGCACAGCTCTCAAGGTTCCAACTGCCCTTCCCAACTCCACCCAAATAACGGAGTGGGTTTAGGATTCTAATGCATGGCCAAGCCTGTGGAATATGCAGATTCTCTTGGGATGACCATGCCTTCAGCTCGGACAAGGGGAAAGGGTCCATCCAAAATGGCAAATGGCCTAGTTTGGCATAGTGGTTCGAGTTCACTCGCCCTTTTGTTATGGAGGACCAAATTACGCTACACAAACATGTTCAGACTTATGGTTGTAGCATCTTCAAATTTAAACTAGAAATATAGCTATATTTTGGGTGAAACAGGGGGAGGACCAATGGCCTGCCCCCCCCTCCAACAACATACTTTATATATATAATTATCTAATCTAGGTAATTAGGCCTTTTCCAAAATTCTTAGGCCCATATTTATGTTTAAATTCTAACTCCGCCATTTTTTAGGACGAAGAGAGTACACAGTATATGTTCTAGGGGTGAGTTTGTTTGGGACTTTGCCAAGATAAAAGCTAGGTTAGCTTTTTTTTAGATAATGAAAGCTAGGTTAGCTAGTCATATTTGGTGATAGTAGTTTGCATCCAAGGTCCGGCTGCAATTGCAAGTGATCATGGTACACTGATACACACAGCAAAGCAAGGATAGCAAAGGGCAAGAGAAAAGGTGCGGGGCGGCAAAGGCACCAAAGCATCCCTCATTTCACTGAAAAGAGATGTCACATCTTTCATGCAAGGTAGCCACAATGATTTCTCCCTCCTAAAAGGAAAAGCAACATGGGCATGCCATGCCATCCCGTCTGCAGATCAAGAAGGTTGATGGCCTCGTGGATCATCAGACTAACAGCAATATCCTAAGTTAACAACACTCAAATCTTGGTTTTCTTGAACCTCACTCTTCTATATATACAACATATCCACTTCTAAACTATAAGCACCATGACATGACAAAGGAAAGTATGGATGGCCTCTGGTTTAATACACTAACGTTTCCTCAGAAAAGTCTGCTCGGAAGTATGTATGAGAGTATCAGCATGGTATTGTTTGATGCCAACTGAATTGATACAATTTGATGTGTCAAGAACCAAGGTTGTTGCTACAGTGAGAACAGAGCCTCAGGACAGAATTACGTTGCTTTTAATTTGATTTTGATTCTTCATCCACAATGCATGATGGCCAAAATTCTCCTGTCGAGTTCCTCTCAGTGCCTCCACTTCAGGTCAGGTGAGAGCACTTCCTCCCTGTCATTATCCGCCCTACCTCCCATCAAAGATACTTTGCTCCTTTGTTTATTGCCCCCAAAATAATTCTCGCACACTTACCTAGCTAATTGTCCAACTGCCCGTACCTTGGAGAATTCTTTTCTTACAAGAATCCCTCAAAGGTGCTGTTGTGACCTGTGACAGTGTTACTGCCACTGCTGCACTGCACACACCCATACCCATACTCCAATAAAGCTGATGTCTTTCTTGGATGGGATCAATACTAATCTGCTGCTTAGGCTTAGATTAGCCTAGACCCTTTTGAGTTAACAACACATTGTCACTGTTTTTCATAACCTGATTTTTTTTTTCATTTTCCACAGGCTCAAACCCCAAGAACACAGAAAAGGAATGCCCCCCCTCTCATTTGTTCCAGTTTTCTATTGCAAGCAGGGTCAGGTGGCAGGCATGTTTGTTCCCTCTCGCCCCTCCTTTTGCGCTTTTGCTTGCGGCCAGAACACAAGCATCTTCTTTTGTGTCATTTGCTACTGACAGCGGCTCAGAGGCCTCTGGCAATTGTGAGAAGAGAAGGCTGCATGCTTCTTTTCCTTGGCCTCACTCTTCCTCTTGCCCTCCATGTTTGAACACACCACCACAAGCGATTAGCCCTTCCTCTCCTGCTTCCGCCCTTCCATGGCAATGGAGGTGGCTCTTGCTGTTTACTCCCTGGTGCTGCTTGCCTCCTTCTCCTTCCCCTGCAGGCTTGCAAGTGCCCTCCTCTCTCCCAAGGGTGTAAACTATGAAGGTTAATATTCCTTCCTCAAATCAAGAACTCTTTTTTTGGTTTTCGTTTGTTTTTTGGCTGCATTGGTGCTTGCTACCTTGTTTTGTATTCCCATATGAAGAACTCTGCCGTGGTTCTTCTTTAGTTGTTTCTCCAGCACTGATTTGTGCCTGTGCGTGTCATAATATCATTTCCAGTGCAAGCTCTCATGATGATCAAGACTTCCCTCAAGGATCCTCACGGTGTGCTCAAGAACTGGGACCAAGACTCCGTGGATCCTTGCAGCTGGACCATGGTCACTTGCTCACCTGAGAACCTTGTCACTGGCCTGTAAGCAAGCCATCTAGAGTATCATATTTTTACTCAACCCCAACATATCTTGACAAGTTTCCTTTGACTTACTGACCTACCATTATTTGTTTGCTTGTCTGAATTTGATAGGGAGGCTCCAAGCCAGAATCTTTCTGGCCTGCTCTCCGCAAGCATAGGCAACTTGACCAATCTTGAGATAGTGTAAGTTTTTCCTGTCGTGATTAGCCTTTGCGATCATCGCTGTAGATTCTGCTTCCATTATGTTTCTTGAGTGGGAAGAGATCCTAATCTGTCTTGTTTGTAGTCTTCTGCAGAACAACAACATCAATGGTCCAATTCCAGAAGAGATTGGCAGGCTAACAAAACTCAAAACACTTGATCTCTCCAGTAACCACTTCTCTGGTGGAATCCCAAACTCAGTAGGCCACCTCGAAAGCCTCCAGTACTTGTAAGTGCAGTGCAGTTCTGTTCTGTTCTGATAGCCTTGAATGAGATTACTCATTTGTAACTTGTCCTCTTAGGTGTCACAATTAGAGTAACTCTTCTTATTCTTTTCCATTTTGCTGCTACCAGGAGGCTCAACAACAACACCCTGTCTGGTGCATACCCTTCATCATCAGCTAATTTATCACAGCTTGTTTTCCTGTGAGTATCCTTTGCTTGTTTTTCTGTTTGGTGATATCTGTCCTATGTTGTCTGTGTGCTGCGCCGGTTCTTATCGTGGACTTGCATTTTTCAGGGACCTTTCGTACAATAATCTGAGTGGTCCAGTACCTGGTTCTTTGGCAAGAACGTTCAAGTAAGTATGCAGTCTAACACCTCAAAAAACAGCTACAGGTTAAATTTGTTGTAAACTACCTACGAGGAAAACAAAATTTGAATCAAAATTTTGAGCTTATCTGTTGCAGTATAGTGGGGAATCCGTTGATCTGTGCTGCGGGTACGGAACATGATTGTTATGGAACTTTACCAATGCCGATGTCCTACAGCCTGAATAATACACAGAGTATGCAGTTTCCTGCTCATTGCTGATTATCAGATGCATAAATCACCTTGCAGATTGAAATTTGCATTGGCCATGTAGATAGCAATTGCTCTAATGATCTTTTATCAATAGGTACTCTGATGCCAGCAAAATCTAAAAGCCACAAGGTTGCAATTGCATTTGGTTCTACAATTGGCTGCATCAGCTTCCTTATCCCTGTTATGGGATTGCTGTTCTGGTGGAGGCATAGGCGAAACCAGCAGATTCTTTTTGATGTTGATGGTAAGCAAAAAGCCAAAACTACTAATTTAAGTCATAAATCCATAATGCCTCAATGCTCGTCAAACTTGGGGGCATACTGGTATCAGTTACTGGCAATGTGATGGTTGTTTTCATTGTAACGCATTGGCTATTGCAGAGCAACACACAGAGAATGTCAACCTAGGAAATGTGAAGAGGTTTCAGTTCAGAGAGCTTCAGGTTGCAACAGAGAACTTCAGCAATAAAAACATCTTAGGAAAAGGCGGCTTTGGAAACGTTTACCGGGGAAAGCTACCAGATGGAACTGTTGTAGCTGTCAAGAGGCTGAAAGATGGTAATGCTGCAGGCGGGCAGGCACAGTTTCAGACTGAAGTTGAGATGATCAGCTTGGCGCTTCACCGGAACCTCCTCAGGCTTTATGGGTTCTGCATGACTGCTACTGAGAGGCTTCTGGTATATCCATACATGTCAAATGGGAGTGTCGCATTGCGTCTGAAAGGTAAGAACATCATGATTTCAAGATGGTTCATGAATTCCAAAAT
>CM020179.1:37207496-37240150 GCA_009805545.1 Oryza longistaminata | reverse complement strand
TTTTTTTTAAGCTATAAGCTAGCTAGCTACATCTCTCCATCGTTGTGCTGATCGTTAGGGAGAAGCTAAAGACAGTGAGATGGGAGATGGTTACACCAGGTTAGTTTGATGCTACGTGTGGGCTAACTGGTGGTTTTGTAAGTTAAGCTTCTCGCGCAACTATAATAGAAAAATGTCAGTTATTGCGCACGCCGTGTAGGTCCACACAAGATCAACTAATTAACTAACTACCTATATCTCCTCTCCGGTTACACAAATTGTTCAACAAACTGCATACTTACAGAACCTAATTAAGCATGCATGCGTCCATAATTTCTGCATGCATGTTGGTGCCATGCATGCAACTACCCATGACAATTGCAGGAACTACATAGTAGTATAGTACGTAGAAAATATATATGTCATCAGAGTATTTAAGGGAAGGGTTAACTCTAACAACAGATTACTATAGTATACGTATAGCTAGCTAATTGGTAAAAATGTTTGGTAACTGAGCAACTGTATCAACCAAATATATAGTTCAACCGATGATCTGTGTACTACTACTGCTTCTGTTGCTAGCTTATCATTTAAGCTGCTTCATCCGTTACCTAAATATGATCTGTATGTACCTTTCAGAAAGATCATTTGTTATTGTCGATCGATCTTCACAAGCTGCAGCTGCTAGCTCTGTCGATCTTTGTGTGCAAGGAAAAATTCTTCACTAGGTGCACCTAATAATTTTCAGGATTAATTTGGGATAGATTAGGCCAGGGAAAATATAATTAAGATGGATATATTGATGCAGCATGTATGGATATGATGCATGCGCTGTAGTAGGGTTTGCTTGGTGGGGGGAATTCTGTTGTTCAGGTCTCAACATCTCTCTGATGTTGTCAAACCTACAACGTCTACTTAACCAACCCAATCACTCTTCCCTCCCCCAAAATGTAACTCGACACCTAATTATGGCTGCACATGCCTTAAAATAAATTAAGTTTCCTTCACTGGGAGACCCAATTTTATGCCTCAAGTTGAGTACACAGTGAGCATCCTTATATATGTCAATTAATGATCTCAGCGCAGAATATTAGTCTTGTTAGTTAATTTTATCAGTAGTTTTCAGAACTACTATTGACGATGCCCTAGTGCCTGTACTATACCCATCCATATATATATGCACTAGTAGCTAGCAAGAACAAATTAATTAGTTAAGCAAACCATGCGACAAAGTATATCTATCTATCTATATATTACATATTGGCAAATATATATAATTAATGAGACTGAGTCTACACAAGCAAGATACTATCTTCTTACATTAATGTTTTTCAATTCTGGAACAGTTAGACACACGAGCACTGATCATGCCTAGAATGGTTAAGTTCTTCTACGGTTCAGATAGCCTAATTTACTCATAATCTTGCTCAACCCTAGCTAATTTTCAGCTTGTAGGGGACGAGGAGAGCCACAGCGAGTTAGTTGTTACGGGTTTTCCTGTGCTGGTTGGGCGCCTCGACCTACCTGGTCAATCCCGTAATTTATTCTCTAATCGTGTCTGTCTCCGGTTTAATAATTAATTGATTAAATTAAGCTCAGTTAGGTAGGTTGAGTTGTAACTACATACCGCTACTTCCCTATATGTCTTGCTGTTTTGAGTGATGCTTATTATTTCCATGTATAGCAGTTTATACTCCCTCCGTTTCGAATGTTTGACACCGTTGACTTTTTAGCACAAGTTTGACCGTTCGTCTTATTCAAAAACTTTTGTGAAATATGTAAAAATATATGCCTACATAAAAATATATTAACAATGAATCAAATGATAGAAAAAGAATTAATAATTACTTAAATTTTTGAATAAGACGAAACGGTTAAACATGTGCTAAAAAGTTAACGGCGTCAAACATTCGAAACGGAGGGAGTAAGAATAGTTGCTAGCTCTGGCCACGTGTATATGTGCTACTTGATGCCGATCAATCGAAGATAGTTGGATTATTTTAGCTATGGCGGAATCTGTTTTTATCTTCAGTTCCTAATATAATACTTGCTCAGTAAACACGAACTGTCAAAGCGTACTGTGCAAATACACAGTGCTGATCTCTAGAGCAAATTAACTTAACTAATGTGCCTTAGGACCGTTTTAGGATTGCTGCTAAAACCTGCCCTACCAATATTCTGTTAACTTGAATATATAGCACTAGTTTTGCACCCAATTTCTTGTTTTAAATGGAATATTGGATAAAGACTAAGGGCATGGAAATTAAGGAGACCAAATATTGCTGCATGCACCTTTCTGTAAATTGTAGTACTCCCTCTCGTCACAAAAAATATGTATGTTGTTTTCTTATATCCCAAACTAACCTTAGAAACTTTAATATTGTACGCGTTTTCAAATTGTTGAAAATGGATATTGTGAAAAATTAAACCATGGCTAAATTATTTATCATGAAAGTACCTTCATATAATACAATAATGCTGTTACTCTCTCTCTCTTTTAAAATGTACTCCACCAATATTATTGATTTTTTACATGACATTTGACCATGCATTCGGCTAGTTAGGAAATTTGAGTGTAAATATATAAAAAATACTACTCCCTGAATCCATAAAAGACGTGTTTTTTAGCGTAAAAATGTTATCCTACAAAGATCGTGGTTTAGATCGAGAGTTGTTCAACGGAACCTTTAATACTACTTTATACGCTTCTTCCTGTTTTAACAATCAACAAATAGTATTAATTTCCTCATGCTAATTGTTTTCTCCACATAATTAAAATTAATGAAGTACATAGTAGTATTTTAAACCTCTTATATTTAATATGACTTTGACAACTGTCATGATAATCTTTTAGGAGGGGAGTACATTGGCACTCGTTAATGAAAAACAAGTTACCTTAATAGACAGCCAACAGATATATAAAAATGAGTGAAGTGCACCAGCGTCTCTAAACTTGTGGGTGTGTTCATCTAGTCCCTGAACTCCAAAATGTATTTTTGGGTCCCCGAACTTGTCTTGTGTTCATATAGGTCCATCCGATAAACGTGGCATGCCACGGTGACGCCTACGTGCGGTGAGGACCCCACATGTCAGCATATGTATAAAACAAAACTAAAAACCATATTTTCTCCTCTCTACCTCCGCGTCGACTCCACCGCCTCCGCTCACCGGCATGCGCCGCGCGCCGCTACGTGCGTAGGCTCCGTCGGCTCTGCCACATGGCCTCCTCGCCGCGGGCGAAGCCGCACCCGCCTCGGCCAAGGCCAGCACCTCCAGCAGCTCTCCCGCGTCGAGCTCCGCCGCCTCCGCCTCCGTGCACGCAAGCGACGCGCACTCGCCTTGCCCGAGGCTGTTCCTCGGCACCTCCGCGCCGCAAGCGACGCGCGGCTTCTGTTCAATTAGCCCGCATAGTTATGGTGCATGCACGGCGGCAATGCATTGGATTCCCATGCAGCGTGCAATATGTAGCATGCATGGGCGCACGCTACGCGCATGGCGGCTAGTCTCGCCTAGCACTCCGCTGGCTTAGCCGAGTAACCCGCATGCCGCTCCACGACCTCCACTCTCGCCTCTCGCCACGGCCAAGGCCGTTCCGCTCGCGCTCAGCTTGAGCTCCGGCTCGCCGCAAAGCCCTCGAGGGACAAACTCCGCACACGGCCACGGAGTCACTCCGCGTCGCAAGCCTCCGCGTCCGCGCGCGGCTCTGTCGCCTCCGCGGGCCACGCGCGAACTCTGCCAACGCCGAGGGCTTCGGCCGTCGTGGTTGTCCGCGCTCAGCGTTGAGCACGGCTCCGTCGCCTCCGCGGACCAGCGCAAACTCCTATGCTGTCGACGTTGCGAACCTCCGCGCGGCCTCGCGCCCGCCCGCCGCCACGTAGCGACTCCGCTGGCCGCGCGCGCATACGTCGCTCTCCCCACCCAGCGCGACACCGGCAAACCCCCTCCACGCGACACGGCGGCCAGACCGCCGCAGCTACTCCACTGGCCCTCCGTCGTAGCACGTGTGGATAGATGCATTAGCAGTGCATGGCCCTATTCACGTGGCAAGGTGCAGAGCAGCGTGGCAATCTGCGCCCATAGCCGCGGTCGGAGACCTAATGACACGCAAGACAAGTATCGGGACCAAAAAATGCATTTTGAGAGTTCAGGGACCCTAGATGACACATCCGACACAAGTTAGGGACCGCTGGTGCACTTCACTCTATAAAAAAATTAACGACATCGATCATTACGTTATGAAAACAAACGCGATCGGAGCGCACATCACGTATCGTAATAATATAAGTTGGTAAAGCTAGTACAAACCGATATCGATGTCCAAACAATCATGTTTTTTTAATAGGAGGAGCAGTTAAGAGTACATTTTTGTTATATATGATGCTCCCTATCAAGAATAATATGAACGGGGATGCCGAGACATTTAGTTTGAATTAATCAACCACAAATTAATTTCTAATGTGTAAACCCTCACACTTGAATATACTCCCTCCATACTAGTAAAAGAAGTTGTTTAGGAATAAATGTTATAAGTACAAATCTTGAAAATATAAATCAATAAAGAACACTCAAGTTGTTGAATTTGAAAAAATGTAAAAATATATTGAATAGATTTGTCTTGAAAAAAATATACTTTCATAAAAGTACATAATATCACTTTTCAATAAATATTTTTTATATAAACAAGAAGTCAAAGTTGTGTTTGGAGAGATCATGTCGTTGCTAAACGACTGTTCCTTATACAAGTACGGGAGGAAGGAGTATATTAAGTCGATTGGGCCTTAGCACCTAAACAGAAGTCAACATTCCCGTGATAGCCGAGTGCATATCATGGAATAACAGGCAACTACCTATCCAGAGGTTAATTAACATATAATATTACTATCCTCAAAAATTAATTTCGTTCCTTTCCTGCGCGTTAGATTGCTGTTTGTGGTCAACAAAGAGAGAGGGAGGCTCCTCTCTCAGGAGCTAGCCTAGCTAGCGAGTGCGTCCGCTGTGCTTCTATTGGAGGTAAACATACATCACAAGAGTGTACTATCTGCAGTCAGCTTCAACCGTTGTTGGCCTAACACCTGTTCCGTATTGCAAGAGTAAAATCCTTTGAATCCAAGCAACGATCATCAGCCCGTAACGCATTTAAAAAATATGGAGACCGATATATGATTGACTGTGTTCGAGAGTAATTTATAATATATCATGGTATTCATCTTCTGGTTGTAGCTAGATGGAATTATTTTACACATTGAGCTTCCATTTCAATTTTTTCATGTTGTGTCCACATGGTTTTATTCTTTTTATACATTTTATATGTTATGTGAATGTTTAATTGAGTTGTCAGCCTGTACACATCAATGTGATGATTTCCAATACGTGAGAAGAAATGTTTGATATCTTTCAAATAGGCGCACATAGTTTTCTACCTATGTGATCTTATTAAATTTATTATCATAAACCATACCTGGGTTTTGAATCAAGCTATGTGTACTAATATTGTTTATTTCTGTATCATGAAATAAACTTTGATTCAGCTAAAAAAGAAAGTAACATGTAAAACATTACTTATGTGTTATTGGTGTTTAAAAACCAAAACGGAAAAATAGATTATGATGAAATACTCCAAAATCAACTACAAATAAATTGGAGTTTAAATTAAATTTATCTATAGCTGATAAGACAATCAACAGAAATGATAAGAGCAAAGTGGTATGTGCGTGGAGTTTCTACGCACGGGTTCTTAGAAAAGTTCACCATACACGAACAAATGCTATATCCTTTTGACCATTGTACATCCACGCATCTACGCAATTTAGAAACTACTGGTATATGTAGTATTAACAACTGATCTAGAATAGAAAAGATGGTAAAAAATATATCTTCTTGAAGTCAATATAAATTCTCTTTTGTCGCATACCGGATATCTTTTGGATCGATAGTGTTTTCAGGCATTTGAAAAAAAAAAAAAACAGAGGACTTGGACAAGTAGACCTATTCGCAGAAACAAGAGAACTAACGGTGCAAAAGTGACATGTGTACCATAAAACCTGGCGATAACTAACGAATCTTCAGGTACACTACAAGAGGTGTCACGCTCGAATGGTGGCCAGGCGACCTAATCAAACTGGAGTTCACCTCTTCCTGCAGCAGGGACCGCCGGCACGGCGGTTTTCCAGCCTACCATCTTTGAACGTGATCTCACCGTGATAACAAAGTCACGAAAGGTTAAGAGAGCTTGCTGAATTGATCCATGCGCCAGCGACGTTATATCTCCCTTTACGAAATTACTAACACCCTCGTGTGCGTGGTTGACACAATAGTTTTTACTGAATCTTGATAGTAGCACACAATAATCTTTGATTATTTTTTTTTTTAAAAACAAAGTTAGAGAAATTTATGTATATAGAATACTAAATAACAAAAAAAATGAATTAAAAATCAAATTTGAATCGGGTATATAACTTTTGACTTATTAAACTTTGGGTCTATAAATTCTAGGTGTATAAACTTTATATGTATAGAAATACTATATATAAAATATTTGAATTCAAATTCAAATTTGAATCGGATATATAAAACTTTTGACTTATAAACTTTGTCTCTATAAACTTTAGGTGTATAAACTTTAGATGTATAGAAATACTATATATAAAAATATTTGAATACAAATTCAAAATTGAATCGGATATATAAACTTTTGACTTATAAACTTTGGTCTCTAAACTTTGGGTCTATAAAACTTTAGGTGTATAAACTTTATATGTATAGAAACTATATATAAAAAATATTTGAATTCAAATTCAAATTTGAATCGGATATATAAACTTTGGGTATCTAAACTTTAGGTGTATAAATTTAGATGTGTAAACTTGAGGTGCCACAAACTTTAGGTGTATAAAAATTACTAAAAATAGAAAGTAATACGGTGCCAAAAAAAATCATAGGGGGAGAGGAGCCGATCGATCGCTTGTTAGGACTTTCGCTTTGATTGCACTTCTCACCCTTAATTTGGATTTGGCCTGGTCAGAGAGAGCATTTAACAGTGTGTCTAGGACGGGAAACTACTACTACATCTGTCCCAAAATATAAGAATCTAATACTAAAATAACGTTTTCTAGTACAACTTAGAGCAATGCTAATAATACAGCCGACCTGTTGGCTATAAGGTTCTTTATAGTCTTCTCTCAGCCTACTCATATAATAGTTAGCTCTTTATAATTAATATAGGGCCCACTTGTCTCTTCACAGAGTTTCTTGGTTCTTGTGTTCAAGCCGGCTGTAAGTTTACAGCCCGCTTCTCCTCTCTCTCCTCTCTTCTCTCCTCCACTTCAGCATTTAGCCGGCTTATAGTCTACTATTATACTTGCTTATCCGAAAGTATATTTTTTTTCTCTATGCGAGAATTAACGGTAATCTGTCAGCATTTAATTGGGTGTCTAGCATGGGAAACTACTACTACTACTATAGTAGAAACTCAGCTCCTGACGAATTTAACGAGGAGTATACACACGTACGTGCATCAAGCTGACATCAACGACGTTTAATTAGCTAGGAACCTTGAGTTCCATTCCCATCAATTAATTAACTACTATGTTCATCCAAAATAATAAAGCAACTTAGTACTAAAGTTACGTATTTTAAGACGAAGGAAGTAAATAATTAATCGGTATTCTGCATTCAAAAGTTTGGATTAATTTGAATCAGACAAACTACCATCATCGGTTGACATAATATTGATTGTATTTGTGGGTAAAACATTTTATATACGTGTTTTTAGTGATTTAAAAATTAATGTGAAAAAAGAAATTAACTATGATAAAACAACAAAATCAGCTTCAAAGTTAAATTTAAAAGAAATAAATTTTGGTAACGGCTTAATTATAAGCTAGTTAATTAGACGTATCATCTGATCGGCTATACGTACGCCTGTCAGTTTCTTGCTGGAACTGTAAGATATTTTTCAAGTTTTCAACCATACCAGAAAAGCGATCGATCAGGCGAAGCCAACTTCATTTTGACGAGGTGTGATTTGACTTGGCACTGTCTTTTACATTAAACTTAGATTTAATTTCTTACAATTTACTTGATCTCTCTGGTCACAAAAAAACGTATTATTTTGGGCATGCGCATGTTATTTTCTCAAAAAATATCTACATGTTTCAAAGTTTCAATAATAATTTGAACATTGATATAATACATTTTTAAATATTTAGATTAGATGCATGAAAATCATACGTAGTTTAGCACATCGAAAACTATGTCCATATGCCATATTATAGTTTTATTGGGTTTTAATTTTAAAATGTTTAACAGCAGAAATTTAGTGTTCAAAATTTGCATATTAAAAACCATGTCGATACCGAAAACAGTATGTTTCGTTTGAACGGAGGAAATATATCACTATGACAGTACAGTGAAAATAAACTAGATATGTATGCTATATGCACAAAACGAGTGCACAAAACGAGGGGGCACCTCGAGAGATAAAAATCCACTTCCATCTTATTTAGTTTGCTAATTGCTGAGCTCTAGCAAACTTTAGAATCTTGAATTTTGAAAAATTCTTGCCCTTATCGTCTACAAAATTTGGCGGAGGAAGTGTACTATTAAATTCTTCCACAAATTATGGGGGTGCAAGTACCTAACTTGATAACCTAACCACTGCACACATATGTGTGGAGTATGCAAGCATGCAAAATGCGGTTAAGTATATATGCACCTGTACATGTGACGCTTTTGCGGCTAGCTTTCGCTTCTTCACAAGTTAACTTTGGTGGTAAGCATGAGAGCCAATTGCCCAATTAGATGTGAAAATGAATAGGGTCTGCAGGAATCTTGTTAGCTTTTGGGAGTACATCGATTGGGGCATATCAGGCTAGCTAGCTATAGCTGCTTTGTGTGTATAGTACATATATGTTGTACACCTTTCACTCCTTTTCGTTCCTAACTACCTCAACTCAAGGTGGGGCGTCAAAAGAAGAAATCAAATTAATTAAAGCCCTCCATTTAAATAAATACATATCAATTCACTTTCACTAGTTATCAGTCTTGTGAGGTTTCCTTTTTTACGATAGGGCTTTGTGAGATTTCTAGAACACAATATTGGTACCGGTTACGTGTGATTTGCGCTATTTCAATTCAAGGCTAGTTGCTAGGTAATACATTTTATAGTAATAATAAAGAAATTTTTTGCAAGCTACAACTTTTGCAACCTACAAATAAAAACTTTGATTGATTCGTTATGGTTATATGCTGAAATTCATCTTTTTTTTTAAAAAAAAATCAGAAACTCCAAAGTGCCGTGTATTATTTAACCTTTGGTATTATATAATCCCAACTGCTTTAATCAAATTGCCAGTAGGTGTGAGGAAAATGACTGGTATCTGCACCCGGCAGAAAGAGATATATACACACACATGCATGCTTAGGATGATCATACCGTACCTAGCCTGATGGGATCTAACACCTCTAGCAATGTGGTGCTTAATTAGGACCGTGAAGACGTTTACATTTCCTTTCCCTCTAATCCAGCCACTCGATCGCTGTCACTTGGCAAGTGGAAAAAGTTGATGTCCCCTCTGATCCAACTGATAACTGACATGAGTCGCATGCCCCCTCCCAAATGTGTATATTGATTTTTCGGTTACTGAAACGCTCCCTGAAGTAGTTGATAAGCATCCAATTTCCTAATTAATGGTCGTCGTCACCACTCGCAAATAATGAAGAATTAAAGAAAGCATGGCCATGGTTAAATAGCAAAATATAAGGGCATCATGCTAGTGTGTATAATTTGGCCCAGCTAGTTAGCTTCTAAGTGCCGGTGAGTTGTTAGCAGAAGTCAATTAAGTAAAGGTGATCACTGAAAACTAACTGATATCTTGCAGAAAGCAACACCTATAGACAAGAGGAAATTAACTATCCCCTCTTGTAACGACTTTTGTAGAATGGAAATGTGGAAGAGCACCTTTTCTTTTCTTCTACTAAAAAAAACATACTTGTGGATTTGTGGATATTCCATAGCCCATATAACCCTCATGCCTCCTCCCTTGCGGATTTTGCCTCTGACTAATATGTGTGCTTTCTAAATTGACCGCTATATATAAATATCTAATATATACACGTGCGCATATCTCATATGTTAAAAAAAATACATTCTTTATGTAGGTAGCCTTTATATTGTTTTCCAGGTTCTCAATAGTTTATCATAGAAAATCCGAACCCAAAAGGTACACTTCTAATTACAAACCCATATTAATTTCTTAGGAAACATCATTTTCCTCAATTTTTTAATACAAGTCGAAAGCACACATGCACGCTCCACTCATACCCACAAAATGTGAGCTCATCCTATCACACATCCAAATAAAATCTATTAACTTATTAAAATAATAGAAAAAGAAACCTCCACGTTCGCTTTCATGGCATAGAAATTCTCATATTAACCGGAGAAAAAGAAAAACAGAGTCCATATAGAAATACAATTTAGAAATAATTTAAATTCAGAATTAAAAAATAAGAAAAATTAGAAGAGGAGACCAGAGTCCATATAGAAATACAATTTAAAAATAACTGAAATTCAGAATTAAAAAAATAAAGAATATTAGAAGAAGAGTATAGAGTCCATATAGAAATACAATTAAGAAATAATAGAAATTCGGAATTAAAAATAAGGAATACTAGAAGTAGAGTATAGAGTTCATATAGGAATTTAAAACTAACTAAAATTTGGAATATGCATAATAAAATTAAAAGTATAGTTTAGAGTCCGTATAAAAAAATACAATTTACAAATAACTAAAATTCAAAATTAAGAAAATGGGAAGAAGAGTCTAAAGTCAATATAGGAAGTAACTAAAATTCGAAATTAAAAATTAAAGAATATTGAAAGATAAGTTTAGAGTCCACATAGAAATACAAATAGAAATAATAAAAATTTAGAATTAAAAATAAATAATATTAGAAGAAGAGCCTAGAGTCTATATAGAAATACAATTTACAGATAACGAAAATTCAGAATTAAAAAAAGAAATATTGAAAGACGAGTCTGGAGTCCATATAGGAATATAATTTACAAATAACTAAAATTTAATAATTATGAATTATACTGCACATAGTAGTACAATTTACATCCAATTGCCTTTAAGATCATTTTTTTTTTGGTTTTCTTCACCTTCTCAAATATCAATCGAAATATAATAATTTCTACATCCAGTTTAATTGACTTTCAGTTATTATTTATTAGGATAAAAATATAAATATACTTATACAAATCCGCACTAGTATATTGTCAAAATAAGTTCTTAAAAATGGACTTATATAAAAAAATGTTCCAAGTAATTAAGTTGTCACATAACCTTTTAATTTATTGTATCAAAATCATACCTACCTTGCAAGTTGTTGTAGTTATACGATCACTTATAAAGTTCTTATATTAAATTACATCTACCTGCCAATTTGTTGCACTGGAACACTTATTCCTCATGTTATTGCACTAAATTGCACCTACCTGCCAAGTTAATGCACCGTGGGTGCAATTGGGTACTCTGGGACAGCTAGCTGCTTTACAGAGAGAGAAGGGGTTTTGACGTCATGCTGGCATATGTACTTCTATAAAAAAATACGTACTTTTATTTTTCGAAATTAGCATATGTACTAATGTACGTCCCGGTGGATGCAGCGCGACGGTGACGTCCGCAAAACTCAATAAGCTTACACTGGAACTATTCAAGCTTGATATTATATCAGCACACAGATTTTTCAGGAGATTTTGTAGTTGCACCATATTTACTAGGGTAGGGAGTAGCTTAACTCAATTATAAGTTCTTGTGGCTTTGTTAATATTAAAATATTTTTGTAAAGTCTTTCAAATGTACTTATAAAATAAATTACGTGTTTATAGATATTAGTGTGCGAGAGTGTACATGATGGTGGCGTACGTTGTGTGTTTTAAAAGAAGAAGAAAACGGTGACCATGAACTTGCACAATTAGCACGGTGAATGTCGCATGCCACTTGTAAAAGTTACAGAAAAAAAAGTTAGCCACTCC
The DNA here is from genome assembly GCA_009805545.1 of Oryza longistaminata. Classification (NCBI taxonomy): domain Eukaryota; kingdom Viridiplantae; phylum Streptophyta; class Magnoliopsida; order Poales; family Poaceae; genus Oryza; species Oryza longistaminata. Next base: position 37,228,131 of record CM020179.1, on the reverse strand, counting down.
TATAATTGCCACCCATAATTCTGTACCAGTTGCGCTTCATCCGATCAATCTGCACTCCACTTAGGTTAGGTACGACGCACACATGTGTCGATCGTTCCAAAAGTCACCGATCGATAATCGATCGATCTTGGCAGATCTCGATCGTCTCGTCTCGCGCATGCATATGCATGACTCCTCCATGCTCGACCAGAGATCCATCGACACGCTACTGTGCGCCGGCCGGCATCTTCCGGGATCGATCGCTCGCCCAACTGCCCACGCGATCGAGCTCCGAGACAGGGGCGCACATATAATGGCCGGGGACCCGGTGCCATGGCCGCGCGCCGGTGGTCCTGCAATGCCTGCTGTGCACGGTACCCCCCCTGCTGCGTGCCTGCTGCCGCCGATGGATCGATCGATCGTTCGCCTCCTGCTGGTGGTAGTACTGGGATTTGCGGCGTTTTCAGGGGCAGATCATGAGCAGATCGGCCTAAAAAGCGTCCCCCCTCACGCCCCCCGTCCCCGCGCATGGTGGCCCGTGACATGTGAGAGATGAGACGGCCGGTTTTACAGCTCGACCTACCCCTAGCCACGTACACCGACGCGCGAATCGGCGGACCCGCGAGAAGCCGCGGCCGAACGCGAGGGCTCGCGGCGCCGGATCGTCGTCGGACGCCGATAATTTTGCGCGCGTGGCTGGACGTGTGTTGCTTTGGCGTGGGACGTCATTCGAGGGGCACGAGACACGCCCGGATCCGACGTCGGCTCGCGCTGTGTGGTGTACGTGTCTCGAGCGTACACATACGTACCGGTGGGTTTCCGAAGGGATTCTTTTATTTTTCTTTTTTCTTAACTTCGGTAGCTTTTGTGTGGTCCTCGTACGTGACGCGCATGTGGGGCGCGCGTATGATGTGTTTTTCCTCTTTACGTACGTGCTTGGTGTGCTGCCGTGCTGGCATGCACGGCCTAATTTTAGCTTGCATTTTTTTATATATAAATAATGACGTATTAGCTTGCTTGCTAGCTCCTCCCCTCCAAAAAATACAAGCATGTCTATATTTGCAAATTTCCATGGTGTTTTTTTAGAGCAACTAGGAAGGAAGCCCGCGCAGATGCGCGGGCATCTTATTTATTGTTTTATGAAAATGCGCAGATGCGCGGGCATCTTATTTATTGTTTTATGAAAATGCGCAGATGCGCGGGCATCTTATTTATTGTTTTATGAAAATGCGCAGATGCGCGGGCATCTTATTTATTGTTTTATGAAAATGCGCAGATGCGCGGGCATCTTATTTATTGTTTTATGAAAATGCGCAGATGCGCGGGCATCTTATTTATTGTTTTATGAAAATGCGCAGATGCGCGGGCATCTTATTTATTGTTTTATGAAAATGCGCAGATGCGCGGGCATCTTATTTATTGTTTTATGAAAATGCGCAGATGCGCGGGCATCTTATTTATTGTTTTATGAAAATGCGCAGATGCGCGGGCATCTTATTTATTGTTTTATGAAAATGCGCAGATGCGCGGGCATCTTATTTATTGTTTTATGAAAATGCGCAGATGCGCGGGCATCTTATTTATTGTTTTATGAAAATGTTGATTAAAAAAGTCACATCTCACTATTTGTACACCCTAAAATAAACCATAGACATTAATCTATTTAAATGATAAGGATGTCTTCTAAATTAAAGAAAATTACCATGCTACCAGCCGGGTCGCTGTTCCACAGTTCGGTCATGGTGCGATTCCCGTGTGAACAGTGAAAGGTACGCCTCGATGCCGTCGTGCTCTTCTCGCGTGGAATATGTTCTTTGGCATGCCACATGTTGCTGCTTGTGTGTAGTTGTGTCAGCTTGGATGGTGCATCACTCTGCAATCTGCATCAGTGCAACTGTGCCCCTTCGGTTACTTGAAGGCACAGTAGAAAAGAATCGAGAAACACTAGTGCTTAGACACCTTGGACATGTTGATGTGGAATATCCTGCTTTGGCGGCAAAGCATCCGTGATCCGTCGTGTATATGGTCTTATTCTGATGTAATAGTATTTAATCATTGTACATATGATACCGATTGCTTCGTTTGGGCGTCTTATCGATTAATCCTAAGAATTTCTTAAGTAGATCGGATCATCGGAAATATAGATCTTGAGAGAGACGGAGGAAAGGGAGATAAATTTGTCCCCAAGGAATTTTGGGAATCCAACTGGATAGGAGATCAGCCGCTGAAATACCTAACCCCAAACCTCTTCAAGCACTCCAAAAGAAAAAACAGGTCGGTTCTTGAGGCAATAACCAATGATGATTGGATCGAAGACATCCGCGGAGGGGTGACAATACAGCTGCTTCAGGAATATATATATGCGTATGGGAAGTGCTCCACAACGCAGGAGAGGTGATCCATGAAGGGGCTGAGGACACAATCCTCTGGAGGTGGTCGGCCAGTGGCTTGTATACAGCAAAATCAGCATATGTCATGCAGTTCATGGGCAAAACGTTTTTGGATTCTGCTGAGCTTGTATGGGAAACTTGGGCACCGGGGAAACACAAATTCTTCGCGTGGCTGCTGGCGCAAAATAGAATATGGACGGCAGGCAGATCGTTTGCAATGCAAGGGCTGGCCAAATAACTATTTCTGCCAACTCTGTTTCAGAAATCTCGAAACGGTATAGCACCTCTTCATGGAGTGCCCCTTCACGCAGCAGGTATGGCGGGACATTGGTCGCAAATTCAGACCGCGACGTTTCCTACATGTGACCACAGACAACACTCTCCTCAATTGGTGGCGCGAGCAAACAGATGAGGCAGAAAAGTTGCAATAGAAAGGGCTACGTTCAGCAGTCTTGACCACGCTTTGGGAGATTTGGATGGAAAGGAACAATCGCATCTTCAGAGGGAAAGAATCTACACCATCGGCACTTGCTAGCAAGATCATAGATGAGCTTCGTTTGTGGGAAATGGCAGGTGCCAAGGGAGTGAAGTGTATTATGTTAAGAGATTAGGCTTTTGTTTTTTTAGGGAGTACAGGCAGGAAGAATTCCTCCGGGAACGTCCCTCCTGCCTTCTGTTCTGTACAGTTTCTCTCACTTCTTCTATAATATAAAACCAGCTTGCTAGGTTCTTTCAAAAATAATATACTGTATGTTATCTACTCCATCTATTCTAAATATTGCTACTTACGGGATTTAATTTGTCTTAAAATATAGTTTTTCACCTACTCTCTCATCTTAATCAATCATAATTTTGTCTTTTTGATTTTTTTTCATCTAATTTCTCATCTTAATCTAGCACCACCATCCTCATTTAATTTCACATCTATCCTTAATCATCTTTTAAAAAAAAAACTCTATTCCACCTATCCCAAAAATGTAATAAGTTTTAGTATTCGGTATAGGTGTTAAGGAAATGGTGGTAAAAAGAAAAACTTGGTTGCATTGTTGGGGTGGATGAGATATATGTCCGGACTTGTTGCATTGAGACTATAATAGCAAATGATAGTATGGATAGTTTAGTGGTAAAATCATATTTTACAAGTATTATGTTGTTATATTCATGATAAAATTTGAGCTCTGGAAGATGTTATATTTTGGGTCAGAGAAAGTAAAAGTACTTATATTTTTATAAAATGAGGGTGTACATAATTAGCATATGTGTCCCCTTTTTTAAAAAAAATGGAAAAAAAACTGTTATGTTTGTTTTGTTGTTATACTTTAATTTCAACCTTGAAAAATAAAACATGTTTGGTGTCTTCACCTTCTGTGGCTAATGGCAACTTGAACTTGTCTTTGTGTAGCTGGAAAGCTATACTGCCCTTATCACGCAGTCTTCTTTGTTACCGATTCTCATCATTATTGTTAAACCAACACACCATGCTTTCATGTATCTCATCAAAAATGTCATATATAAGACTTGGTTTCCAACTTACCATCCGAACCATGTTTTCTTTTAGGTCACGGTATTGTTGCATTCTCTCGGAAATCATGGGAGCCTGCAGCTAAAGATCGAAGGGATGCAACTGGAAGGTCATGAAGCATGATGTCATTTCGCTTATGTGTAACCATCGTCACTGATTTGCGCCACCAGTCAAGTAGTCAACACTCAACACCACTCTTTAGGCCATCTGCAACACGAGCCAAGCCTGCCTTTCCCTTAACCGTCTCTTGACCTGGTGGTGATAAGAGTAAATCTAATAATATAATCTACCAATATCTTCGATTTCTTTTTCAAATCACCTACAATCAACTCAAGAGATAACTGATACAATAGATAGGCTCTTCTAACTTAATTTAATCTATGTGAGGTTCCACATTTGTATCTTTTTAAGTTGGCAGCTGCACTGCATCTATCTTGAAGCCCTTCCAGAGCCAGCTGTAGATTAGGGCAAGTATAATAAGGGCTAATCAGCCTACTATTAGCCCATACATGTCATCACAATCCGAGCTGGATGAGATACAAAGGAAGAGAGAGAATGAAGTGGACGCTCATGCAATCGGCGGCCCGGCCGAGCAACAAGATGCATAAAGCAAACATGGAGCCGGTATACCAGCCGATATTGTCCATAGACCACACATTTTGTGGGCCTTTTGCATCCCGTGTGCCATCTTTCTCGTCCCTATAAAAAAATGCTAGGGTTTAGCGGTAAATCCCCCACTGTGGGGAAAAAAATCACATATTACATGTCAAACCAGATCCTCAAAGCACAAAATCCTCTTGTTCTTACTCCAAATACCTTCTCCCAATACCAATCAGCCAACACAATCTTGTTATACCATGGGTCGATCAAAACAGGAAGTTGCCCGGCCCGCCGCCTCAAGCTTTGCCAGCATCCTACGTGTCTGGCATGTGGTTGGCTACTCCGCCGATGCAGGCCTCCTTTGCCCTTGGTGGCTGCCAAGGTACGGCGGTTGCATTTGATTGTACTAACATGGCTAAGCTAATAGCTCACTTTATACTTCCTTTCCTTTTCTATCTCTTCCACATTTGATTGTACTGGTATAGCTAGGCTAATAGCTACTTCCTCCGTCCCACAAAACATGACGCTTTAAGGTTTCAAAAGCAAACTAGCTGGAAGGAAAAATAACCAAGTTGCCCTCACTTAATAATAATCAGATGTCATTTCATTGAGTGCAGGGCATTCAGTAGGAATACTTATATATCTCTGCACACTGAAGCTATGACCACAAAAAAACGTGGCAAAGCAATCATGAGCACATTCAAAAATTCAAAACAGATGGCCATTAAATTGCTCAAACGACATGTTTTATGGGACACTGGTAGAACCTTTAAACGTATGGTTTTATGGGATGGAGGTAGTAGCTAACAAACATGATCTATTATACCTGCTCCATTATAGTAATTTTCATCTCCACAATGGTAAAGGCTAGCTAAACTATCTTTATATTCAACGAAAGTAAAATTTTTTTTTGCCAATGACACTATAAAAGTACTACCTTCATTTTAAAATATAACAACTTATGTTATAAGCTTAGTAGCTATATTTGAGATGGAGGTTAGTATGTAGGAAAACTGATTCGGTCTAATTGGTAGGGTCAAGTTGAGTCCTCACCTGGAAAGGAGAATTTTAGAAGAAATTTTGCAGGAACAAAACTTAGTTCTGGTATAAGGTTTTTTGGATGCTGTACTAATATTGTCATCATTTATCATACTTTTGTGCCACATTTTACCTTAGTTGTGGTCAATAAAAAAATAAGTCACACTTTAGCTAGAAAAAAAGATGTGCCACACTTTTTTGAGTTGATGACACGTGGGACCATGAGAAATAAGAGAATCTTGCCACAAGTATGATCATAAACCAAACAATGAGTTGACTTGATCAAACTTGTCTAAAATATGAGATATGGTAATTTTTGACAAGTTAGGGAGTGAACCCTCCTTCGTTCTAACTGGATGTAGAAGAACGAGAGTTTCCTTTCCCCCATGATATATTCTAAGGGATGGATACATACATCCACTACTAAAACAGAAAAGTTTAGGCTGTGTTTTTCATTTTATAAAACATATCACCAGAGTGATCCGGCTTTTTTTAGAAAGCCCAACAAAGTTTAGGCTGTGTTTAATTGTGCTTTGGGCGTTAATCTCTAAAGTTTGTTTTGAATTTAATCTTAGAATTAATTTTAGTGGTTCTATTCTTCACTTTTATCGTCTAGCTCCATTTTGGTGATGGGCTGATAGCCAACAACATAGGTGAATATCTACTTAAAATTTTTCGTAAAAATCAAACTTTAAAATTGCCCTGAATCAATATATAATCCAAAACTACAACTAACCCAGCAGGCCAGCACAACCTTGCAGATGACAGCATTGTTCATGCCGTTATGGGCTAATGTGCCTTTTGCCTTTCATGGCAATGACTAGTCTTTTGGACCCAGTGTGCCACATCAATGTGTCTTAGAGCAAGTTTAATAGTATAGCTTACTGTTAGCTACAAATGCTCTACAACTATGTGTCCAGATTTATAGCTAAAAAATATTATATTTTGGGACAGAGATAGTAATTTGATAGCTCATCCATACAATAGTTACCTATAAATATACTAAATAATTAATATATGGTCTCATATCTTATACACACATAATATTTTGAAGTCCATGCTATAGCTGACTACAAATATGTACCCCGCTTTTCTTCTCTCTTTTCTCTTATCTTTTTTACATGTGTATATAGTTTATTTGTAGTCTGTTATTGTACTCGCTCTTACAGGTGGTGTACAGCTGATGTCTGAGCTGGCATTGTTATCTATTATGGTCTGGGCCCGGGGTGGGCCTTCTTTGTTGATAGTGGATTTGATCAGTTGGCTGTCACTCCATCTGGCAACGTTTTCTGAGTGGAAATACTAGTCTAACCTTAAAAGCGGTGATGCGTTGTCTCAAATCTTTGTTGGATTTTTCTCTTTTATAAAATGTTGTACAATATTAGTAGATTCATTGACCATCGTTACAAGCGTTTTCAATTACACAGATTCAGCCCCTTTTATATATTTTTTGGATAATCAACTCCTTTTCTATAGAATTGTTATTATATTATAATAATATAATAAATTAATCACTTTGTCTGGATTAAAAAAAACGATGAAGAAAAGATGACTGGCCAGGAGTAGGCTCTCCGAATTCCAACCAATCTGACTACTATATCCGATTTGCATTTTTTTAGACGAAATATATCTGATTAACTGAATATCCCCACACGCCATAAACAGGGTATTCCGTAGCTCAGGTCTATGAATTCTATATCCACATTTGGATGGGAATCATACAAATACATACTCTGATCCAATTGATTGACATAGGAGTATCAACAATCAATCCATACTTAATCCATGAGAGATGCGAAAAGTCCAAGGCTTAATTAGTAGGCCTAAACTCTGACGGCCTAAAAAACACTCCTTCCAAACATAAACACATCACAAGCCCAAAACATGGTCGAGACAATAGCAAACTGAAGGGCAAGCTCCATACAGGTAGGTCACATTCCATGGCTTCCATGCAGTTTTTTTATGAGTACAACACATTACACATCTACAGAATAGAGCTAACCTAGCCACCTACCTAATGCTCCTAATGCTCGCCCTCCCTTCCAAACACAAACATTGAAGTGGCTTCTTTCCTGAGGTCTGCAGTCACAACCAGAAATCTTTGCAAACAGCATTGGTGTAACATGGGTTGGAGGCTCTCATCCTTCTTTTCAACACGTCAGGATCATCGAATGCGGTAGTGTTTACAGCTTCAGCTCATGCATTCCTGGCCACAATTATTTTCAGTTGCAGCTCCAAGTCAAGAGGGAAGCCCACAAATAATGGCTCATAGTCACATCTAGAACAATCAATGGAGTTCACTGATTATATGTGATCATTCCTCACCTGGAGTTAATCTCCTCTGTTGCATCAGTTACTCCAACTTCCTCATTAGTTACGACATCTACAACAGGCTCATACAAGTACCATTCCTTCCTTTTCCTGTTACAGAGGAAATACAAGAGCAACTTAAGTTAAGACCAAATAGTAGTAATCATGATAAATGATACTCCACAATTAAACAATCGATAAAGCTGCGAAAATTCTTTGCCTTCGTCGCTTATTGATGGGGAACAATGGATCTGATCCCTCATACAGGCGAACATATAAGCATTAATTAACATATCAAAAGCTTCTGTAACAGCAGAGCTTACCGAACGACACTCCCTTTGCTGCCGAAATACTTGAATAGATCTAGTGAATTGTTCATGGCTTTACTGCAAAAACATGGTCACAGAAATTTGAAATATACCAAAAAGGATAGAATGTAGCTTGAATATTCATTTGTCGCACAGTTCCATTGAAACTTAAATAACACTAGACACTTGCACAGACCTATTTGAAGCAAATTCTGGTGCTCGCCTCCCCTTCTTTGAAACTCTAGCTGCTTCCCTCATAGCAGAAACACTTTGACTAGCAATCTGCAAAGACAAATATTACTGTTTTTTTTTCGTATCAACAACGATCTTACCGAATAAGAGGGTAACCATAAACGTGTAAAGCAATTACAGCCAATTTTTTGCAAACTCAAATAGCAAGGGCAGTATAGCTAACCTCATAAAGCTGCTCGCGGATGGAGACACGCTATTGCAGGCTGCACATCATCACAATACTTTGTCAATCCAAAACAAAGTTGCAGAAATAATAAATTATGTGTTTACAGGAAAACATCACCAGCAGAAACTATGCAAAGAATCACAAGCACTCAAAGCTTTGCCACTTCAAAATCCAATGGAATATAATGGCACTACAAGATTTTACCATACTTACAAAAGTCGAATAGTAGAGTTGGGTCCAATAGCAGCAATAATTGAAAGAGCTCTTTTGTCATTAGTTGCAAGTAGGTTTAAACAAGAGTTTCAAGTTAATAGCACATAAAACTATAGGTTGATGGCATATACACCGAGCCAAAATTACCACTAAAAGACAAGTGTGCAACATAACCCCAATGATTCAAAATGAAGAGGACAGGCCAACATGAGGTTTTTCTTTCACATACATGCTCGGTAGGACACGGTCATTCCCTCATTCAAACTCAGTTACAAATTAGTTTTTTTAAAAAAAAAATTATCCAAGTGACAAGGAACCACCTTCTCAGACATGATACTTCAAATGAATAAACTGTGTCAAAAAGGAAACATAATTCATCAGGAATTCAGAATTTCAAAGCATACCCCAACTTCAGGATCTGTAATGTTCAAATCGTCACATAGCGTCCTTGCAAATTCCTCAGGATCACTATCCAGGTTGCCTATATCCTGCAATTCAAAAATTGGCGTGAAGACAGAAAGTTAAGTAAACAACATATTCGAACAACTCGATAATGGAAAATCTTCCAAATAAACACAAGAATCCTGAAATGTACAGATGCACACTTACCCACAAGAACTGATCTCTGATTACAGTATTGTTTATCCGGAGGTCAATCTGCACATTCATCACCACTCCAATTCATATGGTTGAAACAAAAGGTACAAAAGACAATCTGCGGTTAGCAAGAGAAGGCAAACCTTGAGGGGCACAATCTTCTCCCTGATCTGCATCTCCTCTCCCTCGTAGGAACGGAACTCGGCCAGTTGCCCTGTTAGAAACACACAAAGAACACATATGAATACAATCTTGCAAGATTTGCAGGACACCCTGTATGAAACATTCATCTTAGGATGGAATCCAAAGGGGGGCACCTGGATGGAGTGGAGCATCTGGGGGACGAAGTTGGCCGGCAGCTTGAGGTCCTTGGCCGTCCTCTTCGCGAAGCTTATGATCTCCGAGTCGGGGTCTGCACCAGCGCAACAGAGGAAGAGGAAGATTTGGATCGGAGCAGACGAGACAGCAAGCAACCAATCCAGAGGAGGAGGAGGCGATACCGCATGGGTTCCAGGTGAAGGCGTCCCTGTAGCGCTGGCCGTCCACCTCGACGTCGACGCGTATCGGCACCAGGTTATCCCTCGTCGGCCTGCGGCGCGGCCGCGCAGGCGGCGGAGGTCAGGAGGTGGTCAGGTGGAGATGCAGAAGCAACGCTGCCGAGAGAGGGGCAGGGGAGAGGGGGAGACGACGTACATGCGGAACTTGACAGACGAAGGCCTGGCGGCGCCGAGGCTCACCGTCTTCATCTCCCTCGCCGGCGGGCGGCGGCCGGTTCGTCGTCGGTCAGGGCGGGCGGCGTCGCCGGCGACGTGGCTGCTCGGATTCCTTTTTTTTCTTTTCTTCTTTTTTTTTTCTGAGATGAGGGCTTCCTAAAGCGTGAAGGGCTCAGGCCCATTCACTGAAGGCCCAAAAATAAGAAAAGCCCATCATGGCCCAAAAGTGCGAGACCTAAGCCCATTAGAGCCCAAATGACATCCATCATCCGTTCATCACGGCGCGAACTCCGGCGTTCCGGCCGCCACCGCCGCCCGCGTGCAGCAGCAGCGGCAGCTCGTTGCCCTAGCTAGCTAGTGCCCGCGCCACGCGACTCGCCGCCGTCTCCTCGCCTGCTTTCGCCGCCTAATTTTCTTCTTCTCCTCCTTGGTAACACGGGAAAAGGCGAGGGGAAGATGGGGAGCAAATCGAGCAAGGACACGGATGACGATCACGAGCCCAAGCAGCAGGAAAAGAAGCTTCCGGAACACCTTGAGGTCCAGCGCACGCGTGTTGTCTGCAAGGCCGACGCCCCCGTTAATGTATCTTCATTCCAACTCTTTCTTTCTTTGTTTGTTAAATTAAATTCGATCTTGCAGAGATCATGTGTTCAGAAATTCTGATAAGTTGTTCTTGTGAAGGAGCCTAAGAATTAGTTTTTTTTTTCTACTACCTTACTGCACCTAATGGGTTAATTTTAAGATTATTAGATAGAATGGGTATTATTTCATGATTTTTTTTTAATACTCTGTTTGAAAGGAAACATTCTGTTTATTGCAATTTCAGTGTGTGTACAATAGGCCTAATCTATTGTTTTATATGTTTAAAGACTGAAGGTTTTCAATACGCTGGTGCTTTTTCTGCTATGGGAATTGATAATAGCGTGTCAGCGGAGAAATTTTGCAAAAACTTCAAAGTGGAGATAAGTCGACTTACGGAAGATGATATGGAGTTTGATATAATTGGTATTGATGCATCAATAGCTAATGCTTTTCGGAGAATCCTTATAGCAGAGGTTTGTGCATGTTATCATCTGTGCCGTCTTAGAAGCTATTAGCTGTATTCTAAATTTGTAATGTGTCATATATTTGGGGGTTCTGTTTCAATACACGTACTTCATAACATTCCAAAAAAAAAATACACGTACTTCATTGTCTTAAATTTTCAGCTTCCTACAATGGCAATCGAGAAAGTATTAATGGTTGACAACACCTCAGTTATAGCAGATGAAGTTCTATCACATAGGCTTGGCCTTATTCCACTTGATGCAGATCCTAGGCATTTTGAATTTATGTCAGGTCAGTAACATAATTTGTTGTAATTCATATTCATAAATTGGTTGTTATACACGAATAATAGCTGTCCTATTCCTCTGTTGTATTTTGTAGAAAATGATGTCCCAAATGAAAGAAACACTATTGTGTACAAACTCCATGTTTCATGTAAAAAGGGTTCCCCGCGGCTTACAGGTATATATTACTTCCCTGCAACCTAGACTCTTTTACAGTTTCCAACTTACTAAGTCGACCATACGGATTTTTGCCCCTCTGATGTGTATCTGCTCCAATTTACTCTTCTGAGCCATTTTTATTCATTGCTTTTCAAAACTAAATGTCATATTTTTGGCTTTTTCTCATTGTTACTAAATAAGTAAGGTAGTAGCATCATGTTTACAAATTTGTCTTGAATTACATAATATGCTTCTCATTTGATGGGAAATCCCTACACATGCAAGTTGCAATCGGATAAATTAATATTAATAACCTTATTTGATCCTGTTAGTAAACCTTCAAAGAGTCCTATCTTATAAATGAAGTATCCAATTTGTTCTCTGGTTGAAACATCACACTATATGCTATGAAGCTTATAGACAACTAAATATCAATCACAATACTTTGTCAATCCAAAACAAAGTTGCAGAAATAATAAAATTATGTGTTTACAGGAAAACATCACCAGCAAGAAACTATGCAAAGAATCACAAGCACTCAAAGCTTTGCCACTTCAAAATCCAATGGAATATAATGGCACTACAAGATTTTACCATACTTACAAAAGTCGAATAGTAGAGTTGGGTCCAATAGCAGCAATAATTGAAAGAGCTCTTTTGTCATTAGTTGCAAGTAGGTTTAAACAAGAGTTTCAAGTTAATAGCACATAAAACTATAGGTTGATGGCATATACACCGAGCCAAAATTACCACTAAAAGACAAGTGTGCAACATAACCCCAATGATTCAAAATGAAGAGGACAGGCCAACATGAGGTTTTTCTTTCACATACATGCTCGGTAGGACACGGTCATTCCCTCATTCAAACTCAGTTACAAATTAGTTTTTTTTAAAAAAAAATTATCCAAGTGACAAGGAACCAACCTTCTCAGACATGATACTTCAAATGAATAAACTGTGTCAAAAAGGAAAACATAATTCATCAGGAATTCAGAATTTCAAAGCATACCCCAACTTCAGGATCTGTAATGTTCAAATCGTCACATAGCGTCCTTGCAAATTCCTCAGGATCACTATCCAGGTTGCCTATATCCTGCAATTCAAAAATTGGCGTGAAGACAGAAAGTTAAGTAAACAACATATTCGAACAACTCGATAATGGAAAATCTTCCAAATAAACACAAGAATCCTGAAATGTACAGATGCACACTTACCCACAAGAACTGATCTCTGATTACAGTATTGTTTATCCGAAGGTCAATCTGCACATTCATCACCACTCCAATTCATATGGTTGAAACAAAAGGTACAAAAGACAATCTGCGGTTAGCAAGAGAAGGCAAACCTTGAGGGGCACAATCTTCTCTCTGATCTGCATCTCCTCTCCCTCGTAGGAACGGAACTCGGCCAGCTGCCCCTGTTAGAAACACACAAAGAACACATATGAGTACTATTAAAGCTTCAAATCTTGCAAGATTTGCGGGACACCCTGTATGAAATATTCATCTTAGGATGGAATTCAGCGGGGGTAACCTGGATGGAGTGGAGCATCTGAGGGACGAAATTGGCCGGCAGCTTGAGGTCCTTGGCCGTCCTCTTCGCGAAGCTTATGATCTCCGAGTCGGGGTCTGCACCAGCGCAACAGAGGAAGAGGAAGATTTGGATCGGAGCAGACGAGGCAGCAAGCAACCAACCCAGAGGAGGAGGAGGAGGAGACGATACCGCATGGGTTCCAGGTGAAGGCGTCCCTGTAGCGCTGGCCGTCCACCTCGACGTCGACGCGTATCGGCACCAGGTTATCCCTCGTCGGCCTGCGGCGCGGCCGCGCAGGCGGCGGAGGTCAGGAGGTGGTCAGGTGGAGATGCAGAAGCAACGCTGCCGAGAGAGGGGCAGGGGAGAGGGGGAGACGACGTACATGCGGAACTTGACAGACGAAGGCCTGGCGGCGCCGAGGCTCACCGTCTTCATCTCCCTCGCCGGCGGGCGGCGGCCGGTTCGTCGTCGGTCAGGGCGGGCGGCGTCGCCGGCGACGTGGCTGCTCGGATTCCTTTTTTTTCTTTTCTTCTTTTTTTTTTTCTGAGATGAGGGCTTCCTAAAGCGTGAAGGGCTCAGGCCCATTCACTGAAGGCCCAAAAATAAGAAAAGCCCATCATGGCCCAAAAGTGCGAGACCTAAGCCCATTAGAGCCCAAATGACATCCATCATCCGTTCATCACGGCGCGAACTCCGGCGTTCCGGCCGCCACCGCCGCCCGCGTGCAGCAGCAGCGGCAGCTCGTTGCCCTAGCTAGCTAGTGCCCGCGCCACGCGACTCTGCAGAATAATCAGAGATCGAAATCTTGCCTTGGGGTAGAAGGGTTGTTGCCGTCGGTGTGGACAACGGAGGAGAGGGTGAGCCCGAGGTGAAGATCCGTGCTGATCATCAGGCTCCACCGCTTCGTGTTCGTCGTCGTCGCCGGCGGTTGGCAGCCGGAAGACGCCGTGGATTGCACCGGCGCCGTCGTCGTCGGCAGTTCGCCGCTGCAACTATCCATGGAGGAAGAAGCTGGGAGAGAGTACTCTTCAGTACTCGCCATGCACTCCATGAAATCAAAGCAAGGGTGGTAGGGTCGGTCGATCGATCGGACCCAAGAATAGCTAGCTAGAGACAGAAAACAAAAGAGAAAAAAAAAGATCACAAGAGAAATGAGGAGCACCCAACGATGACCCCTCTTTTTATTGTGTCAAATTTATAGAGAGAGAGAGAGAGAGAGATGGGTACGGTGTTTTAGTGGTTGCACCGCCATCAGCAGCTTATTCAGCTGGTACGTATGTTGCTCAATGTATGTTCTTCCCCCCATTTAAAACTGAAGGGACGCCGGTTAGTACTGAACTATACTGATTGTCTCTTCCTTACCCTTACATCACCTCAAACCCTACGTACAGGCATGTTCTAACTTCAAAGTTCTAATGTGATGATTTGATTAATTACAGATAGAGGAAAATTGTGCGTATGGATAAATTATAAAATTTGTACAGAGTTATAAAATTTTATAAAATTTGTTATAAAATCAAATAATATAAAGATAACAAAAAGTTGAGGAAAGGTTATACAGAGTTTTTAGAGAAATTATAGTTTTGGGAATGTGATATGAATAATTTGTACTGGCCATTAGCTGTTTAGAACGTACACCTACAATCTCCTAAAACTTCACAACGGGATTTCTTCGTTTCTCCTTCCTCTTCTCCCACTGTCCGTAAAAAGTTGGATTTTGATTCTCCTTTCGTCTCCTTCTCCCACCCTACCGCTCTAAGCGGTTAGATCTTGAATTATTAATTCATATACTTCCAACCCATCATAGATCTTTTTTAAAAATTTTGATTTAAAAATAAACACTACCAAAACTTATTTTCACGATTTGAATCTTTTGGTCATGCCAACCAGGCTGACATGGCAAAACAATACTACCACGCTAATCCGGCTAGCGTGGCAGCGTTATTTGGCCACGTAGGTCTGGTTGGTGTGACAGCGTTGTCTTACCACGCAACTCTAGCTGGCACGACATAATAAAACTATCACGTCCGCTGCAGGTGGCATGTTCACATTTTAGAAATAAGTTTTGGAATGATACATTATTGAAGTTAAAAATTTAAAACCGAAAACAATCATCTCAAATCTAAATTGCTCCACCAAAATGAACAAACTAAGAATGAATGAAATCCAAGAACGCCGGAAGAATTAATTGACCATCCTGGTTAACCAATCATTCAACAGCTATAGCAGTACTTGTCATCCGCTCTTGCAATCCTCAATCTCTTCACGCTTGTCAGGAACAGCCTGCCTCATCCCCAAAAAAAAAGATTGAAGAGAATCCATAATTAGTTCAAAAATATAATTTGAGAATTAATAAAGAAGAAAAAAAAGATGAATATATCAGCGTTTTTTTTAAAAAAAAGCTCATGCAATTTATTCATATAATCAGTCTAAATAAATATAAAATTAGGTGGTCAGAGCTGAGCTAGCTTGCCATACTCCCATGGCACGTCTCCAGCCATCATCCAGTCTCCCTCCTGGTCTTCATATGTCAGAACATGATGAACCTTGTTCGTCTTCATCCCGACGACGGCGAACTGTCGATGGCAATGATGATCTTGCATATATGATCAAATGAACAGCAAATTAGCCACAGCAATTTCAGAGTTTAGTGATCAATCAAATCGATCAATGCCTAAATAATGTTACGTACAGGTGATGGATGCTCTGAACATGGAGGCGAGCCGTGCGACGAGACCTTTGTAGCCGTCCAGCGGCAGCAGGTCCAGCTTCCTGCCGATGGGGACGCCCTCCATGTACACCTTCACGAACAGTGACCGCCGCCGTCCATGGCCGACGCCGCCGCCGCCTCGATCAGCTGTCACCGTCGCCGTCGTGAGAGAACTCCTAAGAAATTAAGAAGCTCGATCAACAGGTAGTAGCAACCAAGTTAACCGCTTAAGTTATTAACATATATCACATTTTCTAGTTTCTATGGTATAAAAATTGGTATCAAGTTAATTTCTTTATTATGCATCTTTTTTTCACGAACGCGCAAAAGAATTATACGTCAATATATTAGAAAAGGCAAGATTTCAATTACACGACGCAACCGGTCGAATGGCCATTGCCAGAGAACAAGGGAGGAAAAAAAAAATCGAAAACTGAAAAGACCGAAAGCAAACTTCTTACGACTATGTATCGAATACCTTCTCAAGTATCTTAAAATTTCTCTGAAATTAAAGCAGTATGTGTGCAGAATAATCAGAGATCGAAATCTTGCCTTGGGGTAGAAGGGTTGTTGCCGTCGGTGTGGACAACGGAGGAGAGGGTGAGCCCGAGGCGAAGATCTGTGCTGATCAGGCTCCGCCGCTTCGTCATTGTCACCGGCGGTCGGCAGCCGGAAGACGCCGTGGATTGCGCCGGCGCCGTCGTCGTCGTCGGCGGCAGTTCGCCGCTGCAACTATCCATGGAGGAAGAAGCTGGGAGAGAGTACTCTTCAGTACTCGCCATGCACTCCATGAAATCAAAGCAAGGGTGGTAGGGTCGGTCGATCGATCGGACCCAAGAATAGCTAGCTAGAGACAGAAAACAAAAGAGAAAAAAAAAGATCACAAGAGAAATGAGGAGCACCCAACGATGACCCCTCTTTTTATTGTGTCAAATTTATAGAGAGAGAGAGAGAGAGAGATGGGTACGGTGTTTTAGTGGTTGCACCGCCATCAGCAGCTTATTCAGCTGGTACATCACCCAACGACGAACCCTCTTTTTATTGTGTCAAATTTATAGAGAGAAAGAGAGAGAGATGGGTACGGTGTTTTAGTGGTTGCACCGCCATCAGCTATTCAGCTGGTACGTATGTTGCTCAATGTATGTTCTTCCCCACCATTTAAAACTGAAGGGACGCCGGTTAGTACTGAACTAGTATACTGATTGTCTCTTCCTTACCTTTACATCACCTCAAACCCTACGTACAGGCAGGATCAAGATCTAGTGCAGTTGTTATTGTAACTGTAACTTAAGAAGTTAGATGTGCATCACATGATCTAGAATGGAAGGCCAGGATATGAAGTGGTACTGTAGCAAAACACTAGTAGAGATGTACCATTATGCCTGCACTGTAGCAGTCATCTAGAGCCGCTGGATCTGAAAACGAATGGCCATGATTGTGTGCGATTGCTATTGTTCAGTTACAATAGCAACTACATTTGATCTCAATCCGTACAGGCATGTTCTAACTTCAAAGTTCTAATGTGATGATTTGATTAATTACAGATAGAGGAAAATTGTGCGTATGGATAAATTATAAAATTTGTACAGAGTTATAAAATTTTATAAAATTTGTTATAAAATCAAATAATATAAAGATAACAAAAAGTTGAGGAAAGGTTATACAGAGTTTTTAGAGAAATTATAGTTTTGGGAATGTGATATGAATAATTTGTACTGGCCATTAGCTGTTTAGAACGTACACCTACAATCTCCTAAAACTTCACAACGGGATTTCTTCGTTTCTCCTTCCTCTTCTCCCACTGTCCGTAAAAAGTTGGATTTTGATTCTCCTTTCGTCTCCTTCTCCCACCCTACCGCTCTAAGCGGTTAGATCTTGAATTATTAATTCATATACTTCCAACCCATCATAGATCTTTTTTAAAAATTTTGATTTAAAAATAAACACTACCAAAACTTATTTTCACGATTTGAATCTTTTGGTCATGCCAACCAGGCTGACATGGCAAAACAATACTACCACGCTAATCCGGCTAGCGTGGCAGCGTTATTTGGCCACGTAGGTCTGGTTGGTGTGACAGCGTTGTCTTACCACGCAACTCTAGCTGGCACGACATAATAAAACTATCACGTCCGCTGCAGGTGGCATGTTCACATTTTAGAAATAAGTTTTGGAATGATACATTATTGAAGTTAAAAATTTAAAAAGTTATAAAAAATATTAAAAAAAAAGATCGGTGATGTGGGAATGTAGTAGTAAAATGGAACAATTATATATTCACATGCCTTAATAAGATTTCAGCTACTCATCCTAGTTTGTGCTAATTAAGAGCATGTTCTTGTGGATGAATTTATGGTGCACCATAAATTTTTTGAATAATATTATTCAAAAATTTTAAGTAATTATTAATTCTTTTTCTATCAATTTGATTCATTGTTAAATATACTTTTATATATACATATAGTTTTACATATTTCATAAAAGTTTTTAAATAGGACGAATGGTCAAAGATGTTTAAAAAGTCAACGGCGTTAAATATTTAGGGATGGAGGGAGTACTATTCTAAATTTCTATAATGTTTTCTACCAACAATTGCATAACCCTTCAACTGTTGTGGAGTAACAGACAGAGCTCCCGTGACAGATCGAGAATAGTACTTGTTGGCAAGCTAGCAAGTTTTGTGCACTCGAGTACAGGCAATGTGGCCACCGATGGTATCTCGTGTACACCGCAGGAGCTAGCTAGCACTGCATTATTATTAACTTGGCATCGCCATCAAAACGAGCATCTATCTCGTGTGATGTTTGCTCCGATCCACTGCACATGCACCTGCCAACCGACCCAACATACATTCCTTCATTCAAATTGCCTTTTCACCAACTTCTTCACATGTAGTACAAGCGCGCCAGAGTGATCACATTTTCGATTACTAAATGCTGGATCCTGATCGATCCCAGCGGTATGATGATTTTCACCAAAATTTGATTAAACTGTAGTCAAACCTATTGTTGCAAATTTGGAGATACACTTGATAGTGCAGTGGCAAGAGAAGTGTGGTTTTAACCCTGAGATTTCGGGACGTCTCTTCATCCAAATATCTCTTTTTGTTTTAATATTGTTGCAAATTTGAACTCTCAAAAAATATTTGAAGTTTCACTTCAGGATGTGCTTTCGTTCCGTGTTGAAACCTCAAAATTTTACAGTTTTCGTTTAAAAACAGAAGCTAGCCTTCCAATCCCTTCCTGTAATCAATCTCAGTACAGGAGTTCTCACATTAACAAAATAAAAACAATATGATCACTAATTAGATGTTCCGCATTATTATGATGATTAATGGTAGTGACATTATAATAGAGGGTCTTCATCCGATCTATATGTATATCGTCCTTGACCTACATCAATTCATGCACATTAGCTATATACAGTTGCTAGATCATTCACATGCGCACTGTTGAACAAAGTCTCCATATGCACGCGCTATACATACGTACACATATACACATGCACTATACATCATCATCATGCCAATAAACACTTAATAAATTTACAACAGGAACGTAAGATGATAAAGTCAACTTAATTAATTATGCGAGTCTCTATTTTCTTAGCCACCATGGATAGGAGTAGATAACTGCATCCGGTACCCTCTCCTAGCTCTGAATTTATAGTGAACTTTCAAGCAAACATGAAAGTACTCCGATAACTTTATCACCATTCATATATATCCATCCTGAAAATGTACTCGTCATCAGTCTATAAATCAATCTGCTCGTTTTGCGCGGCAAGAATAGTGGAGGAATTGTTCAAGAGGATCATAATTACATCGCCGTGACGATGTCGACGCCTCAACTGCAAGCCATTACTGTTAAGCCAGCTTCAAACTCATGTCAAACAGCTACTATTAGTACAGACACACAACACTCTCCTCCAACGCGCAATAATCGCGATTATATTCATTTGTACGCATTAAGGCATTAATTTATAGAGATTGGATTGATCTCCATTATCGACGAAAATGCATTAATGTAGATAATGATGTTTCATAAAACTAATTAACTACTTGTAGATACCGTTTGATTCAGCTCATTGACTGAGCTACTCCCAATTTATTATGTACAAACTTATCGATTTGTTAAACGATACAATTTTCTTTAAACAATACTTTATATATAGATAAGTTTTTTAAAAAAAAAAGTAAAATAAATCTATTTTTAAGTTTATAAAAGTTAATGCTTAATCACACGCTAATGATCTATTGTATTATCGTGCATATCGATCATCTCACGTATACTATAACTCTACGAACTAAATCAAATAGTGCCTCGAGCAATTTGCTAGGAGCGGGACAAAAATGCATTAACGTAGACAATGACACGACATTTCATAAGCTTAACTACTTAAGCAATTTGCTAGGAGCCTAGGATAGGATAATGAAGAGAAAGTGAAAGATCGATGGAGCTAGGTGCTTTTGTGAAGGACAAGTTCCTAAGCTTGAGGTGAACAGTTAAGAAAGGAGAGAGATGGATATTCAGGAGAGAGATGGATATTCATGAGCTTAATTTAATTTCTGCATATAGAAAAGAGAGTGAATTATTCCGTTAATTAGCTTTACAGTTATCTAGCTTTATTGATCTCTACAAAGGCAGTACAAGAGATATAGACCCGTGTTTCAGGATTATATTATGTTTGATGCTCCAACAAAGAAGACAAGCAAAGTATAAAAGGTGTGTCAGTGATGGGAGTCTTTTGATCTTGTCCAGGACAGTAGAAGAAAGAAAAGAATGTCGTCTAACAAACTTTATCAAGATGAAAAC
>CM020179.1:37108620-37206045 GCA_009805545.1 Oryza longistaminata | reverse complement strand
ATATTTTATTTTTTAAAATTCTTGGGTATACACCTGAATACCCTTGAATCTATAGTGGGCCCACCCCTGTATATACTAGGCAAAGCTTTCGCCTTCTTTTTTTTAAAAAAAAAACAAGTGAACAATCTTCGACTGTATCCGTACCAAAAATACCCCTCAACAAAATAGTACAAAAATTAAAAAAACATTGTCCTATTTGAGATGTGAAAACTGAAGCCGGATAAGAGCAAAACAAACAAAAATAAGTATTTTGGGAGCCCATGAATTGAGGAACCATGGAGATGCACTCTCGAGATCTGATAAACATTTGGTTTTGAATTAATTGGTTCATCATGACCATTACGACAATTAGTACCTCACTTTTCTAATCAAGTTACAATTTCGACTACTAACGCAGCATGATGATGAGTAGCATCTCCTCCTCGTGAAGAAAGGAAAAGGAGGAAAAGAACAAAGGAGAAAAAAGAAACACTCATGGCCGACACTGATAGAACACGTCAAACTGTTGCTCGTACGTACTACAAGGCACAGATAATGCAGCATCCACTGATCCACCTGGAGAATAATGCTTTACGTACCAAAGCAGCTTCCCGGCCTGGTATCTACAGCCCTTGGATCTGAATTTTTCCTCTCTTTAATTATACTCTGCTAACCCGACCAAGCAAAGTGCCCAAAACGACCAACACTTCAGTCCTAGCTGCTTTTCCTTTCTCTCTATATATAAACTCTCGCTTATTAGCTTCCCTGTACTCAGTATTAATCAGCAACAAATGGCTTCAGATCACTAGACCAGAGTGAAGAGAGAAGGCATGTACTACAGCTAACCCATTATACATTTCGATCTCCTCCTATACATATGATGATATATATATTTGATTCTTGACTTGTTAATTACTTTTCTTTCTATGCTATAGCGCGTGTGTGTTGATTGTCGTAATGTCGATGGTTGTGGCCTCTTACGCTCCGGCGAGCCGGTCGCCGGTGACGCGGGCGCGGGCTTCAGCAGGTTGTCGTAGCTGCCGGACTTCTTGAACAGCTGCCAGAAGTGGTTCTGGCAGTAGAGGATCCCGTTGTGCGAGGCGTAGGAGGCGTTCGTCAGGAGGCAGCCGCCATGGGCGCACTTGAAGCAGGTCCTGTGGTAACACTCACCCTCCATGGTCATCTGCATAGGGAGGGGAGGGGATTTGGAAATAAAGACAAGAAGGACCTCTAAAGAAATGCTGATGTATGAATGTATCTTGTCAAAAGATTAATCATGAAATTTTGATACAAAGTTCATCAACCACTTGGGGTGAATAATAAGGACATGTGCGCGGATACCAGCAAATAGTTGAAAAAGGAGCATCCACTCACCATCCTACTTTACTGATACGTAAGTTTCGGTTGCTTTTGTCAGCAGACAAGAATACAGTAAACTGAGATGCATGAACGTCGGAAAAGGAGATTATTACCTTCTCCAATGGATACACAGTCTTCTTGCAGGCAGTACACTTGTCCTGGGTTCCACAGAACACAGAGGACAGCTTGCTGGGAATCTTAGCCTGTTTATCACACAAAAGCAGATTGTATGAGTTGCAATCCATGGCAAATTTAAATTGCCTGATGTTGCTGATAGTCCTTTACGGCAAGAGCCATGATTCTTTCTGGAGGTACCAATGCATTTTCCTTTTCTTTTGCTTAACAACAAAAATATGAATTCTGGTCCATATGGAAGTTAAAAGAATAAGTTATCTTTAGAAAGACAATGAGAATGCGATACCTGTTCACTGTTTGCCTTTGTACCTGAACCACAGGACAAGCAGAATAGCAATAAGATTCTTGTGATTTCATAAAAAATAACAGGTAAAGGGTGATGCAGATCAAACATGCAAACATACCTGAGGGGAAGTTCTTCTTGAAGGTGCCTGTTTCCTTGAATAGCTGCTCAAAATGGGTCTTGCAGTAAAGAACCCCATCCATGGACGAATAGCTGCACATCTGGAAATAGAACAATTCAGCATCAGCTCATGAGTAACATATAATATTTTAACATCATGAAGCAGCATAAAAAACTGATCATTCACATCAAGGAGTGCAGACACCAAGAAGAGTGCATACCGAAAGTGTGCCTTTGCAGTGGCTGCATCTGAAGCAAGACTTGTGGTAGGGAATGCTGTCCGCGGTAAGGAGATCAATGAAATGCACGGTCTTGTCACAAGCATTGCACTTGTCCTGTGTACCAGAGAACGTCATCTTGGTATTCTCGGTGGGGATGTGCCGAGCAATATGTCGATTTGTTGCTAACAAGAATTCGCTAGCACAACCCTCCTGATAGAATCAAGATAATGTCTTTGGCTCTCAATCTGCAACTGAATAGATGCAGATGAAAGCCAAAGGGAGGGTGTGTGCAAGAAGTTGATGGGAGGCTTTAATATGCAATTCTGGAAACCTGATTTGGGAGAGGCAGAAGCTAGGGAAGAAATATAAGAGGCTTGGGTCTAACTCCACCTCTAAGCCAGAGGAAATGGTCAGAGAGATGAGATTTGATGTGCCACATCACAATGCTAACTTTGGAGACTCCTCACATGGTTATAATTTGTGGTTATTCTCCTACAGAAAGTGTTTGACTATATTTAGGGTGAAATAATAGTTAGTGACTAACAATAGCCCAAGACATTTACAGAAGAGTTATTTAAATGCCATTGTTATCAGCCGGTCATTTTTCTCTTTTGAGGAAGAAGTTGACCAAGCTATTCTTAGTGCACCGAGAATAACACAAACAAACAAATGTATAACCATTTGCACACATGATAAAATTAAACAGCATGCATGTCATTGGCCTTTTAGAGAAATGTGACCTTAAAAAGAATGGTTCTTCACAAACAAAGAAAGATGACACATAAGCTTATATAAGAACAAAAGGCACAAGAACAAAAACTAGCTCATGGTATGATCCGAACAGACAGTTTCCAAGAGTAACTATTGTATACGAACTGGAATAACAGGGGGGAAGATGTATGTCTCACCCAAAGTGTGAAATCTTCCTTTGCTCAGGACCACAGGCAAGCTACAAGCAAATTATTTTTTGATCTGGCTTCAGCCCCAAAAATGTATTCTGAAAAAGACACAGTACCCGTATCAGTCTGCTTTTGCCCAAAAATACAATAACATGTATTTACAGGAAAATGCTAACGATGTCAATATGCCACCTTCAGTTTCTATCTTCCAACAGGGGATATAAATGTATAAGCTATTAGTATTTTGCTTTATAGAATGGGAATTTGGGGGAAGAATCCAATCCAGGTAAGTCTAAAAAATGGCATCAGTGACATCATATAATTATTCAATGTTTGTACATTCCACAATTGGGTGGCACTCTTCTGAACAACAGTAGACTACAAGGCACACACTGCCTGGAAAGGCAGAAACACGAAAATTGGAGAAATACAAGTTTTCAGTTGGTTAGTATCTGAATCAAGACGACTTTCATTCTTTAATTCTTCCAAGTTCCAATCAGGTGGTTTCGCTTTGTATCCCAATCATAAATTGTTTTAGTGGCCAGCTTGTGCTACTGCAAGCAGCCATTTCAATCTGAACTATGCATCACTCTGGATGAAGTTACTCCTTGAGCAATCTCAATACATCACCAACAAGATGCAGGGAGCCAGTAACTAAGACCTGGTCAAAGTGTACAAATGCAAATGTATCAGCATCAATTTTGAAAGTAGCTGCTGCCTGCTAGAGACAAAAAAACATAAAAAACAACAGGTATAACATAATTAAAGGGACATAAAATAAACACATGCACATAAACAATTACTAGGTATTCCAGATCATGGAAAAGCAGAACCAAAAAAGAAAAAAAAACTGTGCATTCACTAGCAGTTGCACACTTGCAAGCACATCGAAGGGATGGAAGGGTACACAAGAGACAAGAATGATGAATCAGTGATGGTCACTACACAACTACATATACATGTGCTAAGCTGACAATGAATTATGTGATATCCCTGTGTCCTGACTATGGTACAGTAGCTAGGTATGGTTGGAAGAAAAATTAGTCCTACATGATACAAACAATTGGGAGAACAAAAATGAAGGTATATAAGAAGTTTTCACCTGATATGAAGTAGATTGGTTTTGTTGAGCAGTTTCCCTTAGCCATTTGATTGCCAATGGAAGAGATTCAAAAACAGAACTAGCTGTACTGGAGTTTGAACCATTTAGACCTGCACCGTTCCAATTTTTAAGTTTATATACCATCTTCAACCCAGTGAACTTACTTTGTTTCAATAAGAAAACACAAGCTGGCAATAAATGAACAATAATAATTATTGCAATTCAGTTTAGAGCAACCTTTATTGCTATGAAGCAGGCCTTCCCACACTCTTTGAAGTGATAATTGCCATGACAGATCGATTTGCACACGCTCTGAAGGTGGTGATGCATGAGAACCAAGCTTGTTGTATTGAGATTGATTTGGCACAAATAGGGCATGATCAAACTGGAGTCCTGAGAAAATGATTGCTCATCAGAATTCAGAAACAAAAGCATTCATACAACTCACAATAGAAATGTAATGATCTTGGATAGTGAGAAAAGGTTAACTATGCAAGGGAAATGAATTTGATTAGAATACCATTCTGGGCACATGTAGCTAGAAGACATGGAAGCAGTCTTTGAGGATCTCTTACAGACATGCAATTGAACAGGAGAATCTGCAAGGATCACAAACAAAGAGTGCTCATAAGAAAGAAAGAACAATGATATGAGCCACACACACACACACACACAGAGACCTCCCACTGGCTCACTGCAACTGCAAGGCATACCTTCCTAGAATTGGTGCCAATATGTAGCTGATCCAAAGGGCCTGGTTGTTGTTCATCCTTTCTTGTAACACACCCTGCAGGAGACCAATTCAAATCAATTTAATTTCCACTGTTTGGAAGGCTTCTTTGCTTCAAGAGGGGACAAGTGTGTGGCACATCCATCATCCTCTAGATAGCTAACCCATGCACTTATCTTCTTTTAATAAAGTTCCCAGTTGAGTGCATTCTTGGCAGCTTAGGGCTAGCTAAGCTAAGAGTTAGCTTCATTAGTTAGTTGAGTCAAAGGGCATGCATCTTCATGGCAACTGGACATTATTCTGATGCTAAGCTCTATCTATCTCCCATCAGAATAATATCTCCACAAGAGATCATGTTCCTTGCACATATATTTATCCCTCTTGATATCACTTTACTTAGCTTTATCACAACACTACATACATATGCCTTAGGTAACGTAGCCTACTGGTCTTCAATAGTAGTAACAAATCGAGTAGTTTGTCCACACTTGAGAGATCTCACTTGCACAACACTTGTGCTGGCTGACATCCACAGCTGCAAACCATTCCCTTGAATTGATTATTGCATACATATATTCTCATTCCATGGCTGCATGAGAACCTTGTAACAGTTATATTCTATGAGCCGCCCAAATGGAGCCTAGCTAAGCTAGGTTTGAGGAATTTGTGACTAGGAATATTGTGTGGCTAGAATATTGCATATATGGATCAGGGGATCATATATAGCCATGGCATGAGAATATCAATATGTGATATCATCTCACTAGAGTTTCTATTGCTTGTGCGACCAGCTGTTCACCACTGATGAGTACAAAATTAATCCAGCCGTCCGTTTCTTGCTTTTGGAGTCAACACATAAAAAAGAGTAAAAGATATCTATTTTTTCAATTAATTAAGGAAAAAAACCCGTTCTTAATTCAGCACCGTAGATTTAAATCCTAAAACAAGCATCACTAGCTCCTAAATTTGAATACACCATAACACAACTATATATATTCCTTGACAACTAAAAACTGCTGGGGAGGTACTTTATTTCACAAAAGAAGTTTTTCTTCTAGAACAATATATTGACGTGCAAAATTTCTGCACATTCGTGAAAAAAATAAACACACGTCCTTGATGATCACGGAGGCCAGAATGTTCGGGCCTGATCCCCACGAGGCCAATGTGTGTCACATGCTGTAGCTGAAAGCCTGAAATCAACAATGCCTTGCACGCGTTGTCGAGCAACCTGGACGCGTGCGCCACTTGTGCAACAGTGCAAGTCGGTTTCGGACTCACCGCGCGCCATGCGGTTGTTGACTGTTGTGAATAGGGGTATGGATCGCCCGCGTAGCAGCCGCGCGAAGCCACGGCGAGCTAGCGCGCGCGGCCGCGGCCGCGGAAGCGGAACCCGCCGTGCGTGTGCGCTTCGCCGGATGGTAGCGTTCGTGCGCGTGAAACCGCTGACCTTGGGTTCCATCACCCACGCGACCTTGGCCGGCCGTACACTGGCTGCGCACGCATCCCTTCCCGTCCGCGATTGGAAAAAGTACGCACCAAAGGTTCCTCGACTTATCAACGAGTTATAAAGTTGTCTCCTAACCACAAAACCAGATATACGACATCCCTCAACTTACAAAACCGTCAACTTTAGGTTCTTCGATGATTTTGATCCCGGTTTTATCCGACGTGGCAGCTGAGCCAGCATGGGACCCACGTGGACCCCACATGTCAGTGTGTCCACGTCAGCACCTACTCTCTTTCCCCTCTTCACTTTCTATGTTTCTCCTTCCTTCCTCCCTCTCGCTCTCTGCTCTCACACAGGCACGACACTAGGGCTGGCGCCCACGGCGGCGCGCGCGGCCAAAGGGTGGTGCGGCCGGCAACAGTGGCTCCCGGGGGATCTTAGCTTCCCCCAGGTGGTGGCACGCGGGCTCGGAGCGACACGAGCTCGCCGGCCTCCCCGCACCCTCGTGCCGGCGCCGGCTGAGAGGGCCGAGGCAGGAAAGGTGGCCGACGACGGGTCGGCGCAGGCGGGCGCCTCAAGTCATGGCACAGAGGTGGAAAACAGGCACCGTGGCAGCCGTTGGTGAGCTTCTTAGAAGCAACAGACAAGCAATGGAGGAGCGGGAGGACCTCGGCGGTCGAAACCCGAAGCCACGAAAGGCCTGCACCAAGATCGATTTCAACGGCGCCGCCATCAAGTTGCTTGTCGTCGGCGATGGCGGTGCACGCTACGGCGGCGGAGGAGGCGGAGGAGCTGACCACCGCCGCAAGCGTCTGCACCGTGTGCCTGCTCGAGTTTGCTAACGGCGACGAGCTCCGCCACGCTGCCGCTCTGCGCGCACTCGTTCCACATGGACTGCGTAGATGTCTGGCTCTGTGCGCACGCCTCATGCTCGCTCTGCCGTAATGCCGTCGCGCTCCCGATCACCGGTTGCCTCCCCGGTCTGCCCAGCCACCGCCGGTGTGCTAGAGCCTCGACGACCTCCTCTTCTTCTACCCCGTCCCGCAAGCCACTCCACCTCCATGCCCACCACCGCGGCGCCTGCCTGCTCCCGACCCGCCGCCGCCGCGTTGCCCCATCTCCAGTGTTGCCGATGCCGTGCCACCGCACCGCCCCGTCGCCAGCTGTCCTTTCCCACATCGCCCCACCGCCCGGCCCGTATGAGGAGAAAACTGGGAAAGAGAGAGAGAATGAAGGGAGAGAAGAGAGGAAAGAGATGATGATGACGTGGTCACCCTGACATATGGGACCCACATGGGTCCTACACTAAATCAGCTGTCACGTCAGATAAAACCAGAGTCAAAACTATCGAGGGTTCTAGTTTGCATTGGTTTTATAAGTTGGGGGATACGTTGTATCCAATTTTATGGTTGGGGGACGATTTTGTAACTCGATGACAAGTTGAGGGAACTTCAGTGTGCTTTTTCCGTCCGCGATTCGCAATCTCCCATGGGCCAAAGGTAGTGGGTCGTGATGGGAGCGTTGGGCTATAATCCCTACCTGGATGTTGTCTCGTGTGGGCTTACCGTCGCATAAGGCCGGCTTGTTTCCTTTGGTTTGCGTTGTCGATGGTAGCCGGCCCAGTTATTGCCCGGTTATCGACGACGACGAGTAGCGTAAAAGTCAAGCCATAATTCGATAGATTTTGATGAAATTGTTGATAACCAATCCGTTATCGTGATAAGTGTGGTGTTATCACGGTAGTAGCAACATAATTCCTTCTCTCTTTTCGCGTGCTCACGGTTCCTCGGTGGGATAGCCCCTGAAGTCCTGAACACGTCGGCGCAGCCCAGCAGCAGAAAGTTCATCCAAGTGGACTCTGGTTGCTATTGAAATCATTTTCTTATAAAAAACTACAAATACAGACGCTTATAAGTTATAACACGTTCACACTCACCTCGTAATGACACATACGTACACCCGCATTTCAGGCATAGCTTGAGATTAACGAAATCAGCACGAACATCTCACTATCGATGGTATGTCGCTTACCACTGAAATAATAATTAGTCGTAAATGCGAGTACTTGTATTTTCATCACAAAGAAATATATTCAGTTAAGTTATGTTTACTTCGCGCTACTAAAATCTCATCTAGATATTTTACGGGCATCGTATCGAAGTAACGGAGTGGAGCACTCAACGTTCGGCTGGATCATGACTCATGAGAACCCCGGCTCACCTATTTCAAAACCAGAAAAACAAACCGGCGGTCCGCGTTTGATCTAATCGCATTCCACCATTCCTATTCGCGACCAGACCACCTGGACCATGCGTAGCGTAGCTCCCTGCCATCCTGCCACTGTTGCGTAGTGTTCTACCTCAGGCTCTACCTTGCAGCAGGCAAGCAGCCAATCTGGCAATGCCTCTGTCTGAGCACATCCATCCGATTCAACCTCGACTACTTGTTTCGCATGGATCCAGATTTTTACTACTTGTTTGGCATGGATCGATCCAGAATTTTTACTTGTAGCCGACGACGACGAGACGGGTCGAGATCGATCTCGTGGTACTACAGTAATTTTGAGGCCGGGAGGCGCTGTGCTGCCGATCAAACCAAAAAAAAGAAAAAAAAAACGGAGTCAAACCAGGCAACCAACCCGGCAAGCGCGGCGTCTCTCGCCCGTGTGTGCGTGTCTCGGGCGTGATGCGAGCCGCGTTGTGATGCGGGTGGTTGGCGAGATCCCAAACAAGGGAACGCGCGACGCGGTCGCTGCGCGCGGCTGCGCCTGCGTGCCGGGGCGACAGACCGACCGATCGAGGCAAGCACGCACGCGAGCAAAACGACAGGCGGCCGTGCGAGCGAGCGGAGCGCCAGCGACGACGACGACGACGACGACGACGACGACAACCCCCACCACGATCGCTCGTATCGCCCGCCATTGGATACCGTCTCAACTACTCAAAAGGCATCATCCAATGTACAGTCCTGTGCCTACTGCTAGTCTGAAGTCTGATTTCTCTGAACCATGAGCGTTCGTGAATCCGTTTTGAAGGGGAAAAAAACAATGAGAGCACAAACTCGAGCACCAACGGGGAGCTTTTGAAAGCTAAAGAACATGGGCAGGGTGCTAAACTCTAAGCTCTAGCCTTGCATTGTTTTAGGCCAGCATGAGTCCGCGCATCCAAAATTAAGGAACCCTATCCACCCGATAAGCGTAAGTTTATTTTATTACCCTGGCATGTTCGATCCGATACACGTACTCCCTCCGTCCCAAAAAAAAAGCAAACTCTGAGTTTGCGTGTCCAACTTTGACTGTCCGTCTTATATGAAATTTTTTTATAATTCGTATTTTTATTGTTGTTAGATGATTAAACATGATTAATACTTTGTGCGTGGACTTGTCTTTTTAATTTTTTCAAATAAGACGGATGGTCAAACATTAGGCACGGAAGCCAAGGTTTGTCTTTTTTTTGGGACGGAGGGAGTAATTCTTTTGAGCGCATATAGGTCTTGTATTATGTCCGTGGGTAACCCATGTCAGACCTGACATTTATGTCTATTGCTGATTTTGACACATTCCTAGTTCATTTGGTCTATCTAATCTCATCATGTACTTATATATACTCAACATAAAACTAACCTTAACGCAAAAAGCGTCTAGATATAGGAAATTATCCGAACCACTTTAAAGCAAATGTGTCTAGATTAAAGAATTATTCAAACCGTTTTCACCTCTAGTCTTGGGTCGGACATGTTAATGTTTCGCCTATGTCCGATTCGACCCATTGTCACCCCTACTCCTACTCTACCCAAAAAAGATAAATTGTAGCTACAAATTTAATTTGGATACATATATGTCCATATTTATAGTTAGAATTGATTTTTTTTACGGAGAGGTACTGTTTAGGTACAGTATATTACTCTCCTACTCACCACATCACCCATCAGTAGTCACTACTAGTCAGAAGGGAGGCAGCACTGTGGCGTGGCACGCCAGACAAATGGGCCGGGCCCCACGCGTCAGCCGGCAGACTGCAGCTCGTAGGTTGTGCTCGTCTAGTAAGCCCGTGTGGTCATCTCCTAATGCTGCTGCAGCGTCTGCATGCGGTGGTGGGCTGGCTGGACTCGAGGAGGACGGGGCAGCAGCGCAGCCTCAGTGCAAGGCAATGGCGATGGCAATGCAGAGGGAGCGAGGCAAATGAGGCTGGTCCCTGCCCTGTCTGCGCAAGTACTAATAATCCGACCACAATTTATGGGAAAATCAGACAGCGACGACTGCATGTGCGGATCGTGCGCTAAGTTTTTTGGTTTTGGTAGGACTCCCATCCACCGAAGTATCAACCACCACCGCTACACTAAACAGCCAAGTAATAGTAGAATATATTGTGCATGTACTCCCTCCGTACTCACAACGAAAGTCGTTTTAGGCAACAATACGGTCTTCAAAACACAACTTTGACTTCTTGTTTCT
The DNA here is from genome assembly GCA_009805545.1 of Oryza longistaminata. Taxonomy (NCBI): domain Eukaryota; kingdom Viridiplantae; phylum Streptophyta; class Magnoliopsida; order Poales; family Poaceae; genus Oryza; species Oryza longistaminata. The sequence goes on along the minus strand of CM020179.1, from coordinate 37,195,314 downwards.
ATGAAAATATTTATGGAAAGGTGATATATATATATAATTTTTACATTTTCAAACTCAATAACTTAAGAGTTATTCATGATTTATATTTCCAAGGTTTGACTTAAACATTATCCTAAACGACTACCTTTACGATACGGAGTATTCTCAAGGTTTGACTTAAACATTATTCTAAACGACTCTCTTTACGGTACGGAGAGAGTATGTGTAGTACGCGTAGTACCGGTGAGAAAAATGCTCCTGCAGCAGCGAGGCTGGGGGAGTGATCGCGCTCGCACAGTGACAGTGCCACAGTGGCACGCACACACAGACGCTGACACGCAGCTAGGCAGGCCATTAACGCCTTTGAGAGTTCTCTAGGCGATGGCAGTAAATGGCTAAGGTTGTGTTTAGATACAAAGTTTAGATCCAAACTTCAGTCTTTTTCTATCACATCAACCTGTCATACATATATTTTTCAGTCACATCATCTCTAATTTTAACCAAAATCCAAACTTTGGATCCACCTGAACACAACCTAAATGCATGCTGCTGTGTGATGAGCTAGCTAGCGCGCGGGGCTTCAAGAACAGGGGAAGAATTAAATGAACAGATGATGATCGCAAGTGGCAGTGTGATTCCTCTTGGTTTTGGTAGCATTGTGGCATGCATGTAGGATGAATATGCCGGTCCAAAATGCAATTCCAGTGAAGGAATATGAAAGTGTCGAAGATGCAGAGATATGGCACAACTAGTTAGGAATGATAAGAGGCATTTCTTGCCCCTTGGGCAAAGGACAGCATCCGGAATGCATGGTTAGAGTAGTAGATATATATGCTGCAGCAGAGACAAGATATTCCCAACCCATGCTACAAGAATTTGATCGTAGATTTTGGTATCATGCAGAGTCAGAGATGCTGTGTTCTTTGTTCTTACTATGTCACCACACAGTTTAAAACTTTTTGTTCTTTCGAAAGGAGCTCGAAAAGCTCTTGTGTAAATATGTTGTCCTGCTATGCTACCCAAATGCCAAAGGGCAAACTGTACCCGCCTTGACTCGTGGTACTTGCCGAGAGCCTGAACGCGATGCTGCGTACTGTTTCAGCAGCATGCGAACGGGACGGGCATTAGGATTTCAGTTAGCTACTGTGCACCACTGACCACACTCCTGTCATGGAATATTTACAGCTATAACTAAGCAAGAAGATCGAGTAATTGGCGCACGAAAAAAGAAACATAGAAATCATCACGCTGTTCTAGCTTTTGCAGATCACCAACCTCAATTCTCACCACAGGAAAAACGATACAGAGATCAATCGACCAACGCGAGCGACGACTCATCATCCAAAACGCGAGAGGTTATTCACATTTCACAGCGCCCTCTGCAACAATGTCGCCGCAAAGGAAAAAAAGAAAGGAAAAGGCTAAGGAAACGTGCATATGAACAGACCATCTTCCCCCTTTGTAACAACTTTCCAGTTGACAACCCTCGATTGTACTGCACTAAGAAGTTCAAGGAAAAACCGTCCATTTGATAAGCTCTTGTCCTGAGAGAAGATAAGAAAATTTATTAACTGGAGTTATCTAACAACAAATTAAAACTAATTAAACAGAAATTAATAACACCTTGAAGCTTTCCATTTGAGATGTTCTTCCTGATGCTTTCACTTTGCTGTTTGCCCATTTTAGTATATCAGCATCAGTAATTTCTTTTCCTTGGGAACCTTGGGAGTGGGATCTCAGTCTATTCAACAATTGAAGCATATTAAATCTCATCAATTGCCACAGAAGTGCTGAAAAACAACAGATATGGCTTCAATTGTGTGCTAAACAGATAACATCAATCAGAAACCACTAAAAAGACTTGATTCAGTCACACTCACCAACAATCAATTTCTTGTTACCCTGAACAATATCATTCCCTGCTAAATTTACTAAGGAAAACTTTAACTCCTTTCCGATTTTTACCACTTGATTGCAATTCTCCAATTTCCTGAATGGTAGTTTAATTGGAGGTTTCGAGGCCAGCTTCCAATTGACAGATCCTGGAGAAACTTTGTCCAGTACTTCAAGAAGTACCCATCTGCATGAGAAAGGATGTAAGTGCCCAATTCATTTGGAGATAGACACAAAGCTCATTCAAATAATCTCATACCCATTGCGAACATCTTCAAAAACATTGTTCACGTAAGAGTCAACCCCAAGACTGTTGATCCACATCCGAAAGGACCTCTCTTCTCTCGATAATAGAATATCATCACGTGATGCAGTCTGATTGAGAGTAACTTGCCTGGTGTCACTAGTTAGACCATTCCTGTGCATCATGGAACAATAGCATTCAAGTGATAAGCAGATGACCAATTCATTGGCAGCTAGCTAAGAAACTTTTAAAGTGAATATACTGCAACATGGGGAAAATACCTTAGCTAGCTTTATGATAAAAAAAATGAAAAGTTAATGCCTTTGGAGAAACAAGAAACATATTACTTACCGATGCTGGAATATTTGTGCCACAAATGCAAGATTCAAATTGGCAGAACCCTCAGTGATATCCTTAGGAGTCAAGTATCTTTTGCAATCCAACTTCTCTGCTTGTTCAAGTACCAATTTAGCCCTCTCACTAGGATCCTTTGTCTCTAATGTGGTTTCAGGGGAATGCTCTGGAGCAAGAGCTTTTAGAAGGTAAGCATATGCTTCACCGTCCTGTACAGAACTAACGTGTGTGAACATTGGAGATTGAAGTAATATTAATTAAATGAATGTAGTTTGATTCACTTTTCCCACATACGCATTTAGAAAGGGGATTTACAGCATAAGAGTGAGTCATAAATAAGCCATCTGTTGCTTAGTCAATGAAACCCAAATGCAAAGATGTTGCAAGCCAAACAGTGGATTAGCACAAGGGCAGCTTCTTTTATCAAACTGCACATAATCAATTAATTATAATGCCACTTTGTTCTATGTCATATGCACCTTCACATCTGTAGAGAAATTGCTGACGGTTTTCTTGTAGCCAGCTTTTTTCAGATGATGGTTCATCCACCGAAGTAACATCTTTTCTGGTGACAAGCTCAACACTTCATCTATATCCTGCATAATAATCAGTAAAATGAATTTTGTTCTAAGAACATGTGAATTAAATTAATAGAAGGACAAAATGTTTATTTACCTTGCTGTCATCAAACAATTCCACCAGCTGGGGTGTCTTCTTGAGATTCAGATCAGCCAAAAGTTGAATCTGATGATAAGTGCAAAAAGATATTTATATGATGAGGCAGGAGTTTAACCATAGTATGTCAAACATCAAAATGCAAAACTCAGTGCAACATTTACCTTTATGATTTGAGATATCAATCCAAGAATTAAATGAGGCTGCAAAAAAGAAGCATGTTAACCACAACTTAACTTTTAGAGAATTTCTTGAATTAAATAGAAGAAGTCACAAAGGGAAGGCGGCTGAAAACATCTGACACATGGACAAGCATATCAAAGAATAACACATACAGCAAATGAGCAAGGAAATATGAGGTGGAACCAATTAGCAGGTTATACAGCGAAGAAGGATAAAATGGTATGCAGCAAATTAGTGGTGACAATGACTAATTGACAGCATACTTTGTACCCAAACTACCTAGCACCTACAGGGCATTAAAGTATTTCAATGTAGTCCTGAATGAAAATTAGTGGTAAAAATAATTTGCATAGACTACAATGCACCATGAATTACTAAAAAGAATTTAAAGTAGGGAATGCGTTGCATACCCTTCCCTCCACCAAATCTTGTGTACCAATGTTTACAACTGTACATCCAATGGCCTTGGCAGAGTTGAGGCACAGGGTGTGATTTTCATTCCTCTCCCATGGGTTAAGAACTCTTTTCTTATTTATTGCTCTCTCATCAATGGTCCCAGGTACAGCTAAATTGATCAATTTACTGAGCAAATGATCCATAAACGAGCAAATATCAGCTATGATTCATGGGCAGTTTCTGTTCAACGAGTAAATGGATATGCACCCTTTGGTTAGCTGTAAAGACCATCTCTCACCATAGCAGAACACCGTCCCTGACAAGATCGAACAGCTGGTTGTCGGTAGGCTCGATTGGTAAATACTTCTTCATAAACGGGTCTTCACGAAGGTAGGTGTTGATGTGCGCCACATAAGACGACTTCTCCGCCTGGTTGAGATTGTGCAGCAATGTAGTGGTACTGGACTTGAGGAAAGATGATGCGGTCTTGCCACCGCCACCACCACCACCTCCGCCTTCTTTGGCGCTCACCCTTGACTGCAGATTCAGGTATTCCTACAAACACATCCCATTCCAATCAAATCAACAATGCAATGACGCTCTATTCCTCTCGTCAGTACCAACAGGAATTCAGAGAATAACCGGGTTGTACCCGTAGGAATGACTCGAACTCAATCTCCTGGTCGGCGTCAGGGTAAGACTGGGACAAGTGGGCGGCGATCTCCTCCTCGGAGATCACCTCATTGAGCCCCCTCAGCTTCTTCATCAGTCCCGGGAGGTTCTTCGTCGTGGCATGCCCTCCGGAGTCTCTCTTCAGAGATAGAAACTGCCACCCCGACAAACAAAAAAAAACACCATCAATTCCAACCCGAATGAGAGGCGAACTGCGGCTTCCTATACAACGAACTGAAGAAACCGGCGATAATTTTAGGTCACCTTGGCCTTGAGCGATCGGAGCTCCACCTGCGTGAACTGGCCCTGCAGCGACGGGTCGGAGACCACGACGCCGACGAACCCCGACATCTCCCCCCCTCCTCCTCGACCTCCCCTATCGACTGCAACAAGATCTCAGATCAAAACGGCCGCAACCAAACCCCCCTCGAAAAACAAAGAAAAAAAAAAACAGGAACGTGGAGATCGTCCGCGCCCTCGCGCGCGCCGCGTGGATGGGCGCGTGGCGGCGGCGCGAGGCGACGGGGGGAAAGGGGGATGAGGGTAGGGGTACCTTCCGAATTTCTCGCGACGAGTCGTCGTCGTCGTCGCTCCTCGCCGGAAGTGCTTTCCTTGCGGTGGGGGAAAAAGAGGAGGAAGGTTGGCAATGGCGTCGTGGCTCCTCCCAGATTTCGTGGGGGCGGGAGGGGGAGGGGGAAGTGGTGGAGACGAGGACAGGAGGTCAGGTGGGTCGGTTTCGTTTGTTTGTTTTGTTTGTTTATTCGCTGGTATGTCTCCGATTTTAGGTTTCCTCAGGGTTAAGAATTAGCACATTCGTTGTTTTCTTTTCAAAGAAAAAGAAAAGGAGAAGGAAATAGCACCTTGGCTCTACGAGGGGCTATAATGAAAGAAATAACATAGGTATGGAGTTTTTTTTTTAAAAAAACATTTTTATTGTTTTTTTCGGGCTTATTATTACCATAGCTTAAACGATTGGGACAAAGGTCTAACTTGATGTGGACTTTTAAGGGTTGTGCAAAATAGATGGTACATAATGGAAGACTTTGAATGCTTTACATTGGAAAAAGTTTCAATTGTGGGACTTTTAACAATGTGAGCCTCCGTTATCAATGTGTTTATTTGTTCCTGAAATGGAAAGAAAATTGTACATATTGGACGAGTTCTTAAATAAGAGGTCTTTTTTGAAAAAAAAAGAGGAACTTTTACATATATAGTTCTCATTATAAGATAGTACTCCCTTCATCCCAAAATGTTTGACGCCATTGACTGTTTTAAAACATGTTTGACCGTTCATCTTATTCAAAAAAAATTAAGTAATTATTAATTTTTTTCATATCATTTGATTCATCGTTAAATATACTTTAATGTATACATATAGTTTTACATATTTCACAAAAGTTTTTGAATAAGACGAACGGTCAAACATGTTTAAAAAAGTCAATAGCGTCAAACATTTAGGGAATGAGGGAGTATTTAGAATCCACTATTTTTAATATTGTAATGGTTAAATTATTGTTCGTATATTCCATTCCATTCAACCCAAAAGAACACACCTATAAAAAAAAAGGAAAAATTGGAACCATGCCATTATAAGTTTGTAAAATTTGAGATATGACATCCTGACCCACATGTCATTGACTCATGTGGGTTCTACATGTCATTGAGATACCGATGGCATATTTCAAACTTTGCAAAAGTACAATGGCATAATTCCAATTTACCCAATAAAAAAACTCCCCCTAGAAAGTAGGAGCAATGGAGCATCAACTATATGAATACAGTGAATACATTATCTAAAAATACAAATTAAAGGTCCTCCTACTTTTCCTCGAGAGGAAACTCTCTCGTGTAATTTTCTTATTCGAGTCAACCAGCTTTCGTGTGCTCATGTCCTCAAAAGGCAACCAAGAAAACCAAAATTTGTCCGGCATTTGTTCACCGGGAGCTCGAGCGGATCTTGTTGCTCACGCCGACAAATCTTGTTGCTCACACCGCTTAACGACGCGCCCTTCGCCATAATTTTTCGTGGGGTTTTTATCCCCTGCCGAAAGCGTCGTCGCCACCGGCCTCTTCTTGGCGTGTTCCGACGTGCCACTGTTCACAACCAGAACAAACCAAACACCTCTTACCTGTACAACACGTCCCCCCAATCCGTGCTCCCGCCGAACATGAACCCGTCACGCGGACACGCGTGGCGCGTGCGGTGTAGCTTGGGCACACGTACTGCACACAGCGCGCATTTATCCGCATCGCTATCAAAATATTCAGGTGATCAGGTCTCCAGGATGATTCAATGCAGAGAAGAGCTCATTCTCTAAACCGAAGTACTAGTAATCCATTATTGAATTAATCAGGTTGTGTTTAGAGTGGCCCAAAGTTTAGAACTTAGTTAAAATTGGAGGCGATGTGACTAAAAGGTTGTGTGTATAGAAAGTTAGAAGTTTTAAAAAAAACTTTGGAACTAAACACATCCGAAGTATGGCATTTTCGTGCGTGGCCGAACGGTTCGACAACGTGATGCATCGAATCGAAGACCCTGGGAAGCATCGACGAGTTCGTACGGAGCCGAGCCGACACTGGAGCTCCTCCTGTCAAGAAATGTCCTGCACTGTCGTTCCAGCGTCCGGGTTAATGCCGTTTTCCGAAAGCGCCAGATCGCCAGGCTTGCAGCGCGCCAACACACAATAACTCAAACAAGGACGGCTAAATTCCACGCACGTTATTTCCATCGGCATCCAAAGCGATAGCACGACAAACACAGCGCGCCGCGGGGGGGAAAGCTGGACGAATCCTTCGCCAGTGCGCACATCGGTTGCTTGTTATTTGGCGCGGATCCGATCGCCGGCGATGTGACGGCGTACGAGACCGATCACGCATGCCCAGGAAAACGGCGAAATCCACCGCTGTTGATAGAGAGACGTCCCCGATGGTTTTGCTTGCGAATTCTCTCGTCTCTCGCCCGGTCACATGCGACCGACGAGACGACGGGGTCTGAACGTGCTCACCGCTTTCCAAGCGTGAAAGTTTTACTCCGGTCACGTGATGACGTGAAGCCGCCAGATCTGTTGTTACTTTTGCTTGTCTCGGGCTCCTCTCGGACGTGGTCGCAGAGGAGCAGGGCCGACTATATCTTCTGAATTTGGCCCACCAGCTTGGGCCGCGAAGTCTCCCTATCCAAAACATGGGCCACGCGCGCTGCGCGAAAAGGGAGGAAGGTAACGGGCCGATGCAGCGTTGGCGGCCTGGATCGTCCGTTGCGCGGGCCGGAACATGGCCCACACGAACGGTAGGTTGGGTTGGACCGTTGGGTGGGCTGCCTGAAATCACCGCTCCGGCCTGCTTTCTGGCCCGCGTACTCGAGTTGCTTACTTGTGTTGCTATTAATTCCTCTTTAATCAGGTGAACGGAAGGAACCCACATGTTTGCAACTTTGCGTCCCTTAGCCAATCGCTGCAACTATATGTAAGTAAAGCTTTGACCACATGCATCTTGCGTGATGAATCCGCCGAGGAGTGGGAGTGGGGACCCATGATAAATTGTCCAGCTACTGCTTGCTTGCTTGCACCCTAAATTATACGGGAATCCTCAGACCTCTGATCCGCGAAGTTACCCACTCTAATATACAAGGCATAACACTGGTAAAACAAGTTTAGACAATTATACATGGAGAGGAAGTATCGGTGATGTTCGTGGTGGAGGGTGCATGACTACCACCCACTATTTAAGTCTTGGTCGCTGGTTGCCACGAATATTATATACTCACAGCTATGTTTTTAATGGGATTTTAGTATAGGAATTCTCATTGGTTTCTGTCTTTGAGTATGTATTAGGGAGTACATTTATTGATGTGCGTATGTATAGTGATGTCTATGGCCTATGGGTATATGTATTTCGTGTAATTGCAGAGAGAAAAAACAGAATGGAAATTTTGTAAGGGAAAGCGTCAGATACGGTCCCAGTGATGATCGAGGGTGTTTACAAGAAATGCAGCTGCGTTGCTCTGAACTCAAACAGGCAGTTCGATCGAAACAGGACCCTGACAGAGTGACAGAAGCTCAAACACGCACACTGACATAACACATAGCATAACATCAACTTGACCTGACAAAGCGTACGTCTAACACGGCGTTAACACAGCAAACAACCGGGACAGACAGGGCAACAATATACAAAAAAACCCTAGGGTGGAGGGGGAAGTGGTGGAGACGAGGACAGGAGGTCAGGTGGGTCGGTTTCGTTTGTTTGTTTTGTTTGTTTATTCGCTGGTATGTCTCCGATTTTAGGTTTCCTCAGGGTTAAGAATTAGCACATTCGTTGTTTTTTTCTTCAAAGAAAAAGAAAAGGAGAAGGAAATAGCACCTGGGCTCTACGAGGGGCTATAATGAAAGAAATAGCACAGATATGGAGTTTTTTTTAAAAAAAAACATTTTATTGTTTGTTTTCTTTGGGCTTATTATTACCACATCTTAAACGATTGGAACCAAGGTCTAACTTGATTTGGACTTTAAAGGGTCGTGCAAAATAGATGGTACATAATAGAAGATTTTGAATGCTTTACATTGGAAGAGGTTTCAATTGTGAGACTTTAACAATGTGAGTGTCCGTTTTACATATTATCGGTGTATTTTTCTTTTCTCAAAATTGAACAAAAATGCACATCGGTCGAGTTCCTAAATAGGAGGATTTTTTTAAAAAAAACTTTTTACATATATAGTTATCATTATAAGATGCTATTTCAAATCCATTCTTTTTAATCTTGTAATAGTTAAATTATTGTTTGTATGTTCCATTACATTGAACTCAAAAGAACACACCTATCTCCCTAGAAAGTAGGAGCAATGGAGCACCAACTATATGAATACAAATTAAAGATCCTTTTGTGAATACATTATCTAAAAATACAAATTAAAGATCATCCTACTTTTCCTCGAGAAGAAACTCTCTCGTGTAATTTTCTTATTCGAGTCAACCAGCTTTCGTGTGCTCATGTTCTCAAAAAGCAACCAAGAAGAAAACCAAAATTTGTCCGGCACCTGTTCACCCGGGGCTCGAGCGGATCTTGCTGCTCATCCCGACAAATCTTGTTGCCCTTGCCATAATTTTTCGTGGGGTTTTTATCCCCTGCCGGAAGAGTCGTCGCCACCGGCCTCTTCTTTGGCGTGTTCCGACGTGCCACTGTTCACAGATCCGTGCTCCCGCCGAACATGAACCCGTCACGCAGACACGCGTGCGCGTACCTTGGGCACACGTACTGCACACAGCGCGCATTTATCCGCAAAGCTATCGAAATATTCAGGTCTCCAGGATGATTCAATGCAGAGAAGAGCTCATTCTCTAAACCGAAGTACTAGTAATCCATTATTGAATTAATCAGGTTGTGTTTAGAGTGGCCCAAAGTTTAGAACTTAGTTAAAATTGGAGGCGATGTGACTAAAAGGTTGTGTGTATAGAAAGTTAGAAGTTTTAAAAAAAACTTTGGAACTAAACACATCCGAAGTATGGCATTTTCGTGCGTGGCCGAACGGTTCGACAACGTGATGCATCGAATCGAAGACCCTGGGAAGCATCGACGAGTTCGTACGGAGCCGAGCCGACACTGGAGCTCCTCCTGTCAAGAAATGTCCTGCACTGTCGTTCCAGCGTCCGGGTTAATGCCGTTTTCCGAAAGCGCCAGATCGCCAGGCTTGCAGCGCGCCAACACACAATAACTCAAACAAGGACGGCTAAATTCCACGCACGTTATTTCCATAAAAAAAAACATTGTTACACTATTGCAACTGCAAATGTGGAACAAAGTTGTTGCCAAGAAGGTAAAAAAATATCTACCACACAATTAATTAAAGAACAAAACATTTACTAGCATAATTAGAACAAAAGACAAGAACAGGAATTTGTTGAATGAAATGGAGGTTCCCTAACGAATCTGGTCTACTGTGCACACCCCAAAAAACTAAGGACCAGATGCAAAAAGAACAAGGCCGAACGCGCCGCGGTGCGTGGGAGCATTCGTCAGGAGGTGCAGTGGAAAGGGTATCTTAGACGCTGCAGCGGTGGAAAGAGAGCTAGTGTGTCCTCTGCATCTGGCCTATGTTCGGATCGGTATATACGTTCTCGGCAGTTCAGCTCAACTGGCACCTAGATGTAATTCAATCTATTCATGAAGATGGAATTCAATCACGCAAATGAATCTTCGTACCTCACATTAACAGACAAAAAGTTTCACATGAACAGAGACAAACATGAAATGCTCCTGTATAGTATGTGAAATTCATAGAGCAATAAATTGCATGCATGTAGAGAAACGCAATGCAAAATGCTATCAGGAATATAACAGGATGAAACAGTAGAAATAATGAAGGATTGCAAAATAGAAACACCAACAAAAGACAGCAACTCAATAATCTATCGATATTTCACCGAGGGTAATGTATTGAAGGAAAATCGCCAGACATAACAGAGCCGGCCAGACTCAACTCAAACTCAACCCTATGATGGTAAACTGTTTGCGATTAACGCCTCCGCCTATGACAATGTTTGGAGATAAACGCTTCCACCAAAAAACGAATGTCGGGAGTGTTCTCCCCTACAAGAATTATTATTGTTTTCAATGTTAAAAAGGCAAAATTCACCAGATCCCGTAAGTGCAGGACCAGGAATAAACTCTTGTTCGTCATCATTTTCTGCCAGTTTAGGCACCGCCCGAGCCGTACTTCTTTCCGAAGAAGAGGATCTGCAGCTGGTCATAGCCTGAGAGCACACCAGCACCAGCAATGGCACGGAGGATGTTGGCACCAGCACCCTTGAACAGTGACTTGGCACCCTCGTTCTTCAAGATCTGGGAGAAAGCATCCATGGAGCTCTTGTACTTGACAGCCTCTCCAGAGGTCATCATCATCCTTCTGCGGACGGTATCAATGGGGTAAGAGGCAAGACCTGCACCGTTGGTGATCAGCCACCCAAGGGCAAAGCTTGCAAAGAAATTGTCCTGCAAACCAATGAAGATGTTAAAGAACAGTTCCATAGATGGGCAAAAAACAACTAATATTGAGACAGAAATAAGAACAAACCTGGAGAGACCCAGTGAGGACAACTGGCTTCAGAGAATCATACATTCCAAAGTACAGACCACGGTAGACAATGATTCCAACACATGAGATGTTAAATCCACGGTACAACCCAGCAATGCCATCTGACTTGAGAGTCTTGCGGTAAACATCCACAAGGCCATTGAACTGCCTTTCACCTCCTCCCTTGGCAGCCTTCGCATCATTGGCCAACCTTGTCCTAGCATAGTCAAGGGAGTACACAAAAAACAGAGATGAAGCACCAGCAGCACCACCAGAGGCAAGGTTGCCACCAAACCACTTCCAGTAACCATCCTTGTCTTTCTTGAAGTTGAACAGCCTCTTGAAGTAATCCTTGAATGCAAAGTTCAAAGCCTAGGAGACAAAATCAAAAGTCATCAGAATAAGAAAAGAACTATAGTGCAATAGCAACAAAGCAAACAGAATGTAAACACACCTGAACTCTTCTTTCTTAATAAATTTTGATTGATTCAAACTTCTTAATAAGTGATAAACATGTAAGGTAAATAGAATCACTACACAGGCTACTGAACACCAAAACGTAGTGCTTTGTTCAAGTGTTTTACATAGATGTTCCAAAGTGTAATATACAAAACATAAATTTGGCTACCATCATGAAAATTGCAGGTTACCTGGGTGGGGAAGTAACGGATCACATTGGCAGTGTTTCCTCTCCACAATGAAGCAAAACCCTCATCCTTGATAGTGCGTCCGAAGCAGTCCCCAATACCCTTGTATGGCTCTGAGAGCCTACCAGCCTTGATCATTTCATCCTGGTTCTGGATAAGCAGCTTCACACGCTCAATCGGAGCAGCAGCAGTCTTTGAAACTGCGGCTGACACTCCACCCATGAGGAAATCAATCATGAAGTTTTTGCCACCTTTCTCAGCTGGAGCATTAGCAAAAATTGGAGAGGATGACATCATTGGGACGTTGATGCCACCATTGACAAGGCCCTGGGTCATGTAGCTCCTTGTGGTAAAGCGCCTGTCATAGGATGAGACAGATGGGCAGATGTTGCGAGCCCGTACACCTTCAGAAAAGCTGGAGCCAAGGTGGAACTGGCCACCGAACTTCTGAAGGACAGTCGGTTGATTAGCCTGCTCAGCCATCACCAACTAGCAACAATGTCCTGCATCATAAAAGGCAACAGTACTGGTTTAGATATCCAGGACACACCAAAGGTAAAACTAGTTACAGAACTCTAAAAAGATTTTCCATATAAACACGCAAAACTCAGTTCAACGCATATAAGGTGTGAAAATAGAGCTCCAATTATGGTGTGGGATTAACATTGAGGGTTATAAGTTTCAACTGCATAAATTCTACATAAATAAATGAAGAAATGAATTCTTAAACACCATGCTATCAGAGACCGTATATTATAAAAACCATATTTAAGTAAAAAGATGCATTGAGCGATTCACAGGAAAAATATTTGTAGTTCAGATATTTCACTCAAAAGAAATCATAGCATACGAACAGACAGTGCAGAAGAAAGATTTATTGTTGAGATATTTCATTCATTAGAAGAAATCATGGTGTACAAACAGAGGTAGTGCTTAAGAAACTAAACGGAATGAGCTAATAAACTGATATTTACCAAGAACAAAAGCCCAAAAAACTATATATAAGCATGTAATTACACAATTGTACAGTCTCTACAAAAATGCATCCAGAATGTATTAAAAATTGCAGTGGAACTCCTGATGACAAACAGTATAATGTGTTCTACACAGTAGTGCACATCACCATCACGACGCACCATGAGAACTTTAAATAGGTCGCAGAAAAGGATGGTCCCTGTCCAAGCAGGGCCGTTCCTTTTTGTGCCGAGCAAAAGGAATCGCAATTCCAGAGCACATTATTAAATTCTACCAACAGGTAATGAGAAATAGAAAACTAGCTTGCATGCAACACAGGATTATACTAGTAAATCTGTACACGTTTATAAACAAGGATGGATAGTTACTGTAATACGGTCACCGTCAGATCAAATCGAGAAACAGAGTCATGTTTGGAGGGGTTGTGTGCGTTCAGATCACGCATCCGAGGCACATGAGACGACCAGATCTAGTCAACGTCAGTGAAAATAGAGAAAAGCAGTAAAAAAAACGCAACCCTTTTGGCTGCCCCACCATCCCCACCTGACCAATGGCCTTCCGATCTACAGATTCGGAGCCAACACAAACATCCAAAGATTCTACGAGCGAAACGAAACCCAAACCCACATGATCCGCGCACAGGGGAGCCAATAACCCCCATAAACCACACAATACATGCACAAATAAAGCAGAAATGGAACAGATCTAAGCAACCGACCACCCAGTCAACAGATGAACAGGAGATCCTCCCATACCAGAGGAAGGAGGCGTCGATCTGAACCTGGAAAAGCCCAAGGCTCCTACCACTCGAACACCAACAGGCGTAACAAGTCTACGAGGAAGAAACAAGCAGATCTGCGCGAGCCACAGCCAGATCCACGGATCTATATATACATCACCGTCTCCACCGAGCACAACCCAAAAAAGGAGGACGAGAGGAGGGAGGAGGAGAGGCAAACGACGGGAGCAGCTCACCCTTCGGAAGCGGAGGCGGAGGCCGATGGCTTGCTTTCTCCTTCCTTCCCCAAGCGCGGCGGCGGAAGAGGGAGAGAGAGGAGAGAGCGAGCGTCGTGGGGGCGAGGGTTTCTTGGAGCGGCTGCGTGCCTTTTTATCTCCGCCTCCCGTGGAGAGAGAGAGAGAGAGAGAGAGAGAGGAAATGCCGTGCTGCTATTCCACGCTGGAATTTTGCGGCTCCAACCCTCGCGTACGCGTGCAGCGGCGTGGGTAAGCGATCTGGGCCGTCGGTGCGGGTCGGGGTTGGTGGATCGGCGGCTTGGCTGCGCCCGCGCGCGGGGGGTGGGGCCATGTGGGTGGTGGGCTGGTGGTGGAGTGGCTGGGTCGTTCCATGCCGGGTTCCCCGCGATATCCTCCCGATCCGCTGCGTGGAGACGCGCACCGAACGGCGCCGGGTGGGCTCACCCGGGCGGTGAGCCGCTGACGCGTCGTGGGCTCGTTGGTGCGTTGGTTTTCTCGGCCATGCGTATCAGCGTGTGGCGTGTTGGTGGCTGCACGGCGGATGGGCGCGCCTCGTTTTGTGAACATGCCACCGTGCGTTGCATGCGTGGATCGGTCAGATCGGCGAGCGCGACGCGAAGGGGCTTGGGGGCGTTGGAGCGAGGGTGTGAATGGTGGACACGGAACATGGGATGGTGCGGTGCGGAACGTGCAAGTTGGTTGCACTGTGCGGGTCGCCTCCTTTCTGGATGGTCAGCTAGGCTGTTGCGGTAGTGTTGCCCAATAATGCAAGTTTGTTTATGCACGGAGGAGGAATAATTTTCTTTCGATTTCGAGTTCCCAGCCGTCCATTCTTCGATTCAAAGGGCAATTAACATGTGCATGAACGGTGATTGTTATATGATAATCAAGTGTTGGCTAATGCTAGGTTGAGAACATCAACTTTGATGATCCATCGGGAGATTGGAAAATGGATTGAGTAGTAATTGAATGGATGTATAAGTTGAGAATGGTCTTCAAAATAATTTAATTTTGTGCCACCGAGTTAACTTTGTCTTAACAAATTACCGCCAACTTTATCTCCCTTTATAATATATCACTAACTTTGCTTTTTTTTTAATAAGATGTCATTGGGTGGATACTTCTAAACAATTTATTAAATGCCCTTCGAGATGTAGAAGGGTTGATAGTTGATTGATCGACTAGAAGATCGATAAAATATGAAAACTTTCACATGCCTTTCTAATAAAATATAGAAGTGTGTTGCATATTTCAAGGTTTTCAATTTACACTGACATTTTTCGAAAATATAGTTTATGTTTTATGCTAATATAAGTATCTTTTGTTGATGTTCTTTTATGTAAACCATCTTTCACATGCTATGCAATACACAATTATTTTCATATGCATCTATCTTTGATTCCTGCATATATTGTATGAGAAGGCTATGTATAAATTGTCAACCCTTCTGTGATTTGAAGGATATTTAAGGTTTTTTTTTAAGTATTCACCCCAATGCATATTGTAGAAAAAACTGATAGAGCCATGGTATATTATACAGAGAGGCAAATTTGATGACAAATCATTGAATTAGAGTAAACTCTAACTCGATGATATAGAATAGGCTCTCTTATGATCTTTGGCCAGACAAGTTGTAGATTTTCCATGACTAATGGCATCACAGCTCTTAATCTAGATAAGTTATTTATATTCAAGAAAGTATAGACTAGACGTCATGCTTGTCATAGATTTAGAAAAATCGTAACACCATACAGGTTGAACTTTGTTGTTGAGTTTTACCTGTCCCATGCATGATCTCTAAATTATTCTGATGCCCAAATAATATTCAGCGACCGTCGCCCTCCGGCTCCAAGTCTCCCAACACAAGCAAATGTGATTACAGGATGAAGGAAGACAATATTTGCATGAAACATTAGCCGCGATGACTAGGAAAACAGTCAAGCCTATGACTCACATCTCACGGTCTCATCCCGGTGTAGGATGGGCCTCATTTAGATGGGCTGCAATCTTTCACGTCTAAAGGATGGAAAAAGTCCAATTTGACTCCCTTAATTGTACACCGAATCTAATTCGTACCCCTTGACCAGAAAACCGGATAGGACGACTCCCCGAACTAATGAAACCAGTGCAATTTGACTCCCTCAGCGGTTTTGGAGAGCGGTTTTGCTGACGTGGCGCTGACGTGGCAGTGTTGACCCGGTCTTCGTCCCACGTGGGCCGAGCTCGTGTGCGCCCTCCGCGCCGTTGTGATACTCCTCTACCTCCATCGCCGCTAACCGAAGCGCCGCCGCCTTCCGAGGCTATCGCCGGTGGTGGAGAAGGGAAAGGGAAGAGGCGGTGCCACCGAGATCTCGCCCATCCTCCGCCGCCGAGCTCGGGAGCGTCCTCCACGCCGTCGAGCTACTCCTCTACCTCCGCCATCGCCTGCCGAAGCGCCGCCGCTGTCCGAGAAGGGAGAAGGGAGAGGCAGCGCAGCGGAAGGGGGGAAGGGGACGTGGACGACGATGACGACATGGATATGGCGAGGTGGAGCTAGAGGGGGTGGTGGACGCTCCAGCGCCCGCCTCCCGTACGCCGCTGATCTGTCTCTAGCCCCGCACGTACGCCGCTGTTGCCACTCCGGCCCCCGCTTGCCGCCGCCATCGATCCCCACGTGCGTCCGGAGGGGGGGGGAAGAGAAAAGAGAGAAGGGAGAGAGAGGGAGGAGGAAGAAGGAAAGGAGAAGGATGACATGTGGGCCCCACATGCTAGTGGGTCCCACAATATATTTTGTGTGAATAACAGATGGGTCCCACTGATTTTTTTTTTCAATTCTAAAACCATGTCAGCGCCACGTGGGACGAAGTCCGGGTCAACACTGCCACGTCAGCAAAACCGCCCTCCAAAACTGCCGAGGGAGTCAAATTGCACTGGTTTCATTAGTTCGGGGAGTCGTTCTATCCGGTTTTCTGGTTAAGGGGTATGAATTAGATTCGGCGTACAATTAAGGGAGTCAAATTGGACTTTTTCCTCTAAAGGATTGGATTCCGGCCTATCCCAATTTGGCCCAACAAAACTGGATATTTTCGTTAACTGTTTTCATGATTTCGATCTCTCGCAGTCTCGCTTGCTTTCCACCCGTCCCCTACCTGCTGCCGTAGATTGTATCGCGGAGAGAACGTTCTGTTTGTATTGGACATTTCCTTTTCAAGCGAGTTATTAGAAACTTTATTAAAAACTTTTAACTGTATCCGCATGTCCTTCGCAGACTGCATCTGAAACAAATCCATATCAGGGTCCTTTTTTACTCTATACAGGCACACCAAGGTCCTTGTAGCTTCATTTTAGCAGTGTTTTTTAGTATTTCGCTTGTCTTTGTAACATTGCAATCTGCAAACGCAACCTCCTGTTAAGCCGGATGATCGTCAGAATGAGTATTATGCAGAGGAGGAATAACTTGGAACTAATTTGGGAGTGGGCGTGTCACGTGTGCGCGTGTCTTCTGAGTTGTACGCGTTCAACAAGATTAATTTGGAGACAAGATATGAGAGGTGATTAAATCCATTTAACTAGTGTGCAATGAGCACCCTCTTCTCTTTATAAATTCTGAAACGGTTGATTTTAACAATAAAATAAACTTCTACGGTTCTACATCTGCTTTCACTGGAAACATCTAGTCATACCTAGGGCTATTTTGAGTCCTACGGAGTAGTATTAAAAAAAAGAGAAATATATAATTCCGACATGAATACAAGTGTAAAATAAATGATTGCAAAATATAAAAAACAACACATGAATAAATGTTTAATTAAACCGTAGAAAAACACATGAATCCGAAATTTTCCACAAGGTTAAAGCTCTTGCTAAGTTTCTTCAAAATCTATATAAAATGAACCATTCCATATAAAATTGTTAGTATCTGAAAAGTTTCAATCAGTGAATCAAATAGGCACATAGAAAAAAAAATCCTATATGATTTTAATGCTATGAAATTCATGCATAGAATCCTTTAATTAGCCCTAAGACATCAGTACATACAACCTCATCGTCAAGTGTACTACTCTGTAAAAATAATAAATTTCTAGCTACGAAATTAGACACATGTGTGTAAAGGTTCATATAGGTTTGTCGATAGAATTGGTCTTTTTTTTTTTAAGAACAGTGGAGTAGCTCGCAACTATCTCGCCTTGTACCTAAGACCAGATACAAACATATTATATACTACAACTACAAGGTTAGTACAACCGTTCACAAACTCTCTCGCCTTGCAGTATATATACTCCATCTAGTTTGATAATACTTTACGTTTTGAAAAAGAAAAATCAAACTTTACAATTTTTGTTTTTAAAATACGAAGACCATTCGTACAAATTGGTTTTAAGAAGTACTTCAACATCAATAAAATCATATATTTATTGATATTTTTTTTAAAACTATAGTAGAAAAGGTTATTGATATTTTTATATTTAGGCCCCCTTTCATTTAAAGGAAATTCATAAGAATTTTAGAGGATTTCATTTATATAGAAAGTTTTCCTATATAGCCCTTTGAATCAAAGGAATGGATCTTATGGAATCCTATAAAAATCCTATGGATTGCCTAATGCCATACAAGTTTTGGAGGAATTCTAACATGAGGTAAAACCTCTTGGAAACTTTCCTGCGTTTTTCCTGCGATCCAATCAAACGGTCATTCCTCTGTTTTTCTTATGTTTTGCAATCCTCTGTTTTACTCTTACATTCCTATCAAAATCCTGCGTTTTTCCTATTCCTATTAAAATCCTGCGTTTTTCCTATTTATATGTTTTCTCATTGATGTGATTTTTCCTATTTCTATGTTTTCTCATTCATGCGATTCAAAGGGACCTTATACTATAGTATAGTAGAAAATAAAGGTTGGAGTTGTTCTTTTAAGGCCGTTTCCTTATCAACCGGAGGGAGTAGCACACATCCAAGCCCACCAAAAAAACGCCCCACGCAGAAACCGGGCCCTATAAGGTTATTGCAGGCTTGCAGCTATGACAATTGACAAGAACGATCACTAAATCCTGGCCTACAAGATTCGGTGTGCGCTGAAAAGGTCAGATTTAACACTGAAGCTTCGCTCAGGTTAATCGTGCTCGAAGTTGCACAATGACGAGGTGAAAGGGGATATTGGCCAGTAGTAGCAGAGAAAGAATTGATTAGCGTACAAAACTTCTTTTCCCGGTTCGCTGGTTTTTTTTTTTTAGTGCCGGCGGGCGATGTGAGGCGGACGACTGTCGCACTGTGCTGTGTGCAGAGTAGTAGAGAGAAAATTGATTAGCGTACAAAATTGAGCAATGGCCAGTTTGCTAGTTGTACAAAATCATAAAAGGCAACAGGGCCGATGTTGCAGGAAAGATCTGAAATGTAAATGAACAGAGATAGAGGAAATTAGTGACGAATGAGACGAAGACACATCATCCATCTTTATTCATAAAATCCACAGCGACAAGAGAGGATACAAACACACAGACCAATGTATGATACAAATGAATAAGAAATAAACACGACATGCCTCACTCGGAAACGCACCCAACCCAACCACTGCTACTAGTACTACTACTCTATCGCCGGAAACGACTCGAAACGAGCCGTGTCCAAATCGGAGATCATCAACGAACCAATTCCATCCATCACCACCTCGCGCGCCTGCCTAGTGCATGATCCCACCCGCGACGAGGATGGACAGCACGGCAGAGCACGCCACGGCCAGCGCCGCCGACGCGGCGCCCCCCGCGGCCGCGCCCGCCCGTGACCGGCGCCGGCGCCGGCGGCACGCCCCCGTCCACCTGCGCCGACGCCACCGACGCGAACATCACGGCCACCGCCGCGCCACGGCGAGCAACACGGCGCCTCGAGATGCCATCGCAGGAATGACCGAGCACGGCAAGCGACGCAGAAGCACCTGGCAGGGAGGGAGAGAGAGAGAGAGAGCGGTGAAACGGTAGCGGCATGGGTAGGGGGTATATATCGAGGTGGCGCGCGATGAGCGATCGGAGGCTGCCGTCCCGGGCGCGCGGGGGCGCTTGGCGCCGTAGGCGCGACGCGTGGTGGGCCTCGCCGCGACACGTTGGGCTCGAGGGTGGCGCAGGTGGCGCGACGCGAGGCGGTCTCGGCGCGGGCACGCGACTCCCCACCCCACCCCCCCACTCCTCGGGTCTGACGACTGACGCCCACAACCCAACCGACCGGACGCCTGATTGGCGAGTCCCCTGCACGACTCGACGACCCCGGCTAAAACCGACACCATACCATTCATCAGCCACCATGCTACGCCAAGCACAAACACGTATTAATCCCGGCTAAAATTTACAGCAACACTAGTCGACGAACGATACGTTTGTAGTACTATATACCACTTGTAATTTGCGATGACTAGCAGTAGAATGGTAATTTAACGTCGAGTACGAGGCGTGTCTCCCACGCTTTTTTTGCTCGGGGGTCAAGGGTCGTTGTCGTACATGTACACGTACGTTCGTGCGCCACGCAGTGACACACACCACACCATGACGCACACAAAAAAAATTAAAAGCTGTGCACATGATGTGTAGGGAGACGTACAAGCCCGGCTACGGGCGATGCACAGGGCCACCTGCCGTATCGATCGATCGATCGATCGCACGGTGTCTACCTCCAAAGTCGTCGCGCGCGGATGCGTACGCTGACGCTTTACTGCCACGATTCCTCTCGTTGGCTCGTAGCGCGTGCGTCCGCAATGAACGTTCCAACGAGCAGCCGAGCCGACTAGTAAAAAACGTAGCGTAGTGTGTGTTGGGGTCAATCACGGTACATGCGCCCCTGTCCCGTGGAAGATGTCACGTATTTCTTTTCGCGATAGAGACAGGAGGCGATGTGAGGTGTGGCCGTGAAATGTGCCGAGCACCTGCATCCATTTCATCGGTCCTTCCTTCGCAAGAGCTGTACGCTACATTGGCTACAAAGAAAAGATAAAACAAACGTGCTGGTACACCTAAAAGTCCATTCAGTTTAGTGCTGAGTTTTCTGAACGTCTGAATATAATGCAAGAGCCGCAAAAAAGAAAAAAAAAACTCGAAGTGTCTGAACTGAGCGTGCGGCGTAAGCCGGTCGGCGCCGTCGTCGAATCGATCGATCGGTCGCACGGCGGAAGTTGCCAGGGCGAAAGGGAGGGCTCAGCTGCAGGTAGAGAGCACGTCCGTCTCAGTAGTCGGCTCGAGATTCTCAGCTTGTGGCCGTGGATGCGCACCATCTATTAGATCTTGTAACACGATGGCATGTCTCGATCGACCATACTGGAATGATCTTTAGGGGATTTTTATCACTCGTGTTTATATGCATATCATCGCCAAGCCAGACCGATAGATTAGGAGTTAGTAATTGGACATTCTGAAACTGTTCTGTCCCTCGTTTTGCCGTGATCGCCAGCGTCGATGGATGGGTCGTTGATGTTTGCGTACACTTGTCGGTAGCACAAGACTTCAGCCGAGGTAAACGGTTAAGATCGTCTACAGAATTACAGATAACTTGTCGCCATTGCAAGTTAGCTTGAAAAGTAGTTGATTCGTACAAATACACACCAAACCAGCAAGACGACAGTGCGAATAACCAGGACAATACACGAGCTTCTGGTACTAGCCTTTACATGGATACTCCTACCTCAGTGTGAACAACAGTGGTAGGGAGGCAAATCTGACGGGCAAGTTATTCTTATCTCGAACAGAAGTTAGGTTTTCTGTCATAAAACTTCTTCCGGCTATACTACTCATTCTAAATACTAGCATATATTAAGGATTTTTTTTTAAAAAAACTATAATACTAATGATAGTATATAGTTGGGAGGGTACAAGGACACATACAAAGGTTTCTGTTTTCTACTCCGTATCTCTCAGTTACCAACAAAGCAAAATCGTTGACATGGAAAAGAGAGGAGATGAGAGAGAAATATAGTTGTTTTCCATGACATCGGCCAAACAACAACTTTGGCGAGCAAAAACAACGAAAAATCAAGTGTTCTACACCGTGGTATTTAACAAGAGGCGGCCTTCGGATCCGATGGGCGATTGGATTTTTGGCAGGGAATGGATTGGTGTCGCATGAAATCGACAACAGTGCAAGCTACCATTTAGGAGTTGCACATATTCGGACTTGCTAAAAATATGTCGACAGTTTTTTGGGCTGATCTCAGTCGGCTTCTCTGTGCGTTCGATTGATCTGCACGAGTCTTCGGTTGTGCTTGCCGGACCGTTCGATTTCTTCTCAAAATCATCTCCTATAAAGTAAGGACTGCATATGCTTTTGCTTTTTAACTTTTCCAATGTAAGATTTAAATTTACACCCCACTTACATCTCACTTACACACCACTTACATATGTAATTACTATGTAATTTTAGGACTTACATATGTAATTTTAGAATTTACATTGTAAATACATTAAATTTACATATGTAATTTAGTAACTTACAATATAAATACATGCGGACTATTTTTTGCTGACTGACTTATATTTTTATATTTTTAGTTTTTTCTAAAAGAATTTAAATAAAACGGACGATTAAAGTTGGACATAAAAACTTATGGTTGTACTTATTTTAGGAGGGAGAGAGCAGTAGATTAACCTCAATTTGCTAGTTTGCTCACAAGAGGTCCTGTCTTCCCGACTGAACTGTGAACTCCCAGCACTTCGAAATTAACAATAGACTTGATTTCAAATCTGAACAAACGATGATTAGTGACCGGGAGGCAGCTGTTGGCCGCTGTCCCGGTGTCCCCTACATTCATTCACGCGCGCCCGTGCGGCACCCCACCATGAATGCATGAGACCACATGGGCGGAGAGTCGGGTTGATCGAGCTCCGCCCCAGGGATCCTCGCGGATGATTGATGATTCTTCCACCGCCGCCGAAGGGTCACAGGACTCACAGGTGCTGTCGACTGTCGTGCTGATCCGACGGCTTCCAGTAGGATTACCCATTCAGAGGACTACATGAAGGCTATGTTTAGTTCAGCGTAAAGTTTGGATTTTGGTTAAAATTGGAGATGATGTGACTGAAAAGTTATGTGTATATGACAGGTTGATGTGATGAAAAAGGACTGAAGTATGGATCTAAACACAGCCGAATATGAATTCGTGCAAACGAATCCCTAATTCGAATCGCTATCAATCGTACGCAAATAGAACCCCTAGGATCGGGTAATTCGGTACAAGCGGCAGCGGTCCTAAGAGCATCACCAACAGATCATGTATAATCTCTCCCCAAAAATTTGTTTTTAGATTTCCTAAACTGAAAATAGGTAGAAAGAAACATATCACTCCAAGAGAAAACCTAAATTTTATCCAAAAAACTAAAAGTGGGCCATTCTGTTAAAACCAGATTTTTTCCGTTTTCCTCTCTCTCTCGTGCGCTCGTGGCGCTCTCTCCGCGTGTATCGCACTCCCCCCGAAGAAAAATCTGGCGCGAAAGATTGGGGATGGCAGAAGCGCCGTCTCTCTCCCTCAAATGAAGAGAGCGAAGGATCCATGGAAGGGGTTTCTAATAAATTAGGATTCGGATAGGAGATCTGTTGGAGGTATTTCTTTCATCAAAATTCTAAAATATTAGGATTGGGAATGGAATAAAGGAACGGTTGGTGATGCTCTAACGTATGCATTTAAATCTCCGATATTTATGCAAATCAGTCTCTTCCATACCGATTCGTCACCCTTCTTAGACAGACCCTAACATTTCGGTGGGCAGCACCGCCGCCACGCATGGATCGAGCTGCTTCAACCTGACTGCGGCGGTGTGCCCCGTCGATCGACCAACAACCGCAACCATTACCTTTCCGTGTTAAAAATAATCTACAACTAAATTAGATATAACTTGATACTACGAATCTAGACGAACCTATACCAATATTTGTAATAATTGATTATGTCTAAGTTGGTGCTCCACTTATTTTTAGATGAAGTAAGAGCATCTCCAACAGAATATCTATTTGGCTCTCCAAGTTAAAATTTGGCCAAAACAGAGAAAAAATGAGCTCCAACAGACTCTCCATCCAGATGGCCAAATTGCTCCACCGGCTGACCAAATGTAGCCAGCCTCCTCCACTGGCCAAAGGTGGGTCTCACCACCACTCCTAGTCCGATCCTTCCTCTCTCTGCCGTCTGCCCACCAGCAAGGCAACAACTTGAGCGCATCGGCCGGGGGCAAACCGGAGGGCACACCGGCCACAAGCGCGTTGCCGACGTCCGGGCCACCACCCGCCGCGACTGTCGCCGTCCGGGCCACCGTCCGCCGTGGCAGTCATCATCGTCGTCACCACGCCACGGTCACGCAGAACCGTCGCCACCCCTAAAGTGCGAAACCGTGGCGCACACAGTGAGGAAGACGAATCGCAAGTCCCGACCGATTCCTCCCATGCCGCCGGCGGCGGTAATGACGAGGAGGATGACCCCGTTATTCGCGGACCTCCAGAAGCTCCCGCCGGACATCGCCCGCGACGTGGAGGCCGTTGTCGGTGCGGCCGAGGGGTTCCACGCGGACACCGCATGGGCCAGGGGCCTCCTAGAGCAGTGCGGCGCCATCTACATCACCACCGCCGCCGCCGAGCATCGCCGTGAGCTCCTTGCCTCGAGCAGCAGCAGTTGCCGTGCCATCACCTGCGCATCCACCGGCGGGTGGGTGGGGAAAGAGAATGACGTGAAGAGAAATGGAGAATGACAGAGATTGACATGTGGGACCGACTATTAAAATTGGAGAAGGTAATAGAAAGATTGTTGGAGTGAAATACAAATTTGACTATCTAATTCTTTAGCAAACTGGCTAAATAGGTATTTAGAGAGTTTATTTAGATATGTTGTTAAAGATGCTAAGTAATTCGTATCTATCACAGGCCTCAACTCCTCCTGGCCACCGCAGAGCCGCTTCACATTCGATGCCTGCAGCTCGGCAGGAGGCAAGGCCCCCGACCCACCAAGGAGGCATGGACTACAGGGCTAGCCGTGTCGATTGGAAAATCGGGCCATTGGTTTGTGCCCCGGAGCCCCGATCACGCGAAAGTGGTGGATGGCCGGATCGAAACGTTTTGGGAGATTTTTATCCCGTTGCTCTGCACTTGTGCAGATCATCAGAAGCGGCCGGAGAGCTGGGTCCTGTACTCCGAACTCTCCAAGGGGCCAAAAAAAAAAAAGAAGGCAAAACGAATGAAAAGAAAATGATTCGGATACTCAAGGGGACAGAATTTTTGTTCCACGTTAGATTAAAATCGCAAAAATCATTGGAGAGAACGTGTTGCTAGACCCATCGAGATGGAACATTGTTGATTGGCGAGCTGGCACGCATGCTAGGTAGCTAGCTAGTTCATGGGTCCCATGACACCGTTGATGCGCCATGGGCTTGAACTGGCTTTTGTGTATTTTGCAAGGCTTGCACAGCGCCAAACCAAGCTTCCTCCTATCATAGCATCAAGCTGAACAAAGTTGTTAAAGATCTTTTTGCCAGCTTCAAGCCTTCAAACATGGGGTTTGCTACAGTGTAAATATCACTTTTAAATCCTAAAGACTAAAGAGGATCACATGAAGTGGACCAATGAATTTTCAGACACACTTCGACAGCCTGCAATTTACCAGCCTTTGAACACTTCATTTCTCTAATCTAATAAAAATCTCCGCAACACCTCCTGATAACGAACGAACCCGCTATCGCTTTTAGTTTGAGCAGGGGAAAACAAAAAGGAAAACGGTGAATAGTGTGCACTGCAAATCACGCCCAAATTGCCCAAGTTATTGGTCGCCGAAGACTCGGCCAAGTGAATGACTCGTGGAAACGTACCGCAAAATCTCGTTCTAGAACAACACATGCGCGCGTTAGCTGCAAAGCCTGCAACTTAAACCGTGACCAGTTCAAAGTTCAGAGGTGAAAAGTAAACCAGACCAAACCAAAGCACACACACAACGTGGACGCCTCTGGCTGCACGAAACGGGAGAGATCACCGCGCGAAGCCGCCCGTTCACCATGCACACATGCAGGCACGTACGCGAGCCTCCACATGGCGGCCACTCGCATCCCCGAATTAGCCCCTCACTAATCCCGCTATAAATTGTCCCCGTCCCCGCGGCTCATCTCCCTCCTCAGGCAAAGCACAGCAGCGGCAGCAGCAGTAGCCATCTCTTCTTCCTCGCCTCCGTTTCCGCCGTCGCCTGCTCGGTTCCAGCTGAGACCGTGCGCGCGGCCGTCGCGCCGGCCATCGGCGCGGCGCTCGGCGCCACCGTGGTCTCGTTCTTCGCCTACTACCTGCAGTGAGCCGGGCCGGAGGAAGAGGAGGAGATGGCTACTACACCGATCCAAACACGCGCGATAATGCGGGTGCTTTGATTTGTGTCAACTTTGATGCCTCGTCTTCTTTCTTCTCTCTTTATAATGGGTTGTATTTTTGATGCGCCGGTTTGATTTCGGTGCTTAATTTCTCATATTTCATCCTCCCTATTTGAAGGGAATGGATATTGTACTATTATTCACCATTTGTTTGGATTAAATTAAGATATTGTCCCTATTGGAATTACTGGCTACGCATTTTCGTTTGATTTCACCATCATTCGGTTACACACGTTCTGACGTTCATCTTCTAGGAGACGCGCATCAATCATGACTGGCATGTTAATTTGGCAATGGCATTGCCGTATTGGCCTTCGTATTATTGCCTGTATCTGAATAAAATCGAGTTCATTTCGTACTTCAGTAATTGGATTACTGAAAGGTATATATAACTGCTAAATTTCTTTTCAGTTTTTCCATAACGCAGTAGATTAATTATTGCCATAACACTCAGAAACAAACAATTAAGCAGGACCAAATGGAACAGCCTGGAAGGGAATGATTTTCAGAAGGCCAGTGACATCAAATTGCGCTGTAATCATGCCAATATAAATCATTCTAGTTCCTTCGAACAGAATGTAATTTTAGTCCGCTTTGCAGTTGGCAAAAGACTTACAAATTCCGTTAAAACATACATAAGGGATATGTGGTGGCTTAATATCACCCGAGACAACTAAATTCCACAAGTATGTTCCTCCTTTTTTTTTTTTGTCGAACTGACAGATCAAAATAGGCCCCAGTTCATTAGATCAAGAAAATCACAAAAATCTTACTAAGCATTATTGCTAGCTCTCCTGAAACAATGCCTAAGTAAATAAAACTCTGAACAAAAGCTGTAAAGGGGGCACACGATCTGCACAAGTACAGAACTGAGCGGCCAAAAATAAGCATTGGCAATTCAGATTCAACTACTCCAGCAGCGGAAAGGAAATAAAACACAGGATACTCTGTTGCCAAAGACAAGGAGAAACATCTCACTACAACATTGACATCAGACCATCAGTCCACTTTGCCATTGGCTTATTTGCACGCACCAGAAAGAATGAAACTAATCGGAAAAAAAAAGGTTCCGACAAAGTCTCTGCGATCAGTGCGATGCTGTATCCCTTAGTGGCCAAAAAAAAACTTGCTTTCGAGTCATGTTACTTAGTGAGAGTGTAGAGCATGTGATTCAGAATGACCACCACAATTGATTCATAAGTCATATCAATGATAACAATAGACAAAGAAGCATGCTGCCATGCGCAGGATTCAGAAACAAATACACCATATATGTTCTTTCTCGTTAACCATGACAAATGTATCAGCTTGAAAGGAATGTCGCAAACTCGCAACTCATCAAGGAAACAGAAGATTAATCTAGATGATACAATTCATCTTGAAATAATGCAGAGTACAGATTACAGAAGAGCAGACAACTAAAGCAAAGAGCCACACTTCATCATAGGCAGGTGCCAAGGTCACCCATCCCCCAGCATGTAGCTGGTACCTTGGCCTTGCAAGGTCAAGAACATTATAACCAATAACATAAGGATTTTCCCACCCTTGTGAAAGAGGAAAATGATAATGGTGGCATAGGCTTGATCTCAGCCCAAGGAGGATACCTAAACTAAAGATGATGTACTACATGGAATGCTAACAGTCTGACATAACCAAAGATGAAACGAGACCTGAAAGTTTAGGAACTGGGAAGCTGAAGGCGATCAATGTGTATCCTCCTTTCAGCCAAAATGCCAATTTATAGTAATAGAAAGGCACCAATAATGGCAATGGTTATCTACTTGTTCAGAAAGAGCTATTTTAACTAGGCCAACTGTTAAGAGCTTACCAATTAGCAGATAATATTGCCGGTGAATCTTTGTCACATCCAAAAGGAAAGTGACAGGCTATTCCACTGCACCCTACAGAATTCTATTTATCAGAGGAAGGCTAACCTACCTGATAGAGGATGTCTGACGCATATTCTGTATACAGCATTACCAGTTTGCCACTTAGACCAAACCTACAAGTTAAGCACAGTGCAGCGTACTGTATATATTTATTAATAATGATAAACTCCATGCCTTCATCAGTTTTGCTCTACAGAAATGATCAGTATATATGATGCCTTCCCATCAATAGAACTACTACTCCAGATTATTTCTAGTTTATCATGGAAATCTTGTCAGAAAATTATCAAACTTCTCAGGTATCAGGATACCTGTAAAAATCTCATCCAGGCCTGTAGTCTGCGATATCTTACTTTCCCCTAGCAGGATTTGCAAGGCCTATATGGCCATACCATTTGTTGAATATATTGCTACAAAAGCATATTTTTATTTAAGGGATAAGAATCAAACTTTTAGATTGTATAAATTATGCAAAGCTAAACCTCATTGTATTCATAAGGCAAGTCTGGACAGTGGGAAAGTTCCAATTATACAGCTCACGGTTTATTAAAAGCAACAACCTTTTAAAATAAAAACCAACCTTTTAGGTCATGTCAACATTGCTAAAGACTACCTTCAAATTAGTGCTGCAGATAGGGAGAACTTATTAAAAACTTATTGATAATTCAAGTTCTACCTACAACAGTACTTACAAGGTCTCATAAAGAAAGTATCTGCATACATTTCCATCACTAATCAAGACATCACTAATCATCTTGCAAAGAAACAAAATCAGCTCAGTGAGGGGGTGATTGGATTATATTTAATCCCAATACTGTTTGCTATTTGGAAATAGGAGAGAGATTCAGTATGCAAGCTACAAAAATAGATATGACAATGTGACCAATAAGATGTAAAATAGGAGAACCTATCTAATCTTTATAGAAAAACAGTTGTCCAAATAGAAAACAAACAAATTAATTTACCATCATTTGGACATTGAATAACAAACCATTTTAAATTTACACAAATAGAAACATGTCAATACATAGAGCAATGCTGAGAATTTCAGTAGACGAAATCACATCAATTCAAAGCCATTTATTGATAAATTCTTGTGACTTTTGAAAATATATTGATCTCTTGTGAAACTCAATGTAAACTTCGACAGCTCACAAATCAAGCTAAAAAGACTCAAATTACTGATAAAAATGAGCTGTGAACTGAAAACATAAACAGACAAAGAGCTTTCCAAATGCATTCTCACCTCACTAGGTACCAATAGCTGTCTAGTGCAAGATGATAACTTGACAAAACATGATGGTTTCAAAACAGAGTTCAGCCATAAACGAGTCAGCAGGCAAATGGTATCTAGTAAAATGTTTTTACAAGCTCACTGCTCACCACAGGCACAGCAACCATGCTAAGTTGCTAACAAGTAACACAGAGCTGGTTTGTCAAAAATCCACAGGAAATAAGAAGATGCCACAAGCACTTCGATACAACATAAAGTCACTGCACTTAGCAACATTTAAAACCTTTTGCGGTTTAGCTCTGTAAGGCATTTTGTAACATTGCTTTGACTTCCATTAACATAGTGGTCATAGGAAGAGTAATCTCTACATTTGCAGGTAAAAGTCGAGACAGTAACATTACGATTTCCTTGATAGTGTAAGCATACACAAAAAAAAAAAAAAAATACTCTAGCAATGATCGACATCCAAAAGCACCCAAATTTCATAGTTCAGACTCTCATGCCTACCACCAGTGCACTTTTATTATCCGAACAATGAAACTAACCATCCTTCCTAGAGAGTTTCACCGCATCAAGATCGTAGCTACTGACCCGACAGACACCCCGAGAGCGCACGAGATGGCGACCACCCGCGTTCGGAGCAGCATGAGGTTCACATTCTTCGTGGCCTGGAGGCACAGCGTGAGCACCTGCAGCCGCCCGTTGGCCTCCATCTTCTGGAAGAAGGCGATGGGCTTGATGGCGCGGCGCAGCACCAGGGCGGCCGTGAAGGGGAACGCGAACGCCACCACCCCCTGCACGGCCGCGGCCGACCCCACGCCGACGGGCGCCGTCGCCGATGCGATCCACGCGCCCGCGGCGAGGTGCGCCCCGCCGAGGAGCGCGAGGGAGCCGCTGATCCGCTGCACGGCGGCGCGGGAGCGCGTCGAGCTCCCGCCGCGTCTCGTCCGCGAGAGGCGAGGTGTCGCGCTCCACCGTGGGCCCCTCGATCTCCTGGTGCTTCATCGACTCCGGGGACACCGGAGCAGGGTCGCCGCCGCCGCCGCCTTCCGAGGGAGCGGAGAAGTGGCGGTGCGGGTGGAGGAAGAGGAGGTGATGCGGCTTAGGGAGGAGCCTGGCCGTCTCGGCGGCGGGCTCAGGAGGCGGCGGGAGAGGTGGGAGATCGCCATGGGAGATGAGCAACTCTGCTGCGGTGCGGAGTCCGCGGCGGCGCAAAGAAGTCTACCTCTCCTCCGGTCAACCGAAGGCGTAATCCTATAATCCGCTTTCCACATAATGTCACGGCCTCCACTGCTTCCCGTTTTCCCGACCGGAAGCGGTTGGCATAGGATTCTTCGGCTGGACACGTGGCGGAGCAAGGGAAAAACGCTAGGGAGACGGGTGAGACGGAGCACATGCCGGCCACACGTTCAGCGGCCGCCGGCTGGTTCGGATTTGCCTTCCATTCCAAAGCAGAGAGCGGTTTACAGAAAACCGCCTTTCTCTTCCTCTTCTCCGTCTTCTTCCCTTTCCATTTCTCCTTTTCCTACCTCGCCTCGCCGCCCGCACCGAGCAAACTCAACCCTCGCCGCAAGAAAGAAAACAAATCGAGGAAAAAAAACCCTCGCTGCTCGCCGCCTCGCCCCGTACGCGAAGCCAGCCATGGTGGTGTACACGCAGGAGCACGTGTACCGGCACCCGTGGGACGCGTCACGCGGCGCGGCGTGGCGGAAGTTCACCGACCCGGCGTCGCGCACGGCGCTCTCCCACGTCGCCGACGTCCACACCCTCCACCGCCGCGTGGACCCGGGGGCGGGGCGGCTGCAGGCGGCGCGGTCCATCACGGTGCGGTCCCCGCCGCTCCCCTTCATCCTCCGCCGCCTCCTCCCCGCCGCGGCGTCGTCCCCGTCCGGCGCGGCGCTCTGCCACTGCGTCGAGACCTCGCTCGTCGACGCGCCGCGCCGCGCCATGGACGTCGTCGTCCGCAACGTCTCCCTCCGCGGCCTCATCGAGGTCGAGGAGCGGTCCACCTACCGGCCGCACCCGGAGCGGCCCGAGGAGTGGACGCAGTTCAGGCAGGAGACCACGATCCGGTGCCGACCGCTCTCGGCCCTCGCCGCCGTCGCCGAGAAGGTCGAGACCCGCTGCGCCGAGAGATTCCTGCAGAACAGCGCCAAGGGGAGGGAGGTCGTCGAGCGGATCTGCCGGTATCTCGAGGCCGAGGCCGCCGGTGCTGCATCCTCCGCCATCTGAGTTGGCCTGGTTTGCGCCTCCTCACTTGGCCTTCCTTGATCTGATCGGATCGAAGGATTCGCTCGATCTGTGCTGCGTGCGCGCGGCGGGACCTCGCCTCTTGGCCAGGTCCCTTGCAGTTTTCCATTTTTTTTTGTATGAAATGATGAGCTGAATCCTGAATGGAATAAAGCTTCTGGACATACACTTAATTTCTTCTTGACCGTGGAACCATGTTAACCCCAATTTGTGCCTGTTCTTGTTAAGCATATTCAGATATGCTATAACATCTCTAGTTATTATTGCGCTAATTTGATGAATTCGTTAACTCTGATCTCTGATGTTTTCATGGATTTACGACTGTGTTAATTCTTGAGGGGCCAATTTGATTGACATATAGGATACTGAAGTTGGGTGATTAGTGATTCATTGATTTTTCGTATGTTCTATCATTTTTGTTTGCTGATAAGAAAACCAACTGGGTGCTGTGGGAATGTGTTAACTGATAGATACTGGTTACTGGATTAGCTTTCTTCTTGGACAATTCTTGCAAACGTAGGTTGATGGATACTTTGTGACTGTTGTTGTCTAATTGGCTCCTCTATTTGACTATTCCTCCTCTATTATGATGTTGATTCTAGGGAAAATATAATCTTGTGCATTGGTCTCATTTTCTGTTGTTTAATCTATTGATGGATAAGTAGCTACATTGACTCATTTTTGCTTTACCACTTGAGATTGATTGAGTTAAGAAATGAGGTGAGCTAATAACCGTACCTCTAACGTGTTAGGTGATAACAATAATTGTACTGTTGTTTCAGCCTTCTTTGTTGATGTCCTGAGCAAGTTACTGTATCTAGGTTGATAAGCTGTACTGCCTGAGTTAGTTCTATCTTATTGGCTTCTGAGAAAGTTTCTTCTTTACCTGGATGTTTGAGTTTTATAAGTGATTGGCTGGGGAATTAACATTTAGTTTATTAGTTATTATAACATTTTCAGAGGGAACACATTGGAAGTATATAGATCAATACAAGTTCGGATTTACAGTTTGAAACCCATGTCACATGTTAGGATTGCTGCCATCGTGTGCTCATAGATATCTACATCTTATCCTACGGATCCAGCTTTCTTCAGAGTTTTGTTCCATTTTGGTTGATTTGAGACATGCTTGAAATGTTTAGTTCAACATCTTCCTGACATAGTTTTGTATGGAATAATGAGGCGATGGGCCACTGCTAGTTCAGAATTACTAGCTTTCATTTGTTCCTCTTCAGCATTTTTCTTTACTCCAAGCATAAGCCCTCTCACAAGACACGAGTCTTCCTCTTGGCTTCATTGTTACTGTGTTGTTGCTCATCAGTTATCACCATATTTGACTGTATTATGTGTTGTTTGAACTGTGATATGAGATCTAAACTGTTTTCCAGTATTGTTTTTCTACTGTATTCCAGTGTTGTTTGGTAGTTCCATGATTGTCATTAAATCTATGAAGAATTAATTATTTTGTTGTTTATAAACAAAAAGAATCTAGTGAAAATTGCTGGTGTTTGTTTTGTTTGAAGGTTTTAATGTATATAGTTTTCAGCACAACCCGTTTCAATACTCCTGAAGTCCTGAGAACCGAAACGTATTCTGCAGAAATGCAGATGAAAATCAGTGAAGTTTATGAATGCTGTTATTTTTGTATGTGCTTGGCAAATTGGCAATGATCCCCCAATGGCATCAGCTACGAGCCTACGAGCAGCCTCTGTTGCAAATTCTTGTAAATCTCAGTGCATCAGTTATTGTGTTGAGAGAAATGGTGCTGCAGCTGCATGTATATACATCTGTGTTGGACTTTTGGTTGGGTCCAGCTCGCTAAGCGTCACAATTCTGAATTTCTGATGGTTGTGTTGCACAGGAGCTGCTGCGTTACTGAATTGCTCTTACTCTCGATCTGCACCACTGTTTTCCCCGTTTATATGCTTGAAAATCTCGTTAGTCGCGTTCTTGCAAAATGAACATTACTCGTGTTCTCTCCAATTTGAACACTAACCCAAGCAAAGCTCGTCTCAACTCGAGCCTTCACAAAATCAGAAACAAGCTGCAAAGTTCGAAATAAGAAACAAAATGGAAAAAAAAAATCACTATCTAAACGGGCTTCTTCTAGTTAAATGGGCCGTTTTTATTCTGATACAGTTAGGCCCAGTACGCGAGCGGAGCCCTAACTCGGCGCCGCTATAAAAGCGTGACCCCGTCGCGTGCGACTAGGGTTTATCTCCTCTCGCCGCAGCCTCCCTCGGAGCCAGACAAAGGAGAGAAGCGCGAAGGCGGCGGCGGCGGCGGCGCAAGGCGAAGATGTCGGAGAAGAAGCGCGGCGCCGGCACCCGCAAGGACGAGGTGGTGACCCGCGAGTACACCATCAACCTCCACAAGCGTCTCCACGGATGGTATCGCCTCACTCTCTCGCTCCCTCCCTCCCTCTCCTCCATTTCCCTGAGCTTTGTTGCGCTTGCAGTAGATCCGCGAGCTAGATGTTGGTTTCACGAGGTGTTAGGGAGCTAGATGTTGGTTTCACGAGGTGTTAGGGATCTAGCACTTTGCTGGTGCGGAGGGTTGCTGCCTGCGAGCACTTTGTGGGCTCGTGAATGGCTGATACACCTTGTTTGGATGGATATCCTTAGACCAGCTACAGCACAGCAGGGATCATATGACCGATGGGGGTTTGATTCATGTGGATCCTTCTCTTGTATTTGATCCCACATTCCTGTTCATGTAGATCTGCGTTAGAGACCGTAGCTTCGCTTTGTAGCTATTTATTGCCATTTTATTGGGTGTTTAATCGGGTATAGTCAGGTGTCTGCCTTTATATATTGTTGTGGCTGCACACAGTTACATGCCCGGGACATGGACTCTGCTCATCGTTACATTTGTTGCTTCTCCTTGTGCTACCAAGTGTTCCATTTGGGCAGGATATTTCATAAGAGCGCACTGGCTATGTCCGTATTTTTTTTTTCTCATGTATCTTCATAATTGGATGGCATTGTACTGTGATTTGTTTGTGTTGAAGTGTTGTTTGCTGTAATGATTTGATCCATTATGCCCCGGACATAGTCAGGTATCTGTCTAAATATGGTGGTTGATACAGTTACATGCCCGGTAAATAGATGTTGCTCATCGTTACACGTGCTGCCTTTGTATGCTATCATGTGTTCCATTTGGGCACTACATTGGAAACAAGATTACATTATGAAAACACTGTTATGTATAGTTATTGGCACAGTGTGTATTACAGCAGTTCATCTGTTATGTTTGCCTTGTCATTGGTTCTGCTAATCAATTCCTGCCATTCATCTTATGCAGTTCATACTTTTTAGCACTGCATAACTAATTGTTGTTGCACATATTTCCTTTATAAAACAGCCAACTTCGGTTGTGATGTTGATTAGTTCATATTACATTTGACCTTTTAGACAAGGGGCAATTGCATATTCTTGTTCTAAGTTCTGCAATCTTGAAAACTCTTGATTTGTTGAAATAAATGTAATAATGAAATAATTCTTTCTTACAAACAGCACCTTCAAGAAGAAGGCGCCGAATGCCATCAAGGAGATCAGGAAGTTTGCACAGAAGGCCATGGGCACAACGGATGTACGCATCGACGTGAAGCTTAACAAGGCCATCTGGACGAATGGTATCCGGAGTGTCCCAAGGCGAGTCCGTGTTAGAATCGCTCGCAAGAGAAACGATGAGGAGGATGCCAAGGAGGAGCTCTACTCTCTGGTCACAGTTGCTGAGATCCCTGCAGAGGGTCTCAAGGGTTTAGGAACCAAGGTTGTTGAGGATGAGGAGTGAACTTTTGATTGTTATCTGTCTGTTAGCGCTTAGTGCATATTTCCATGATATCCAGTCACTATGCTGAGAGCAAATTTGGAAGTCTTGCTTTAGCGTTTTGTTATCTACTGTTGATGATTCAAGACAATGCATTTTCTTAGCGCTTGGAATTTTGACATGTTTGTCAACCTTTTGGGATATATACTCCATGCTATCGTGCTGTGAACAAGGATCACTCTTAAGCTTAAAAAAATGTCTGTTAGATGCTGATATGTCGGAGTGGTCTTCTTCAGGACCAACTCCACCTGCGCTAGCGCCGGCCGAGGCGACGACTGGCGGCGAGCGGTGGTTGGCTATGGAGGCGGAGCGTTGTTTATCCCCTGCACTTGCTCGTTCTGCAACAAGGCCAACCAGGTAGCTGGGCGCCTGGGCCTCACGCGTATGGGCCGAGCGAGGGATAGGATTTAGCTTTCCATCGCTTTGTGCCGTCCGATTCGAAATGAACGGTGATGCTGGATCGCACGTCCCTCTGCCGTAGAATCATCTACGTCAGAGGAGCCGCTTCCCATCCAGAGATCTGATTTGCTGAGTTTCTATGCGTGCGTGTGCTATTTTTCTTGATGGTGAGTGAACAGTCGAGACGGGTCACCAAGTTCCATGTTAGGGCGCCTCACTTTTAACGGAGAATATAAGAAGGAACTTCATGACAAACTTATATAAGCAAAAGTAGGAACATGTTATTGTAATTTCATTCTCAAAGTTTAGCTTCTTTTGAAATAAATTATATAGCTCCAAGGGCAGTTCTCAATGGTACAAGCTGTTGTGCCCGGCTAAAAAATACAAGTTGTTGTCAAAAAAATCAAAGTGCATCCTAAGACATGCTCCCCGTCGGCAGGAAGAAAATTCTGGACGGATATGTGGTGTACCAGAATTTGCTATGCTCATTAGCAACAACTTACCTGCGACAATAGGAGGAACTATGAGATCTCAGAGTTACACTATAGATAGTGAGATCAAACACCGAGTAATAAATTATGGGTAGGACATAAAATGAATAACAGATCAGAGCTTTCTAAATTTGAATAAATAAAGGGTAACATGGAAGTATATCTTGTGATAGCACTGTTGAAAATGAAACAATGGAGAAAGCAGATTTGACCCTTAATGCAACTCTGTTAAGACTTTTTTTTTCCCAAAACAGGACAGAAGAACTTGGTGTAAATTAGCAATAATGCATGGTAATGATAGACCGCCATACTACATTTCACAGACAATGGCACTTGGAAGGCAAACCAACAGATTCCATAAAATGAATTTTAAGTATGGTAGACATTCACAACATGTAACAAAAAAAAAATCTCACGGCCCTTCGTGTATATATAACATGGAATTCAATCACCTTCTACGTATGTGGAATGCTAAAATAATGACGTTAAAATTTCTGACAAATTTAAGATGTGATTCAGACTAAAGTAGACAACAGCAATTGCCTAGCTAGCTCCCAAGGCAATAAAGGGATTCCTAAAACTATATCTATCAGTCCCAAATCATGCCAGTGATCAAAGTATCTTGAAACTAATGGTCATAAACTAATGCAATCATGCTGTCTTCAAAGAATACTATTGTAGGAGTAAAACTGATAATTATCCTGCAGTTTTGCAAGTATAGCTATTACCCTAGAAATATCAGACAATAAAGGAATGGACTTCATCAGATATACAAATCTTAGGGTAATGCATTTGAATATTTACATTGTGAGTCAACTGGATGAATTGTTAGAGCAAAAACACATGGAAGTATTTATCAGCAAATTACTGTACGCTGTGGAGAGCATTGTTGTCGTTTTCTTAATATTTGGAACAGTGTTAAGTGTTAATTATAGCATATCAACGTAGGCAAAACAACTAAGTGTGTTACTAAGCATGGGTCTGCATCTTATTAGACGCCTAGACGGTTAGCTCATCTGGTACGAATGTAGTAGAAGGGCTCAGTCATCATAGTAAATCATTGATCCTACCAAAATACTACTAGTACCAAGTACCAACTATGATTCATTACCCACCCTATATTGCACTCTTTCAGCAGTAACACGGGCAAGGAATACTCATAACATCTACTAAAGCCAGGCAAAAAATGATGTCACA
The DNA here is from genome assembly GCA_009805545.1 of Oryza longistaminata. Lineage (NCBI taxonomy): Eukaryota > Viridiplantae > Streptophyta > Magnoliopsida > Poales > Poaceae > Oryza > Oryza longistaminata. Next base: position 37,157,626 of record CM020179.1, on the reverse strand, counting down.
TAACCTATAGATTGGTTGTCAGTAGGAAACTGTGCTTGTAACATGGCAAAATCACAGCTAATCACGCAACATATCACCAAAGTTGTCGTTCTACAAGTAGAACTCTCAATCGGAAACAAGTACAAAATAATGAAATCAAGTACTCCAAAATTTAATCATAATAAAAGAGGAAACATTGAAATACACAATTACATATACCTACGGATCGGATCAGAAGTAGATTGCCATCTGAACCCCCTTCTCCACGAATCCGCACTTGGCATAGTACGCGCGCAGCTCGGGCGTGCAGTCGAGGATGACCTTGTAGCATCCGGCCTCCTTGGCGATCTCCACGAGGCGACGCACGACGCGGATCCCGAGCCCGCGGCCGCGCGCGGCGGCGTCGACCACGACGTCCTCCACGTGCCCCACCTTCCCGCCGCCGCGCAGGAACTTGCGCTCCACGAAGAGGCACCCCGTGGCGAGGATCCGCCTCTCCGGGGCGGCGGGGTCCTCGGCCACGAGGATGACGTGGTCGTCGCCGAGGGCCGCGAGGTCCGCGAAGCACGCGGCGAACTCGGACGCGGTGAGGTCCGGGCAGGCGGAGAGCTGCGAGAGGAGGGCCACGAATCCCTTCTCGTGGTCTGTCGCCTGCAGGCGACGGATTTGGACGGAACAGCCGGTCTCCGCGACGGCGGCGGCGGCGGAGGGCTCCGGCGAGGTGGATGCCATTTGAGATCGGGAGCTTGTTGGGCTTTGGCCTTCGCAACTCACAAGTGACACTCCGTACTAGAACGGGCCACACGGGCTGTTGGATTCGACTTTAACAAACTTGCTAGTTCAACATGGGCCTTGTTTAGTTTCAAAGTTTTTCGTCAAACTTCCAACTTTTCCATCAAACTTCCAACTTTTCCATCACATCAAAACTTTCCTACACACATAAACTTTCAACTTTTCCATCACATCATTCCAATTTCAACCAAACTTTCAATTTTGGCGTGAACTAAACACACCCATGCTCACACAATATTCAGGCCCCTTTTTAAATCACATGAATAAAAAAAAGAATAATAGGGAAAAATAGAATTCTGGCATAAATACAAGTATAAGGACTATGGGCCCCTTTGAAACATATGATTAAATAAATAAATAAATAAATAGAAAAAATACAAGAATATGATAGGAATTCACGTGTAAAACAGATGAATGTAAAATCATAGGAAATGTATAGGAATATGTGTTTGAATGGGGTATAGAAAAACACAAGAATAGAATTTGGACCCACTTTCTATTTCTAATAACTAACACAAATTATATCCATTAATTGCTTGTTCTCCTGCAGTGGAGAAAGAGATTAGGAGTTTGATTGCCTCGAGCCTATGCAAAGCAAGTGAAAAATGAGCTCATATTGGATGGAAAGTTTTCTGTGTTTCTCTCATAGAATCAGCAACGAAGGATTATTTCCTTCACTTTTCCTATGACCAATTCCTAGAAATCAAAGGCTGCTACAGTGAATGAATCCATAGGAACCCACATCCTCCGTTTTTCCTTCGTTGCTCCTTTGTTTCGAAGGAGCCCTAAAACAGGAAAACACAAGAATTTGAGTAGAGATAAAGACTCAAAGGATTTTTTTTCTTCCATGAGGTTCTACCTCATGTTAAAGATTTCCTCTAAAACTTGAATGGGAATAGGCATTTCATAGGGATTTTATAGAATTTCATAGGATTAATTTTTTTGATTCAAAGGGCTATATAGAAAAAAATTCCTATAGGAATGAAATCCTCTAAAATTACTATGAATTTCCTTTGAATCAAATGGGGCTCATACTTTTTCACAGTTGTAGTTTTCAAGCTTCTTCAAACGGTTTAGATTTTCATTTGTATTTTCAGAAGATGTAGTTATATAATACAGGAAATGAACTAAAGCTAGGAACTGAAAAACTTAACTTTTTTAGATTTTTATAGGCTAGCTACCAATAAGTTATTTCTTGAATCCTAAGTTTCCCAAATGACAAACCATTACTCCCCTTGATACAATGTTTGGTCGGATTAATATTTAGATCTCTGTGAAAGATTACGATTTAGATTAGCGTTGTAACTTTTTGTTTTTCGCCGGGCCGCGTTGTAACTTAGATAATAAGTGCAGAAAACATTTACTCCTGCAGACTGGCAAGTCATAATACCTTGTGTCATGAGCCCATGATATACGATTATATGTGGAATTCCAGTAAAAGAGTCCAAGTTAATTTCTAGAATGGTTAAATGATTTGTTACAGTAGCTTGAAAAGAAGATACAGGTCAAAAGATTTTGCATGTTCAAGGAAAAAGGGGGTGAAATGATCTAGATATTGCATACCCCTCCGTAGTTGGCTAGATCACATGTCCCATTCGTTCATTCAGTCAACTGAAAATAAAGTTAGGATTACACCTACTACAATACAACAAAATACCGAAGACTAATTAATACATGGTCCTCCATAATAATTAGCAGCATTTCTCTTAACCTCTCCTTGATGCAACTGTGATGCACTTTTAGTTCGTTCAACGGAGCATTATTATTGGTCAATAGTGAATGGATCGATATGCGAAACTTGAACGGCAATTTACATCGTTTCTGGATATGTTTTCTAGCTTGTACGAAGTGGTCACTGGACAAATTTACAACTATCTGACTGCATGTTTCATTTTCATGACATCAAACTGATTTCCGTTTCCCTAAACCATATATTCATATCACTACTCACTGATTACAGATTAGAGAGGTTAATAATTGTATATTCCTATTCGCCCCCAGAAGACGTTACTGCATGACAGCACGCTACAACCATTTTCTTTTCGTCTATTCGGCAGTGACGTCAACGAATCCACGTGGACCTGTAAATGAACCATTTTGATTCTGAACTGTTCTGAGAAGAAGATTAGATTCAATACTGCGATACCCCAATGAGAACGTCAGCCATGATAGTGAGGACTTGACGAATGGGAATCTCTGAACACAAAGTGCATCGCCCTAGTCTAAACTGGAATATACAAGTCAATAGAAGATGGTTGGCAATGGAGAACAGAAACTTTTCCTAGAGCTGCTGGGATATACTATACAAACCATGAACATATCAGATGCCATGAACATGAAAGGGTATCTCTATTATCATGTAATAGGGTGGTACTATTGTATTCACTAATTAGCTCGGCTAGCTGCTGAAGATTCTGTTTGTGTTTTTCTTGATAAACATGTTATAAATACATACTACACTGAATAGTAAGCATTTTCGAAAGATTAGATCGGTATATTTTAAACAACACCTATCACTAAAATAAAGTTGTTAATACGAGCATTCATATTTAGTTCACCGAATAAAATGTTTTCATCGTAAAAGCCTAACCAGTTAAGCTACGAGTCTACTCTCACTTGGTCTGCTTGTGTTTTGGTAGAGAAACGGGGGTTCAGAAACGGTTTCGAGATGACGAGGTCTGAAGAAGCGGCGGGAATCCGGAACTGGACGGCGGTGATCCCTCCCTATCAGCGGCCCCGCGCCCGCGCGCGTGCTGTCTCGCTCGACGCATTCCAAGTCGGCGATTTCCCCAAATTTTCCAAGTCCACCCCACCACCGAGCTCGTCTCTCTCTCGCTCGCTCGCCTCGGCTCGGCCCCCCGTGCCACCCGCTGCCGATAACGTGACCCACGCCTTTTCACAACTACCCCCGCGACGCGGATCGGACGGCTCAGATGCAGCGCCGCGACGATTCGTGCGGCGCGATGCGGACCGAGCGAGAGAGGAGGAGACGGCAGCGCCTTTAATACCGTCGTCACCGATCGGCTTCCGTTTTTGCTCGCACACGCTGCGCAGCGGCAAAGTCGCGGGAATCTTCGTGGGCTGCTCCGAGCGGCGACGGCGACGGCGACGGGGACGGGGCGGCGGTATCTCGCGCGGGGGTCAACACAGCTAGATCTCTCTCTGCTGCGTGTATAGAAGGGCGGTTGCTGGTGGGAGGAGGAGGAGGAGGAGGTTGAGAGAGGTATGCCCATGGAGCACGGGAGGAGGCAGGGGGTGGTGGCGATAGAGTGCGTGGCGGGCGGGTCGAGGGCGGAGGAGTGGGGGCCAGGGAGCAGCGAGACGGTGCAGACGGGCGACGTGGTGGAGGAGCTCCTCATCGGGGTCGGCGGCCGCGGGGGCCCCGCGGCGCACGCCGCTTCAAGGGCGGGCGCGCCGCCGTGCAGAGGCTCCTCCACTCGGCGTACAAGCGCGGGGACACGTCCGTCGAGGTGAGCGTGCGGCGGCCCGCGCACGCGCAGCAGCTGGTGCCACCAGCGGGAGCTTCTGCCCTCCCCCGCCGCGGGGGCGGGACGACACCGACGGCGAGGATGCAGGCCTGCATCGTGCCGCAGGAGGCCGCGGTCGGGGCGGCGGCGCGATGATGGCCGTCGTGGGCCGCAGCCGCCAGTACGTGCTCCGCTCGATCCGTGACCCAAACTACGCCGTCGGCTTCGTCGACCGCATGGAGAGCGAGTGCATCGCCATTCGAGGTACGTTCATACGCCATGTCGTTCCTCCTCATCACGATGCAAACTACTACGGAGAATTAGATTTTTTTTTTTCGCTGAATTTTTTGATCCATGTCCGTCCGTACAACCACTTTCCTTCGGTTTGTGCAAGCTCTAGACCAACCAAGAAAAGTAAAAGTCCGCGACTGAGCTTTCGTTACATGCCATGTTGGACTTTAATTAAAAACAGACAAAGTAGGAGGATAGGGCTCGTGTGCCTTCTGCATACGACTTTTGTGCACAAGTTAACAAGTAGATGGTGGTAGCTTGATAGGTGACACCTTCTTTATCGTTTTCTCTCTCGCGAGAGGAGATCTTTTTGGCGTGATCGATCACGGTATCGTTTTCGATTGGCATATACTTGGATCAGTGCTGATTGATAATCAGAAATCTGCCATCTTGTGGTTGCAATACATGGTGTGATTGCTCAGTCTGGGGATATGATCAGAATATCCTAGGTTTGATGTATGACAGAGTCAGGATTGCAAGAGCTGGTGATAACATTGTTGTTGGTGTTGGGGGGTGGAGGGCAGCTGGTTTGTCTGGGAAATTTGAAGTTTCTAGAGTAGCTTGGCTTGCACAAATTAATAATATGGCCATCCATTAGTCCAGGTTTTTTGAACGAATTCCATTAGGTTATTCATGGCTACAATGTTTGTTTGATTGTTTGTTGAACATAGGCTTTGCTAGAACACTACTCTATTTAACGATCCTAATTGCTTCTTCCGTGTGCAAGCTGCGAAAGTCACGGTTGAACACTTTTGAGCTATCATGGAAGAATCCACAGTAGCCTATGGCAGATTACTGGTACTGCAAACCACGCAACTACAGCAATAACAAAATCATAAGATAGCCCGGCGAAAAAAAATCATAAGATAAGATATTTATTAAGCGAGTTAAAAACCTGGGTAGTTTGCATTTGATGGGTGTTCTGCTTCCACAAGTAAAACAAACACGTCAGTTTCAGATAAGAAAAACACCAAGTTGCTGTAGTCTAAGCTCAAGTTGCATACTTCCAGGCAACAGACACGGCGGTGCACGTTGTTTGGAATCTGCATTTTGATTTCTTTATACAGAACGCCACTTGGTGGTGATGATAATTGAATCTTCCCTCCCCTGACTCGAAAAAAACTTGTCGCTAAATTCCAATGCGATTCAGATTCCCTGGTTGACTTTACTTCCTCAGTCATCTTCCAGTGAGTTTTTTTCTTCTTCAAATTTCTTATTGCCGCTCGTAAAACAGTGAGCAAAGATCATGCAGAACTGCATAGAATGCAGCATCTTCTTTTTTTCTTTTTGAGTTTCTGATCTGAACCTGAGAATTGATCGGCATTTTTCTTTTTTCTGTTTTTTTACGGTGACGTCCAGGGTCGAGGAGTTCGAGGGTGGTGTGTGCCCTGAGCAAGGCGCAGCTGCAGGACGGCTACGTGGCCTACCCGTGGGAGAAGAAGATGAGGGAGGCGCTCCCGATCCCTAACTCCAGCAGCTTCCTCTCCATGCTCGTCCTCCCCACTGCGCTCGACCGCGCCGCCTCCCGCTACAACTCCGTCGAGGACACCCTCGCCCGCGCCAACGCCTGGATCCTCTCCTCGCAGGCGTCCGGCGTGCCCATCTCCTTCCTCAACGTCCAGACCGAGGCCCTCCTCACCAAGGTTCCTCAAACAGCGATCAAACTTGCCTAGAGTAAATGTTTTAGTACTCCTCGTAGGTGTTGGCGTGACATGCATATCTTGCATGGTGATGGTGGTGCAGATCTCCGGCGAGACGGCCTCCGCGACGGTCAACTCGGGATCACTGGCCGACCTCACGAACCTCGCCAACGCCAGCCTTTACGGGTTCGAGGACTACCACGGCGTGGACATCGGCGTGGTGAAGGCGGTGCGCGTCTGGTACACCGCCGCCGCCGGAGAGATGCCAGTGGAGATCACCCTCGAGGCCGGCGACACCAAGCTCGGCTTCGCCATTAGCCGCACCGAGGAGGTAGTACACCTTTGCCGTTATGCCATTCATTGCATCTTGTTAACTCGTCCTTGATCCTGCTCGTGTCTGATCGATTGTGTGGATCGCTCGCGAACGAGCAGGGATTCATCTACATCTCGTCCGTCATGGAGGACGACAGCGGCTTCCTGGCGCCGTCGACGAGGTCGGGGCTGCGCGACCTCTACCGGGAGGCGAAGCGCGCGTCGAAGCTGCTGGTGATCTCCAGGGTGTCCGGGCAAAAGGTCCTCCCGTGGATGGTGTCCACGTCGGGCGCCATCCGGTGCTTCGACACCGTCTCGCTCAGCCAGAAGCTGTCGCTGCACCGGCACGCCCTGCGCCCGATCCTGCTCCACCTGCTCATGTGGGAAGGCAAGTCGGCCGACGCGCCGGCTCGCCCGCACGAGCCCCGCCTGCCACCTCAGCCGGCGCGTACCGGAGTTCGCCGCCGGCCTTGTGCGGCAGGACTCGTTCGGCGGCGGCGGCGACCTGCCACGGCAGGACTCGTTCGCCATCGGCGAGCTGCGGCGGCAGGGCTCGTATGGCGTCGAGCTGGTGCGGACAGACTCGTTCGGCGTCGAGCTGGTGAGGCAGGACTCGTTCGCGTGCACCGAGCAGCCGCCGGTGCGGAGAGGAGACCTGCAGGGGAGGGACACTGCAGGGGATACATCCTTCAGGTTCCATAATTTCTCGTTGCCCAACAACTGGGTGTGAATGTGCGATTGAAATTGAACACCAAGGGACAAGTCTCACTGGTTGCTGTACATATGTATACTTCGATGGGGTGGCTTTGTGCTCATACAGACTGTGGAGTACAATTTGTAGTGTGATAGAGCTTACGTAGAGTATAATTTTGGCCGGTGAATAGTCTTGCTGTTTCAGCGATACTTAGTTCGAACACTGTTGATTGTGTTGGGAGGAGAATAACAGTTTCATGTTTGATTTCAAGTATGAAATTCATTGCCATGGATTGCAAAGCCCATATCTTTCAAACACCTCGTTTGGAAGTTCAACGATACTACGTATATACTTTATTTGCACGATTACTAATACCAATTTGGCACATTCAAGAGAGACAACCTATCTTCATTCAAACATTCCATTTGGAAGTTCTTTTTTTCTCAAATGCACTGGAGAATTGTGTTTCATTTCACTAAGAAGAAATAAATATTTACAATTACAAAGAAGGGATTCCTTTGATCAAAGAATCCCTCCTACTAAGAACACATCCCAAAACGGATCACCCACATGTGAGGCCCGTCCAACACCCCGTTCGGAAGTTAAAGAGTAAATATTTTATTTGCACAATTGATACTGGTTTAGTACATTTGAAGAGAGACAATCTATCTTAACAAGAGGTTTGAAGCATGGACATGTACGGGCTGTGCAGAGAACAACCCAACAGTTTTCAGTATGTGAGCCTCCAGGAATGAAGATACATATCAGCTTGGACTGTTGTTCCGTTTGCTGATCATATGAATTGTAAGGTTAACGAGAAATCTGCACTGTCTAGAATCCATTCTTTCCTTTCAGATTGATCACTGATAGTTCCTGTTCGACGTAGTCGCCAGCGCAGATTGGTGGATAACCATGAGCATCGGATGCTTCAGTGAAGTGGCCCAATGGCTTAAGGGTTGCATCAGAAGCAATGTGTGCAAACAGCTATTTAGATAAATAGGCAAATGGGTAAGTCAATAGTTCACCAGAGCAAGTAAGATTAAATTGCTGGAAGTGCCTTATGAAGTAAATCACATCGAGAAGGAGCGGTTAGCACTTACGGTTGATGAAACCCTCCACAAGCTTCTATTTTGCTCTCTTGCTAATGCTATAGCCTCTAGTGTTCTCTTGGTTACCACTACCTCATGCATTCCAGCTAAACACTCCCCACCAGTAAGCCATTCCAGCTGCAGTTAAAGAACATAAAGTAATTCAATTGGCGAGATGCTTTACTTGCTTGTGTGTTGGTTCATCACATCCAAGTTGTCAGAAATAAGCCCCATCTTTCACTAGCTTACACTCCCGGTTTTCTAGTGTTGATGTTTCAAAAAAGGCTCGAAATACAAAAACAAAGTTTGATTCTATGATGACAACAATATCAATTTCATGGAAAACCAGAATTTAGAGATCAGAACAGAAACCAATATGCATAAATATGCCCTTCATGCGTGAATATGAACTAATTAAGATACTTGCAGTAAAACTGGCAAAGCTAACCTGTTTCCCTGATTGAATTAGAAGACAGCCAACAGGGACCTTAACTTCCATCTTTTTGCCGTTCCTTAGCCAGATGTTCAGGCCTGGAAATCTACTTCGACCATGTATGGTCAGGAAATTGAGATCATAATGGAACCCAGCAAAAACAGTGCCCTCAGAACCATGCCGCTCAAGGTCACTTCCAGTTGGTGCTAGGAGGTGTGGTCCCTATGAAAAACACACAAATAATCGACCGATGTCAACAGGATGAATGCAGAATGGACCTGAATAATGCATTAAAATGCAGCGTTCATTACATAATTACAAAAACAACTCAATTTCTGTGAACCAACAGAGATATTTTTAGCTAAGTAAACATAATGCTGGGACCTGGCACTGTTTACTTGCACCCCGAGTAGATTAACAAATTACAACTGGATATTACAGATTGTTACAGCACTACCTCCTTCATCAAAGAGGTAAATGCATCCTTTGGCAATCCAAATCCAACTGCAGCCATCTCAGCAACAACCTACGAAATGACACAGCTGCTTGTATATGATACAGCAACACAAAACAGAAAACAAAGGTAGAGCATGATCGGTATACCTCAATTGCAGAAATCATTTTAGAACCCCAGGAATCCATGGTCTCTTTCCATTCAGGCAATCCATCAGGGATAACAGGTTCCGAATTCAGCTCCTAAACAAGGTTTCTCACAGTCAATATAGAACATAGAGACAAACACTCACAATATACATATTTTTTCAGATATCCACACCAAATTGAAAGGATCAAGCAAACAGTCTCAACCTTAAAACGGGTACTCGCTGGGCGAGGACCCACTCTCCACATATACCGCCATTTCGGGTCTGGACCCTTAGGAGTGGCTGGCTGAAACTCCTCAGGCATACTCTTGATCTTGTCTTGCATCTCCTTGTCGACAAGACTGCGAGGTACCTCCACGCCTTCAGGTGTCACACCAACCTTAACATTTGAAACGGAAATGAAACCAGCATTACAATGGGGGACAGAATTCTCATGACGATTTCACAATGCAGAGAAGATGATCTAACAAGAAGGGTACTTTTAGTGATCCCGCCTAATAAGGACGGACTTAGGAACCAAATTTAGCCCAAACCCTCGCCCTTCGATCCCACAAAAAATTTTGATTACCTGATAGTGGAGGTTGGGGCGCTCCTGGAGGCGCTTGGAGTCGGCGGATCGGGCGAAGTATCGCTCGACGACGTCGAGGAAGCGGTCGTTGTCGGCGGCGGGGCAGCGCGGGTCCTTCACCAGCAGCGCCCCCGTGTCCCGCAGGCTGGCGCTCACCGTCGCGCACAGCGCGCGCACCGCCTCCTCCTCCTCCCCCCACGCGCGCCCGCGCAGGGACGGTGCGCTCGAGGTACGCGCGAGGTCGCACCACGGGGAGGTCCATCGGCGGCTGCTGCTGCTGCGCGCGCGGAGAGAGAGAGAGGCCGAATCAAGACGTATCGCGACAGGATCGGAATGGGGGATCGGCGGTTTTAAGTAGTGCGAGTGGGAGAAGTGGGAACACAGCTAGCGAGCGAGACAAGAGGGACGATGCGTGAAGCGAGCGAGCAGTAATCCGCGAGAGGGAGAGACGGAAACGCAAACCGGGGGGCGCGCCTGGATAAAAATATTCTCCCAGCCCCCCGCGGTGTGGTTCAGCCACGTCGCTGACACGAGCAGCAGTGGCAAAAGAAAGAGAAATCGGTTCGTTGTTTTTTGGGGGGATTTTAGCGGAAGGCGAGGACGAACCGCACGCCGCAGACCAGCAACAATCGGCCTCCCCTCCTCCCATACGCCGGGAAGACGGCAAGGGCCCAGATCGCGCAAGATCGTCTGCCGCGGAGCAGTGGGGCAACCACCCGCCCTCGCCGGCGCTTCGTGCGCCGGTCGACCGACGAAGAAGCGAGGGGAAGAGGGGAAGGGAATCAGCGATTAGGATTTAGGACCACTGGACTGGTGTGGGCTGATATACGCTCTAGTGGGCTGTTTTCGTTTTCTCGGCTCATTCCTCAACACGGCTAGACGGAAGAAACAAATGAAAGAAAGTCTGTCATTCGTACCTCGATTATAGTTCGAGTATGTTCCTCCTTCAAACTGAGAGAAAAAAATAGATACGCAAATATATGGTAAAATAGCACCTTGTTTATACATATGAAAGCAAGTGAAGAGCAGACAAAAAGCGTACCGTAAGAGGCAGTGCAGGCAAAAAAAAAAAAGAGCAGGAATTGGGGCACGACCACGTAGGAGAGGGGGAGGGGCAACCTCGCGCGTCATGTGTGTGGTGACTTTAGGTCACGACCAAGACTGGGGATTAACGGAAAACTCATTTTCCGTCTATCCTGGAAAATGAGTCCGAACACAAAATGCACGTCTTTTGATGAATAATATTTCTTTATCCAAAATTGTCCTGTCTTGCTACAAGCTTTTGGCCGGTTTATATAGTCCGTAGCCGTACATGTGAGATTACAATCTTGTCCTCATTGGGCCCTTGTGAGTTTACAATTATACCCTTGCCATGTCAGCAACTTTAGGGGCATTTTGGTACATTTGGGATGCCATTATAGTCTTTTGGTGCCAGCTAGCCGGAGTGGTTGAGAGTGGTCCCATGGAATCTTCTCTTGGCATCTTTATTGCTGGAGTAGTATTTTCCATTTCGGGTAGTCTTTTCCACCTTGAATATTCGACCACTCTTTTCCACTTGCTCAGTCCTTGATATTTTACCTGTCACTAGTTAGAAATGCACTCAAAAGAGATGATTTAGCTTAGTAACATAAACTTGTTTGAATAGTACTTTCCAACTCGAATAGCATTTTACTATTTTCTGCACTTGAATGGTGTTTTGCCATTTCTCTACTCAAATAGTAATTTACCATTTTGCCGCTTAAATGGTATTTTACCATCCGAACACTTAGAAAAACTCAACACCTTTTTCTCTATAGTGTTTTGGCGACATTGAAAATGTAAACTAGATTGAACACATCATTAGATCTACGCATGTAAACTAAGCAGTAAAACATGAACAGATGAAATATGCGCAACATGTCGAACACGTACCGAGGTGGCAGAAAGACCGGTTGCTCGGCAGGAACTACTCGCGGTTGCAAGCGTCGACGAAGACGCGAAGCACGCGAGCGGAGAGGAAGGCGAGCCGTTGCGGACGAACAGGGAGCAGTCACGCGAAGCGCTTCCCAAAAACCTTATTATCGCCTTCTCCAGGTGCAGGACGTCGAAGGCAGAGGTTCCGGAGACCTGCTCTCCCGATCGCCGGTGCCGAATACGAAAGGATGGTGGTGGCCCCCTACTACAACAATGTGAGAGGGACTATAGTGTTTTGGCCGAATACGAAAGGATGGTGGTGGCCCCCTGCTACAACAATGTGAGAAGAAGGGACAGGATGCGCATGTGTGGATATAGCGTTGCGGTTGGGGGAGGTGATGCGCCCATTGAGGGCCACCTAGGTGTTGGTTGCGGAGAAACGCGGCCTCATGTGTCACAAGAGAGGGAGAGTCTTTCACCGTGAGGGATACCATAATATAGTTGCTCTTACAAAAGTCTTATCATATGCTGACAGGTAGGGTCCACTATAGGCCCCTAGTGGCCTCTATTGGATCTTGCTTCTCACGAGGCGAGTCTACCTCAGTCGTATGCCCTCTGCGTCGACTTGGGTACGGACGCTGATGACTTGAGTCGTATGCCCTTTGCGTCGACTTGGGTACGGACGCTGATGACTTGAGTAGGTGACTGGGACGCTGATGACATCTACCGGTCCCACCTATCGGCTTTAGAGAGATGTGTGTGTCGGGTTGTGGTGGGCCCAGCCAAATGATATGATAATCAACCACATTATCTGACAGCCCACGTTCTCAACTTTCTAGGGGTAATTATGGCCAATTCTACAGTAGCATGTCGCCTCTCATACGCAAAGAGAGGGCAGCTGCGCGACGTGAAGCATCGAAGGTTCGCACCCCATCGTATTTATGGCATAGTAGGGGCCCAAGCAGCCACATGGCTCGGGACTCGTCTAGTTTAAAACAAGAAACCAAGTTCCCGGTCCCACCTTTCGCTGTCGTGGCCCGATGCCACGTGGCATGGTTAGAAAATCCTTAGTCCTGGATAGTTAGTAGTGGGGACCTAGGTCCCCACTTTTTCATATATGGTACCTATAAAATAAATTAGAAAAAAATACATGTGCGTTGCAACGAGTGAAGGCTATTTTAATCTTATTATTGTTCACCGTGAAATTTATTGTGAGAATTTGCTTAGATATATATTTTTCTAGAAAATCATGTCAAGTTAGCATGCGAGTCTTTTTTAAAAAGATTTCTTATACGACTCCTTTTGTATTTCCAAAAGCGAACGAACTTAAAGCCCGACTCAAATACGGATATGTATTTGCAAAAGCGAATGAACTTAAAAACGACTCATACACGAATGATGTGCCAAAGTACCGGCAAAAATATCTTCAATTTTTATAATAGTAGAGATTCTCTTGTCTATCATTTTGTGTCGTAGACACTTTTTTTCAAAGTGTCATGGACATATTTTGATCCCCATTATTATTTTACTTGTTTATTTTCTTATTGTACCGATTTCTTTACCTTTTCTCATGTAGGGAAACATAGTTTGAGGCTCCATTTCAAAACAACTTTCTAGAGCTTTTATAATATCCTCTGTCTAATTAGACCAAATTTTGCAAGAGATCTCACTTCTAAAAGTTTGAAGAAAAGATGTTTTGCTTCAAGAAACAACCAATCAAGCACAAAACCTTAGTTTGATGCCAAGCAAGATATGCTTCTTCACTTGGGTGTAGGTAAGAAATTTTCTTTAACACTAAATAACATCACAGAGGATATAGATGAAATCCGGAAAATACTCAATCCTATTGTGCATATCCATAACGGTGACACCCTTTAGAAGTCTCTTCTCAGATTGAGAGAATCAGTTGTGATTCTAAATCCTCTTCCTCATCAAAAGGAAATCATCACACTATGAAGAACATTGTAGCAATGGGGACTCTTGATGTAGAACACAAGATCTATACACCCATCAGTCCTCATCACACATGCAAAACTGTTGGAGAAATAAACATCTTATGTGAATGTGTCTTTATTAAAGAGTTTATGATCAAACCCATGAGAGGGTGAGACAAAGTTCATTATGGAGATTGTCCGCTTGTATGAAGCCATGACATTGGAAGTGCTTGTTTTCAGTCAATATCTTGAACCACTGTCTTTGATCATGGACAGTGGCGGAGGACGGAAAAAAATACAGGTGTGGTTCATGGACAATCGTGTTAGCAGTAGCACAAAACAAGAATACAAAGAAAAAAATACAGGCTTTTAGCAATACATCACATGTAGGAATTAGTGATGATAGATAGATATATCATATATGTAGAATCTACGAAACAAATAGTAAAGATTGATTAGTATCATATATTCGAGGTTGATAAGATAAGATAAATATCAACGATCTATCCATTTTCTGATGATGGCCGCTTCTTGCTTGCTTGGCTTGCTGCTTGGTGGCTTGGTGCTGCACCCTCCACCCTGCGGCCGCCCTATGTTGCACGCCTTCTAGCTTGCCACTGTCACCGCCTCCCATGCCACGTAGTCGCGGCATCGCTCGACGTGGATGCCGCAGCTCTGTGTGGTTGCGCCCGAGAGCCTAGCAGCCACGCTTCTCCTGACCAACATGGTTCTTCCTGCCCCTCTCGCTAGCGACGCGTTGCCTCCGCCCTCTAGGCTCTGAAGACTTGCAGCAGCCACCAAGGCGCCGATGGGGATGGAGATCGGGGGAATCGATGGTGGAGAATGGGGAAATTTGGCTCTAGAGTTCAATAATCAAAAGCCACGTTTACACAAAACACCTGCTAGCAAATGATGCATGTGCGGATATGACTCGTTCGTTTGATGATGCGTCGCTGCGCATTGTCCATCTCGGTGGTGCCTTGTCTCTGCCCAGAGCCCGGAGCTGGGGGTAGCAGGAAGCGAGGAATGGCGAGCGCCACATCTCGCCCTACCGAGTCCTTCATCACTGATCATGGACCAACTTAGTAAAATGTTCGATTGGACTGAAGGTAAGGGGATTCTATTTATGAGTGAAATGTCCTGGTTAAAAATCGAGTAGCCTTCATGGTGTTAGAGTAGGCGTTGAATTAGTCCTAGTAGGTTAAAATTGGACTTGGAGTTGCAAAAGGTTGTTGATGGTGGAGTTAGTGTCGGACTCTGTAACTCGGCGATTCTTTAAGAAGAGTGGACAACGTCATAATTTAACCATGGTAATGACAATGTAGCGCATGTGCGCAAGGAGAGGATGGCGGTAAGGCCATAGACTCATAGGAGCTAGGTGTGCCATCGGTCCCATGTATTGATGTCGTCGTTGTGGTTCTAGACCCGGAATCCACGTTCTGACCAAAGCATATGTCCTATTTGGATATCGACAAGTTGACAATGCCACTAGGTTTGCTACTCTCAGGAACATGTTTTGCTCAATATGGTCTTGTCTATATCCTACCACAACCCACCTTTTATCTCTCCATATCCCCTCTCTCTCTGTCCCTTTTCATCCTCTACGTGAAGAAGAAGACCAATATATAACATGTGGTACGGTGCAATAGTGGTTATCTTTTTAGTCAAACTAACCCAACCAAGTCAAGGTTACGCTGATTTGAACTTAATCGTATAAGGACAAATTGTGAGCCTAGGCAGAAATGGCTTGTTTGAGTGGTTCATACCATTTTCATTAGAGCTTACACTGGTTTGCTACTTTCCTCCGTTCATAAAAAAATGTAGGTCATCCACTTTCATTTGTTCTGGTTATTTTACCATGTACATATTGATCTTTTTTAGGCTTATTTGATGTTGTTGTGCACTACATTGTGCTGAAGCACCCATCGGACCCGTAGAGCTAACATAGAAGTCCATCATAAAAACTAAACCTCAATCTAATCATATAATTTAGAGTAAATTTCACAAAACTACATGTTTTATGGTTCAAGTTGCAGAAAACCACACACATTTTGACACTTGGCACTTAAGTACATATATTTTGGTAGTTTAGTTTCACAAAACCACACTATCGATGAATGGATTCACCCGTGAGATGACGTGGTTGTTCCATCTAGGATGGGGACGCGACATCCTATTAATTTCGTGCGATTGCTGGTAATAGGATGCCATGTCCTCGTCCTAGGTGAAACAGTCACGTCATCTCGCGGATGAATCCATTCATTGATAGTGTGGTTTTGTGAAACTACACTACCAAAATATATGTACTTAAGTGCCAAGTGTCAAAACCACGGGGAGGTCCATCGGCGGCTGCTGCTGCTGCGCGCGCGGAGAGAGAGAGAGGCCGAATCAAGACGTATCGCGACAGGATCGGAATGGGGGATCGGCGGTTTTAAGTAGTGCGAGTGGGAGAAGTGGGAACACAGCTAGCGAGCGAGACAAGAGGGACGATGCGTGAAGCGAGCGAGCAGTAATCCGCGAGAGGGAGAGACGGAAACGCAAACCGGGGGGCGCGCCTTGGATAAAAATATTCTCCCAGCCCCCCGCGGTGTGGTTCAGCCACGTCGCTGACACGAGCAGTCGCAAAAGAGAAATCGGTTCGTTGTTTTTCGGGGGATTTTAGCGGAAGACGAGGACGAGCCGCACGCCGCACACCAGCAGCAGTCGGCCTCACCTGCCTCCCCTCCCCAACGCCGGCAAGACGGCAAGCGCACAGATCGCGCCAATCACGCGCCCTCGCCGGCGCTTCGTGCGCCGGTCGACCGACGAAGAAGCGAGGGGAAGAGGGGAAGGGGATCCGGGATTAGGATTTAGGACCACTGGACTGGTGTGGGCGTGTAGCTACAGAGTGATATACGCTTTAGTGGGCTGTTTTCGTTTTCTTGGCTCATTCCTCCACACGGCTAGACGGAAGAAACAGATGAAAAGAAAGTCTGTCATTCATCCCTCGATTATAGTTCGAGTATGTTCCTCCTTCAAACTGAGAGAAAAAAAAATAGATACGTGAATATGGTAAAATAGCACCTTGTTTATACATATGAAAGCAATTGAAGAGCAGACAAAAAGCGTACCGTAAGAGGCAGTGCAGGCAAAAAAACGAGCAGGAATTGGGGCACGACCACGTAAGAGAGGGGGAGGGGCAACCTCAGTGCTTCATGTGTGTCGTGACCTTATATCATGAACAAGATTGAGGATAAACGGGAAAACTCATTTTCCCGCTTGTCCTGGAGAATGAGCCCGAACACAAAATGCACACCTTTTGATGAATAATATTTCTTTATCCAAAAATATCCTGTCTTGCTACAAGCTTTTGGCTAGTTTATATAGTCCGTAGTCGTACATGTGAGACTGCAATCTTGTCCCCATTGAGCCCTTGTGAGTTTACAATTATACCCTTGCCATGTCAGCAACTCCGGGGGTATTTTGGTACATTTCAGAGGTTATTATAGTTTTTTGGTGGTAGCTAGCCGAAGTGGTTGAGGGCGGTCCCCATGGAATCTTCTCTTGGCATCTTTATTTCTCGAGTAGTATTTTCCATCTCGGGTAGTCTTTTCCACCTTGAATATTCGACCACTCTTTTCCACTTGCTCAGTCCTTGGTATTTTACTTGTCACTAGTAAGAAATGCACTCAAGAGAGATGATCTAGCTTAGTAACATGAACTTGTTCGAATAGTACTTTCCAACTCGAATAGCATTTTACCATTTTACCACTTGAATGGTATTTTGCCATTTCTCTACTCAAATAGTAATTTACCATTTTGCCGCTTAGATGGTATTTTACCATCCAAACACTTAGAAAAACTCAAGACCTTCTTCTCTATAGTGTTTTGGCCGAATACGGACTACAACAATGTGAGAGGGAGGGACAGGTTGCACAGGTGCGGGTATAGCGTCGCGGTTGGGGGAGGCGAAGCATCCATTGAGGGCCACCTAGGTGCTGGTTGCGGAGAAGCGCAGCCTCACGTGTCACAAGAGAGGGAGAGTCTTTCACCGCGAGGGATACCATAATATAGTTGCTCTCACAAAAGTCTTATCATATGCTGACAGGTAGGGTCCACTATAGGCCCCTAGTGGCCTCTATTGGATCTTGCTTCACACGAGACGAGTCTGCCTTAGTCGTATGCCTTTTGCGTCGACTTGGGTATGGACGCTGATGACTTGAGTAGGTGACTGGGACGCTGATGACGTCTACTGGTCCCACCTATCAGCTTTTAGAGAGGTGTGTGTCGGGTTGTGGTGGGCCCAGCCAAGCAATATGATAGTCAACCACATTATTTGACAGCCCACGTTCTCAACTTTCTAGGGGTAATTATGGCCAGTTCTACAGTCAGCATGCGTCAGTCTTTGCCGCATGTCGCCTCTCATACGCAAAAGATGGATTGGTATCCTTCGCATTAAAAGCGAGGGCAGCTGCGCGACATGAAGCATTGAAGGTTCGCGCCCCATAGTATTTATGGCGTAGTAGTAGGGGCCCTAAGCAGCCACATGGCTCGGGACTCGTCTAGTTTAAAACAAGAAACCAAGTTCTCGGTCCCACCTTTCGCTATCGTGGCCCGATGCCACATGGCATGGTTAGAAAATCCTTAAGAGTCATGGATAGCCAGTAGTGGGGACCTAGGTCCCCACTTTTTCATATATGATACCTACAAAATAACTTAGAAAAAATACCCGTGCGTTGAAACGGGTGAAGGCTATTTTAATCTTATTATTGTTCACCGTGAAATTCACTACGAGAATTCGCTTAGATATATATATTTTTCTAGAAAATCATGTCAAGTTAGCATGCGAGTCTTTTTTAAAAAAGATTTCTTATACGACTCCTTTTGTATTTTCAAAAGCGAACGAACTTAAAACCCGACTCAAATACGGATATGTATTTCCAAAAGCAAATAAACTTAAAAACAACTCATACACGGATGACGTACCAAAGTACTAGCAAAAACATCTTCAACTTTTATAATAGTAGAGATTCTCTTGTCTATCATTTTGTGTCGTAGACACTTTTTTTTAAAAAGTGTCATGGATACTATTTTGATCCCCAATATTATTTTACTTGTTTATTTTCTTATTGTACTGATTTGTTTACCTTTTCTCATGTAGGGAAACATAGTTTGAGGCTCCATTTCAAAACAACTTTCAGCTTTTATAATATCCTCTGTCTAATTAGACCAAATTTTGCAAGAGATCTCACTTCTAAAAGTTTGAAGAAAAGATGCTTTGCTTCAAGAAACAACCAATCAAGCACAAAACCTTAGTTTGATGCCAAGCAAGATATGCTTCTTCACTTGGGTGAAGGTAAGAAATTTTGGACTTCTTTAACACTAAATAACATCATAGAGGATATAGATGAAATCCAGAAAATACTCGATCCTATTGTGCATATCCATAACGGTGACACCCTTTAGAAGTCTCTTCTTCTCAGATTGAGAGAATAAGTTGTGATTCTAAATCCTCTTCCTCATCAAAAGGAAATCATCACACTATGATTATGAAGAACATTGTAGCAATGGGGACTCTTGATGTAGAACACAAGATCTATACACCCATCAGTCCTCATCACACATGCAAATCTGTTGGAGAAATAAGCATCTTATGTGAATGTGTCTTTATTAAAGAGTTTATGATCAAACCCATGCGAGGGTGAGACAAAGATCACTATGGAGATTGTCCGCTTGTATGAAGCCATGAAATTGGAAGTGCTTGTTTTCAGTCAATATCTTGAACCATTGTCTTTGATCATGGACAGTGGCGGAGGACGGAAAAAAATACAGGTGTGATTCATGGACAATCATGTTAGCAGTAGCACAAAACAAGAATAAAGAAAAAAATACATGCTTTTAGCAATACATCACATGTAGGAATTAGTGATGATAGATAGATATATCATATATGTAGAATCTACAAAACAAATAGTAAAGATTGATTAGTATAATATATTCGAGGTTGATAAGATAAGATAAATATCAACGATCTATCCATTTTCTGATGATGGTCGCTTCTTGCTTGCTTGGCTTGCTGCTTGGTGGCCTGGTGCTGCGCCCTCCACCATGCGGCCGCCCTATGTTGCGCGCCTTCTAGCTCGCCACTGTCACTGCCTCCCATGCCACGTCGTCGCGCCATCGCTCGATGTGGATGCCGTAGCTCTGTGTGGTTGCGCCGGGAGCCTGGCAGCCATGCTTCTCCCAACCAACATGGTTCTTCATGCCCTCTCGCTCGCGACGCGTTGCCTTCCGCCCTCTAGGCTCTGAAGACTTGCAGCAGCCGCCAAGGCGCCGATGGGGATGGAGATCGGGGGAATCGATGGATGTGGAGAATGGGGATATTTGGCTCTAGAGTTCAATAGTCAAAAGTCACGTTTACACAAAAGCACCTGCTAGCAAACGATGCATGTGCGGATATGACTCGTTCGTTTGACGAGGCATCGTTGCGCTTTGTCCATCTCGGCAGTGCCTTGTCTCTGCCCAGAGCCCGGAGCTGGGGGTAGCAGGAAGTGAGGTATGGCGAGCGCCACATCTCGCCCTACCGAGTCCTCCATCACTGATCATGGACCAACTTAGTAAAATGTTCGATTGGACTGAAGGTAAGGAGATTCTATTTATGAGTGAAATGTCCTAGTTAAAAATCGAGTAGCCTTGATGGTGTTAGAGTAGGCATCGAATTAGTCCTAGTAGGTTAAAATTGGACTTGGAGTTGCAAAAGGTTGTTGATGGTGGAGTTAGTGTCGGACTTTGTAACTCGGCGATCCTTTAAGAATAGTGGACAACGTCGTAATTTAACCATGGTAATGACAATGTAGTGCATGTGCGCAAGGAGATGATGGCGGTGAGGCCATAGACTCATAGGAGCTAGGTGTGCCATCAGTCCCGTGTATTCATGTCGTCGTTGTGGTTCTAGACCCGGAATCTACATTCTGACCAAAGCATATGTCCTATTTGGATATCGACAAGTTGACAATGCCACTAGGTTTGCTACTCTCAGGAACGTGTTTTGCTCAATATGGTCTCGTCTATATCCTAGCTACCACAACCCACCTTTTATCTCTCCATATCCCCTCTCTCTCTCTGTCCCTTTCATCCTCTACGTGAAGAAGAAGACCAATAACATGTTTTAGTCAAACTAACTCAACCAAGTCAAGGGTTACGCTGATTTGAACTTAATCGTATAAGGACAAATTGTGAGCCTAGCAGAAATGGCTTTGTTTGAGTGGTTCATACCATTTTCATTAGAGCTTACATTGGTTTGCTACTTTCCCCCGTTCATAAAAAAATGTAGGTCATCCACTTTCATTTGTTCTGGTTATTTTACCATTTACATGCTGATCTTTTTTAGGCTTATTTGATGTTGTTGTGCACTACATTGTGCCGAAGCACCCATCGGACCCGTAGAGCTAACATGGAAGTCCATCATAAAAACTGAACCTCAATCTAATCATATAATTTATATCATAACCTTCTGCTTTCAATTGCAATGCAAGAGTAGTTTGCTAGTAAAATATAAAAGACAAAAGTTGCTATGGGACACAAAAGAAACTTGGTCTTTATTGGAGGACACTTAAAAAACATATGACAATCTAGTGTATTGGTTATTTCCCATTGGATATCGCGAGTATTATGTTTATCATTTCTTACTGATTCGAAGAGAGAAACTTTGCTAAATAACCAAAATTCCCTTCATTTCGTCCATTCGCTAGTTGGCATTTATTCTCACAATCGTCCATTCTCTCTCCGCACTCGATGCTCCCGTGAGGCTCCTTCTCGTTTTATTCTTTGTCTGAACATAGCCCGCTTCACATTGCTATTGTAAAGCTAGCCCTTTTCCAGGGGCATTTTGTGTCATTTGACTATCCAAAATGGCAATAAATGATAAACTATTAAGGGCGGTGTCTCATGGCAAAGAAACAAGAGGTTAAAGTATCCATTAGAAAACCCTTGTTTTTACATTGTCCTCTAGCAAATACCTTGTATTTTTAGTGTTCTATATCTACAATCGCCATTGTTGTCATCAAGCGCCCTACCTGTTTACTAAGGCAAGAAAGCTAACCACTACATGCATGGATCCACAAGGCTGCTCCTTCATTGCCACGGCCCGCAATCAATAGTTCTTGTTATGCCAATGCAATCAATCATCCTTGTTTGCGGTCAACTAGCTCTAGAGGTTGAGGATTTGACAAACGTGAATCCCATATGTCGATGACTCAAGAAGTATAGAAGCATGGTTAGTACATAATAGTGCATTCTTATGTGTAACATTGGACTTTCGATTTGTAAAAAGTCTACACATAGCTTATGTCAAAATTAATTTCCCCAAGTTGCATTTGTGACGAAGTCTTGCATGGAATGGCTGCACCACGCGACACTCAGGATCGTCATTAGTCAGCGTGACAGGGGTTTAGAGCCGCCTAAACCCCTCCCAAAACCCTAACAACCCCCTAATCCCTCACACGAGATGGCTCCACAAGTAGACTACCACAAATACCCCTTCTACATCTCCCAAAAAAAAAACAAAAAAACAATCCCCTTCTATACAAGGCAGCACACCAACGCCCTCACAAATATCACTCGCATAGTCGCATTACGTGCGCAGCGAATTCTTCCTGCCCCTCTCGCTAGCGACGCGTTGCCTCCGCCCTCTAGGCTCTGAAGACTTGCAGCAGCCACCAAGGCGCCGATGGGGATGGAGATCGGGGGAATCGATGGTGGAGAATGGGGAAATTTGGCTCTAGAGTTCAATAATCAAAAGCCACGTTTACACAAAACACCTGCTAGCAAATGATGCATGTGCGGATATGACTCGTTCGTTTGATGATGCGTCGCTGCGCATTGTCCATCTCGGTGGTGCCTTGTCTCTGCCCAGAGCCCGGAGCTGGGGGTAGCAGGAAGCGAGGAATGGCGAGCGCCACATCTCGCCCTACCGAGTCCTTCATCACTGATCATGGACCAACTTAGTAAAATGTTCGATTGGACTGAAGGTAAGGGGATTCTATTTATGAGTGAAATGTCCTGGTTAAAAATCGAGTAGCCTTCATGGTGTTAGAGTAGGCGTTGAATTAGTCCTAGTAGGTTAAAATTGGACTTGGAGTTGCAAAAGGTTGTTGATGGTGGAGTTAGTGTCGGACTCTGTAACTCGGCGATTCTTTAAGAAGAGTGGACAACGTCATAATTTAACCATGGTAATGACAATGTAGCGCATGTGCGCAAGGAGAGGATGGCGGTAAGGCCATAGACTCATAGGAGCTAGGTGTGCCATCGGTCCCATGTATTGATGTCGTCGTTGTGGTTCTAGACCCGGAATCCACGTTCTGACCAAAGCATATGTCCTATTTGGATATCGACAAGTTGACAATGCCACTAGGTTTGCTACTCTCAGGAACATGTTTTGCTCAATATGGTCTTGTCTATATCCTACCACAACCCACCTTTTATCTCTCCATATCCCCTCTCTCTCTGTCCCTTTTCATCCTCTACGTGAAGAAGAAGACCAATATATAACATGTGGTACGGTGCAATAGTGGTTATCTTTTTAGTCAAACTAACCCAACCAAGTCAAGGTTACGCTGATTTGAACTTAATCGTATAAGGACAAATTGTGAGCCTAGGCAGAAATGGCTTGTTTGAGTGGTTCATACCATTTTCATTAGAGCTTACACTGGTTTGCTACTTTCCTCCGTTCATAAAAAAATGTAGGTCATCCACTTTCATTTGTTCTGGTTATTTTACCATGTACATATTGATCTTTTTTAGGCTTATTTGATGTTGTTGTGCACTACATTGTGCTGAAGCACCCATCGGACCCGTAGAGCTAACATAGAAGTCCATCATAAAAACTAAACCTCAATCTAATCATATAATTTAGAGTAAATTTCACAAAACTACATGTTTTATGGTTCAAGTTGCAGAAAACCACACACATTTTGACACTTGGCACTTAAGTACATATATTTTGGTAGTTTAGTTTCACAAAACCACACTATCGATGAATGGATTCACCCGTGAGATGACGTGGTTGTTCCATCTAGGATGGGGATGTGGCATCCTATTAATTTCGTGTGATGGCTGGTAATAGGATGCCATGTCCTTGTTCTAGGTGAAACAACCACGTCATCTCACGAGTGAATCCATTCATCGATAGTGTGGTTTTGTGAAACTACACAACCAAAAATATATGTACTTAAGTGCCAAGTGTCAAATTGTATATGGTTTTCTGCAACTTGGACCACAAAACGTGTAGTTTTGTAAAATTTACTCTATAATTTATATCATAACCTTCTGCTTTCCATTGCAATGCAAGGGTAGTTTGCTAGTAGAATATAAAAGACAAAAATTGCTATGGGACACAAAAGAAACATGGTCTTTATTGGAGGACACTTAAAAAAACATGTGACAATCTAGTTTATTGGTTATTTCCCATTGGATATCGCGAGTATTATGTTTATCATTTCTTGCTGATTCGAAGAGAGAAACTTTGCTAAATAACCAAAATTCCCTTCATTTCGTCCATTCGCTAGTTGGCATTTTTTCTCACCATCGTCCATTCTTTCTCTCTGCACTCGATGCTCCCGTGATGCTCCTTCTCGTTTTCTTCTTTGTCCGGACATAGCCCGCTTCACATTGCTATTTTAAAGCTAGCCCATTTCCAAGGGCACTTTGTGTCATTTGACTATCCAAAATGGCAATAAATGATAAACTATTGAGGCAGTGTCTCATGGCAAAGAAACAAGAGGTTAAAGTATCCATTAGCAAACCCTTGTTTTACATTGTCCTCTAGCAAATACCTTGTATTTTTAGTGTTCTATATCTACATTCGCCATTGTTGTCATCAAGCGCACTACCGGTTTACTAAGGCAAGAAAGCTAACCACTACATGCATGGATCCACAAGCCTGCTCCTTCATTGCCACGGCCCATAATCAATAGTTCTTGTTATGCCAATGCAATCAATCATCCTTGCTCGCAGTCAACTAGCTCTAGAGGTTGAGGATTTGACGAACGTGAATCTCATATGTTGATGACTCAAGAAGTATAAGAAGCATGGTTAGAACATAACAGTGCATTCTTATGTGTAACATTGGACTTTCGATTTGTAAAAAATCTACACATAGCTTATGCCAAATTAATTTCCCCAAGTTGCTTATGCGACGAAGTCTTGAATGGAATGGCTGCACCACGCGACATTCAGGATCGTCATTAGTCAGCGGACAGGGGTTTAGAGCCGCCTAAACCCCTCCCAAAACCCTAACAACCCCCCCTAATCCCTCCCACGAGATGGCTCCACAAGTAGACTACCACAAATACCCCTTCTACTCCCCAAAAAAAAACAAACAAAAAAAACAATCCCCTTCTACAAGGCAGCACACTGCACACCAACGCCCTCACAAATATCACTCGCATTACGTGCGCAGCGAATTAAAAAAAAGAAAACAATAAAATAAAAATAGCCAGAGCGCCTTACCCAGAGCCGCAGAGACCAAGCGGCCAGAGGGCGAGGGGGCTAGGGGAGCCGCTCGCCCATATAAAAGGCGCGGGCGTCCAGCCGCCACCGCTCTCTACCCAAGCAGCCCCCCTCTCGCGAGGCCAATCATTCTCTCTCCCTTCCCCTCTCCGCCTCGCGCCGCCTCTCCTCTCCTCGCCCCTCCTCACCGGAGCCGAAGCTTCCCCGCCGCCGCGCGGCAGGTTCGTCTCACTCGCCGCCCCCCCTCCCCCCTCCCCTCTCCCAATCCGTTCTCCTCCCCCGCTCGCGTCTGGCCGGACGGAGCGCCCGCCTCGGGGTCGATTTGGCGAGGGTTTAGGGTTTTTGATTCCACTCCAGATCGTGTTTGGTTGGGGTTTAGCGGCGCGACCCGTGTTATTAGGGAGCCGTTTGTGTGGCCGACTCTGTGGTGGGGTTTGGATTTGATTTGGATTTGATTGGATTTGGTTTTTTTTTGGCCTGGGCAGGGAATATGGCGGGGAAGTCGAAGGGCGCGAGGAACAAGGCGAAGGCGCAGGGTGGAAGCCAGGCCGCCGTCGCGGCGGAGCCGGAGGTGCCGGTGACCGATGGAGTCGAGGATGCCAAGCCCGAGAACGAGGAAGTTAGTGAACCTGCTGTCGTAGAGGGCAGTGACACTGGCGCTTTGAAGGAGCAGGGCGATGCAGCTGGGGAAACACAAGCCGCGAAGAAGCCAGCTGAAGGTAATGGTATCCCCCCGCTCGATCGTGTTCGTATACTGATACTGTATTTGTTTCTTCAAATCAGAAACTGTGCCTTGTAGAATATAGAACATAATTTTAATAAAGCTCTAGCCTTAGAGAGATAAATGATTGTGCAATACCATCGTGTTAGAGAAATATCTGAGTTTTAGTACTGACAGGCCATCGGGCTAGAGAATTACCAAGTGTGCAGTACTAAGTTTTACAAGGATAGCTGGTGTCTGCATTTTTAGTAATTAAGTAGTTTAGAATGATGTATTCTCTTTCTTTAAAAAATTGTAGGGTAAGGCTAGCTGAGTTCAATTTATGTGGAATGAAGAACACGTTTAATGCTGCTGCTGTTGACTTTGTTTTTGCATTAATGATGATAGGTATACATAGTATCTACTGCAATGGGCAAAAAAGTGTCTTTAGCATTTGTAAGATGTAACAACTGATACTTTCCTGTTCTAACTATTTCAAAAAGCTGTGATAAGCTACAAAACTCTACCTGGATAGAAACTTTCTTGAACTGAGACACTTGTTGGAATACTCTACTTATCTTATTAACAGCATGTCTCTTTGTTTCCACATTGGGCTACCCGTTCTCATTTGATCGATCATGAGGACTTCCTATGTGCTTAGATGTGTTATTAATTATATTTCTTTCTCTAGTGACTTAAGTTCTAACAACCAACCAACCGTTCAATCTCAACAGGGGAGGTTCATCTCTACCCTGTTTCTGTTAAGACACAGTCTGGCGAAAAGCTTGAGTTGCAGGTATTTTATATACAAAGTGTGCTGTGTCTCTGAGTCTGTACTGGCTCTGTGTAATTTGTATCATGATATTACTTACAGCTAAGCCCTGGAGACTCCGTCATTGATGTCAAACAATTTCTCTTGGATGCTCCTGAAACGTGCTTCTACACGTGCTACGATTTGTTATTGCACACTAAAGATGGCTCAACTCATGAGCTAGAGGACTATAATGAAATTGCTGAGATTGCTGATATAACTGCTGGTGGCTGTTCATTGGAGATGGTTGCTGGTATGCAATTCAACATTATATTTTTTGGATCATTCTCTTCAGTTGTTCCTTTTAAAATTTGACGCAACGATTTGTGTTTTGTTCTAGCGATATATGATGAGAGATCTATTAGGTCACATCTCCGCCGTGTCAGGGAATTGCTTTCCCTCTCTAGTCTTCATGTATCACTTTCCACATCCCTTGCTCTTCAGCAAGAATCTGCACAGGAAAAATCTGCAGATACTGCAGGTACAACCCTTGGTTTTGCCCTATGCTGTGTAGTTTATTAATGACATTCTATATTATTAGGAATTTTTTGCATGTCACTGATTAGTTTACTAATTTACACGCAAGTTTTGATGTTCTGTCTTTTCTTTACTTAGGAGATTCTGGGAAAACGGCTAATCAAGAGCTTGATGGGTTGAATTTCATGGAGGACAGCACTGGTGCTGTCATTAATTTGTTGCCATCTGCACCAGCAGAGATCAAATGCATGGGTAGCATAGTTTTTTCTTCATTTAATCCTCCGCCAAGTTATAGGAGGTAACTCTAATGACCGCATATTCCGCACTTGTGTCATTTATTTGGATACCTTCGAAAGATTGGTCAAATATAAGGCTATTGCTTAGTATTTTGATTCTCCATGGAATTTACAGTCGTTGATCCTTTCTTCAGATTGCATGGAGATCTCATTTATATTGATGTTATGACCTTAGAAGGAAACAAGTACTGTATCACAGGAAACTCCAAATCATTTTATGTGAACTCTAGCAATGGAAGTATTCTGGATCCAAGGCCTAGCAAACAGGCTCTGGAGGACAGCACCCTAGTTGGTCTGCTACAAAAAATCAGTGCCAAGTTCAAGAAAGGTTTTCAATTGCTCTCAAATATTTCCTTATTATGTCAAATGACTACTCTTAAGTTTCTATAACAATAGCCGGGCAAATCTTATGAAGGTTTTCGTGAAATTTTGGATCGCAAAGCATCAGCCCATCCTTTTGAGAATGTTCAGGCCTTGCTCCCAGTGACTTCTTGGTTGGGAGCTTATCCTGTGCCAGGTGATTTATTCAGTACATTCCCTGCTCACAATTTCATTCTCTTTTCTGTTTGTACTGAGGTTTTAATGACTATTTGAAGTGTTCCGCTTCTGGTATGGTCAAATCTTAAGCTAGTTATGAACATGTTTTCTGCCAGCAGGCAGAATGGTTTGATGTGCACCTGAAACTATTCTTATGTTGTTTCTACTTCTACAACTATTGTAGCGTTGACTTCAGTTGATATACCCCATAATCATTGCCAGATTCTTTTCAGCTGATTCTGACCTTGTCTGTGAACCTTTCATCCTTCCTATTTTCCGTAGCTCTTTACGTCGATCTTCTTTGCTAATTATTCTTGTTTTTGGGACTGCTATTATTTATTGTAGATTACTCCATGTATTTTGTCTTTTTGTGTAGATGCTGTAATATAGCTTTTATACTCCACATTTTTGTGTTAGCAGAACATAGAAGGGATGCAGCTAGGGCTGAAGATTCTGTTGTGCTGTCATATGGAACCGAATTGATTGGCATGCAAAGAGACTGGAATGAAGAATTACAGTCTTGCCGGGAGTTTCCTCATAGCAATCCTCAAGAAAGGTTGTTACCTACCTTTGCATTCTTGGATTGCCTATTTATATCATCTACAATAATAAATATTTCTGGCTATTGTAGGATATTGCGTGGCAGAGCACTTTATAAGGTGACATGTGATTTCGTTGATGCTGCAGTTAAAGGGGCAGTTGGTGTCATTAATAGGTGTATTCCCCCAATAAATCCAACTGATCCGGAATGTTTTCATATGTGAGTAAGCTCAAATATAATACTATCTGAACTGTTACCGAAACAATTCTTATGTCTGTGAGTGTTGTTTGGTTTTTGTATGGAATTTTGGACTAGTGTTATGTGAAATTTCTCTCTTGGAAGGGTGTGTGTTGTATGCTGTTAGGAACTTCTCTTTTGCACTTGCTCATCAAGTTTGGTTTGAGTCATCGGGCTTAACTGTTTTTTAATGATGTCTTAATTCCCATTTAGAGATGCTTACCTATGCTCTTATTATAATTCAGGTATGTACACAACAATATTTTCTTTAGTTTCGCTGTTGACTCCGACTATGAGCAACTCCCAAAGGACCAGAAGCCAAATGGTCAAAATGGATCTGGCAGAAGTGTGATAGGCTCCTCAGATCCGGGGTCTAAGCCAAATAGGAACCATGCAGATCCTAGTGGCACAACAAATTCAAAAACTGAAAATTCAAAAACTGAAGAACCTAATGGTGTTTTGGACAATACTTCTGATGCATCGGCAGAGGCACAGATAGCAGACAGTGAACAGGCTACCTATGCTTCTGCCAACAATGACTTAAAAGGAACTAAGGCATACCAAGAAGCTGATATTCCTGGGCTGTATAATCTTGCTATGGCAATTATTGATTACAGAGGTCACAGGGTTGTAGCACAGGTATGTTTACTGATTACAATTTTTTTTTATGTTCTACTGGATACCTATTTTCTCTTGCACATGTTAATTGCAATAATCTTTCTATATTCTTCTGATAAGTAGATACCTAGATTTATACTACCTCTGTCCCAAAATGTAGCTATTTTTAGCACAGTACCTTGTCCCAAAATGAAGCTTTTTCTCTACCTATACTCTCCTATCAATCAATCACAACCATCCTCCATTTCATTTGTTACCTATTTTGTCTTCTCAACCAATCACAACTATCATCCATTTAATTTGTTACATATTTTTTCCTCTCAACCAATCACAACCTTCCTACAATCATTTCGACCTACTCTCTTAATACCCGTGCCCACCTAAAAAATGCTTATATTTTGGGATGGTGGTAGTACCCTTTTAGCATGATATATGATTTCATACGGTTTGCTGCTGATGTTGTTATAAATTTGATCATTGCATTTTGTATGTTGTTGTTTCACTCTATCCTTATCTTAGTTTCTCTCTCTCTCTCTCTCTCTCTCATAAAATGTGTCCTGTTGAAAATGTTTAACTGAGTTTTTGTTTATTTGCCTTGTACAACTGTACTTGTCTTGTAGAGCATCATACCTGGTATTCTTCAAGGAGACAAGTCCGACTCCCTTCTGTATGGTTCCGTTGATAATGGCAAGAAAATATCTTGGAACGAGTCATTCCATTCAAAGGTTGGCCAATATGTTCCTTTTGGCATGCAAAATATTCTCTGTACAGGAGTAATGAATTTTCTTCAGTATACGGGCTCTCAAAACTTAAGTTCTTTAGTTGATGGTGGTGTTATCTTGTTGCTAGACGTCGTACAGTTCACAACTAACGAGAATTTGCAAGTTCATATAAACTGGTTGTTATGTTAATTAAGATGATGTTGCTTAATAATGATCATGATGGGTGCCTGTTTGATATATTTTGATTATCAGTGGTGATGCTAAAACTGCATGTTGTACCAAGTATGGCGACTAAAGAACTATTCTTGATATTCGAATTCTTCGGATACTTATATGCTTTTACTTTTGTTTCCCTGTCAAGTTTTTCACAAGCTTATCATGTGGTTTGTTAGATGAAAAATTAATGGTTTGCCTGACTTGTGCACAATTTGATTTTCTATCAAACGGTAATGCAATTTTTGATGTTAGCCTTACTTAGTGGCACTTAATTTCCACTGAAGATCATTATGGAAATTAGAATAGCAAGTCAAGAAAGATTTTTTTTTTGTAGCCATACTTGATTCTTGGTGGTAGTGATTAACCACTCTGATCATGTTATACAGCAGTGGATGTATTCTGTGCCTTGTGGTATTCAAAGAGCCTTATTTCTTGATGATATCTATTATTTTAGGTGGTTGAGGCTGCAAAGCGACTCCATGTGAAGGAGCATGTGGTTTTGGATGGTTCTGGTAATCCTGTAAAATTAGCTGCTACGGTTGAATGCAAGGGAATTGTTGGAAGTGATGACAGGTCAAAATCTATATCTAAAAACAATGTGCTTTTCCTTTTTCTAAATGCTCAGTGGTTCTTTTGGGGGCTGGAGATCCTGTACAAGCTTCTTCTAGGTGTGTTTTTTTTGGGGGGGGGTGCCTCTTTTGGAACCTTTATAATTTTGTCAAACTGCCCAAACTTGTACTCAGTGAACACACACTACAGTGCTAATGTTGATTTCCTTTTATTGAATAACATGATCCTTTCCCCTTTTCCAACTGTAGGCATTATATTTTGGATCTGATGAGAGTGACCCCTCGAGATTCTAACTACATTGGACTACAGCACCGCTTCTGTGTGTTGAGGCCTGAACTTGTAGCCTCATTCATTGAGGTGAGCTGATCCCATGGTCTCCCTTTTTCTGCAAAGAAGATGGTTCGCTGGTATATGATCAGTCCTAACTATCTCATATCTTTATGTAAGCAGGCTGAATCCACAAATAAATCCACTACACAGAAAGTTGTAGATGCTCCTGGAGAATCTAATGGGCAATTGGTAAGTACTTCTGATGCTACGGTTGGCGCAGAAATTTATTATGGAATACTCTGTGTTTGTTCAAAAGCATTCATTCCTAAATTAGTGTTACAGTCAAGTCAAACTGGATATGCTATTTTCCTTTAGTATAACCTAAAACACATTGCCACGTTTTTATTTCTCACTTTCATATCTTCCCTTATTCAGTTGTATTGTAATGATTTGTTTGTCTAAACTCTAAAGTTCTAACTTATCCACTATCATGAAGCAAAATGATTTTCCCATTTTTATTTAACAGTTTATGGGTGTTCAATTTCCCTTGTGGTACTCGTATGCCTAAGATTCTAAAAAATATGTGGTTATTCTTGTTTCAAATATGCAAACTGGAAACTTAGTCCACCTATTTCAGGCTACAACTGCGGAAGGACCTGCCAATTCTGATGAAAACTCTGTTCCTAGACCTGATAAGTTTGATGAAGACTCTGGTCCTAGACCTGGCACGTCTGATGACAGCTCTGCTACTAAACCTGCTGAACATAACGAGCCAACTGCAGAAATCCTTTTTAATCCAAATGTGTTTACAGAGTACAAACTTGCTGGTAGTCCAGAGGTTAGTCTTAGAACTACTCCCTGCTTGATATCCCTACTCTAATTTATTGACAGCCTACTCTTTGCTTTTTCTTAGGAGATTGCAGCAGATGAAGCATTGGTTAAAAAGGTTGGTTCGTATCTTCTAGACACGGTGATACCAAAGTTTGTTCAGGATCTCTGCTCCCTAGATGTCTCCCCCATGGATGGGCAGACTTTGACTGATGTGCTGCATAGCAATGGGATAAATGTTAGGTATCTTGGCAAAGTGAGTCTCTGAACTGATCCAGCTAGATGTGAGTTCATTGCATTTTATGTATAGTATGTTCATTATCTAATTCCTTTCTCAGGTAGCTGACATGATCAAGCATTTGCCACATCTACGGGATTTGTTGTCTTCTGAGATAATTGTTAGGTCGGCAAAGCATGTGGTCAAGGTGATAGATCTATCTTACCAGCTGTTTGTTTTTATGATGGAAATTCTTTGCAGTTATTTCTTTAATAATTTCTAAAGGATGAGTCATACTGTCACCCAGACTCATCCTGCTGTCCATTCAAAGAAATGTTATATGGATAAGATTATTCATCAAAATGCATAACTTTCCTGCTTTACCACGTTTAATAAGAAGTCATTGGAAAAACTATGCCAATTTGTTAACCGTACTGTTGTTCCCATCCCAGGAAATACTTAGGCAAAGCGCAGATCATGATATTGGACCAGCCATTGCTCATTTCTTAAATTGTTTTATTGGCAATGTTTTGGCACCTTCCACAAAAGGTAGTGTTGACAGTACGGATACAAAAACCCAAAAGGTATGCTATTCCACGTGTAAGAAGCTCATGTCATCACTTGTATTGTAACTGCAACTAATGGCTATTCTTTTGGATTTTCAAATTGGTAGGGTCATGAGAAGACTCAAAATCAAAAATCTGCCAAGGGACAGAAATCAAGCCTTTCTGCTTCTTCAAAGAACATTGTGCCAACATTTTCCCATCTAACATCTGATGGGATTTGGTCTAACATTAAGGAGTTTGCGAAACATAAATATCTGGTAGTGCCTATTGCTTCTTTTGTTTCCGTAGTTTTCTATAGATGCCATCAATATAACACTCCTTTTATTTAGTTTGAAGTGATCGATGATGCAAAGACTGGTTCTAAAAGAGTTGCAGTACTCCGCAATCTTTGCCAAAAGGTTTGCTTTGTTCAGCTCTATATTCATCGAGTTTGCTATTCTCTTTCAGAGATGTTTAATAGTTTGGCTGCAAGTAGTTCCAACAAATAATTCTTATGTGCTCTTTTGGTCAACTGTGACATAATCTGCATAATAGGTGGGAATAACAATTGCTTCTCGCAAATATGACCTGGATGCTGCAGCTCCATTCCAGCCTTCAGATATCCTGAATCTCCAACCAGTTGTCAAGCATTCTGTTCCTGTATGTACAGATGCAAGGAATCTTATGGAAGCAGGGAAAATCCGGATGGCTGAGGT
Organism: Oryza longistaminata; assembly: GCA_009805545.1. NCBI lineage: Eukaryota > Viridiplantae > Streptophyta > Magnoliopsida > Poales > Poaceae > Oryza > Oryza longistaminata. Next base: position 37,124,145 of record CM020179.1, on the reverse strand, counting down.
ATGTATGGAGAAAATCCAGATATAATTTTCCCGTGAAATTTGTTATAACATGTTTTGATGGACTAATCTTATACTGATTAATGCTTCCTCTGTTGACAAATAAGTGTCATTTTGGACAGTGATATGGACACTAATGCACTTCTTTACTTGTATAGAACCTATAAAAAATATATATCATAGCTAAACTGTTTTGAAACTATTTTGAAGACAAATCTAACCATATCACTTTTACTAGTTGATTTGAAATGTTCAAAAGATCGCATGTCACTTATTTTTGTCTGGAGGGAGTATCCTGTTTAATTTTCTGCACTCGTGGATTTTACAAATTTGTATACCTGCATTTCAGGGAACATTGAATGAGGCCTATGCACTATTTTCTGAAGCTTTTTCACTACTTCAACAGGTATGCATCACAGCTATATTATGGCACAAACGTGGATATTTGATTTCTGACATTTATTTATGACCTTTAACAGATTACTGGTCCCATGCATAAGGATGCTGCAAACTGTTGCCGGTAACACATTAGCTTATTTGTTTAGCCATCTGGCATTTTCTAGATTTCTTTTTTTGTTTTTATGTACATAAGTCATCCATAATAAAATCTTTGGATTTTAATTTGTTTTCCCTTTGACTGAAGGTACCTTGCTATGGTTTTGTACCATGCTGGCGATATACCAGGAGCAATTGTGCAGCAACATAGAGAACTTATCATAAATGAGCGATGCCTTGGTCTAGATCATCCTGATACAGCCCACAGGCATGTTGTTCAATTTCAATTTTTCTATAGAATTTTGATCTTGTCCTTGTGTTGTGAAGCTAAATTTCACGTTATTGATACAAAACTTACCGCCCATCCTAGATCCCAACATCTACTAGAAATCTTTAAACCAACTAGAGAATGAATGTATCTTTGTCATATGTGATATTAATTTACAACATCATTTTCTTTCTTTGAATTTGTGCAGTTAATATCTTTTATATTAACTAACCTTGTGTGTTATTTTCTTTTTCAGCTACGGTAACATGGCTTTGTTCTATCATGGGCTTAATCAAACTGAACTTGCTCTGCGTCACATGTCTCGCACGTTGCTTTTGCTAAGTTTAGCATCAGGTCCTAATCATCCAGATGTTGCAGCGACTCTTATAAATGTTGCAATGATGTACCAGGATGCTGGGAATATGAGTACTGCTCTTAGGTATCTTCAGGAAGCACTCACAAAGAACGAGAGGCTTCTAGGACCAGATCATATTCAAACAGCTATCTGCTATCATGCCCTTGCCATTGCATTCAGTTGTATGGGTGCATTCAAACTTTCAATTCAGGTCAGTTCACCAGAAAGATGATTGGTAAAAAGAATACTTTGAAAACATTGATCTCATGTATTGACTCTGATGGCAGCATGAAAAGAAGACCTATGATATACTGGTGAAACAATTGGGGAGTGATGATTCACGGACTAAGGATGCAGAAAGTTGGTTAAATACATTTAAGTCGCGAGAACAGCAGGTATAAGTTTAAACTATATTTGGATTTGTGATACTTTTAACAAGCATGCACATGTTTTTATGTATGGCATAGTATTGTAGTTTTGTATTTTCTTAAGAAAATGTATACGGCTGTTTATTATTTGGTCCTGTATCTCTTGTACATCTAATATACTCCCTCCGTTTCCAATGTAAGTCATTCTAGCATTTCCCACATTCATATCTAGATTCATTAACATCAGTATGAATGTGGGAAATGCTAGAATGACTTACATTGTGAAACCTTTATGTAAGAAAATCTTCCATTCTGCTTTGCATACCTTTATCTTCATGCTGGATCCGGTTTTGCATTGTCCATCGAAGACATAACTCTCATTTTGCTGTACAGGTGAATGCCCAGAAGCAAAAAGGTCAGCAGGGTACTAACCCACCTGCTAATCCTATTGAGTTGTTGAAGGTAAGTTTAGTTGCTGCAATCTTGAAGTCTTTACCGTTTTGCCTTTGATACAACCCTACAATTCCAGGAGAATAGATAGCCGTAGACTCATAGTTCCTTTTTAGCTTGTCATAGGAAGTACAGAGTGAAAACCTCCTTTTGAGAATCTGGCAACATTAGTGTTGCATCAGATGATGTTAATTGAATTGACTGGCAGTATGAAATAACATTCTCTTGTTTTAGTTATGGCCCTCTCTATATGTCAAAATGAATTGGGTTATAACTTGATGATTCATGTTCTAAGCTTTTTGCCCCAATATTTATGCCTATATTGTTTGTTTGCTATTCTGTACATGGATTAATCCCTGGCACGCTAGGTAGTTTGAAGGTGATGGTACATTGCCACTTTTTTTTGGTTTCTCCTTGTCACTGTTAACGAAGTATATGTATATGGCTATTAGACATCTTAGTATTTTGTATTTGGTTCTTTTGACATCCAGTTTTTACCTTATGATTTGACAGGCAAATCCTGATTTGGTGAGAGCACTGAAGGCAGCTGCGAAACAACCTGGTGAAGGATCAGCAAATGTCAACCGATCACTTAATGCTGCAGTAGTTGGTGAAGGTGTTCCTCGAGTAAGAGGAGTTGATGAGCGGGCTGCTCGGGCAACTGCAGAAGTTCGGAAGAAAGCTGCTGCCAGAGGCCTTAATGTGCGAAGCGGGCAGGCGCCTGATTACATGTCTAATCTATCTCAAATTCTCAACTATCTGGGCTCGGCGAAGGCGCCTACTGCTTCTGGTAGCACTCCAGCCACTGCCGCTGCTACTTCCGCTACTGCCAGCACTCAAAATGCATCTGAAGGTCAGCAATCGAATGGACCCCCACAAAACGGCACTGCAGGGAATACCAACGGGCCATCGTCTAAAAAGTCCGGTGGTTCCACACCAGTAGGATTAGGGACTTCCTTGGAGTTGAAGAAGCAGAAATCATAGAAAGTAACATCAGTGGTAGGTTTATTTCCAACAATTTTGAAATTCTAGGGTGATTTGAGTTTTTTTACCCACATAGAATTGTCACGCCAGCATGGTGGCAGAGTAATTTTGTTTGTTTTTTTTTGGAGGGGTTCTTAGGATGAGTTCAATAATAACAACCGAGAATGAAGTGAAACAATTGTTGTGACACTGATAGACTACTGATGATGAGATAAAATGGCTAAGCATTCTGCCTTCATACCAGAAAGCTGAGTCAAGTTCGTTCGTTCATAAAATTATGTCGTTTTTGCTGGAATCGTATTTCGGTACTGCCTAGCTTAGTTGGCACCAAAAGAATGTCCATGATTTGGTATTGCCTATTTCTTCATGCTTTTTGGAGTGTAGGACCATTATCCAGCATTGGACTGTGTCAGAATAACAGTTTCATCTTCTTAAAGGTAAGAGGTAGTACAACGATTTTGCCTTCTTCAAGGAGATGCAGTACGCAGGCAAAATGTGCTACGCTAATTTCGTTTTTGTGTACATTTGCTACTGAATACCATATACACTTAAATAATATATACATGCAAGTAAGGAGTTACTTTTTGAAGTGTCACCTAGCAAAAATTATATTTTCTTAAAGATCATGTTTTTTTTGTCGTGTAGCAAGATTTGGCCACTTCAAAGAAGGGAGGATGACGTACAGTATCTCATACCAGAAGGTTTTTTTTCTGTCGTGTAGCAAATTTTGTCACTTCAAAGAAGGGATGATGAGGGATGGTATCCCATTCCTAAAGGGCTGGAACGAGATAGTCAAATAATAGAGAGTACAATTTATTTTGAGTGCCATGTAACAAAAATCATATTTTGTTAGCATGTTAGCATGTGTTTGGTTTGGAAATCAAGTGGGACGCATTAGGTCCACCCTAGTTTTTTTTTAAGGATGGGATGGCTTCATTTATGTGTTAATGATCCTATTTTTTTAGATTCATAGGATGTGGCCCACATGTCAAGAGGAAGTGGATTAGATTGATTCACTTTTGAGGGAATATTCCTTTAAGGGATCTTTCCATTTGTTCCAAGCCAAACACTATGAAAAACGAGTTCTTTTTAATCCTTAGATTGATTCACTTTTGAGGGATGGAGCTAACCAGATCTAGAGGGAATATTCCTTTAAGGGATCTTTCCATTTGTTCCAAGCCAAACACTATGAAAAACGAGTTCTTTTTAATCCAACCCATCATATCCCTTCAACTAAACACATCCTCAATGATCATGATTTTTGGGTGTCCATAGCAAATTTTGCCATCTTCAAAGAATAGATGTTGACTGTTGAGGGACTTGCCATACCTTAAAAGGGTGGAACGAGATGGTTGATATTATAATGATGTCAATATATCTGATTTGGTCTTACATGTGGTATTTGAGTGGTACCAGATTTGATATTTAAGTATCAGACATGGCACTCTAGATAACAAACGTGCTACCTATGTATTATGGCCTAATACCTAGCATCGCTAGAGGCGAACGTTGTAGTACATGCAAAGAGAAATGATCTCATGGAGTGCCAGGCACAAAGCTCAAGTCACCCAATATGCATGTAGAGCGACTTGTCACCTGTCGAGCAGGGTACACCACCACGCGCCTTTCCTCCCTCGAGTTCACCATGGTCGTCACAGCTGAGGAAGGAATTACTGTCGCTTCCACGAACACTCGAACAGAACAATGTGGCTCGATGGGACCGACCTGGATAGAGCATGGTTACGCGGGAAGTCTTTGAGGCAAACCGTCGGACAAGCAACATAGGGCACAGTGATGATGCATGGGAAGCCGACGGCGACGGAGGCGTGTGCATGAAGAGCTCGCTATAGTGGAGGTACGCCTGCGAGCAACACGGGGAAGAAGGACGCATCGCTTCGTTGTATAATTTATCCTGTCTATATGTCCCACTTTCTTAAGATTTTCAGGTGAATTTCACTTTGGGCCCTCTTTTTTTTTCACTTTGGACCATTTCTAGGGCATGTTTGGATAGCTTAAGATTACGAAAAGCAACTCGTTGGTAGCTACCTTCTGAGAATCTAAAAAACTAGGTTTTCTAGTTTCTAGCTTCTAGTTCATTTTTTAAATTCTACAACTATAGCTTATTAGAATCTAGATGAAAAACCGAACTATTTGAGAAGCTTTTGATTCTGGGAGAAGCTGTAGCTATGAGAAGCTTCCCCAAACAAGCTAGTTTAATCTTTTCACTTTGGACTAGCTAAGTTTACGTTTATTTCACTTTAGATCACCCCCAAACCTCCACTTTAACAGATCAACGACCTCCAGGATGTTGACTGTGGCACGCTAATGAAATCCTCTAACTAGGATAGACATGTCTGATGTTGACTCTGGCACGCTAATGAAATCCTCTAACTAGGATAGACATGTCTAGAGAAAAGAGTCGGAATGGTTCAAAGTGTAACAAACTAAAGTTAGCTAGCCTAAAGTGAAAAGATTGAATTAAGGGTGGTACAATGTGAAACTATGGTAAATATAAAAGGTGGCCCAAAGTGCACCGCACTCTAGATTTTCTGATTTCAAAAGGGAGGACCAGTATCCCAGTATGAAAATTTCAGTATCGCATGATGTTCGAGGCTAGGAAAATACTTACTGTGATTTATGATCATGAGAAAGCAAAGCAAAACCAGATGTTTCAAGCATCGTGAAGGCGTTTATTGTGATCGATGATCACGATAAAGCAAGCAAAAATATTTATTCCGAGACTGTTGTATAGGTCTCTCTCGAGCACAACAATGCCAAGGATTTGCAAATGAGCTAGTACATCAACAAAACAGACATGAAAGTAAGCATCAGCTTCAAAATTCACCGAGCTGACGGTTTTGCAGGACTTGGGCTACAAGTACAGAACTTCAGTCAATGAGCGGGCTTATTCTCGACTGTGTAGGGATAGTACTCTTTGCCATTGTCCACTCTGGTAGTGTTGCCGCCAACGTCCAGCGCAGCAGATGTAAAAGCCAGGCAAGAACCAGCTATGAGCGCAGAAGGGATGCTCCTTCCTGCCAATTGGGCATTTCCAGATTAACAGACATGAGTATTTCTAGCCAATATACTGAACTATAAAAATTACTAATTGATTGGTGAAATAAAGACTAGACTATTACAAATACGATCATTACATGCTGGCTTCGTAGATAACCATTGATTGATATGCAGAGGTAAAAACAAAGTTAACAGTTCGTGAGATGTCTGAGTACTACCCCTTTAGTAAAACTGATACACATGGAACAACTGTTCAGGTACAAAGCAAGAACATACTACGCACAGCAGAAAAATATCATGGGGCACCTGTAAAGAATCCCCTATAAAAATTTTCATTGGGCATAGTGTTTGTAAAATCTGGATTAGTCCTACTTAGGTTCTTTGTTTGCAATAAAAATACAACCAATAGAGCATCCAAATAGAAAGTGATCAAGCCAATGACATCATAATATCATTCTGAAGCACATTGTCAGCTGATACTAGCCAATAACATCATAATATCATTCTGAAGCCCATGACACCACAGTTTTGTCTACTTTACCACAAGAAAATGCTATTTTTTCTTGTTGAATGGTAAACATATGCCATTATTCAAAGTTGTCTCTAACTTGTTTCATAACAGTTATCTCGTGATGCTAATGAGTTCCATAAGCCTAACTGGCTATTAGATCTAGTCTAGCATCATCTAGAAGAAATTATTACATAAGATAAATATCTTATTAACCTCATAGCAATCTCAATGCAAGATTATCAGGCAAACAAAAGTACTTTTATGGTGAGGATTAGCTCATGCTCCTGAAAGCATAGCCTGTTTAGAATCCATCTTGTGTTTAAAAAAAGGGAGCAAAAATAGTGTCAAATATTTCTAACATATGTTTGACCCGTATCTGTCCACACAATAACTCTTACTGTGTAGTCACCAGAAGCCAATTGATATAGGAGCACAAACTATGCCATCATCCAAATTTAGGATGAACCAATCCAAAATGCTCCAGGTATCTAATGGTGGTTCCTTGATCAATACAACATAGGTTAGTCACATGTTTGTCCACATATTTTCTGTGCATAAGCATGTGACTAGCAACCTATATCTCTATCACACCCACCAAAAAATGGTCAGCCTAGTATAGCAGCTAACTCGAGCAGTCAACATTTTTGAACGAACGTGTTCAATCCTAGATGGAAATGATTCTCATGGAACTATTGCGCATATAAACTGTGTTTAATCCTAAAAGTTTTGCGCTTATTCAGCGATAGGTGTAGACCTTAGTGATACAGGAACCAGCGCAATGATTTTTTTCAATAAGTTAACATGACCAAGGTACAAGGGTTCCTACATCTTAAGGTCATAATAGTGTTGATGATCTATGGAGCGCGAAGTAAATATTATTGAATCATCCAATTTCAATGTAAGTAGAGAAGTCTATAATGTAAATAATCTAACTACCAGTTAGGGTTTAATCCGCCTGAAAACACACAGAACACATACACTAGCAAGTGTGAATGCAAACGTGAATGTGTTGAACAGGGCGAGCAGCATCAGCTAACCTCTGTAGCCGAATATGGTGGCGCCGGCGACGAAGGCGCCGACGGCCCCGTTGACGTAGTCGTTCTTCTTGCGCTGGCTCAGCACGAGCTGCTCGACGCCGATGTAGAGGCCCCCGACGGCGGCGAACGTGGCCCCGTAGCTGCCGCACATCTTGAGCGTCCGGATGAGCCCCGGGAGCGCGACGTGGCGCTCGACCCGGGGCACGTCGTGCCATGTCGCGACGACCGTGCCCCAGATGGTCCCCGCGGCCAGCCCCGTCGCCGCGGCCTTCACCGTCTTCATCACCGGCGTGTCCTCCTCCAACCCCATCCCTCCCTTCCCAACACCAACCCGCCCGCTCCTCTCCTCTCCACTCCCTGCACGAACAGTAACGTGAGCCAAACACCCTAGAAACGGGATCGAGATCTGGTCGATCTGAGCCGGAGCGCCGCCCGCGGCGAGCGGCGGGGGCAGGAGGCGGGGCGATCGAGCGGAGGCGACAGCGCGTGGCTTACCTGGGGGGAACCCTGCGCGGCGCTTGCCGGCGGCGAAGGATCAAAAAATTGTCGCCCGCTCGCCCGCTCGGCCGCAACGTTGGCGCGGGCTTGGGCCTTGGGCCTCCTCCCTACGTGGGCTGCCCACTTCGGCTCGCGCGTGGCTTCACGGCCTCACGGGCCTTTCACTCGTGTCACGGGCCTCACAGCCATGACTGATTCGTACACTTCAATGAAACTGAGTTTGTATGAGCATAAGCTAAAATATGCAGTAGAAACTAGAAACCATATTGAAAACCAAGGTATTATTATAGGATATAAAAATGGGGCAATTGCAAATTTACTACTATTTTGAATCGTTATTGCAAAAACTGCTACTAGAAAATTACAAAAATGCCACTAGAACTGTCATTCGAATGGTATCCTTGCAATATTAAAAAAACCGGTGGCAAATTTGCAAATGCCCTAAATCTTAAACGTTTATTTCTTTTTCCTACAATAGTTTTTAGGTTTTCACAACATATCTATCCGTATAAGTTGTGTGCCTCAAAATTACGTACTTTTATCCATTTGATTTTAAGATCTGTGCTTAACTCTCTCTTTTTCTTCTGTTTTTTTTTCTTCTTAATTCTCTGATCTATCACGCGGAGGTAACTGTCAAATACGTATACGGAGGAGTGTTCGACTGTTTTGGCAGGGCATGGAAATACTATGAATTTTGGAATAGTAGTATTGCCAGTCAATCATGGTGGTTTTTGCAGCACGTGGAGTCCCATATCTGTTTGGCTCCTTCCTTGGGTAGCCGTCACCCCCGCTCTCCCCCGAGATGCAGAGTTGCCCAATGATGCCGCGCCGGGGCCCGAAACCGGTGGAGACGCAGACGCGGGAGGTGGCGGTGGCGGCCCCCGGCAGCCGAAGTCGCCAGCGATCCATCATGATGTCGCGCCCGCGACCGCGCGACAGCATCACCCAGACACACACCCCGTATTCCCCGTTCCGGCTGCCACCGCTCGCGGCCACGTCCCGCGCCGCGCCGCGCACGTCCCTGCCACTCACTCCCGTTCCGAGAGACCGCCGTGCCGAAGTGCCAACCCACCGCGGGCGGGGCATGGTGATCTCGCCGTGGTTTTCCCAACCGTCTACGCGGCGCGGGTGGCGTCCGTGGCGTGCGGCCTCTCTTCCTCCAGTCACGAGCGGTAAAAAGTGGCGCGGCTTTGCCGAAAAGGCCCCAGCCGCTTGGCTTGCCTGCCGCCCGCTCAGCTCCCGCGTCCCGACCGGAGACGACACGAGGGCGGGTCAAGGCGACCAGACGAATCGGCGCCTCTGATGAATCGCGCTCTGCTTTCCTCTGCGCTGATTCTACAGTGAAACCTGCATCGATGCCACGTCTCCGTGCCAAACCTCGCCGTGGTTTAGTTCCCAACTTTTTCTTTAAACTTCTATTTTTTTTATCACATCGAAACTTTCCTACACACATAAACTTCTAACTTTTCCATCACATCGTTATAATTTTAACCAAACTTCTAATTTTAACGTGAACTAAACACACCCTTCTAGCTCTAGATGATTATGGTGCGCGCTCATTGCAGCCTGATGCCACTGCTGGGCATGGCAAAGCGAAATGACCGACGAGATGCTTATTACACGTTGGATCTGTCCTCAGGATCAGCACATGACTGGTAAGGTTAGTTTGGTGCTACCGTGGTGGTGGCCCATTAACCACGTTTCCAAGACCAGGCAGTGCTAGCTTTAAAAATACTCTTAGCCACTGAAACCATTAGCTTAGTTTTGACTTCTGCACTTAACGCCCTCGGTTTATTTCTCAGGTTTAGTACACAGCCGACACAAAAACGTTTGTAAATACGGCGCTATCAAACAGTGATACAATTCAGATGAGTTTATACCAAAAATCTTCTATTTTTGATGCAAAAATTTGGTTTCGAAGTCCTGATGCAACCCAACCCCGCTCTACATATATAATGGTAGACCAACTTCGGTTTTACACTTGTACATATATACATAAGCAACTGTACTGTGCTGTTTTTCTCAAGTATGAATGTGAAATATGTCAGTATCCAAATGGAGATAAAAATGTTTAGAAATACAGCTCTAATTAAAAAACAAACAGACTGGATTTTCACTACTCAGAAGATAGTAAAGGTAAGAACAAACCTATCAATTTTTTCAGCTGTATCCAGTGTTGCCAGGCTAGGAACACCGTCTATTTAGCAACTAAACTGAGCTGCTCTAAGAGGCAAAGAGAATCAAATTTGCAGGAATTTCTGCTAATATCACAAGCTGGTGAGAACAACAGAGCTCTGCTACAAGCAGGCCAAAATAGTATTCAGCCTGGAAGAGCAGCTGAACACCTGTTGGTGTACAGTACTATCAGTTCATTTGTTTTGCCTCAACATTGGCAAAACCCTGAGCAATCAGTACATAATTTTGCTTACATTTCGCAGCATTGAGGAACTACTGAAGAGAAGACGATGAGAAAAAAAAATGAGGTCTACTGAATACTGAAAAATTGTGTGGATGGACTCACTTGCATTCTAGCCCTGCCTCCGCTGCTCGCCTGGGCTTGTTTTTGCGCCGGCTTCCAATCTGCCTGAATCCATTAGTCCTAGTTGATTCATCACTGCTTGATCGAACACTGGAATTACTCTCTTCCAGGACAAGATTGGAGCTTTCTTTCAGCTGCCTGCCTCTCTTGTTACCAGCAGCAGATGCAGTGGTGTTCTTGTCTAGCCTTGATGCCTTCAGCTTCACATCATCACCTTCTACTTCTTCACCATCAATTACATTTTCTACAAAATTTTCCACATCTGCTTGATCAATCTTATCGGCGAAGCGCTTTTGTGGCCTTCCCCTCCTCTTTCTTGCAGGCATAGCTTCTTCAGCGCCGCTTCCTTTGTCTTCATGGCTCCGGACAATCGTTAGCTTCTTTCCTCTGCCTCTTCCTCTACCCATTTATCCAACTTAGCAGTAACAAGATTTATTCAGACAATCACTGAAGCTGCAGGCTCTACTGAAGTTGCTCTATGTTTTTCTCTAGTTGCTATTTGGAAGGGAAGTACTCAATATTTCACCGATACCTCGCGATGGCGACAATCCAATCAAGAAGATAGGCTAGAAATCTGCAGTCGTAATACCAAGAACAACATGCTGTTACATCTAACTAGTTCATGATGAAATGGGTTCTTGGGGTGCAGAAGCAATAAAGTTTGAGGTCTATTGAGATCCATATCAATAAAGAAGTTGCAAATCCAGATCAAGCAACATAAATATCCAGATGAAAACTATACAAAACAGCAAGCAATACGCATCTATCAAGATAAGTTTTACAAAAGGATTTTTTTTTTTTGGCTATAGAGAACAAGAAACATAAAACAAGGACCGATTCAATATCGGAACCATTCTTTCCACGGATGACAAGCAAGAAACTCACCTTCCATATAGCTGGCGTCCACTCCAAGCAGCATCATGCATCCCATTTCTTCAAGTTTGGTAGCCAAAAAATATGGAATTTTTCGCTGGTGCTACAGGAAAAGAAACGCTGGGTATCCAATGGATCGGCGGTAATCTTCGGTTTGCGATGCCAGAAGTACCGCGGATCGGGAGGTTTCAGCAAAGATTGGGATGTGGTGTTCAGGAAGCAGGAGAGGACTCAGGGCTCTACAAATGAACAGCTAGTGCTCTGGGGTCTGGGAGTTCTGGAGGTTGGGCTCCAATAGCTTCTGGGGTAGCAGCAGCAGCTGCTTTGGCTGGGGTTTGTGTGTTTGTGTGTGAGAGAGAGAGAGAGAGATTTGGTTCTTCTCATGAAGCTTTTTTAATACTATTACTCCTGTACTAGTACTAGTAGTACTACTGAGGAGTCATTCGCTGTTTGTTTATGCTTTTATTTACAGCTTACCAACCGTTGAAAAATACTGAGAGAGTGTGTGTGTTCTTGGCTTCTTGCCATTTTCCAGATTAAAAAAGCAAAGACAGAAGGATCCCTAGCCCTAGGGAAGCGGTTTACTTTTACCATGATGGGATTTTTGTTCCATGTTTCTGGATGTTTAAACACCTAGGACAGCCAGTAGTAAACAACTCCAGTAACTCAACACGGCAACACCTGACACCCTGACGTCCAAGGTCATTTTGCTTTCAAAGCGATGCCACAGTTCTCGATTGGCTCCAGCTTCCAGGCGAGCAATGCTCCTGTACTGTACAGGTGTTTATTTCAGACTCAGAAGAGATCAACATTTTGTTCATGGCCTTTACCCAAGAAAATTTCGTTCGTGTTTATAATTCATTTGAACAGGCCAACACAGTTTTTGTTCATCTCTACTCCGTACTGTGCTTCCTAGTGCAAGTCATGCAGATGCCCTCATACTTCTCAAACAGTGCTAAGTTAAAAAGTTTAGCAGTATATTATTTCAGAGTAAGAATGGTCAGGTCTCTTCTATTTACTGCAATACCATGAAGAGACAAATCTTAGCACACTTCAGCTGCTGCAGCAAGTGGCTGTATTAAATTATACCGTATCCTGACACATGCTATACTTTTGATTGTATTATCTCTTTTACTTTGAATTTGAATTCATCTTTTTATACGGTTTCTTATCAAGGTAGCCAACCAGGAGGTTGTACTGATCGCTAGTGCAATAGCACTACCGTATCTCTGTATTACTGTACTGTGTATCTTGAGATGATTCTCTCAAGCATTTATACAGAAGATGTACATGTTCCTCTTGCTGTCAGGTCATTATATACCTTCTCCCAATTAACCGTCCTTCGATTCTCACCGCTAACTTGCAAACGAGGCATGCTTGTTTTGACAAGAGCTTGTTGAACAAACGGAATTTATGAACGCTGCTAGTACTCTTTTGAACAAACGGAGTACATTATAAAAGATATAATCTATCTATTATATTATTAAATTATATTATTAAGACAGCTTTCAAAGGAGACATCTAGGTTCGCTGTGGGCAGGGGCGGATCCACAGTCTAACGACCGGGGTGATCTGACACCGATGACATCCAGCGAATACACGGTGATGCTCAAATTCTACCAGCTGTGACCCCGGCATAAGATGGTAAATGACCCCAGCCGTCGTCTTCAGCTGGCACGTAGTACGTGAAACTAAAACAATTCACTTGGTGGTGTTACGATCCTAGTTGATTAATGATTCTTTTATTAGCATGCACAAAGCCCGAGTCAATTTTCTTTTGTTTCCTAAGCCTCATTGTAATTAATTGTTTCGTCGTTGTGCTTTTGCTTCGTCAGTTAAGCAGTTCGTACTAGATAATTTCAGATTTATACCTCTTTGTATGATGAAAGGAAATGCTCTTAGCCTATTTCAATTATCATTCATTCGTTGCTGGTGATCGAGAAAAAACACAAGAACAACTTCAAAAAAGATTTTGCATTAATCGAGAGAACAAAAAAATGATCTACCTAGTCTTTTAGTTAAATCAAAATTATAGCGGTGTTCATTTAGATACAGGAATTCTGCTCTCGAATATCATAAAAGTGTAGAGTTGTTATTAGGCTACGTTCATTCACAAGCCAAAGAGAGGAGATCACTCGTTTTTCATGCATACGTTTTTTAGACTGCTGAACGGTGTATATTTTTTCAAAAAAATTCTTTATTTTTTTAAAAAAATCATATTAATACATTTTCCAAATTTAAAATAACTAATACTTAATTAATTTTGTGCTAATGATAAACTCATTTTGCATGTCTTCTTTAATCTTCTTCTTTTCCATTCTGTCAAAAGCTTTAAGTTGATGACCCCGGTGGCCTTTAATCCTGGCTCCGCCCCTGTCTGTGGGGGCTAAAAATTCCCGCATTAATCGGAGAAAAAGAAAAGAAGAGTCCAGATAGAAATACAATTCAAAAATAGCTGAAATTCGGAATTAAAAATAAGCAATATTAAAAGAAGTGTCCCTATAAGAACCCAATACGAGATTAATCGAAATTCGCAATAAAAATAAAATAAAATCCGAAATTAGAAAATAAAAGGAGAGTCCAAGTAGAAATATAATTTAAAAATAACTAAAATTCGTAATTGAAAATAAGGAATATTGAGATAGGAGTCCATATAAGAACCCAATACGAATTAGTTAATATTCGGAATAAAAATAAAAATAAAATCTGAAATTAGAAAAAGAAAAGAAGAGTTCAAGTAGGAATACAATTTAAAATCAACTGAAATTCGGAATTAAAAATAAGCAATATTGAAAAATATAAGAACCCAATACGACATTAATAAAATTCATAATAAAAAATAAAATAATATCAAAATTAGAAAAATAAAAGAGATTTCAAGTAGGAATACAATTTTGAAACAACTGGAATTCAAAAAATAAAAAATAAAAATATTAAAAGAACACTATACTGTATTAATTAAAATTTGAAAAAAAATAAATTCTAAAATTAAAAAGAAAAAAGAATTCAATTAGGAATACAATTTATAAATAACAAAAATTGATGATAAAAAATAAAGACTATTGGAAAAAAAAAGACTATCTAAAACACACGACGAGATAAATTAATTAACATGCCTATAAAAGAGTAGAGTGGTAGCGGTTGATACGGCATATAAAAAATGTTAGTAAAACACCAAATTGAATCCTAATGATTATTAAAAGAAGGGACAACAGGTAGGACGTGAAGCAAACGGATAAGGCCGTTGCCGGGACTTCTAGAAAGTAAAAAAAAAACCTATTGATAATCATATTCGATTTTAAAAATCTTAATGATAATAAAAAAGAGAAGTAGCGTGCGGCGTGTATAGGAGTACAGTTGCAGAGCCGTCGACGGTTGGTGAGACTTCTAGAAAATAAAAAATAAATTCCAACGATAGTTATGTTCTATTTTTAGAATCCTAATGACAATAAAGAATAGGCGGCGGATGGGCCGTAGAGAAGTATAGTGGCATTGTTTGACGGGACTTCTAAAAATTATAAAAAATGAAACCCAATGAGACAATAAAGTCTAAAAACTATAAGGTCCAATTTTTAAAGGTTCGGAACTTCTAAAAAGTAAAAAAAAAACAATGATAATCATGTTCGATTTTATAATCTCAATGACAATAAAGAAGGGAGGCAGCGGGCGAGCCATAAAGGAGTACAATGGCAAAGCCACTGACAGTTTGGCGGGACTTATAGAAAGTAAAAAAATGATCCCGAACGATAATTATATTCGATTTGTAAAATCCCAATGATAATAAAGAGAAAAGACAGTGGACGGCCCGTAGAGGAGTATAATGGCAGCGTTCGACGGGACTTCTAGAAATTATAAAAACGAAACCTAACGAGATAATAAACTCAAAAAACTATATAAGATCCAAATTTTAAAGGTTTCAAGGAGAATGAATAAAAATAGTGGTTAACCGAGCAAGCAAATAAAGAAGGATCTAATAAAAGTAAGGGGTAGCAGCTGGTGTGACTTTTAAAAACTATATAATTAAAAATATGGGGATAGCTATTTAATAAATCTTAAGTAAAATCATACTGAAAAAGATATGATTTTGTTTGGATGCTAGCCGCGCAATTGCGCGGGCCTTCCAGCTAGTTCT
>CM020179.1:37091679-37108371 GCA_009805545.1 Oryza longistaminata | reverse complement strand
CAGTGCTCTTGCCAAACTCCGTAACGCATGCATGCACCGATCGAGGCCGCCGTCCGATCCATCGATCGCGATTGCCTGGCGGCGCTATCGTGCAACGAATCTTGCACAAAATCCAGGCATTCGGGCGAAGCCGCGAACGTCGCGGCTCCCCTCCTTTTGCAGACATGCGTGACCGCCGCTCACAGAGCTATTGCTTTCGCTGACATAGCGAGTGAGACACCGAGACGGTCGTCGGTCGAGCAGTGCAGCGACGCATGCACGCATGCGGCAGTCAAAGCGTACGTATGCTTTTTCTCTCTCTCTCGTACGTCGATTGGGAGAGGTCGTCGTCTCTGGTGTACAGCGTACTACTCTCTCTACTTCTCTAGTCTCTGTAGTCCAACCAAAGAGAGGCAGCAAAAGATCAACATGGATACAGCCAGAAGTGATAAGTTATCACTGGATCCAGGTCACCTTATGCATGCGTGCCTCCAGATCAAGTGAATTGTGCAGCATTGTCGCTTTCATTAATTAGTTGTGTCACGTCAACGTTCTTGGCCTGTTAGAGGAGGTACAATAGCAGGCTATAAGCCAGCTGCAAACATATTTTAAGAAGATAAATCAGGAGAGAGAAGAGCAGCGGGCTACAGATTTGTAGCCAGCTGTAACACGGACTCTAAGACACAATGTGTCTATGACAGGTGGGACTATGTATTAATAGTGTAGTATGCAATTATTGTATGAATGAGCTATTAGATTGGCTATAGATGAATTGGAGCTAGTAGTGGGCTATACTATTGGACTTGCTCAAAGCAAGTCCAATAGTATAGCCCACTACTAGCTCCAATTCATCTATAGCCAATCTAATAGCTCATTCATACAATAATTGCATACTACACTATTAATACATAGTCCCACCTGTCATAGACACATTGTGTCTTAGAGTCCGTGTTACAGCTGGCTACAAATCTGTAGCCCGCTGCTCTTCTCTCTCCTGATTTATCTTCTTAAAATATGTTTGCAGCTGGCTTATAGCCTGCTATTGTACCTCCTCTAACAGGCCAAGAACGTTGACGTGACACAACTAATTAATGAAAGCGACAATGCTGCACAATTCACTTGATCTGGAGGCACGCATGCATAAGGTGACCTGGATCCAGTGATAACTTATCACTTCTGGCTGTATCCATGTTGATCTTTTGCTGCCTCTCTTTGGTTGGACTACAGAGACTAGAGAAGTAGAGAGAGTAGTACGCTGTACACCAGAGACGACGACCTCTCCCAATCGACGTACGAGAGAGAGAGAAAAAGCATACGTACGCTTTGACTGCCGCATGCGTGCATGCGTCGCTGCACTGCTCGACCGACGACCGTCTCGGTGTCTCACTCGCTATGTCAGCGAAAGCAATAGCTCTGTGAGCGGCGGTCACGCATGTCTGCAAAAGGAGGGGAGCCGCGACGTTCGCGGCTTCGCCCGAATGCCTGGATTTTGTGCAAGATTCGTTGCACGATAGCGCCGTCAGGCAATCGCGATCGATCGATCGGACGGCGGCCGCCTCGATCGGTGCATGCATGCGTTACGGAGTTTGGCAAGAGCACTGGCATATGCAGCGGCGTCAGGCAGAGTGTGTGTGGCCGATTTCGCTTTGGACTCTACGGCGCGCGCGGTGATCAGTGCGGTAGCTGGCTTTGTCGCTAGTGTACGTACGCCGCTGACGCCGCCGCCCGCGAAGGCGACAGGGGCAGCTAGCGGCGTGGCGGCGTGAACGGCATGTGGGTGGGCGTGCGGCGTGGAGGGCGTACGTCGCGGGTGTCGGATTCGTGAGCTGTGCGTCGGATAGGCGAGAATCTAGCGTCCTTATAACCAGTAGGATAATCAGTTGATCACTAGACGGTGATACGTGCAGTCCAGTGAGCTGGTGTAGTGAGTAGTGTGATCTCACAACACGTACCGGCCGCAGGAGAGTCGTCGTACGGACGTGCTGCATGCCAGCTAATACTGCTTAGAAGTGGCATAATAAGGAGGACGTAATTAAACAACATTTCTTTGTTATGACGACAGTCTATAGCAGCTGCATCGCTGGAGCATAAGTTATCCGTAAGACTGTAATTAACCGGCCGGTCGAGGCCTACGTAAGTCAAAGGAGGAGGGGAGAACATCCGCGAAGGAAGGGAGATTTTGGCATTTTGTACAGGTTACAGTATTTTGCAACGATGCAGCTGCCAGTTGAATGCCGCACGGATATATATATGCGTATGATGTTTTACTGTCATGCTGATGTGGTTGCTCATATATCTAACCAACGACAAATTAAACTGCCAAAACTCTCGAAATTTCTGACAAGGACGTGGCACGCGGGAGGAACTCACGCAACGTGCTTGAATATATGATCAACAAGGACATTTGCGTAGAGCGTGTACTTCTCCTCGTTTGTATATAACATACTCCCCTCATGCATAAAAAAGCTCAAGGATCCATTTCATTTCAGTTGTTTGCATTTTTTGTGTGCGGAGAATCTTTGAGAGGCTACGGTTCGGAACTTCAGAGAGTTCAGAGTACATATGGTTTTAATTTTGTATCCATGGGACTGAAAACATAATCATACCTCCAAAATTAATGTATGTCTTACGTCCTTCGTTAGGTCGCAATGTTGTTCAATCACGTCGCGCCAGCAAGCACAGCGACCCGCTTTAATTTCTTGTCCTTGAGCTCCTTTTAGGACGCTTAGCCAGTTAAAACGATGCATCTCGATCACAATAATTATTTTCACGTGTCTACCGTTTTTTTGTTCCCGAAGGAACCGTAGTCCTGGAGTACTAGTGACCATTTGACCAGTGACCATACGAACGGCAGATTCGTGAAAAAAAAACTGATCGATCGGTCTCACAGGGTGATTTGAGTTCAAGATAATACGGCAAACTTTCAAATTGGTTAGATTACGATCGACGCACAAAAGTTTAATGCTCATGTTAAAATGTAATACACTTTGATAATAGGAGTATCATTTTTATGTTTTTTTTTTCTTTTTGGCAAAAAGACGATTGTCAAGGTTTAAAGATAAATAGATTCTTGGATATAGTCCCCTTGTTTAAAATAGGAGGGAGCAGTAGCTTATAAACAAGCCCAAATGGCAAAAATCAAGGACAACTAACTAGTATAGTACTCCAGCTCATTATGCCAAGTACTAATGTACTCGCTCCTTGTGTACTATACGACGCATTTTTTTCGCTACGAACAGCAGTATCATTGTCCTCGCGACGGCGACCTACACCTGATCAACCGTCCATCCATCTGACTTTACTTGTACTGTTGTACACGCACTAGAGACGTGCGTGCGTGCATTGTTCTGACGATTAAGCATACGCACGGTCTTACGTACTCCCGGTGAAACTCACAGGCCCCTCTCTGGTCCACTGCCAAGCACTTCACAGGATCCCCGTTATTTTGGGGCCGGAAAAGGCCTAAAGGGAAACAGCTGGCGCGGCCCATGCACGCTGCCACACAGCCACAGTGCCATATGTGTCGGCCACTACTCGCCCCGGCCCCGCAGGAGGAAACGAAAACGGCATCCAACACCGCCGGCCCGACCCCGACGCACGCCCATAAATACGCGCCCCATACACCGCCCAGACACACGACCCGCTATCTCGCTAGCTAGCTTCCCCCCTCCATTTCCCACACCTCCCCGTACGCGCGTCTCCGTCGCGCCGGGCGGCTGCGTCTGCGCGCGCGGTACAAGAGATCGTTCAGGGAGCGCGGGTGATCACAGCAGCCGACGCGCGCGCGCGCGCGGCAGCACGGCGTTTCACCGATCGCGTCGTTGCGCGCGATCGAGCTACCGCGTTGTTGTTTGAGGAGATTATAGCTAGGTAAGGCTTGCGGTGTTCGCCACCAGCCCACACACCACTCTGATCTCGCGCCGGTAAATGACTGGAGGCCTGGGCAGCAGCTGCGTCGTCGTCGTCGTGGAGGTCGTCGCTTCCTTTCTGACGTGCCTGTCGTCGTCCCCGTCGCCGGAGAAGTGCGAGCTGCCGCCGCTGCGCGTCCGCACCGGAGGGTTCATCAACGAAGGTACGCTTGCGCACAAGATGCGTGTTATGTACGTAGGGCCGGTGGTGTGGCCGTGTGATATACACTACATGTGCCATCACGTTTGGAGATGGTAGTGGTACCCTGTAAGTTATGAATAGTCTGATATATGACTGTGCACTGTGCACAAGCTTGGTGCCACCACTCAAGCTCCTTGTTTATCACGTAAAAAAAAGGAGTTTCAGCTCGAATGGGCTGTGTAAACACCCGACTGACGTATGGGCCCCCGGAAAAGGACGAGGGCCCTTTTGTCGGTGTTAGGTATCTTTTCTTCAGTCGTTTCAGCTTTTAATTACTTGCTTAGTGCATCTCTGACAAGATTGTCTCACACAGGTTAAAGCAAAAAAGCCCCGGAAGTTTTCCCTTCATAAAAAAGAAAAAAACGAGAAAGTATCCACAAGGGCGACGATAACAACAAACAGAAAGGTAAGGTATATCCCCGGGACAATCTTGATCAGGCACAACACGAGTTCTAGTTAGTCCAGTTCTTCGCTTGGTGCACGCTCCAGCGTAATGAACAAAATGTTATATAGAGTAAGAGGCGAAATCAGTCGAAACTATCATCAGAGTCAGCTTTATTATATAGCGTGATGAGCCATCGATTCAAACAATATCTTACTAAAGGATACTTTTACTATTCTTAAGAAGGTACAATATTTATAGCGTAAAATTTTTAATGTAATAAACTTGATACCTTGAGATATTTTCTCACGTACAGTAAAATTTTTCTTTACTAAATGATTTTGGAATTTCATCGGCTGACCTTGGTGATGAACAGAGCTAGCTCGGCCCTGTATATATGTAGTATTTTAAACCAAGAAGAAACGTTCCGAGCATGACATTGTTTTCGCTCGGATAAGAGTCACACGGCGTACTTGCTTCATCTGAGTACTATTGCAAGTAAAGATGAACTCTGGCCTTTAATTGCAAAGGGTCCAGGAACAGCAAAAGGAAAGAAAGAAACTAAACAACTGCCATCTCCATGTTTCTTTTTGAACGAAAGGTCATCCTCATGTATCGATGGACTTAAAAGTATCAAACCGAAACGATACTCCAGCTGACATTAATGGAAGTATTTTTTTTTTCTACACCAAAGATGTACATGTACACAAACCATTACATATGCACCTGTACCTACGCACACGTGAGTGCAACCCCTTGTCTCTTCATCGGACCCATGATGTTTATTGTCCAACATAAACCACCTAATTGGTAGGTGGAAATGCAAATCTAGACAATTATTGAAAATGAAATTGTAGTTTCTGGAACTGGCAAAGCTTGAAAAAAAAAGAGCTTAGGTGATCGGCGTTGAGGAGGACTACTGCACGCCGGAGAACATGCAGGATCCGTGGAGGCTGTGCACGGTGACGCAGGTGGAGGAAGTGAAGTGCATCCTGAAGATGCTGCCCATCTGGCTGTGCACGATCGTCTACTCGGTGGTGTTCACCCAGATGGCGTCGCTGTTCGTGGAGCAGGGGACCACCATGAACACCAACATCGGGTCGTTCCACGTGCCGGCGGCGAGCATGTCGGTGTTCGACATCCTGAGCGTGCTGGCGTTCATCGCCATCTACCGGCGCGTGCTCGTGCCGGTCATGTCGCGCCTGTCCGGCAACCCGCAGGGGCTGACCGAGCTGCAGCGGATGGGCGTGGGGCTCGTGGTCGGCATGGCGGCCATGGTGGTCGCCGGCGTGGTGGAGGTGGAGCGGCTGAAGCGGGTGGGCGCACCGGACCAGCCGAGCTCCCTGAGCGTGCTGTGGCAGGTGCCGCAGTACGCGCTGATCGGGGCGTCGGAGGTGTTCATGTACGTGGGGCAGCTGGAGTTCTTCAACGGGCAGGCCCCCGACGGCGTGAAGAGCTTCGGGAGCTCGCTGTGCATGGCGTCCATCTCGCTGGGGAACTACGTGAGCATCATGCTGGTGAGCGTGGTCACCAGCCTCACCGCCGGCGACAGGCGGCCCGGGTGGATCCCCGGGAACCTCAACTCCGGCCACCTCGACAGGTTCTACTTCCTCCTCGCCGCGCTCTCGCTGGTCGACCTCGCCGTGTACGTCGCGTGCGCCGTGTGGTACAAGGGCATCAAGCTCGACAGCAACGAGGAGAAGGCGAACAAGATCACCGTGCACGTTTAGGCTTCGGGCCTGTAACTCGTGACGGCTCCTGTTTAGATACTGGGATGGCAACTAGGCTTGCCGTAGTAATAACGACGCGTGACAGAATCATGTATGTGGCCCATGCAACTTCTCTGTCACGACTAAACTCCAGGAGCTATATATAGCCAGCCCATGTTCGAACCATGTATTATTGGATTTGGGCTAAACACTTTGACTTCTGAATCTTGTGACGATCCAATAGCTTGAATCCATGTGTGGAATTTGTAGCTTTGAGTTTGGCCCAAACAGCGAGTTGGTGGCCCACACACGGACCAGCCCACCTACCCCGCGCGGTCGTACGGCGGCAAGTCGCGGATGCTGCCAATGCTGGTGAGTGGGCGCCGCACGCGGCCGGGACGTGGCAGGACTGCCGAGTGCCGACCACACGCGTCGTGGGCGTCGATGACACGTACAGACTAGTAGTAGTAGACTACAGAGAACATCTACTAGCAATTCGTTGGCGTTGGTACCGACTACCGAGGCTGCTTCGCTCGCTCGAGCAGTTTGCACTTGGGCTCGCCATGTTAGCACAGTCCACAGTGCGTTACGCGCATCGCGCCAACTCACAAATCACGAGTTCGGGTAGAAGCGAGGAGCACATTTATACTGCAAAGCTACAATTGTAACATCAGGTAGAGCTGTATCCCCTTCGATGTGCTAATGGGATGAGAAGTAGTTGTTGTCTTTGCGTATTGGCGGAAAAAAAAACGAGTTCAGGTTATTTTAGAGACTGCAATTCGTCTAGAAGCACAAGCACAAGGCTGCAGAGCGGACCGCGTGGAGTATAGCAGCATCATTACTGAAAGAAAACAAAATATTGTTTTCAGCTGTCTAAATATCGTCCTTATTATGGAATTAACAGCTTGTACCGTTGAAAGCTGCAATGCACTGTGCCATCTTTTTTAGACCAAAGTGAGGTACCACACTACCTTCTTGAATTGAAATGATGGAGCTATAGCCATTTCTTCTTTTCTGATCTCTGTCCCCGTAGAACTTAGGGCACAGCTAGTGGGATGGCCGTGCATCATCAGCTTTCTGTCACGCGAGTAATTCTACCGATATTAATCCTGTTAGTCCGCACATATGGTTTCCTGCAAATCTGTGCATTGTTCAGCACAGACGCTGTTGCCAGAATAGACCTGATCGAAGCATTGAATTAGCAGCGACGCACTCTCGCCGTGTTTAGTTTCAAAGCTATTCTTCAAACTTTCAACTTTTTCATCACATCGAAACATTTCTACACACACAAACTTTCAACTTTTCCGTCACATCATTTAAATTTCAACCAAACTTTTAATTTTGGTGTGAACTAAATACAGCCTCTATAACAGCGTATCAGTGGATTATTATTACCCGTTACACCCACTTCGCACTGAAGCCTCCCCAAGGAATTTATCTGACAAAGTGACAAACCATCCCAAATTGCCATGTTGCAAATTGTGCCAAATTGATATGTGCTGCGCCACAGGACTCAAAAATACCAGCTGCAACTCTTTGAAGCTTATCTGCTTCATGTTAAACGATCGTGTGTAACTGTTTCTGCCTTCTTATAAATATAGCCAGGCAACCAAACCTTTCCCAAAAAAAAAAGAAAAAAGAAAAGAAAAAAGGAAAGAAAAAACACAGCTGCAACCGCCATGAAGTCCAGTGACTCCAGTCCATCGCTTTCTGCCAGTAAGCACAATCCCAGCCTCCTAGGGAGTACTCGCTGACCGTGCTACCGTGGCACTGCTCTGTGCTCTGCCTAGTGCGTATGGTCACCAAACCAGGTAGATCCACGCATGTGTTTGGTTTAACAAAACTACCAAAATTACCAACCCCGAAAGCAAAATGCCATTAGTACATGACTACGAATCACTAAGTACGTAGTACCACGCATGTGTTTGGTTTAACAAAACTACCAAAATTACCAACCCCGAAAGCAAAATGCCATTAGTACATGACTACGAATCACTAAGTACGTAGTACTGTACTACCTAAATACCGTCTAAGAGTAGTCCCCGGCGCTACAAGAAGACAACACAATTGCCGTCTTGCGCCGTGCTAAGCTGCTAGATCTAGCACATATATTTTCCAACCAGTTGCACCTACAGGGACCTAATTAATCGACCTAACTATTGGGCAGATCGGAGATATCTCACCAGATCAGTGTCTGACCACATGGATGACAACGCTGATACTGTCACGGACCGTGAACACGGTCATCTCGCCACCAGTTTTGGGTGACCAAGACTGTGGGTGATGTTGGACGTACACTGCTACGAGCAGCACAGTGCTCTATATATCTTTGCAGCACATGCAGGATGCAAGTTAGAATTGGGCACGATCGTTGCAGGCCACAAGAGAATTCACGCAAAAGCTGCAGAGGACAGGAACATTAATTTAGATCGATGGACGGAGCAGCTAATTAAGACCCTGTTTAGATGGGACTAAAACTTTTAAGCTCCTATCACATCGGATGTTTGATACTAATTATAAATATTAAACGTAGACTATTAATAAAACCCATCCATAATCTTGGACTAATTCGCGAGACGAATCTATTGAGCCTAATTAATCCATGATTAGCCTATGTGATGCTACAGTAAACATTCTCTAATTATGGATTAATTAGGCTTAAAAAATTTATCTCGCGAATTAGCTTTCATTTATGTAATTAGTTTTGTAAGTAGTCTATATTTAATACTTTAAATTCATGGACTAAAGTTAAGTACCTGGATCCAAACACCACCTAATTGCGTGTTAGCTAATAGTATATGTCAGCATATACATTACGGGACATGTTATGTTATACAGTATATTTTATCGGAGTATACAGTACGAACACCAATACACCAACTTGGGGACACAAGTGGGCGCAAATATACTCGGTCTCTGACTCTGATGACCAAAATTAACTAAACAAAATGGAAAAGACTTGATATAATACTGAGAGCGTTTGGTCTGCTGCATACCATGAAGTTTACGTCGAGGAATTAGTAGCCTAGTCGAAATCACGATTCACGAATAATAATCAACCCATTAATATATTACTGTATCGTTGGAGAGAAAAGTGACTAGCTAATAATAAATGAACATCTTTCCTGTATGCGTGTATCTTGCTGAAGAATATCCTAGCTGATCCGCTGTTATGCGGCGGCCAAGGGGTTGCCGACGAAGGGTTCCTGAATTTCTGAAATAATATTTTCCGGCGTCGCACACTGCGCAACTGCACTTTTTGATGCTGAAAAGACACAAGCTGGCGGATAACCCAAAGGCCAAGTTAGGAGGACATTCGAGGGCGACTCGCTGAGAGATATTTTTTGCTGCAAAACCAGTTCAGAATACGCCATCACGTGGCCATGATTGTCATCAAACGAAGGCTTTGGAACACGTAGCGTGCGTAGGAGCCATGCACAAGGCTAATCAGTAATCACAAAGCAAAGCTCGCCTTACATTATTTACGAGTTATAATCTTCTAATTAATGGCTTAAGGGTTGTGTACAAGCAAACGATCCATACCTAATAGCACGATCCAACAATAGTATGCCATGTATTTACTTCGGGTCGACGAGTGGTTTGAATAAAATCGTGCACTGGACAGAGGACACGACCCTGTACGTGTTACGTACTACAGCAATGAAGTTAGACATCTGCTGAAAGAAAAGTATGCTTGCAAGACCAGACTTTGCACATGAGAAATGCGTTAGAAGAAAAAAAACCAGTACAGTAGCGATTAGTGAGACAAGGCCTGGGGGATTAGATTAATTGGACGAATTGAAGTAGCCAAGTAGCGCCCCCCATTTCAAATACAGACCGGAAGCAAAATGCAGTTAAAACTTCGAAGTCAAATGCTGTATTTGGTTGTCAAAGAAATCGCATAATTTTTGTAAACCAAAGTACCAAACCACTAGCAAAATCTCAAATCAGATTGATCTCAAAAGAAAGGTGACAAAACCACTCTCTAAGCTACAGGTTGGTGTCTTCGCTGAATACAAAATAGCTAACTTATTTTTGTTTCAGCCCCTGTATAAATTCTAGCTGCTGTGTGCCTTAAACTTTTGCATTGAAAACCTTAAAGTTAAAGAACAAATTATACATACATACATCACTTGGGCCACATGTCAATGGAAGCCGACCTACAACTTTGTAGAAAAGCCCAAGATCCCTTCTTATCTCATCCTTCTTCGTCCGTTTCTCCCAGCTCGCCTCGGCGGTCGTCTCTCTCGGCGATTTCCCATGAATCTGGCTCGGATCCGGCCCGATCCACCTTTGCCAAATTGCCAGCCTCTCTCCCTCGTTGAAGCCTACCCGGATCCGACCGATTCCCCCCTGCCGCCGTGCGCCGCCGCTACCGCGCCATGGTTTCTCCTCGCATCGCGCCGCCGCGACACCACCAAACCCCCTATGTAATACATATCCCTCGCCGATCCCTCCAGCACGACGACGCGCTCCTGGCCGTCGGATGGACGCAGCGGACGGCCCACGCGGCCCCAGCCCCCGATCCGGGTCAAGGCCGCCCCCGGGCGCGCGATACACGTCGCGACACGTGTGCGGGCGTCAGATTCCCAATCTCCGACGTGGTGGGTGGGCCCCACCTGTCCGCGCGTCGGGCCCCACGCGCCAGCGTCGCACGGACCGCTTTTAAATAGAGCATCGACCCGGTGGATTCGGAGGCGGCCTCCTCCTCCTCTCCTCCTCCCCTGCACAGACCACTCGTTTCCTCCACAAAGAGGGAGGGAACAAGGGAAGGGTGTCGCCCGCCCCCCACCCCGATCTGCCTCCGCCGCTCCGCTCCGCTCCTCCGCGCCTGCGAAATCTACCAACGCTAACTCAGGTGCCTCCCACATTACCCCCCGCCACCGCTGTTGTTTCGTGATTCTTTTCGATTTCGGTACGGTGTGTGAAATCGCTGCGGTGATTTTTGGTTGTTTTCACTTCGTGGAGTTTGTGTTCTTGGGAGTAATGGTGGTGGATTGGGGGATAGGACAGGCGAGCTCGTCGTCGTCGATCTCGTCTCGCCGCCGGGGATTGATGGGACCTTTTTGAGGTGGATTAAGCAGAGCTATAGGATTTTGTTGTGTCTCCTGGGCAGATCTGTAGGATTTACTGATATGATGATAGTTTGATATGCTCCATTTCCGCATGCTTCTGTAGTTGTGTACCTTATCTCCATCTCTATGCCATTACAACTCACTGTAGGAACTTTTGCCAAACCTTTTAGCGATTCCCGTTAATCTTGTGATTAAAGCTGCTACCTTTACCCACCAAAGCTGCCTCCTTTGGCTGCATGCTTCTATCATGGCTTCTGGCCCCTCCATGTTGGGATTCATCTTTCACCTCAGGACTCAGCGCAATGGGCACGAGTCACGACGCTGACAAACCGACGACCATACACACGGACAACATTTCAGAAAAGAAAAAAATGTTGATTCTTGTGCGGTCGTCGTTTCTGACATTAAAAAAAATCTCTCTTTTTTTTTTCGCCTATGGAACCTAGCCGGCGGCAGGGCACGGCATATGCTTCTCGTGCTCCCGGTGGTTGGAAATGCCACTGATTTTGTAGAAAAGAAAGCGAAAGGAAAAAATAAAAAAGACATCGCTCTCACGCGCCGGGCAGCAGCCTCCGCCGCCGCCGCCCCCGCCCGGTCGCGGGCGTGGTGGGTTGCTTGACCTAGCAAAAGGCATCGCGATCCCCAGGTCGCTCCACCGTCAGATCCCGTTCGTTGCATTTGGACGGTGACGATTGCCTCTTACTTTCCAGGCAAATTATCACTGTTCTCTGCATAAAAATACTGTATGGTCTGGAACCCATATGCCCATCGTCAGGCAGCAGCTGCATGTCTTCGCTAGGATACAAAAGTGCAGGGGTCACACAGCCTGCAAAGGTCGGCAGGGTGGCGCTGAACTCCAGCCCCACCTGACGGCATGTTTCACCAATTTATCCCCCCTCTATCTTTGTACATTTCCAGCCAGAGATAACTTAGCTGGACACGCAGAAATGAACAAATCGTAGATTAGCGGATCTGGCCCCCCTTACCTCTTCTTGGATTTGCATCCACCACTTGCAGTATGATAGTTCACACACCACTAACTAGTGCATGCATGGCTGGCTTGTCTGCTATTAGCTGCATGTGCTGGTGATTTCCAGCCACAAACAGGTGCAGCGAACTAGCAATCATCCTAATCAAACGAGTGCAGCCGTCTAATCGGAATACAAGAAGGCCAGATCACCAGCACCACAATCCTGGAGCCCGTAGGAAAAATGGTAGGCTCGTGTGCCTTCCAAGTCAAGTGAGACAGTCGCACATGAATCTGCCTTGTGGGATGGCGTGTTCGTTAGACTAGACGCGTTCAGTGCACTTGGTTAACTTGACCCTTGGTAATTACAATACTAATTAGTCTTGGCAGTACTGTTTCACCAACCTGCAGGAGCAAGTGGTTTTCTTTTTTTGCAAAGATTGGTGTCTTTTTAAGAGTAGAGGAAACTTCCTGTGTGTTTAATTGTTCGTCAAAAATTGACCACTCATTAGGATATGACGATGTCTGATGAATATGGATAGCTTATATTTGACCGCCCAGTTTGTATGGCTGGATTTAATGACCTTATCATAATCAGATATGGTACCATTTTTTCCCCCAAACAAGTGATAAATTCCTTCTGCACACGTTTCTGGGGATGGTCCTAGGCATCATCCTTCAGAGTTCAGACTATCTGGACAAAGTGTGCGTTCCGACATATGCACATTTTTATCGAGGAACATATAACTACTGTAGTACTAGTATTTTTCAAAACCAGACTACACATCACAAGACCAAAGCTTTCTCGCTTGTTGAATCAATCACCATTTCCTTTTCGTTTACTGCACCATGCTAAGCGTCATTACTAGTACTAATTCACTGTGCTATGGTACAGTTGATCAGTCTTGTCATCTTGTGGTAACTTGGGTAAGGCAGATCCGTAGCAGTACATGTGAACTTACGATGCACGCACTAGAAAGCGAATCTGAACATGGGCAAGCACATGCTGCTCGGCTCGCTGCTCGGAATAACTTATCACATATACTTTAATCAAGAAAAGTGATGGATCGCATCATGGGTGTGCCGCCCTTTCTTTTCCTGTGTTGATGCTCCTCAACTCGTGCATACGTAATCTATTGCTTATTGGCTTAGTTGCGAGATATTTTTGTTCGTGTGGGGTTTCTGGATTATGGCATTATAATATCGCTCAAATTGCACCTTCTGATCCCACTACAATATTGCAATCGATTCTCACTTTCTCATCACCTTCGATTGTGATTGTTGTTGTGAGCAGCAAGATGGGTGCCGGCGGCAGGATGACGGAGAAGGAGCGGGAGGAGCAGCAGAAGCTGCTCGGCCGCGCCGGCAATGGCGCGGCCGTGCAGCGGTCGCCGACGGACAAGCCGCCGTTCACGCTGGGGCAGATCAAGAAGGCCATCCCGCCTCACTGCTTCCAGCGCTCGGTGATCAAGTCCTTCTCCTACGTGGTCCATGACCTCGTGATCGTCGCCGCGCTGCTCTACTTCGCGCTGGTCATGATCCCCGTGCTGCCGAGCGGGATGGAGTTCGCGGCATGGCCGCTCTACTGGATCGCGCAGGGCTGCGTGCTCACCGGCGTGTGGGTCATCGCGCACGAGTGCGGCCACCATGCCTTCTCCGACTACTCGTTGCTCGACGACATCGTCGGCCTCGTGCTGCACTCGTCGCTGCTCGTCCCCTACTTCTCGTGGAAGTACAGCCACCGGCGCCACCACTCCAATACCGGGTCGCTGGAGCGCGACGAGGTGTTCGTCCCGAAGCAGAAGTCGGCGATGGCGTGGTACACCCCGTACGTGTACAACAACCCGATCGGACGGCTGGTGCACATCTTCGTGCAGCTCACCCTCGGGTGGCCGCTGTACCTGGCGTTCAACGTGTCCGGCCGCCCGTACCCGCGCTTCGCGTGCCACTTCGACCCCTACGGCCCGATCTACAACGACCGGGAGCGCGTCCAGATCTTCATCTCCGACGTCGGCGTCGTGTCCGCGGGGCTCGCCCTGTTCAAGCTCTCGTCGGCGTTCGGGTTCTGGTGGGTGGTGCGCGTCTACGGCGTGCCGCTGCTGATCGTGAACGCGTGGCTGGTGCTCATCACCTACCTGCAGCACACCCACCCGGCGCTGCCGCACTACGACTCGAGCGAGTGGGACTGGCTCCGCGGCGCGCTGGCCACCGTGGACCGCGACTACGGCATCCTCAACAAGGTGTTCCACAACATCACGGACACGCACGTCGCGCACCACCTCTTCTCCACCATGCCGCACTACCACGCCATGGAGGCCACCAAGGCGATCCGCCCCATCCTCGGCGAGTACTACCAGTTCGACCCGACGCCTGTCGCCAAGGCGACATGGCGCGAGGCCAAGGAGTGCATCTACGTCGAGCCCGAGGACAACAAGGGCGTCTTCTGGTACAACAACAAGTTCTAATTGCTGCTGCTGCGAAATTAGCATCACACATCCATAGCCAAGCAGCAAACAAATTTGAAGAAGATTACAAGGGAAGAGAAGATAGTGTCTTCGGAAATCGTCGTAGCAAGTATCCATCCATCCATCCAACCATGAACAATCGTCTATCTATCCATGCATCTATCTATGGTTAGTCTCTTTAGATAGGAGAGGGGCACTTGGGCACAGAGGAAGGCTATTGCGGTGCCATTGCTAGAGTTGCCATCAAGTGCAAAGTAGGCGGATCAGGCGTGTGTCATGCCTGTGGATTTGTAGTCTATGTATGTGTCAGCTGCTGAGCTCCGGTGTCGCAGCCTTGGTCCCTGTCGTGTTATTTCCATCGTTTTTTTCTCTCCGCCATTGTTCGGTTTAGGTGTTGTCATGGTCGGCGTCCGTGTGGACGACGTGTCTTGTGCGGTTTGTCTGTCATTGAGTTGGCTCCGTCCGTTGCTTGCTGTTGTAAAACGCTTGTGGTGTTCATGGCGGAATAACTAAACGTCGAATGGAATGACAACTTTTTTGCGTAGTAGTTGGGTTGGTCTCTGAATTTGGGAACTGATGAATTTCCGTCTCCGCTTACATTTGTTGCTGGGATGTTTTCTTGCTTGCTTTCTTTCCCAAGATTGTCCGGCTTGGAAACGGAAGAGCCCATCCACACAAAAAGCGTGTGGTGTACAGCATTGCAGAATCGGCATGCTAGCTACGTGTTCTGTTTTTGCTGAAGAGAACGTTTGGATCTGATATGGACATATATACATGGTTGTAGTTTTGCATTTGCATGTAGTACTACAGGGTTAGCTATATTGCCATGGTGTATTTGGTGTGGTCCTATCTTAGGGCCGTGGAAGTTGTGGCGAGCACCGGACGCAAATCCAAAGCCATCGCGTTTGTGTGGCTAAAACAGAGTGTGTCCTCTGCGATGTTGGAAACCAATGCCTGACCTGTGAGGACAGAGGGCCAGTCACTCGCACCCAGTGTTGCTTTCGGGCCTCAACTGTCTCGCAAATTGCAGCTCCTACCAAATTAGATATGTACTGACCATTGGTGGTACTAGCAAGAAATAATTGCTCTCTCGAAATAGGACAATATACCCATCTTTTCTGGTCACAGAGTTTGCTGAAAACGTAGGGAGAGCACGCCTGCATGGCTGCATCAGCAACAGCAGCGGCCGGCATATCCATCAATCTCTTTCCGGCCAACGGTGGCTAGCATATGTAGAAGTAGCACGTTCAGGCCATTCACAGTGCGCCACTAAATTTTGGCATTCTTCGCATACCACGTAGACCAATAACGATATAAGCTACATGCTCCACAGTGCAGTACTTGTAGTGTGGATCCCACCGGTAGGGATGAAAACGGATCGGATACGGACGGAAACTAGCTTTATCATATTCGTTTTCATATTTTTTTTCGGAATCGGAATCGGAATAAAAAACTCGGATACGGAAATGAAATCGAATATTATCGAATACAGATACGGAGCGAATACGAGACGGAACGAATACGGTAGCGGATATTTACCGGTATATAAAAAACCCCTCAAATTGAGTTTCTTGATCAAGGAAGAGATATCTCTTATTATTTTAGTTCAACATCTCTAACATTTATATCGTCAATTTTGTAGACGGTCCCACAACCCTATGTAAAAATCGATTTTCATGGCTATTCCTCTTAGAGATCCATATGCAAATATGATTATCATTTTCTATTCCCAAGACCTTTTACTGATGTATAACTTACTTACCATTGTATAAATTGGAGATGTTATTTATTTTACTTCACATCTTCTTCGAATTGTATGTTTGCTTTTAACTAATGTTATTATACAATGTTATTAAACGACCAACTCGGTAGACTTCCCGTTGAGCTTCTACAACCTTTGAATCATTGAACACATCTCCACTCAAGATGTCGTATTCGATTTTATACGATCTGAGATTTTGTAAACATTAATATGATCACTAATTATCAATCATCGAATATCTTA
>CM020179.1:37077660-37091654 GCA_009805545.1 Oryza longistaminata | reverse complement strand
GGGATGAGAAGTAGTTGTTGTCTTTGCGTATTGGCGAGAAAAAAAACGAGTTAGGTTTATTTAGAGACTGCAATCGTCTAAAAGCACAAGCACAAGGCTGCAGAGCGACCGCGTGGAGATAAGCAGCATCATTACTGGAAGAAAACAAAATATTGTTTTCAGCTGTCTAAATATCGTCCTTATTATGGAATTAGTACTGCAACAGTAGACCGCGGTTACAGATGATGACACTGAATTAACAGCTTGTACCGTTGAAAGCTGCAATGCACTGTGCCATCTTTTAGACCAAAGTGGAGGTACCACACTACCTTCTTGAATTGAAAGGATGGGGCTATAGCCATTTCTTCTTTTCTGACTCTGTCCCCGTAGAACTTAGGGCACAGCTAGTGGGATGGCCGTGCATCATCAGCTTCTGTCACGCGAGTAAATTCTACCGATATTAATCCTGTTAGTCCGCACATATGGTTTCCTGCAAACCTGTGCATTGTTCAGCAGCAGACACTGTTGCCAGAATAGACCAAATCAAAGCATTGAATTAGCAGCGACGCACTCTATAACAGCGTATCAGTGGATTATTATTACCCGTTATACCACTTCGCACTGAAGCCTCCCCAAGGAATTTATCTGACAAAAGTGACCAAACCATCCCATTGCCATGTTGCAATTGTGCCAAATTGATATGTGCGCGCCACAGGACTCAAAAAAATACAGCCGCAACTCTTTGAAGCTTATCTGCTTCATGTTATCGATCGTGTGTAATGTTTCTGCCTTCTTATAAATATAGCCAGGCAACAAACCTTTCAAAAAAATAAAATAAAAGAAAAAAACACAGCTGCAACTGCCATGAAGTCCATTTTTCTTTAGATCATGCATTTTTATTGAAAGGGGAAAAAATGCAATCTGTTCTGAACTGCATGAAGTCCAGTCCATCGCTTTCTGCCAGTAAGCACAATCCCAGCCTCCTAGGGAGTACTCGCTGACCGTGCTACCGTGGCACCGCTCAGTGCTCTGCCTAGTGAGTATGCTCACCAAACCAGGTAGATCCACGCATGTTTTGGTTTAACAAAACTAACCAAAATTACCAACCCGAAAGCAAAATGCCATAGTACATGGACTACGGAATCACTAAGTACGTAGTACTGTACTACCAAGTACCGTCTAAGAGTAGTCCCCGGCGCTACAAGAAGACACACAATGGGCGTCTTGCGCCCTGCTAAGCGCTAGATCTAGCACATATATTTTCCAACCAGTTGCACCTGCAGGGACCTAATTAATCGACCTAATTTGGGCAGATCGGAGATATCTCACCAGATCAGTTGGTCTGACACACATGGATGAGACAAGCGTATACGTGTATCGACGACCGTGAACACGGCATCTCGCCACCATGTCATGAGTCACTGTGGTGATGTTAGCGTACATGCTACGAGCGACACAGTGCTCTATATCTTTGCAGCACATGCAGGATGCAAATTAGAATTGGGCACGATCGTTGCAGGCCACAGAGAATTCACGCAAAGCTGCAGAGGACAGGAACATTAATTTAGATCGATGGACGGAGCAGCCAATTAAGACCCTGTTATGATGTACGAAGAATTTTAGATTGCCTATCACATCGGATGTTTGATACTAAATATAAATATAAACGTAGATTATTAATAAAACACATCCATAATCTTGGACTAATTCGCGAGACAAATCTATTAGGCCTAATTAATCTATGATTAGCCCATTGTTGCTACAGTAAACATTATCTAATTATGATTAATTAGGCCTTAAAAAATTTATTCGCGAATTAGCTTTCATTTATGTAATTAGTTTTGTAAGTAGTCTATATTTATACTTTAAATTAGTGTCTAAATACAGGGACTAGTTAAGTACCTGGATCCAAACACCACCTAATTGCGTGTTAGCTAATAGTATATGTCAGCATATACATTACGGACATGTTATGTTATACGTATATTTTATCGGAGTATACAGTACGAACACCAATACACCAACTTGGGACACAATGGGCGCAAATATACTCGTCTCTGACTCGATGACCAAAATTAACTAAACAATATATAGACATGATATATACTGAGAGGTTTGGTCTGCTGCTGTGCATACCATGAAGTTTACGTCGAGGAATTAGTAGCCTAGTCGAAATCACGATTCACGAAATAAAATCAACCCATTAATATATTACTGTATCGTTGAGGCAGAAATGACTAGTAATAATAAATGAACATCTTTCCTGTCTCCCTCCGTCCT
Organism: Oryza longistaminata; assembly: GCA_009805545.1. Classification (NCBI taxonomy): domain Eukaryota; kingdom Viridiplantae; phylum Streptophyta; class Magnoliopsida; order Poales; family Poaceae; genus Oryza; species Oryza longistaminata. The sequence continues at coordinate 37,089,395 of CM020179.1, read as the reverse complement.
AAAAAAAAGACAACCTGTTTCCGTGCCCACGTTGACGTCCTCTTATTTAAAAAAAATTATAAAAAAAAATTAAAAACAAGTCACGCATAAAATATAATCATGTTTTATCATCTAACAACAATGAAATACGAATTATAAAAAAATTTCATATAAGACGGACAGTCAAAGTTGGACACGTAAATCTAGGTTTTGTCTTTTTTTTTTTTTTTTTTTTTTGGACGGAGGAGCATGGAGGGAGTATGCGTCTATCTTGCTGAAGAATATCCTAGCTAATCCGCTTATGCGCAGCCAAGGCTCGACGAAGGGTTCCGGAATTTCTGAAAATAAATATTTCCGGCGTCGAACACTGCGCAACTGCACTTTGATGCTGAAAGACACAAGCTGGCGGATAACCAAAGGCCAAGTTAGGAGCGACATTCGAGGGGACTCGCTGAGAGATATTTTTTGCTGCAAACCAGGTCAGAATACGCCATCACGTGGCCATGATTGTCATCAAACGAAGGCTTTGGAACACGTAGCGTGCGTAGGAGCCATGCACAAGGCTAATCAGTAATCACAAAGCAAAGCTCGCCTACATTATTTACGAGTTATAATCTTCTAATTAATGGCTTAAGGGTTTGTAAAGCAAACTGTCCATATCTAATAGTACGATCCAACAATAGTATGCCATGTATTTACTTCGGGTCGACGAGTGGTTTGAATAAAATCGTGCACTGGACAGAGGACACGACCCTGTACGTGTTACGTACTACAGCAATTAAGTTAGACATCTGCTGAAAGAAAAGTATGCTTGCAAGACCAGACTTTGCACAATGAGAAATGCGTAAGAAAAAAAAAAACAAGTACAGTAGCGATTAGTGAGACAAGGCCTGGGGGATTAGATTAATTGGACGAATGAATAGCCAAGTAGCGACCCCCATTTCAAATACAGACCGGAAGCAAAATGCAGTTAAAACTTCGAAGTCAAATGCTGTATTTGGTTGTCAAAGAAATCGGCATAATTTTTGTAACCAAAGTACCAAACACTAGCAAAATCTCAAATCAGATTGATCTCAAAGAAAGGTGACAAACCACTCTAAGCTACAGGTTGGCGTCTTCGCTGAATACAAAAATAACTAACTTATTTGTTCAGCCCTTGTAAAATTCTAGTTGCTGTGTGCCTTAAACTTTTGCATTGAAAACCTTAAAGTTAAAGAACAAATATATACATACATACATCACTTGGGCACATGTCAATGGAAGCCGGCCTACCACTTTGTAAAAGCCAAGATCCCCTTCATATCTCATCCTTCTCGTCTTTCTCCCGCTCGCCTCGGCGGTCGTCTCTCTCTCGGCGATTTCCCATGAATTTGGCTCGATCCGGCCCGATCCACCTTTGCAAAATTGCCAGCCTCTCTCCCTCGTTGAAGCCTACCGGATCGACCGATTCCCCACCGCCGCCGTGCGACGCCGCTACCGCGCCATGGTTTCTCCTCGCATCGCGCCGCCGCGACACCACCAAACCCTATGTAATACATATCCCTCGCCGATCCCCCAGCACGACGACGCGCTCCTGGCCGTCGGATGGACGCAGCGGACGGCCACCGCGCCCCAGCCCCCGATCCGGGTCAAGGCCGCCCCCGGGCGCGCGATACACGTCGCGACACGTGTGCGGGCGTCAGATTCCAATCTCCGACGTGGTGGGTGGGCCCACCTGTCCGCGCGTCGGGCCCCACGCCGCCAGCGTCGCTCGAACGCTTTAAATAGCGCATCGACCCGGTGGATTCGGAGGCGGCCTCCTCCTCTCCTCCTCCCTGCACAGACCACTCGTTTCTCCACAAAGAGGGAGGGAACAAGGGAAGGGTGTCGCCCGCCCCCCCCCGATCTGGCCTCCGCCGCTCCGCTCCGCTCCTCCGCGCCTGCGAAATCTACCAACGCTAACTCAGGTGCCTCCCACATTACCCCCGCCACCGCTGTTGTTTCGTGATTCTTTTCGATTTCTTTTACGGTGTGTGAATGAAATCGCTGCGGTGATTTGTTGTGTTTCACTTCGTGGAGTTTGTGTTCTTGGGAGTAATGGTGGTGGATTGGGGATGGACAGGCGAGCTCGTCGTCGTCGATCTCGTCTCGCCGCCGGGGATTGATGGACCTTTTTGGGTGGATTAAGCAGAGCTATAGGATTTTGTTGTGTCTCCTGGGCAGATCTGTAGGATTTACTGATATGATGATAGTTTGATATGCTCCATTTCCGCATGCTTCTGTAGTTGTGTACCTTATCTGCATCTCTATGCCATTACAACTCATTGTAGGAACTTTTGCCAAACCTTTAGCGATTCCCGTTAATCTGTGATTAAAGCTGCTACCTTTACCCACCAAAGCTGCCCCCCTTTGGCTGCATGCTTCCATCAGGCTTCTGGCCCTCCATGTTGGGATTCATCTTTCACCTCAGGACTCAGCGCAATGGGCACGAGTCACGACGCTGACAAACGACGACCATACACACGGACAACATTTCAGAAAAGAAAAAAATGTGATTCTTGTCGGTCGTCGTTTCTGACATTAAAAAAATCTCTCTGTTTTTTTTTCGCCTATGGAACCTAGCCGGCGGCAGGGCACGGCATATGCTTCTCGTGCTCCGGTGGTTGGATATGCCACTGATTTTGTAGAAAAGAAAGCGAAAGGAAAAAAAAGAGAACATCGCACTCACGCGCCGGGCAGCCTCCGCCGCTGCCCGCCCGGTCGCGGGCGTGGGGGGGTTGCTTGACCTAGCAAAAGGATCGCGATCCCCAGGTCGCTCCACCGCCAGATCCCGTTCGTTGCATTTGGACGGTGACGATTGCCTCCTACTTTCCAGGCAAAGTATCACTGTTCTCTGCATAAAAATACTGTATGGTCTGGAACCCATATGCCCATCGTCAGCAGCAGCTGCATGTCTTCGCTAGATACAAAGTGCAGGGGTCACACAGCCTGCAAAGGTCGGCAGGGTGGCGCTGAACTCCAGCCCCACCTGACGGCATGTTTCACCAATTATCCCCCCTCTATCTTTGTACATTTCAGCCAGAGATAACTTAGCTGGACACGCAGAAATGAACACAATCGTAGATTAGCGGATCTGGCCCTCCTTACCTCTTCTTGGATTTGCATCCACCACTTGCAGTATGATAGTTCACACACCACTAACTAGTGCATGCATGGCTGGCTTGTCTGCTATTAGCTGCATGTGCTGGTGATTTCCAGCCACAAACAGGTGCAGCAAACTACTCCCTCCGTCCAAAATAAGTGTAGTTTTGCACTGTTCATGTTTAACGTTGATCGTTCGTCTTATTTGAAAACTTTTTACGATTAATATTTTATTATTATTAGATGATAAAACATGAATAGTATTTTAGTGCGACTAACTTTTTTTGATTTTCTCATAAATTTTTCAAATAAGACGGACGCGTCAAACGTTGGACACGGATTCCCACAACTGCACTTATTTTGGGACGGAGGTAGTAGCAATCATCCTAATCAAACGAGTGCAGCCGTCTAATCGGAATACAAGAAGGCCAGATCACCAGCACCACAATCCTGGAGCCCGTAGGAAAAATGGTAGGCTCGTGTGCCTTCCAAGTCAAGTGAGACAGTCGCACATGAATCTGCCTTGTGGGATGGCGTGTTCGTTAGACTAGACGCGTGCAGTGCACTTGGTTAACTGACTCTTGGTAATTACTACTAATTAGTCTTGGCAGTACTGTTTCACCAACCTGCAGGAGCAAGTGGTTTTCTTTTTTTGCAAAAGATTGTGTTCTTTAAGAGTAGAGGAAACTTCCTGTGTGTTTAATTGTTCGTCAAAAATTGACCACTCATTAGGATATGACGATGTCTGATGAAATGGATAGCTTATATTTGACCGCCAGTTTGTATGGCTGGATTTAATGACCTTATCATAATCAGATATGGTACCATTTTTTCCCCCAAACAAGTGATAAATTCCTTCTGCACACGTTTCTGGGATGGTCCTAGGCATCATCCTTCAGAGTTCAGACTATCTGGACAAAGTGTGCGTTCCGACATATGCACATTTTTATCGAGGAACATATAACTACTGTAGTACAGTATTTTTCAAAACCACATTACATCCCAAGACCAAACCTTTCTCGCTTGTTGAATCAATCACCATTTCCTTTTCGTTTACTGCACCATGCTAAGCGTCATTACTAGTACTAATTCACTGTGCTATGGTACAGTTGATCAGTCTTGTCATCTTGTGGTAACTTGGGTAAGGCAGATCCGTAGCAGTACATGTGAACTTACGATGCACCACTAGAAAGCGAATCTGAACATGGGCAAGCACATGCTGCTCGGCTCGCTGCTCGAATAACTTATCACATATACTTTAATCAAGAAAAGTGATGGATCGCATCAGGGTGTGCCGCCCTTTCTTTCCTGTGTTGATGCTCCTCAACTCGTGCATACAGTACGTATCTATTGCTTATTGGCTTAGTGCGAGATATTTTTGTTCGTGTGGGGTTTCTGGATTATTGCATTATAATATCGCTCAAATTGCACCTTCTGAGCCCACTACAATATTGCAATCGATTCTCACTTTCTCATCACCTGCGATTGTGATTGTTGTTGTGAGCAGCAAGATGGGTGCCGGCGGCAGGATGACGGAGAAGAGCGGGAGGAGCAGCAGAAGCTGCTCGGCCGCGCCGGCAATGGCGCGGCCGTGCAGCGGTCGCCGACGGACAAGCCGCCGTTCACGCTGGGGCAGATCAAGAAGGCCATCCCGCCTCACTGCTTCCAGCGCTCGGTGATCAAGTCCTTCTCCTACGTGGTCCATGACCTCGTGATCGTCGGCGCGCTGCTCTACTTCGCGCTGGTCATGATCCCCGTGCTGCGAGCGGGATGGAGTTCGCGGCATGGCCGCTCTACTGGATCGCGCAGGGCTGCGTGCTCACCGGCGTGTGGGTCATCGCGCACGAGTGCGGCCACCATGCCTTCTCCGACTACTCGTTGCTCGACGACATCGTCGGCCTCGTGCTGCACTCGTCGCTGCTCGTCCCCTACTTCTCGTGGAAGTACAGCCACCGGCGCCACCACTCCAACACCGGGTCGCTGGAGCGCGACGAGGTGTTCGTCCCGAAGCAGAAGTCGGCGATGGCGTGGTACACCCGTACGTGTACCACAACCCGATCGCCGGCTGGTGCACATCTTCGTGCAGCTCACCCTCGGGTGGCCGCTGTACCTGGCGTTCAACGTGTCCGGCCGCCCGTACCGCGCTTCGCGTGCACTTCGACCCCTACGGCCCGATCTACAACGACCGGGAGCGCGTCCAGATCTTCATCTCCGACGTCGGCGTGTGTCCGCGGGGCTCGCCCTGTTCAAGCTCTCGTCGGCGTTCGGTTCTGGTGGGTGGTGCGCGTCTACGGCGTGCCGCTGCTGATCGTGAACGCGTGGCTGGTGCTCATCACCTACCTGCAGCACACCCACCCGGCGCTGCCGCACTACGACTCGAGCGAGTGGACTGGCTCCGCGGCGCGCTGGCCACCGTGGACCGCGACTACGGCATCCTCAACAAGGTGTTCCACAACATCACGGACACGCACGTCGCGCACCACCTCTTCTCCACCATGCCGCACTACCACGCCATGGAGGCCACCAAGGCGATCCGCCCATCCTCGGCGAGTACTACCAGTTCGACCCGACGCCCGTCGCCAAGGCGACACTGGCGCGAGGCCAAGGAGTGCATCTACGTCGAGCCCGAGGACAACAAGGCGTCTTCTGTACAACAACAAGTTCTAACTGCTGCTGCTGCGAAATCAGCATCACCATCCATAGCCAAGCAGCAAACAAATTTGAAGAAGAAGATTACAAGGGAAGAGAAGATAGTGTCTTCGGAAACGTCGTAGCAAGTATCCATCCATCCATCCAACCATGAACAATCGTCTATCTATCCATGCATCTATCTATGGTTAGTCTCTTTAGATAGGAGAGGGCACTTGGGCACAGAGGAAGGCTATTGCAGTGCCATTGCTAGAGTTGCCATCAAGTGCAAAGTAGGCGGATCAGCGTGTGTCATGCCTGTGGATTTGTAGTCTATGTATGTGTCAGCTGCTGAGCTCCGGTGTCGCAGCCTTGGTCCCTGTCGTGTTATTTCCATCGTTTTTTTCCCTCCGCCATTGTTCGGTTTAGGTGTTGTCATGGTCGGCGTCCGTGTGGACGACGTGTCTTGTGCGGTTTGTCTGTCATTGAGTTGGCTCCGTCCGTTGCTTGCTGTTTGAAAACGCTTGTGGTGTTCATGGCGGAATAACTAAACGTCGAATGGAATGACAACTTTTTTGCGTAGTAGTTGGGTTGGTCTCTGAATTTGGGAACTGATGAATTTCCGTCTCCGCTTACATTTGTTGCTGGCATGTTTTCTTGCTTGCTTTCTTTCCAAGATTGTCCGGCTTGGAAACGGAAGAGCCCATCCACACAAAAAGCGTGTGGTGTACAGCATTGCAGAATCGGCATGCTAGCTACGTGTTCTGTTTTTGCTGAAGAGAACGTTTGGATCTGATATGGACATATATACATGGTTGTAGTTTTGCATTGCATGTAGTACTACAGGGTAGCTATATTGCCGTGTGGTATTTGGTGCGGTCCTATCTTAGGGCCGTGGAAGTTGTGGCGAGCACCGGACGCAAATCCAAAGCCATCGCGTTTGTGTGGCTAAAACAGAGTGTGTCCTCTGCGATGTTGGAAACCAATGCCTGACCTGTGAGGACAGAGGGCCAGTCACTCGCACCAGTGTTGCTTTCGGGCCTCAACTGTCTCGCAATTGCAGCTCCTACCAAATTACTCTCCGTCCAAATAGTGCAGTTTGCACGGTTCTGTCTAACGTTTACGTTCGTCTTATTAAATTTTTTACGATTAATATTTATTGTTATTAGATGATAAACAGAATAGTACTTCATGTGCGACTAACTTTTTAATTTCTAAAATTTTTCAAAGACAGACGGTCAAATTGGACACGGATTTCCACGACTGCACTTATTTTGGGACGAGGTAGTAGATATTACTGACCATTGGTGGTACCAGCAAGAAATAATTGATCTCTCGAAATAGGACAATATACCCATCTTTTCTGGTCACAGAATTTGCTGAAAACGTAGGGAGACACGCCTGCATGGCTGCATCAGCAACAGCAGCGGCCGGCATATCATCAATCTCTTTCCGGCCAACGGTGGCTAGCATATGTAGGAGTAGAACGTCCAGGCCATTCACAGTGCACTACTAAATTTTGACGTTCTTCGCATGCCACGTAGACCAAGAACGGTATAAGCATGTGCTCCACAGTGCAGTACTTGTAGTGTGGATCCCACCGGTACCAACTTTTCACTTTTCATCTCCCACCACACTCCCCCCCCCCTCTCTCTCCTCTACTCCTTTCCCACCGGGCCACTGGCAAAGCAAACGCTGCAGAGAGCAGCGGCGGCCGGCACCAGGTTGAGCGGTGGCGGCACCTTGCGGCCATCACCGCCTCTCCCCTCTCGCCGACCTCAACCTCACCCCCCCTCCCTCTCCGATGAGTAGATCGAGGGGCGGCGTGGCCGGAGCCGCCCTCCGTCGGCTCCCGCCCTCCCGTCCTCCTCTTCCTGACCACCGCGAATCGAGGGCTGGCACAACGGCAGCGAGCGCGAGGTCGTCGCGGATCGGGGGGCGTGTGCCGGCAAGCTCCGGTGGCGCGCGGCCGGCAACGAGCGGGGGCTGTCGCGCCGGCAGGGCTACGATAGCTCCACGGTGGCGCCCTCCTCTCCACGTCGTCCACCCCTCCTCTCCTCTCCCGAACGCGTCGATGGTGCAGGAGTGGGGCCGGCAGCCGTAGCTCGGAGCTGGGGAGCGGGTGGCCCAGCGCCGTCGAGCTCCTTCCCTGAAGCAGCGGCGGTCCCCGAATCGGCGCCGCCGCTCCTCTCTCCCTATCAGCTGCCTCGCCCCTCTCCCCTCTCTCCTCTAGCATGAGTGTGGGTCCCGCCTATGGGTCTCGTTGAGACGAAGAACGCGTAGCTAAAGTTGGCTACGCGGAGCTGAGGAAGCCGCCCGTTGGATGATGTGGCAAGGAATATTCGTTTTTTTGGGTTGAGACTGCATGCCACGTAGACCCGCTGTGAATGGCCTTAGCACAGCGACAAACGGTGCCATGCCCATGGGATGAGGATGAGCTCCTTCCCCTGCCCATGCGTGCAAAGATCACGCGAGTCATTTCATGGCTTCTTGGAGGAGGCGACGATGACATCGCGCCGTTCCGCGCGCGTTTGCTGGGAGAGACAAGCAAGGATGTTCGGCCAGTGTCATGTGATGGGAACGCTAGTAGTAGGACACTACGGAGTACTAGGCTGGAATCATGCAGGCAGCAACATTTCTTGTCTCTGTCCCAAGCCTGAGATATTTTTGTTCTGTCTCGAGGTGTGTGTGTTTGTTGGATGGCCTCTTTCTGATGTAACCGAGCGAGTGATAAGAGATCATGTGTAAACTTCAAGTGAAAATTGATTTGATTTTTAGGTGATTCTGACGGAGCAGAATGATCCCGTGTAGTCTTCTCTTCAAGCAACAAACTTTACCGTAGAGGTGCGTAATCAGAATATCTGATGATGCCTTGGAGACGCGCTGGCGAGAGAGATTTGGAGCACTATTCCGATCAATCAGACTTAACTCCAGCTCAATTTAATTTGGAATTAGCGCTGTCAACGTCGTGATCGACTCATGGCGAATTGGCGATCACGATACATGACCATATAGTAATAAACGTGAGCATTAACTGCACATCGTCCGGACGGCAATTGGTGATTCTGTAAGCCTACTATACGACAGATCGTTTTCGCCGGCGACGCAAACAACCCCACACCAAAACGAAACGCTTCGGACGTACAGTAACCAACAGCGATGCATATCCTCCGTCTCGATGGCCACTTCGAACAATAATCAACAGCGGCATATCCTTCGCTCTCGCTGATACTGTGCGATAGGTCGCTCCTTTTCAGTTTTCAGGCTATACCGAAAGTTGTTTTAAAAAAAATCCCACTAATCCATTTTTCAAGTTAGTTTGAGCTAATATTTAATTAATTATGTGCTAATAAGTTGTTCTGTTTTTTTAAAGGTTTCCAACTAACCCAAACGAACATAGCTTTTTAGTTATATAAATCTAAATACCCCTTCCATTTCACAATGTAAGTCATTCTAGCATTTTCAACATTTCTATTGATGTTAATGAATCTAGACATATATATCTATCTAAATTCATTAACGTCAATATAAATATGAGAAATGCTAGAATGACTTACATTGTGAAACAGAGGAAGTAAACATCAATCTACATTGATAATGTTTTATTCGACGATGCACGCGTTCCCTGTACATGCCAACGACGCACGGTACGATGCGAGCTTGCAGGAGAAAGCGCCATGAATTAGCACGTGTTGCGTGTCACGATTTCGCGTCCATGCGCCATCAGTATCTCGATTCGATAGCAAAGCTGCAAAGTCGGCAAAACCTTTACTTTCCTTTGGCGCCGTCGGCGAAGGGGAAGCCGGAAATGTGCACGGTTATGGTGGGCCGAAACCTGAAGTACACGGACCGTGAGCCCAGAAGGACCACCTTGCATGCAAAGGGGCATGGACCAATACTGCAAGTGGGCTGTAGTTCTGGCTAGGTAACGATGGGCTTGCAGGCTGCAGCGTAATCGTGGCGATGGGCTGGAATTCGAAACTCGTCATTGTTTATATCTCATAAATGTAGTTGAATTTGGATAGATTTTTTACACGCTTGTCCATCGTCATCTCTCCTACATGTGATATATATTTTTTTTCATCTAGTTGAGATTTTTTTAAAAAACAATACTGTACACAAGTTTTCATATGAGTTGAGATTGATTTTCATATTATAGTTACACTTAGCATAGTGTATCTCGATGCAATCGCTATTAATGCACCAATTGAGAGGAAACTAGGGTTTACAAAACTGTGTGGTTATCGCGTGGTTACCATGTGCGGTTTCAGTTTTTGAAACCAAGGAAACCGTAGGGTGGCTGTGACCCCAAACCGTTTAACAACGGGTTGGTGGTATGGTGGTAACCCCACCCTAAACGGTTTGGTAAACCCTGGAGGAAACTACTTTAGCTGATCTTCATCACTTCATACGGTTCAAGGGTGTGGGCAGTGATCCAGTGTTTTGGAGGCAAGGGGTGAGGGTAGTGAGTCGGTGAGCCGAAGAAAAAACAAGGATGAGCTGAAAATATAATTAGTCTCGATCAAATCAAGCAACATATGAATATAATTTGGGTAAGACAAGCAAAGTTTTTATATTTGAGAATGGATAAAGGAGCAATGTTATACATAGTGGCAGCGGCGGTCACATTTCGATGGACTGGACATGCTCAATAAAAATAACCGAACATAACACATAATGTAATCGTATAAAAAATAAAGTACAACCAATAAATGAAGGCACAAGAGAATATCCAAGATACATAATAGAATATAGTTATGGAGTCACCTAGCTCTACCCGATTGTTGCCTAGGGCATCGGGTAGACGAGCACCGCATATCGCAGGTTAGAGCACATAGTGGTGGAAGCGCGACCGTGCACCGTGGAACCACATATGGCACAACGCCAACACATGCAGACTAGTGCTGACATAGTCACCAGTGCGGCGAAGGGGACGAGCGTTGAGCGATAAGTAATAAAGATGATCAGTTAGGGGTCATGACGAAGGGGGCATGTAGTCACAAGACTGGAAGAGAAACAACGATCGATTGCCCCATATCTAGTCACTGGCCTGGAGTTGCTTATGGGCTGGTGAGTGATGACTAATGTGGGTGGCCTAGTACTAGGACGGGGTTCTATTGGCGTGCAGTGAATGGGTTGTAGCTGGGCTGGCCAACCCACCCTGCACAGTGAGTAACTCATGCCCTTGTATGGTACTATGCAAGCTAGTTTTGGTTTTTAAACACAAAATAAACAAGGTCGATTGAATGTTAACATGGAAGTTAGCTTCAATGCAACACGCAAAATAATTAGAAAACAAGACAATAGAAAATGTCCCTCACATATTTATGTAAGAGCTAGTTATATTGACGAGAGGCTGCCACGAGCTTCGCTGCACAACGCCACATGTCTCCTCCCACAAACTAGTGCAAACACTAGCCACTGCTCATCAGGTTTTGCCACGACGCTAGTTCCTCCCACAAGCCTTGTGCTGTGTGCCGTAAGGAAGAAGAATGCGAGAGAGAGAGAGAGAGAGAGAGAGAGAGAGAGAGAGAGAGAGAGAGAGAGAGAGAGAGAGAGAGAGAGAGAGAGAGAGAGAGAGAGAGAGAGAGAGAGAGAGAGAGAGAGAGAGAGAGAGAGAGAGAGAGAGAGAGAGAGAGAGAGAGAGAGAGAGAGAGAGAGAGAGAGAGAGAGAGAGAGAGAGAGAGAGAGAGAGAGAGAGAGAGAGAGAGAGAGAGAGAGAGAGAGAGAGAGAGAGAGAGAGAGAGAGAGAGAGAGAGAGAGAGAGAGAGAGAGAGAGAGAGAGAGAGAGAGAGAGAGAGAGAGAGAGAGAGAGAGAGAGAGAGAGAGAGAGAGAGAGAGAGAGAGAGAGAGAGAGAGAGAGAGAGAGAGAGAGAGAGAGAGAGAGAGAGAGAGAGAGAGAGAGAGAGAGAGAGAGAGAGAGAGAGAGAGAGAGAGAGAGAGAGAGAGAGAGAGAGAGAGAGAGAGAGAGAGAGAGAGAGAGAGAGAGAGAGAGAGAGAGAGAGAGA
>CM020179.1:37024086-37077635 GCA_009805545.1 Oryza longistaminata | reverse complement strand
AAGATGAGGGATGATTGGTCCTACTCGATTTTTAGGGGGGGAACCCGGAAAAAAAGGGGGGGCCCCCCCCCCCCCCTTTTTTTTTTTTTTTTTTTTTTTTTTTGGGGGTTTTTTTTTTTCCCCGAAATCTTAATTTGGGGGGGAAAAAACCCCCACAGTTCCCCAAAGTTGTAAACAACAAAAATAAACCTCCCAAACCAAACACAACCCCCTCAAAAAACCTAGAAATCCATCCTAACCCTACCCGTCCCCCCGTCTCATTAAATGGTTGGGAAGACACCATTAAAACAGAATATAATTTGGTGGTAAAAAGCAACTACTTTTTTGCTGCCCCTATAATGAACCTTATATGCTTGGAATGGTGGCATAATGCTAGATTCTTTAATCTTTTTGACTTTCCAACTTTCCATTATGTTTATCTTTTGTTTGCTGCGCATGGCGCCAATTATATTGTCCACTTTGTTCTCCTTTATAAAAATATATACACTATAAAATGTATCATTTTATGTGGAAGACCGTTAACTAATATGTATGGCGATTTGGTGTTAACTAGCCACATTTTTTTTTTTTATTTTTTTTTGCGGGGAGCTTTACTATATTAGGGACAACAAGATGATCTAGTTGTCGCCTCTCGGCGACAAGCGATCGTGATGGTCTGCCTCCGCCTTCCGATCCCACCCCCATCATCAGTGTCGGCGCCAGGGCGCGGAAGAGAGGTAAAATGTTTCACGACGACCATTTAATGCAAGTATTCCTGATCTTCCATTTCGTAGTTGCACCTGGTAAATAAGCATTGCTAGCTGTTGCAGCCTGTCGAACATTACGTGCTTCTGTCACGCACGGCCGGCGTGGACGATGCTTTTGCAGCGGCGGCCGGCAGTGCGGACACAGCTTCGATCTGCGAGGTCGCAGTTGCGTCTAACGACATGTTTCATGGCAACGGGAAGTAGACTAGCTAGCTAGAGGGAAGAAGGGGTCGGACAAAACAAATCTAACATTGCGTACGCCATGTTGGACTTAGGCGAGCCGAAGAAAATACAATGCTCGGGATTGGGCTTAGATTGCGTTACTCTGGAGGAGCAGACCGCACGTAGCAGGGGTTGTCTCGATCACTGGTGCCTAGAATTACCCAAGATAAGTGGTTTTGCTTACATTTGCTGTTCTCGTGGAGAGAAGTTTACAAATTGACAACACTAATCGAAGCCGTATTACTCAGTTTCGTCTAATGCAATTCAAAAATTTTCTCAAATATAACAAACCAAATCAAATTATTTAGGCCTTTTTTAGGTTATTCTCCCCTTAAGAGGATTGAAGGGGATATGGACAGGATAAATTTAGAGAACTGTTTTACGGTACAATATATTGGTATATATATACTGTTGGTAAAACAATCAATGGCGAGATTGATTGCCTACGCCAGACTTTAAATCGACTGCAGTGTAAATTAAAATCGTGGGGGGGCGGGGCGGGTGGGGTGGCGGGGGGGGTAAAAATGGTCTTTCTTTTATGTTAGATAATTTCTCCCACTCTAGCTATCCAGTACGGATTAATGTTTTTATGTGTTTCATGAATCCATAAATCCGATCAGGAGGATTTAGTTGTGCCATCTATTCAAACGTAGCAGGTCAATAATCCAATCTGACGCACAAACAATATTTGGATTACTATCGGAGTTAAGATCTAACATGAAATAGCTAAAGATCATTTTCTATTTTGTGAGAGAGTCCCAACGCAATCTTATTTATTTATACTAGCAATATATACTTAGGGTGAAAATGGGGCGGGTATTTCCCGCCCGCTCGCCCGACGACATTATTTCGGGACAAATTCGGGTATCTGGGACTTTTCTCAGATATCGGGTTGAATACATGTCTTTTTTGGCGGATATGAGATCAGATTCAGGAACGTAGTACCTATTAGTCTATTGGTGATAATTTAAATGATATCTATTAGTCTATGCCTCTGTGGTTCAATGAATGATGCCTACTGATAGCTTGTATAGGGTGATATGTTGGTATTGTGACTCAAAACTTGTATGGGGTGATATATTGGTATTGTGACTCAACTGTGAGATATACTGTGCTTAATGACCTAATATTCTTAAATGTATGTCATATATGAAATAATTTTCAATTGCAAGGTGTTGCACCCTATTTATTTCCTAAGGTCATAATCGTATTATGGATATATGAAATTGTTGAATGGTTATTGTCTATGTGATATATATGATTGTTGTTTCGACTTGATATCCGAATAAGTATTTGTAACCGATAGTGTACGTATCCATTTTTGGTACGTATTTGTTTCGTATTTTTGCCCGACGTTATCCGAGTTTGTATATGTATTCGGCACTATCCGTGTCTGACCCGATTCCGATTATAAAATATGTGTTAGCATATGGGAAGGGTGAGATCTGACCCAACTTGACCCATTTTCACCCCCATATATACAACTAGTATATTCTACCGTAAAGTCCTCAAATTTCACACCTGTTGTGCTATGTTGTTATTCCCCCCTCAATCTCTCACTCTTCGGGATTAACCGAACAAGCCTTAGGCTTCGTTGGAAGAGGATTGGCTCAGCTTTTCCATGGCATACAAAATGAGGATACACATTAGTACATGATTAATTGAGTATTAGCCATTACAAACTTAAAAATTGCTTTATTTGATTTTTTAAAGAAACTTAAAAAGTAGCTAATTTGAAAATCTGAAAAAATACCGTTAATTAGACAAAAATACTCCATGTAAACTCCTTACTCCTTTTGAGGAAGTGAGGGGGCGGCCGGATGACACGATCCTGGGATCGAATTGACCGCCTGTTGCTCGCGTGATCGTAGACCAGCGAGCGAGCCATATACGCTCAATGCTACGCTCGGTCCTCTCCTACCAGAGTAACCAATCTAAGCCCAAATCGTAGCGTCTGTATATCTTCTGGCCAACTATCGGAAGTGGATGAGCCATGCAACGGTAAATCTCATATCAATCGATTAGACCATGTCTCGCATGGATTAAGATCCTCTGCCTTCAAAGGTACTGTACCTTTGCCACTGACAGGTGGGCCCAGAGTCCATCGGATCCACATGTCAGTGATAAAGGCATATGCCTTTGAAGGTAGAGGAACCTGATCTGTCTCGCATAGTCGCATGGCATACGTACGTACTGTTAGTTTTGTTTGTCGCATGGCAGTCTCTACTGGAGTAGCTAGGGGTGGTAATGGGCCCAACATTTTTGCCTATCAAATTTAAGGGTTGGGTTCAAAATGGGTTGAAAAATAAAATTGTATAGAGTTTTGAGCTAAATGTCTTTAAAGAATTAAATAGGGTTGTGAAAAAAACGTAAGGGCCTTAGCCCATTACTACTCCTGGGCGTAGCTAGGATTTAGAGTAAAGTTGATCGATCTATATGTAATAGGTCAATTAAATGGAGTGGTCCACTATATAATTTTTATTATATTAACCAGCACATACACTATAGTTTTAATCTCGATTAAACTTTTAGGTGGTCCATGAACCACAGTGCCACCTAGCTAGCTACGTCAATGCTACTCCCGTTGTCATGCATTGACATGTAGTTAGACGCGCTGCGACACCGAAGTCGAAGCTATGCCGCGCGCCAGCTGCCGCTGCGAAGCCGCCGTCACCCACGCCGGCCGTGCGTGTCAGATGCACGCAATGTTCGACTGCAGGCTGAGCAGCTAGCGGATGCTTATATTACCAGGTGCACCTTGAAATGGAAGAGATCAGGAGCATTTATGCGCCGTCTCGCTGATACATTCACCTTCTTTCCCGTTTAAGCGCGGTGACCTAGCTATAAAACGGGAATGTCTTCATGCACCCTCACCAGCTCAAGCTCACCACCTCGCCGCCGTCACACCCGCTCGCGCGATGGGGAGCACCGTTGCAAGCGTCTGGTCGTCCAACGACCACCCGCTCAAGGGTGTGGGCAGTGATCCAGTGTTTTGGAGGCAAGGGGTGAGGGTAGTGAGTCGGTGAGCCGAAGAAAAAACAAGGATGAGCTGAAAATATAATTAGTCTTGATCAAATCAAGCAACATATGAATATAATTTGGGTAAGACAAGCAAAGTTTTTATATTTGAGAATGGATAAAGGAGCAATGTTATACAAAGTGGCATCGGCGGTCACATTTCGATGGACTGGACATGCTCAATAAAAATAACCGAACATAACACATAATGTAATCGTATAAAAAATAAAGTACAACCAATAAATGAAGGCACAAGAGAATATCCAAGATACATAATAGAATATAGTTATGGAGTCACCTAGCTCTACCCGATTGTTGCCTAGGGCATCGGGTAGACGAGCACCGCATATCGCAGGTTAGAGCACATAGTGGTGGAAGCGCGACCGTGCACCGTGGAACCACATATGGCACAACGCCAACACATGCAGACTAGTGCTGACATAGTCACCAGTGCGGCGAAGGGGACGAGCGTTGAGAGATAAGTAATAAAGATGATCAGTTAGGGGTCATGACGAAGGGGCATGTAGTCACAAGACTGGAAGAGAAACAACGATCGATTGCCCCATATCTAGTCACTGGCCTGGAGTTGCTTATGGGCTGGTGAGTGATGACTAATGTGGGTGGCCTAGTACTAGGACGGGGTTCTATTGGCGTGCAGTGAATGGGTTGTAGCTGGGCTGGCCAACCCACCCTGCACAGTGAGTAACTCATGCCCTTGTATGGTACTATGCAAGCTAGTTTTGGTTTTTAAACACAAAATAAACAAGGTCGATTGAATGTTAACATGGAAGTTAGCTTCAATGCAACACGCAAAATAATTAGAAAACAAGACAATAGAAAATGTCCCTCACATATTTATGTAAGAGCTAGTTATATTGACGAGAGGCTGCCACGAGCTTCGCTGCACAACGCCACATGTCTCCTCCCACAAACTAGTGCAAACACTAGCCACTGCTCATCAGGTTTTGCCACGACGCTAGTTCCTCCCACAAGCCTTGTGCTGTGTGCCGTAAGGAAGAAGAATGCACGAGAGAGAGAGAGAGAGAGAGAGAGAGAGAGAGAGAGAGAGAGAGAGAGAGAGAGAGAGAGAGAGAGAGAGAGAGAGAGAGAGAGAGAGAGAGAGAGAGAGAGAGAGAGAGAGAGAGAGAGAGAGAGAGAGAGAGAGAGAGAGAGAGAGAGAGAGAGAGAGAGAGAGAGAGAGAGAGAGAGAGAGAGAGAGAGAGAGAGAGAGAGAGAGAGAGAGAGAGAGAGAGAGAGAGAGAGAGAGAGAGAGAGAGAGAGAGAGAGAGAGAGAGAGAGAGAGAGAGAGAGAGAGAGAGAGAGAGAGAGAGAGAGAGAGAGAGAGAGAGAGAGAGAGAGAGAGAGAGAGAGAGAGAGAGAGAGAGAGAGAGAGAGAGAGAGAGAGAGAGAGAGAGAGAGAGAGAGAGAGAGAGAGAGAGAGAGAGAGAGAGAGAGAGAGAGAGAGAGAGAGAGAGAGAGAGAGAGAGAGAGAGAGAGAGAGAGAGAGAGAGAGAGAGAGAGAGAGAGAGAGAGAGAGAGAGAGAGAGATGTAAGAGGGATGAATTGTCTACTCGATTTAGGGGGACGAGCTGGTCCCGATCTAATGGGACACATCCGTGTATCGCTCCAACCAAACAACCACAAAACTAGAATCACCCTACCCCATCCCGTTCCATTAATGTGGAGACACATTAGATATAATTGTGTAGCAACTACTTTTGTTGCCTATGACTTATATGCTGGATGTGGCATAATACTAGATCTTTAATCTTTTGACTTTCACTTTCATTATGTTTATCTTTTGTTTGCTGCATGTCAATTTATTTGTCCACTTGTCTCCTTTTATATATACACTATATGTATCATTTATGTGGAGACCCGTTAACTAATATGTATGGCGATTGTGTACTAACCACTTTTCTTTTTTGCGGGGAGTGTACTATATTGGGACAACAAGGTGATCTAGTAGCTCTCGGCGGACAAGCGATCGTTGATGTCTGCCTCCGCCTCCGAATCCACCCCGTCATCAGCCGGCGCCAACGCGGAAGAAGGTAAATGTTTCGACGACAACGCATTAATGCAAGTATTCCTGATCTTCCATTCGTAGTGCACCTGGTAATAAGCATTGCTAGCTGTTGCAGCCTGTCGAACATTACGTGCTTCTGTCACGCACGGCCGGCGTGGATGATGGCTTCGTAGTGGCGGCCGGCGTGCGACATAGCTTCGACTTCGAGGTCGCAGTGCGTCTAACGACATGTTCATGGCAACGGGAGTAGAATCTAGCTAGCTAGCTAGAGGAAGAAGGGGATCGGACAAACAAATCTAACATTGCGTATGCCATGTGACTAGGCGAGCCGAAGAAATACAATGCTGGGATTGGGCTTAGATTGGTTACTCTGGTAGGAGAGGACCGAACGTAGCATGGTTGTCTCGATCACTGGTGCTAGAATTACCCAATAATAGTGTTGCTTACATTTATAGTCTCGTGGAGAAGAAGTTTACAAATTGACACACTAATTGAAACCGTATTACTCAGTTTCGTCTAATGCAATTAAAAATTTTCTCAAATGTTAACAAACCAAATCAAATTATTTAGGTCTTTTTAGGTTATTCTCCCCTTAAGAGGATTGAAGGGGATATGGACAAGATAAATTTTAGATAACTTTTACGGTACAATATATTGGTAGTATATACTGTTGGTATAAACAATCAAGGGCGTAGATTGATTTGCCTACCCACGACTTAAATCGACTGCAGTGTAAAATTAAAAATTTGGGGGGGGGGGGGGAAAAAGGGTTGGATCCCCTCAGGGAGATGATAAAAACCCATGGCATAAGAGGGGATGGATGAGAGACAAGCATTGATCTGGACTGCTCTACCAGCATGAGATAAATTGCTTCCCCATTTGGTCAACCTCTTCTCAAGTTTCTGGCCTAGAAAGTCGAAACCCACATTTAGGATTTTATCCGGACTAATAGGAAGCCCCAAGTATTTCATGGGAAAATGACCCATAGGACAGTTCAGCATCTGGGCAACTCTTTCAGTGTCAATCTCACTCATCCCGATAGAGAAAACCTCACTTTTATGAAAGTTTATCTTTAAGCCAGCCATCTCCTCAAAGCAGTATAGGATGAATTTTGTGGTTACAATCTGATGCATATCATTGGCAATGAAAAGGACCGTGTCATCAAGCATATTGAAGAGACACGATCCAGTACTTGTTACGATCTGAAGAGACACGATTGGCGCCAATAAAGCGATCCTTAATTCCACCGTGTCAACTGGTTTAATGCTGACCGTACTGGTGTACGGCACGCTGCGATTTGGGGGAGCAACAAGACATGGTGGTTCTGGTGACTAATGGCCGTCATCAATGGCTAAATTAGCTTTGCGCAATTAACATGGTAACTTAGCAAATTTCTCCGGAATTTTTCCGAACAACTCTCGAGAGGACGATGCAAAGGGAGAGTTAGCTGGAAAGAGTAGATCTCATCATCTCAAGCAATGACGGCCACATTGATGTGCAATCTGCAAATCCGGCGCCAAATTTACCCGCGCCTTCACTCGTGTGACCTAGTAGTACAGTGTAATTAACGGGCCACGCGCTCCGGTTCGTCCGCGACGCCTACATAAACCTACGAGCCGCGCCACTTCTTGCTCCCCCACCCATCCACAGTGTTTGGTCTTCTTCCTCCTTGATCACTCCGAGCAATTGGTAAGAGTTCCATAATGGAAATCCTACCTCGACAGCTACTGCTCGGTGTCTGCGGCGCCGTCGTGCTGGTGGCCGGCTTGGCGCATGCTGCGTACGCAGGGACAGCGCCGGTCGTGGTCGGCTTGGCCATGTGCTCGGGTTGCACCAGGAAGAACATGAATGCCGAGGCAGCTTTCAAAGGTATACCCATGATCAATTAGCTCACTGTTAGCAAGTAGAGGCAGTGATGATCTAAATTGCGTGTTTATAAACTGGAAACCAAAATTGATACATGTAGTCAAACGTGTAAGTAGATCCAACACGATGAGTGACTCGAAGACACGATATTTGTTAATAATCCAGCCAAAGCTAAACCCTGGGACACTGATCACAATCGCTCCTCTCCAAACTTGCATAATTATTAGTACGTATTAAAGCATCATCAACCATTAAACGGCTAGAAAGTTCGATTATTACGGCTCCACGAGACCTACCATGTGACTGATTTTGTACACACATTCGACATGAACTCCAACATAATGTGGTTAACATGTGTCAGGTCTTCAAGTGGCTGTCAAGTGCAAGAACAGCAGGGGCGAGTACGAGAAAATGGCCGTGGGAAAGGTGGACAAGTCCGGTGCCTTCAGCGTCCCCCTCACCGCCGACCTCGTCGGCGAGGACGGCGTGCTGAAGCAGGACTGCTTCGCGCGGCTGCACAGCGCGTCGAGCGCGCCCTGCCCGGGGCAGGAGCCCTCCGAGATCGTCGCGGCGCAGCAGCCCGGCCACGACGGCGAGAAGACGTTCGTGGCGCTCGCCGGCAAGGTGCACCGGCCGTCGGCGGAATGCGCCTCCGCGTTCCTGTGCGATCCTTTCCACAAGCACCACCACCACCATATCGTCCTCCACCCGCCCGTGATAGTTCCTCCCAAGCATGACCATGATCACTCGCTCCCGCCAGTCCACGAGCCTCCGGTGACCGTGCCCGACCACAAGCTGGCGCCGGTGACCGTTCCCGATCACAAGCCGCCGTCCACGACGACGCCGGTGTACGCGCCGCCGAAGCCGACCCCGATCTACGGCCCTCCAACCCAGCAGAAGAACAAGCACTAGAAAGTTTGATACGGGCTGTAAACTGAAATGCATGGTAGCATTCAGTTTCGCCCCGTCAGGTCATGCGGTTTCTAATTCTACCCAATAAAGTTTGTGAGGACGATGATTAGATTGGGCTATTGGCATTGTTGCGTTTCATTAGCTGGGTACGTACTACATAGCATTAGATTCCATGTTGCTATGTATGACTTCTTTGAAGTACAATGTGTGTAACGAATATGTTGTCAAGATTTGTCTAGCCGCTCACTTACTCTTGGTCAATTATGTTTTGCTCCTCATTGCTTGTCCGTTCAGGCAGCAGCCACTGCAATGAGCAGAATGTGGAGAAACCCTACAGGTACGTACATCCTTGTCACATGTACTCATGGTTGATAGGGAAGGAGGTAGCCCTGTGCATAACTGCATTAAACATGAACGCAATAGCTGTGAGCACATGTTGCAACCACAAACAGAGACACAGACACAGAAAATAGATTTCGACGTCAGGGACGAAAGTTTCAGTCGGATCAACATTTGGAGCTGAAGAATACTTACATCCAAGCACATCTAACAGCTAACCAAATTCGGTTAACCTTTTTAAAGAAAATATTATACAATCGATAGTAACCAAAACGGTGCTAAGCGATCATCAACTTACCATGGAGATGTAGGGGCCTAATACTCAATTCTGAAAGCAGTGATCTAGAAGAAACTATACTGCAATGGGTTGCTTCAAACTGTTCACTGGGAAAGTTTGACTGGAACATCATCTTCTCCACTATGAGATAGCTACTTACTAATTTCATCAGATGATCAAACTATCCATATGCTATAGTCCAATAGTCCTCCCAGACTAAACATATTGTTCATGCGGACTTCATCAACTTCACCGCATGCTGCCTTCTCTCAAGACATCAATCATATCGTAAATTCTTTTGGAATCATTGGAGCGTACCTAAATTAGGAAGACAGTAAGATAAAACGGAATATCCTTGACAACTAAATGTACAATAAGCAAGTGCACAAAGTAATACGGAGTATATCAGTAAACCTTCTTATGCAGAAACATTGCGGCATCAACAGATCCTTCAGCATATATTGAACGGCCACAGACATTGTGCTGGAATTCAAATGAAACACTGATAGGGGAAAACATCTAATTAGTAAACCTGAATATAGGAATCCCATTTTGAGGAGGACAATTATTACCTGTCATCGGGAGAAGTGAGATGGTACAGATGGAATGCATGCCCTTCAATATGTTCTTCAGGGACACCCACCATCTCAAGCTGCTGCTCAGGATCCCTAATCTTAACCATCTGCAAGCATAGGAAGTAGAAATCAGCATAAATATAACATAATAAGAGTACACTTTTGCTCTTGGAAATATTTATAACAACTAGCAAAGTGATGCTACTGGCGAAAATGACACCTGCCAACTGCCAACCTCTTCCACCATAAGATCTAAACATCTCCTACATTACTGAATGAAAACCTCACTCAACTGAAATACTGAATGCAACATGGACAGACACAAAATTTTTTGTGAAAGGAACCAAGGGACCATGAAGATTTGGGCAACGGTGCATGAAAACGGACCAATTTGGTGTAGACTAAATTACCATTAGTGGCTTGGTGGGTAATTTACCATATGATTCCAAAGATACCCACACCACACACTGGATCAGATCTCGTTCGTACTATTGCCCCTATCTTCTTCTGCCGAAAACTGAGCACTACAAATTAAACTAGTATTTCCCATCATCATATACTCCATCCGTCTCTAAATATTTAACGCCGTTGACTTTTTTAAATATGTTTGACTGTTCATTTTATTCAAAAAAAATTTAAGTAATTATTAATTCTTTTCCTATCATTTGATTAATTGTTAAATATACTTTTATGTATGCATATAGTTTTACATATTTCACAAAAGTTTTTAATAAAACGAACGGTCAAACATGTGTTAAAAAGTCAACAGTGTCAAATATTTAGAAATGGGGGAGTAGATGACTTACAATCCCGAAGGATAAGTTCATGGACTTGGACCCTCCAAACAACACTATGCGTAGTCCTTCTAGCTAAATTAGCGAGCTCATAAGCTACTCTATTGCATATCCTCTACCTATATGATGCACAACATGAATTAGCTAGTACCATATGCAGTAAAGTTGCAAGAATAACTTACTGTGCATCCAGTTTTACTTGAGAGAGAGAGAGAGAGAGAGAGAGACTTATTTGTCTCGTACACTGCATCAAATAAGACTGTCAGCTATTGTGCTAACCTACTTGTACTGCAGATTAGGGTGATCAGCTCAAAATTAAGGACAATAAGATGTGAAATGGTATGTTGTTTTACCTCTATGAACGATAGCTGCATGATCAAGGGTACTAAAGGCCGTGGTTTCATTAAGAAAATTATTAGTAGAAAACTAGAAAATTAATGTATATATGTAGTTCAGCTTTGAATTCCTGTGGATAATATACTTGCACTTGAACATTACTGCTTGAGACTTTGATTTCCTTCGGTTTCATCCTTCAAAGCTAGCTTGGCACTACATCTTTTTTTTAAAAAAAAAAAAAACTTTCAAAGCATACCCCAACATGGTCCCATATATTACCTGAGGATTTGATTGTCTCAGTCGATGAAACAACTTTGACATGCAGTGTTCTAATTAACCGTACACACACACACACACACAGTGTTCTATGGAACAGTACTCGCTGTATATGAATCAGATGCAGAATTGGCTCCAATACTTGAAATATATACTCCTTATCAAAGGGTAACTAATTGATTTTTTGTCAGCAAGCCCTTGTTAGTTGCCGGTCTGTTAGGAGTTAGCAGCAGGACTGTTCCAACAGTCTTTAACAAAGAATTGGGGTGAAGAAATGGATGTTGAAAGAATCTCTTCGACCAAGCTATAACATATGTATAATATATGCATAAGAAAACTGAACCGATCGAAAAAGTTTTGTACACAGAAAACTAAATAAACGAGCTAGTTGCTGGATTTTGTTTTTGATCCCTCTAACGAGTGCAGATGTGTTCTTTGTTCTTATCTTCCGTAATGTATATATACGATCGATTAAGCAATACATTTGCCCTGCATATATACTGCCGCACGCATCCTAGCTAAGAATGGATTTTTTTTTAGATAATGGATTGACAATGGATATATAGGATCGCAAAATGTAATATATAGGAGGTGATAAGCAATAATGTTTGCTTTTGCAATACGCAAGAGACACCGGCACCTCTTTGAATGTCATGTTGCTCTCTTCGCCCGGTGCATGATGTGTTTTTTTCTTTCAATACTCTCACCTTAAAATGCCAAAAATATATTTAGAAACCGGCTGACGGGAGTGTCTAATATATATATTTGGCATTATAGAAATAATATTTTTTTTTGAAAACAAAAGTTAGTTAACTCTATGCAAGTTCCAACTGACGCTTCTATTTGATATATGATACACTATAGCAGAAAACCCTGTTAGCGTGTGTTGGAAATCAGTGATATTTCGCACAAAATATGAAGGTGTGTATATAGCATCTCACCTATAGGGCACTTCGTGCCTGAATAGCATAGGTTATTCTTTGAACTCTTTCAGTCCAAAAATGTGTTATTCGTACTTGACATTTTAGATTGAGATTTGCTCCGGTCCAACAAAAAATACCTCGAGGTATCGGTACCTCACAGTACCAAATCGTTTCCAATCGTTGAATCTAACAATGCCCATCCTGCCTAGCTAGATCCAATAATCGGAAACGATTTAATACCGTGAGGTACTGGTACCTCGATGTACTTTTTGTTCGACTGGAGTAAATCTCTTTTAGATTACTTCGAATGAAATATGTTTTTTTTACTACAAAGTTGTATATCTTAATTGTCGAGCTGTACAACTTTGATACAAAGTTTGTCTAAATCTGAAGTTTACAAATTCAAAAAATCATTTTGTCCAAATAGTCCTGAGAACTTTTTACACATATTTAGCTAGATAAATGATCTCAAATGAAAAAATAGTCTCCTACAAAGTTACATATATCATACTCCCTCCGTCCTAAATAAATCAACCTCATACTAGGATGTGTCATTTTGGAACGGAGGGAGTAGAGCGCTACAACGTTTATATGAACTTTTATCTTCATCTGCCTTCATATGAATTTTTTTTTCTAAAATGTTGCCCTTTATATGGAAAAGTTATTTTTTTTCTAAAGATAGTTGTTATTTGAGTATCTGTAGTTTCGACATTCAAGACTGTCCATTGATACTCATTTCCTATCCCGCCTGTTCATAGTATTATTAGTGTTCATTCTAGAGAATCTGACAGTGATGGGCGGGTTTTCAATAATGAGGTGTTCCAATTTAGTGATTCTTTCATAGGATATTATGCACATTGATGTTATATTCTTGTATTTGGTAGACAAAAAGGATAGTACTTATTCCACTGTATGAATAGGCCTAGTATTTATAGGCTTACTTTGTTAGAATATTGTGGTCCGCCTTTTAACCTTTTAGCTAGTCCTTTTTTTTTTTTGGGTACCTGGGGGGTTTTTCCCCATTGCACTTAATTTTTCTTTTCTATTCAGTAGAAAACCTATTAGCTATGTGCTGTACTGCTGTATAATAGGGACTGAGAATATAAATTATTTCCATCATTAAAAAATATGTACTATATATCGCGTTGATATATACACACATAAATTTGTAACGTACGTGTAACTATGTATGCACATATAATATATTCTGTGATAGATATACTATAGCTGCTACCTCATTTCCTATAATGTTTTATATTGGCTAATTCAACTTTAAACTAACCAACAAAAGAATTGGATGGATGGAGTGTGATACATGCATCCATGGAGGCTAGCTTGGTGCTCGATGATATATTATCTGTACGTACCGATGCAGAGCAATTTAGATTGGGATTAACATATATGTTTCAGGTGTTTTTTTTAATCTCTAACCGCGCGAAGATATTATCAATGTAGCTAACTTTAGCAATCAGTTTATCTGCTCTTAATTGCTGCTTCATTTGCATCCAATAGTCAGCTGTAATGTGTAATAGTTGCTTGTGTGATATATCTCTTAAGGTATAATAATAGATATAAATTTTGCACTTTTTAAGAAGTTATTCGCGCCCAATTTAATCTATTCAAAGGGCCCAGATGCACAACACCAAATATCTACAAAATATACATAGTACTCTCTAAGCAGTCGATCTTGCTCTTAATTGCTGCTTCATTTGCATCCAATAGTCAGCTGTGATGTGTAATAGGTTCTTGTGATATATCTCTTAAGGTATAATAATAGAGATAAAATTAATTTGTACTTTTTAAGAAGTTATTCGCGCCCAATTTAATCTATTCAAAGGGCCCAGATGCACAACACCAAATATCTACAAAATATACATAGTACTCTCTAAGCAGTCGATCTTACAAAGTGAGCACAAAGCCACGCTAACTCTCGCGAAGTCCACCACCATGGCTTCTTCAGGCAATGGAGCATCATGTTTTCGGCTATTGCGTGTTCTGGTACCTACAGGAAGGCTGTATCGCTGCACGGTGTGCCCTAGCCCGTGATCTGGCTCTCGTGCCAAAATCTTAGGAACCACCTATACATAATTCACCCGAATGAGACTGCAGAGTTGACGATGCCGTTCATGCAGTACGTGGGGACTTCTAGGCGTGAGAGGGTCGGCCTCCCGCATCGAGTGCCAATTTAGGTGACAGTGGCGCCACAAGCACCCCTGCCAGTGACACCACACAAGCACCGGTGCTAATGCTAAGAGCAGGTACAATAGCAGACTATTAGTCAGCTATAAACATATTTTAATGAGATAAAAAATGAGAGAGAATAGCAGTGTGCTACAGATCTGTAGTCAGCTGCAGCACGGCTTTCAAGACGCAGTGTGCGTATGACATGTGGGACCATATATTAATAGTATAGTAAGCAACTATTGTATGAATTGGCTATAGGTGAATTGGAGACTATACTGTTAAACTTGCTCTAATAGTCCAAGACTTATTTTTCCCACTTCCTCCCAACCTTTCTTTCTAGGAGGAGTACCGCAGGGGAGGAAGCTATTCTAGGATAGACTTTTTCGCGCCACGCCATCTATTGCCCCCACCACCATCTGAGCCTATTGCATCGGCTTTGTGTGCTGCTTACACGTGTCGGATTCGGAGTCATCCGAACTTGACATTTTGACCTAGTGTTCCTTTATTTGCAAGCTGTGAGATATGGATGAATTCCAGATTAGCTCTCCGATCTCATCAAGGGGCATTTAGTTGCTATAATATAGCACTAGAAAATTGAAGCGTGTGTTTTTTTAATTAATTTCAACCCTGTCTTTTTGACAGATATCTATTTGTATCATCGACTTTGAGTTAAATTCAGATGAATGAATTTCTTCCTTGTTTCATTAAAAAATATTATTTTTCTGTATGTAATTCTCGTAAAAAAGAGAAGGCATTCTTCTGATTAATTCTTCAGATCAGCATTGATTAAAGTCCATTCCACATAATTCTTCTCTGTAAAACATGGTGATCAAAGCACTTGCACAGCCGTTTTAATTTATTAATTAGATCTAGGAAAAACAAATAAAAAGTTTTAGATCACCATATATATATAGTACGAGTATACACATCTATAAGCAAAATTGTATTGCAGAGTTCATTATAATTGCTCAGTACTGCACCTTGGGTCTGGTGCTCTCTCTTTGGAAGTTAGAACAAATAAACAAAAGAAAAACTAGCTAGCTGCTTAAACAAGTTCATGGGCTAAAAATGCATTTTAATACTTGTCAGTTCGAGTGTTCATATGATACCGCATATGATAAATTGAATTCATCTCAGTATATATAGTCGAAGTTTCCTAAGACAACAAATATAATGGCATGCAGGAAGGAGCCCGAGTTTATGTCATATATTTTTTTCAAAAAGAAAAACAAGTCATGAAAACTGCCCATTTCATTGAAATAGATAGCATTATGCAAGAATGCAAGAAGTACTGCTCCCACCGTTTCAGGTTATAAGATACTCTAAGTTTAACTAATTCTATAGGAAAAAGTAGTAATATTTACAACACTAGCATAGTTTTATTAAATCTATAATTAAATAAATTTTCATAATACATTCATCTTGGATTAAAAATATTAATACCTTTTTTTTACAAAATTAGTCAAACTTAGAGTAGTTTGACTTTGACCAAAGTCAAAACATCTTATAACCTGAAACGGAGGGAGTAGAAAAAAAATATATAAACACATATAGACACAATTTGAGCATGGCGATATTGTGTCCGGCCTGAAAGCAAGTCCAGTATAGTGTATATATAGTTGTGCTTCTAAAAAGAAAAAAAGGTATAGTGTAGACTATAGAGTTGCCACCCCCAAATCCAAAGAAGGGACTTTTAAAGAACTGGTGCCATGCGGTCCAGCTCACTCTTCAATTCATTGTGATAAATCAAGACCCAAATCACATGTGGCGATTTTTCACAGTCTTATAAAATTTTGGCCATGCGCCACATCTTCCTAGCAGATAACCAAAATTTCAAGGCTATATAGCTACAGATTGTAAGCTTTGTCGATATAATTAATAATCGTCCCTGGAAAACTGTTAATATGATATATCAACCTAGCTAGCACCCATTACATATATAGTATAACTAGAGCAACTCTAAACAAATAAATTAAAATGCTGAGAATGCCAGAGATCAGAAGTACTCCTTGAAGAAAAAGGTTAAAAGAAAGCTAATGTATATTATCTTAAGGTTATTAACTGGACCCAATATGGCACATGAAAGTCACTTTCATAGTTTCGTCAACAGAAAATACATTGGATGCTCTGGTTTCACCATGTCCCTGAAGAGTTGTTTGAACATTGTGTAATGCAATACTACAACTAGAAGGATATCATGTCTAATTCTTATTCCATCAATTATACTACAAATGTCCATATATATCTTGCAATTGTTATGTATGATAATCTGAAGTGTTCTCTAAAAAGGGTTAAATAAAAGGAGGCTTGAAAAGGTTTATCTTGATATTAAAATGTGCCGGACAATTGTCTCAATTTTGAGTTGATTAGAAAGGGCAAAGTACAGTTTAAAAATTGTGAGCCTCTATCAACAAGTAAATTTGCCTTAAAAGATCAATTAATTACTTTTGCTTGCATGTTTGTTTCCTTCTGCGGATATTTTTTAGGTATTAACTATCCGTCAAAGATAGGAGAGTTCTATACTATATCGCTATTAAATGAAGATCACCAACTTCAACCTATCCCTTAGTTCAATTATATTCACAAAATAGATTCAGTTACGAGGAACGTTAACCCGGTTTTTTTTTAGTCTTTGATGGTATCGCAATAATATGAGTCTAATTAATATGCTATAAAATATAATAGACTGGCCATGGGAGATGAAGGCATTCAGCTCTACACTGCCGCTGATCACCACCATGGACAAACATGGGGAAGACAATCATCGGATTCTAAAGGAAGAAGAAGATTCAAAGGTAGAAAGCGAGACTAGGGAGGGAATCAATTTTTATTATTTCTTTTTCGATGTATTGGTTTACATAGTATGACTCCCTTATATACTCCCCATATTCAAGCTCGCAGGCCCACGCAACACCTAGACTCGCCCAGCTTACATAGCCTTAGGCTCATTAGGCGAATAGCTTCTCAATTCATATCAATATCTTCCCTCCTAGGCGACACCACCCCAGGTTATCTACATTCTTCAAGTGTGACGAGACGGCGATCGGCGCTAGGGACGGGAAGGGAGCAATGGAGGCCCGGCATAGTGAAGAGGAGGAGGAGTCGGCGGCGCTCCTTGCGTACTAAAAAAAACACGAATATTTAGGAAATGACCTAATATCAAATAAATAGAAGGGTGAAGCTTTGAACTTAATTAGACCGGCTAGCCTACCACCTTGTGGAGCTAGCCGGAAGATCCCTGAGTGTTTCTCTTGCTTACTCAGAGGGGAGGTGGCCCAGGCGGCTGCGAAGAAGGTGGTTTGGTGGGTGGAGAAGAAGACATAGTGAGGTAATGGTAGTTGCAAATACAAAGATGATTACTCTGTAATGGCTTAAAAAATTTAATGTTAATTTTAATTTTGTGCATTGCGCGGGAAGGGAACTTCCATTGGAAATCTGATAATTACCTTCGCTCCTTTAAGGCCTTTTGCTAAACGTTTTTTTTCTAGATTATTATTTTTTGAGCTGATTTTATTCAGAACCATCCTTTTGTGATTTTTTTACAACTTCTCCTAAACTATTCAAACTTAATGTTGTTTATATTGTAATGGATTTGATCATATATGATATATTTTTAAAAATATTTTAATTTAAATTGTAGATCTAAAATTTCAATTCCTTAGTGTTTTGTTATTTTTATTTTGTAAATTATTATTAAAGAGAAAAAAGTATGTAGTTAACACATTGAGGAGTGTCATGTGAAAGTTTTATCCTACTTGCTGATCCCTGATATAATGGATATATCTCAAGTTGTCTCTCTATGAACTCATATTAGGGATGAACTTCCTTGATCAATCCAATGATATTCTGATCGTTGCGTGACTGATTTCTACATTACTAAAAAAATAATTTTTGCAGAGAGCCAAAATTTATTTTTACATGTGGGCCGTTGAAAATCCACTTGTAATAATGGTGAGGAGGTCCTGTGGTCTAAACCCGTTGTGAAAATTGTTTTTCGCAAGCGTTCACGTAAGAGGATTGCGTGTGAAAATAAAGTTATTTTCATAGGCAGCCCTGGTACCAGAAATGCCTATGAAAATCATGAAACCATATTAAAAAGGCACCGACAAAACGAAAAAGGGTTAAATAAAAGGAGGCTTGAAAAGGTTTATCTTGATATTAAAATGTGCCGGACAATTGTCTCAATTTTGAGTTGATTAGAAAGGGCAAAGTACAGTTTAAAAATTGTGAGCCTCTATCAACAAGTAAATTTGCCTTAAAAGATCAATTAATTACTTTTGCTTGCATGTTTGTTTCCTTCTGCGGATATTTTTTAGGTATTAACTATCCGTCAAAGATAGGAGAGTTCTATACTATATCGCTATTAAATGAAGATCACCAACTTCAATCTATCCCTTAGTTCAATTATATTCACAAAATAGATTCAGTTACGAGCAACGTTAACCCAGATTTTTTTTCAGTCTTTGATGGTATCGTAATAATGAATCTAATTAATATGCTATGAAATATAATGGATTGTTGTTGTTGATGCAGCTATGCTAGGTTATAGCCTGATTGTGCTAGAGGAGGCATCATAAGTTGATTGAAAGGGCTAACGAGTGCAGGCGGTGTGCCCTCATGAATGCACCTCGATAGCCTGTTTTAGGCAACCACGCCCTTATGCTCTCTTTTGTTCATATAAGTTTATACACCGAAAGTCTATACATAAATTAAAGTGTATTAATCGATTTATGTACTGAAGTGTATATATGAAAGTTTTTATACACATAAATTTATACATAGAAACTATATATAAAAAGTTTCTAAATTTTTGCTATACAAAAGTTTATCATGAAAATTTTGATTGTGTTTGCATGTAAAAGTTCATTAACTACATTTGGCACTAATTATAGGGAGCCCTAATCATGTGACATGCGGTGGGACATCTGCATGATCTAGATGCATACTTGGTTTTGCATGGGAGCGACGGGCGGGAAAAAGCCACGTGAACGCTTGGCTACCAAACTCCGCCGTCATAGGACCCACAGTTTACTTCACGTGTATCTTGCTTCTACTAGAGACTTTGAAATAAAACCGAGATGTTTTAATTTTGTAGATTATGCATGGATGAAAGCCTTTCATTTGCAAGTTTGACAACCTTCACCTCTTTACGATATTTTTCTACACATTTTCTAAATTACTATTTTCTGAACAAAATTTTATTCCAATAGTCCTTTTTTTTTGAACTTTACCTAAACTTTTTGAACTTAATCTTATGTAGAATTTAATGGATTAGATCATACATAGTATCTTTAAGTGGGCTTGCGCCCCCGGCACGCATCGCCATCCTCCGCTCGTCAGCGTTCCGCAACAGTAGGAAGGGGCGGAGGAGGATTTGTTCCAACCGGCGGTGGCAGGGAATGATGGTGACCATGTCCCCCACCTCACTTTCTCGGCTGCCCACCGTTAGTGTGGGACCCACCCCTTGGAGATCGATTTCCTTGGTCTCGGTCTACAGGGGATGCGGATGCCGGCCACCCCGACGGCGGCAGGGATATTGTTTGATGGTGCTTCCACACTAGCGCCGGCTGAGGATGAGTTTCTAGACCGATCTTGAATCAAGGATATACTCCTCTCCAAAAAAAATCAACCTAGCTAGTATTGGATGGGACATAAACTAGTACAACGAACTTGTCTTGATTCGTTGTACTATGTTATGTACCATCCAATATTAGATCTTTTATTGGACGGAGGGAGTCTTTCATAGTATCATTTCGTTTATCATTTCAATTCGTTTCGTTTCGTGTTTCAATCGTAGATAGCTAGAATGCTAGCAAAAATTGTCGTAGTTCATTTTCATGTTTTATCATAACCGAGGCTGGCTTGCATGCTCACAGAGTATGTCTCGTCCATTTTAAATCAGTTTGTCTCGAAACTAATACTATGATATAATATTAATTCTTTGGTTCTGATATTCCTATATTCATATTATTCATGTTTCTATTTATGTTTGCAATATTGGTTAATTTTGACCAAAAGTATGTTTCCGAATGTGGATTTTTGAACCTGAGAGCACATGCTCCCGTCATTGCCTGCCCTATCCAAGGTCGACGATGGAAGGTTGAGCCTGACTACCGAAGGAGGGGGTAACATACTGAAACCAATCACCTGCGCTAGCTAGCTAAACGGACTGGTTTCGGAATTTTGGAGCAAAATTCGAGCTAATTTGATCCCAATATTACCAACAGTGGAAAAAAATAATTTGTGAGAATAATTAATAATCCTCAAATTTCTTCATATTTTCTTGCTTCTAATATACCGTTATATATATTGTAACGCGTCAATATATAAACATGACTATAGTGATGACAGAATTGTCAATCTAAAATGAGCAAAATATATTGAATTAGTTCTCAGTACCGGCTTGATGAATCCTTGTTGCATCAAATAGCTATACACAACTCATTGGCATGTGACGCAGTTAACCACGACATCAAGTACTATAGAATGCAGTAAATTAATTTCGTGTGCGTTCGACTTCTTTAAAAAAAAAAAGGAGAGTAACTTCATTTCCTACTACATCAAATAAAGCTGTCAGAGTACCCTCTCAAAAAAAAAAATAAAGCTGTCAGAGAATTGTGCTAACATCGATGTATATATGGTACTGCGAATTGTGGTGTTCAGCCCAAAAGGGGCCATCGACCACAATAAGTATAAGGATCATTTATAAGCTTAGTTTGTTAGAATATAATTGGTTCTATCTAGAGTTTAGCTTGGTATTTTTTTTTCTTTGGGTAGCTGGGGTTTTCTCCCATCACACTTAGTTTTTTTTTAAAGTAACAAAAAAAATATTAGCTTTGTGCCATACATTAATATAAGCCGAGAATGCAAAACATTTTCATTATTAAATATGTATATACATGTTGTCGCGTTGTACTTGATATATACACCTATGTTCATAATGTTAACCATACATATCTTAATATCAGATAAAAATTAGGTTCTTATTGTACGTGATAGTATATATATAGATGTAAGAAAGGTATTCCATCTTTTGTGTTGTTCGAAACTGTATATATAAACACATGACCACATACATTTACAGTTGAATAAACAAGAAAATATATATCGACTAATGAGTAGGAGATGTATATATATATAATATGTGAACATGATTAACGCCTCTCTGATATATGTTAGTACATCCATGAAGAGTTGGAGAATCGATGGATGGCCGATGAAATTATTTATACGTACTACTTCCGTTCAGAATTGATCAGCATATAAGGTGTTTACACCAAGACCAGAAAACAAAATTGATCCATACTTAATTTAATTAGCGTGTCGATGAAAGAAAAATATTGTTTTGGTAAACACGCAATGTACTGCACAAAGGTAAAACGATAAAGTACGTGACGCAATGCATGCAAACGTACGGTCCCATGCTCATGCATTCACCGATTCATTTTTACTTCGCATAGATAGAGAAAGAAAAAGACACTACGAAGAAGTACCAAATATGCTGATCATTTCTAAAAAATATCAACGAAAATTTAAATGATAATTATTTATGAATGGAGGGAGTACTTAATTTCGTAGGGCAATTTAGTTAATTTGGGATTAGCATATATGTTTCAGGTGACTTTTTATCTCTAACCGCGTGAAGAGATGATCATATAGCTAACTTTAGCAATCAGTTTATATGCTCTTAATTTGCTGCTTCATTTGCATTCAGTAGTGATCAGTTGTGATATGTAATAGTTAATAGAGATAATATTTGCACTTTTTAATTAAGAAGGGATTCCCATCCAATTTAATCCTACAGAGTCTGAGGACATCCCATCTATTTATAAAGGGCCCTAGATGTACAACACCAAACCACAAAACACACACCAGAGGGAGTACTCCCCCACAAAACACCGCAGTCCGTGCAAGCATTCTGGCCACGAAGTCCACCACCATGGCTTCTTCAGGCAATGGAGCACCAAGTTTTCGGCCACCGCGCGCACCGGTACCTACCGGATCAAGGCTATATCGTTGTCCGGTGTGCCCCGGTCCTGTGATCTTGTATTCGTGCCTGCAAGATCTTAGGAACCATCTATGTATAATTCACCCAAACGAGGCTGTAGAGTTGGTGACGCCGTTCATGCGGTACATGGAGGCTTCTAGGCGTGGGAGGGTCGGCCTCCCGCCACGGCCACCGACCTCGGCCCCAGTGGTTCCACAAGCACGGATGCCAACCCCAACGGTACAAAACTCGTTTGTCCCACTTCCTCCCAACCATGCCTTCTGGGAGGAGTACCGCAAGGGAGGAAGCTGTCCTGTTGAGATAGACTTCTTTGTACCATCGGTCATTGTTGTGTCGGCGCTTGAGCTGGTTGCACCGGCCATGGTGAGTGGCTCAAATTTATCAGACTCAGAGTCATCTGAACTTGATATTCTGGTCTAGTTCCTTTGAAAGCTACGAGATCCAGAATTCATGTTAGCTCCCTGATTAGGGACATTTAGTTGTCATGTTGTAGCGTCCAGAAAATGGAAGCATGTATGTTTCCTTGATTAATTTCAATCATGTCATTTTTACAGATATAAGTATTTGTATCATCAACTTTGAGTTAAATCCAGATGAATAAATGAATCTCTTTCATGCATGTTTCCTAAAAAAAAAAATTCTAATTTGCTGTATATATTTAACTTTCGTTAAAACAGAAGACATATTCTTCTGATTAACTCTTCAGATCAGCATAAAGTCGATTCCACATAATTCTTCGTAAAAGCATGGTGATCAAACTAAGCACTTGAGCGGCCGTTTTAATTAGATCTAGTGACAAACAAATAAAAACTTTAGCAGTCGATATATATCTTGGTATCTCGCGATAGTGCGACTATATATATATATATATATATATATATATATATATATATTATATATATATATATATATATATATAGTATCCAAAATTGTATTGCATAATTAATTAATTGTTCACTATACCTTGGGTCTTGCATTGTACCATCTCTTTGGAAGTTGGAACAAATAAAGAAATAAAAAATAGCTGCTTAACAATTTTTTAAAGATCATGGGCTACAAGTACATTTTAGTTGACAGTTCGAGTGAACATGATATCACATATGTAAATTGAATTCCATCTCAGTGTATGGCATGCATGAAAGAGCACAAGTTTCTGTTATCAATATACATCAAGGTAATAAAAAGCACCTCCCCTAATTTAAATTCTGGCAAATCTCCTGCCGTCGTTCTCCTAAAAAAAAAAAGTAATAAAAAGCACTTAGCTAGCATACTCCCAGTCTCGGCATAATTAGTCTGCTCTTTTTCCGTTATTACATATATTTAAAAAAGTTTGCTC
Source organism: Oryza longistaminata (assembly GCA_009805545.1). Taxonomy (NCBI): domain Eukaryota; kingdom Viridiplantae; phylum Streptophyta; class Magnoliopsida; order Poales; family Poaceae; genus Oryza; species Oryza longistaminata. The sequence continues at coordinate 37,053,797 of CM020179.1, read as the reverse complement.
ATGTCATTGTAATAGATAGCATTATGCAAGAATATAAGAAAGTAAAAGAAAAAGAAAGAAAAGAATCTAGACATATAAACACAGAGGGGTATATGGCAATAGATATTTGTCCGGTCTGAAGCAAGTGTTGTATAGTGTATAGTTTTCACCTCAAATTATAAAAACTAGTACCGCGTGGCCAGTACCCAACTCACTGTTCAGTTCATGGTGAATATATATTAAATCAAGAACCAAATTAAATCACACGTAGCGATTTTTCACGGTCTTATAAAATTTTTCACCATGCATCCATATCATATCTTCCTACTAGATAACCAACATCTCAAGGCTGGAGATAGATTTGTAAGCTTTATCCATATAATCGTCCATGAAAACTGTTAATTAATATGATATATCAATATATCTAGCTACAACATTACATGATATATAACTAGAACAACTCTAAGCAAATAAAAAAATGCTAAGAATATGACGGAGAAGTTCTTTGAAGAAAAAAGGCTACAAATTCCCTCAAAAAAAGAAGAAAGGGGTAAGAAAGCAAATGTATAACTTAACGTTATTAACTTGAAGCAACATATATATATATGGCACGTGAAAGTCACTTCCATAGTTTCATGAACAGAAAAAAAAATAGTGGACGCTCTGGTTTCACTTTCAACCATGTCCCTAAAGAGTTAGTATAACATTGTGTGTAATATAATACTGTAACTACAGGAATATATATTTCTCGTTACATTATATTACAAATGTGCATATCTTGTAATTGTCATGTATGATAAACTGAATTTTCACTAAAAAGAGAAAAAGGCACCATATTACTTTGGCTTGCATGTTCGCGCCATTTTAATTTCCTAGCTTTCGGGTAAGTATTTATTTTTTGTTTAGGGTATTCATTACCCATCACAGGTTGAATTCTATATTATATTACGATAAAATGAAGATTACTAACCTCAATTTATACCCTAGTTACACAAAGTAAATTCTGTTACGAGTAACCCGCCTTTTTCAGCTTTTCCATGATATCATAATAACATTTATTTTCAATATTGTTTAAAAGTTTAATTAGTATGCTCTTAATTAAATGTAACTGATCATCATTGATGCAACCATGCATAGTTTCTGGCTTGATGGTGCTAGACCCTAGAGGGACATAGGTCCCATTCTTTTCTCAAATAAGAGTTAGATGAAGATTAAGATTTTTGTGGCACGCTTTTGAAACTGCTAAACTGTGTGTTTCGTGCGAAAACTTTCTATATGAAAGTTACTTAAATATCATATTATCTATTTTTCAAGTTTGTAATAATTAAAACTCAATCAATCATACGTTAATACCACCTCATTTTGCGTAAAAAAACTTAATCTTCATCTTCATCTCAATAAGAAAAGAACACCACCACAGGGTGAAAGGGCTAACGGGCCAACGAGCACGTGCGGCTGCGAACAAATGCTCCTTGACAACTCATTTTAGGTAACAATGTCCACACGTGCTCTTTTTTTTCATGCAAGTTTATACACCCAAGTGTGTATGCAAAAGAATATACATGAATATTTATGCACCAAAGGGTATACATAAAAGTTATTGCATACGGAAGTTTATACATCGAAAGTTTATGATATAAGGTTTATCATGGAATTTTTGAGTAATTTTTTGTGGTAAAAATTTGCTAACTGTTTAGCCGTAATTATACAATGACCTAACCACGTGGTTTATAGGTAGACATCTACATGATATGGATGCACAGTCACCATTGGATGGGCGGAAACCATGCATGCTCGCCCATAGGAGGGGCCATTGTTTCAGTTTATTTCATGTGCTCGGGCCTCTCTAAATTAGGCTTAATGTTAATTTTAATTTTGTGCATTGCGCGGGAAGGGAACTTCCATTGGAAATCTGATAATTACCTTCGCTCCTTTAAGGCCTTTTGCTAAACGTTTTTTTCTAGATTATTATTTTTTGAGCTGATTTTATTCAGAACCATCCTTTTGCGATTTTTTTACAACTTCTCCTAAACTATTCAAACTTAATGTTGTTTATATTGTAATGGATTTGATCATATATTGATATATTTTTAAAAAATATTTTAATTTAAATTGTAGATCTAAAATTTCAATTCCTTAGTGTTTTGTTATTTTTTATTTTGTAAATTATTATTAAAGAGAAAAAAGTATGTAGTTAACACATTGAGGAGGATTATGTAAAAGTTTCATCCAGTCATTGATTCAGTGTATATATATCTATGAGCTATCTCTCTCACTGCAACAGACCTCTCATCACCCACGGTCTCATCACTGATGGCTCAAAATTGTTGTTTGTAATGAGTCAGCCAGTTGTTACAGAATTATAGTCGATGATGTAACGACTCTAATGATGAGTCTTTACTGATGCAGAAATTCTACCCAAAGAAGAAAAAAACCAGCCCAGCCCATCACCATGGCATTGTCATCGAGGTAGAATCCACCAACCGATGTCATCCTCGTTGTTGTAAGCCAGATCCTTCACGCACCGTTGTCATCGAGGCTGGATCCAACGCGCGCTGCTGCTGAAGCTCAAGTGGCCCAGTATCTGCCGCTGAGCATATGGGAGCATGATGGAGGAAAAGGAGTCGCACTCCCCACCATTACCAAGGTTGGATCTCTGCTATGGCCTGCCATCGCCGAGGCCAGAGATCCGTCTCGCCCCGCCATCATCAAGGACAGATCCGCCACTCCCTTGTAACCGTTGAAGCCCGTCCGCTGCTCCATCCAGTTGTTGAGGGCAGATCCACCACGTTGGAAGAGGAGTCGTTTCCTCGTGTGTCTCACTTGTCAGGCACCACGCTGTCGTCGCTGCAGACAGATCTCTAGAGTTGTGGTTCGTGTGGTGATGTTGTTGGTCGTCCAGAGCTCAAGGATGGACAGCCGAAGAGGCCACCTGTTGTGGCAGTGTTTCCTCCGCTGGACAAGCCGCCGCCGGACCCTAGCATGGGGCAGATTGCCTGACATGTTGGTGGTGCAAACAGGAGGGTGCAATTTCCACCGCTGGCCATGGGAGATGAAGGCATTCAGCTCTACACTGCCGCTGATCACCACCATGGACAAACATGGGGAAGACAATCATCGGATTCTGAAGGAAGAAGAAGATTCAGGTAGAAAGCGAGACTAGGGAGGGAATCAATTTTTATTATTTCTTTTTCGATGTATTGGTTTACATAGTATGACTCCCTTATATACTCCCCATATTCAAGCTCGCAGGCCACACGCAACACCTAGACTCGCCAGCTTACATAGCCTTAGGCTCATTAGGCGAATAGCTTCTCAATTCAATCAATATTCCCTCCTAGGCGACACCACCCCAGGTTATCTACATTCTTCAAGTGTGACGAGACGGCGATCGGCGCTAGGGACGGAAGGGAGCAACGGAGGCCCGGCATAGTGAAGAGGAGGAGGAGTCGGCGGCGCTCCTTGCTACTAAAAAAAAACACGAATATTTGGAAATGACCTAATATCAAATAAATAGAAGTGAAGCTTGACTTAATTAGACCGGCTAGCCTACCACCTTGTGGAGCTAGCCGGAAGATCCCTGAGTGTTTCTCTTGCTTACTCAGAGGGAGGTGGCCCGGGCGGCTGCGAAGAAGGTGGTTTGGTGGGTGGAGAAGAAGACATAGTGAGGTAATGGTAGTTGCAAATACAAAGATGATTACTCTGTAATGGCTTAAAAAATTGACCCATTATAGATGTCCTTAGGTCATCTATAAACTGGCTTCTCTAATAAAGGAGCCGTTATAGATAACATATATAACAGCTCAATATTAAGAGCCATTACATATGACCAACGCCATATGCCCACATCTGTATGAGGAGCCATTACAGATAAGTATCATTAGACATGTGTTATCTCCTACAGATATTTTTAACGATTGGTATAAACAGTAATTACATATTAGGTCTCTTTAATCCATCACAAATGACCAGTCAGATAAGTGTGTCTATGAATTCACAATTTGTTTTTGGATATCGATGTATTCTTCACGATCTTTTTAGGTCAATAGAATTTACCAATGCAGCAAAATTTGCTATAGGACATTAAAAAAATATTGTCTTTGCGGAGGGATATTGTAAGAAACGTATGGTGTCTTGTGGTAAATTATCACGTTTTTTAATGTACTCGGACAAATTCACTATCTTATAGTGTTCCTAGTAAAGATCATGTTTTTAAAGTATCCTGTGACAAATTTTACCCATGCAGTACCACGTAATTATGTTGCAAACATTTTTTTCATGCATAAAATAGACAATGGCAAACATAAGTAAATTCATAAATAAAACAAGGGCGTATAAATACATTGTGTGTATATCCTGACTAGCTAACTTACAAGGGAATCAATATTAAAACATTGGTGCATATCCAGCTAATCCATTCTCTTCAACATATATATGGCGTGCATTAACCTAGCGAGTAAGCGAGATTATATGGATGTCACCATTTAATTTAGACACACTGTTAATTAATAACGCTGCTTTGGCATGTGCAACATCAACCCCTGGCGTCGAAGATCACGAATCCTATCTCACATTAGACATTAATGTCTCGTCGAAACATTACCTGTTTCCTGTTTGAACATAGAGTCCTAGCTATATAAAGCCGGCATGCTTATGCACCTGAGCACCTCGCTAGCTAGCTAATGCTGCTTCACACCTCGGCGCCGTCACTCGATGGGCAGCACTGTCAGCAGCGTCAGGTTGAATGTTATATCCAGGATAATTGTCATCCTGAAATTCTTTTATGACTAACTAATGAAAAGAAGGAACACATGAATTAAAATTGCGAGCTAGTAGAAGTTGGTTTAAATCAAAGCTAAACTTGATCAATGATAAGGGGGATACAAATTTTATTATGAATAGTGCAGGTATATAGACATATTTATCTGCATTTATTTCTTAATGGATAGGTTGTGCTTGTTTGAAAAAATAAAATATGGTGGCAGACACAACTTATATTAGGATAATTTGTAGACATGGAAGCCCTAAATGTGTGCGATACACTTATACTTGGCCATAAACAAGGAAGCTTTAAATGTGTGCAATACACTTATACTTGGCCATAAACAAGGAAGCTTTAAATGTGTGCAATACACTTATACTTGGCCTTAGACATGGAAGCCTTATATGTGTGCAATACACTTGATCGATAAGTACTGTCTTTTAATTTTCATAATTTTGTGCATAATATTCAAAGAAATTTTAGGATTTATCTTTTAAGTATCTAGATTTAGAAAAACTTATCACTTTTCAGGAAGGGCTCTCACACCCAACGATGGCATCCCATCTTTTTTTTTTTTTTTAAAGAATAGGTCACCGGGGGGAAAAGGGAGATGAGTCATTTTACATAGCTATTACGTATTCAGAGATCATAGGGAGGAAGAAAAGAGGTCCTTCCAAGCAGAGACCACAAATCGATCATCTACCTTAAGCCTCTCTACCCAGAGTGTTGCATCCTCAGTACATTTCACTAGCAACCGATACAAGGATACAGTTTCATTTCGGAAACACTACTCCATGACGATGATTCCAAAAGCAGAGGAGGTAGAAGACCTTGTAGTGTTTTGCTGGGATTTGCACAGGAGGGAGTAGGGCAACTAGCTGCTTGGTCACCTGAACTTTCGAAACTTCCATCCGTCATGCAAAGGCAAAAACAGAATAAATGAACAAAATAAGACGAACAATGCATTATCAGCATAAGAACAGACATACATCGGTATGCTTTCTCGTTCGACAAGTACAAATTTTAAAGGCATCCGGGTGGAATGTTTCAAAAGTTTTTGCCATTTTTCACAAAGTGCACAGATTACACGTAGGCTACCAACGGTGATAAATACAAGAACAAGTGTAGATGCGATCATTGGGCGTGGAGAAAATCAAATAAGTCATTAAGGTAATATATATAATAATTAATGTAGCAACAATTACTTCCCATTACAATGTCAATCATTATAATCGCTAATATTCAGTTACTTGTATGACAGTTCAAAGACAATTAGTAAATCAGTAAACTTAGTATAACAAAAGAGGCAAACACAGACAATCTATCTCCTATATCCACATAAAGAAAAACCTTTCTAAGTTGGTATAAGAGTTCCACTCTCTGCACAAAGGACCAAACACGTCTGCGACAGCTAATAGAAAACCATCAGTTTAACTGCTAAATATTGTATAATTCTACAGTTGGGACATTTAGTAGAAAGCTTACATATCAACTTGAGTCAAAATAGTGTTGCTCAATCAGGTAATGAAACTGGGGTTTATTTAGTTCTTTTTACAATGACGCCATTGTAGTCAAAGAACTCCATGTCAGCACCAATTACCCTTCATTGCATATATAGCAGAATAAATGCAGAAAGCACAACTACTTGATCAAAACTTTAATAACTTGGATTCATCTGAGAGCAGCCAATACTATGCATTGTGAAGTCTGATTAATCATGGTACCAACATAATGTTACTTGTGGTTCGATGTCGTATCCAAAACAGCCAAGATTTATCATAGAAAGATCTCTGAAGGTCATTTATTCTTTTATAAATAATAGTGTTACTTCAACCTTTATGTGTCTAGTGTATCTACTGATCGATTTGTCGCAATGAGCAAATGCAGAAACAGTCTCTACTTAATAAAAACATCATCACATATTTAATAGAAACAATTGCACATTTCCGCTCCCCAAACATCCAATAATAAGAAGAAAAGAACACCACCATAGGGTGAAAGGGCTAACGGGCCAACGAGCACGTGCGGCTGCGACAAATGCTCCTTGACAACTCATTTTAGGTAACAATGTCCACACGTGCTCTTTTTTTTCATGCAAGTTTATACACCCAAAGTGTGTATGCAAAAGAATATACATGAATATTTATGCACCAAAGGGTATACATAAAAGTTATTGCATACGGAAGTTTATACATCGAAAGTTTATGATATAAGGTTTATCATGGAAATTTTGAGTAATTTTTTGTGGTAAAAATTTGCTAACTGTATTAGCCCTAATTATACAATGACCTAACCACGTGGTTTATAGGTAGACATCTACATGATATGGATGCACAGTCACCATTGGATGGGCAGAAACCATGCATGCTCGCCCATAGGAGGGGCCATTGTTTCAGTTTATTTCATGTGCCTCGGGCCTCTCTAAATTAGGCCTAATGTTAATTTTAATTTTGTGAATTGCGCGGGAAGGGAACTTCCATTGGAAATCTGATAATTACCTTCGCTCCTTTAAGGCCTTTTGCTAAACGTTTTTTTTCTAGATTATTATTTTTTGAGCTGATTTTATTCAGAACCATCCTTTTGTGATTTTTTTACAACTTCTCCTAAACTATTCAAACTTAATGTTGTTTATATTGTAATGGATTTGATCATATATGATATATTTTTAAAAATATTTTAATTTAAATTGTAGATCTAAAATTTCAATTCCTTAGTGTTTTGTTATTTTTATTTTGTAAATTATTATTAAAGAGAAAAAAGTATGTAGTTAACACATTGAGGAGGATTATGTAAAAGTTTCATCCAGTCATTGATTCAGTGTATATATATCTATGAGCTATCTCTCTCACTGCAACAGACCTCTCATCACCCACGGTCTCATCACTGATGGCTCAAAATTGTTGTTTGTAATGAGTCAGCCAGTTGTTACAGAATTATAGTCGATGATGTAACGACTCTAATGATGAGTCTTTACTGATGCAGAAATTCTACCCCAAAGAAGAAAAAAATCAGCCCCAGCCCATCACCATGGCATTGTCATCGAGGTAGAATCCACCAACCGATGTCATCCTCGTTGTTGTAAGCCAGATCCTTCACGCACCGTTGTCATCGAGGTTGGATCCAACGCGCGCTGCTGCTGAAGCTCAAGTGGCCCAGTATCTGCCGCTGAGCATATGGGAGCATGATGGAGGAAAAGGAGTCGCACTCCCCACCATTACCAAGGTTGGATCTCTGCTATGGCCTGCCATCGCCGAGGCCAGAGATCCGTCTCGCCCCGCCATCATCAAGGACAGATCCGCCACTCCCTTGTAACCGTTGAAGCCCGATCCGCTGCTCCATCCAGTTGTTGAGGGCAGATCCACCACGTTGGAAGAGGAGTCGTTTCCTCGTGTGTCTCACTTGTCGGGCACCACGCCGTCGTCGCTGCAGACAGATCTCTAGAGGTGTGGTTCGTGTGGTGATGTTGTTGGTCGTCCAGAGCTCAAGGATGGACAGCCGAAGAGGCCACCTGTTGTGGCAGTGTTTCTCCGCTGGACAAGCCGCCGCCGGACCCTAGCATGGGGCAGATTGCCTGACATGTTGGTGGTGCAAACAGGAGGGTGCAATTTCCACCGCTGGCCATGGGAGATGAAGGCATTCAGCTCTACACTGCCGCTGATCACCACCATGGACAAACATGGGGAAGACAATCATCGGATTCTGAAGGAAGAAGAAGATTCAAAGGTAGAAAGCGAGACTAGGGAGGGAATCAATTTTTATTATTTCTTTTTCGATGTATTGGTTTACATAGTATGACTCCCTTATATACTCCCCATATTCAAGCTCGCAGGCCCACGCAACACCTAGACTCGCCCAGCTTACATAGCCTTAGGCTCATTAGGCGAATAGCTTCTCAATTCATATCAATATCTTCCCTCCTAGGCGACACCACCCCAGGTTATCTACATTCTTCAAGTGTGACGAGACGGCGATCGGCGCTAGGGACGGGAAGGGAGCAACGGAGGCCCGGCATAGTGAAGAGGAGGAGGAGTCGGCGGCGCTCCTTGCGTACTAAAAAAAACACGAATATTTGGGAAATGACCTAATATCAAATAAATAGAAGGGTGAAGCTTTGAACTTAATTAGACCGGCTAGCCTACCACCTTGTGGAGCTAGCCGGAAGATCCCTGAGTGTTTCTCTTGCTTACTCAGAGGGGAGGTGGCCCGGGCGGCTGCGAAGAAGGTGGTTTGGTGGGTGGAGAAGAAGACATAGTGAGGTAATGGTAGTTGCAAATACAAAGATGATTACTCTGTAATGGCTTAAAAAATTGACCCATTATAGATGTCCTTAGGTCATCTATAATGGCTCTTAAATAAGGAGCCGTTATAGATAACATATATAACAGCTCAATATTAAGAGCCATTACATATGACCAACGCCATATGCCCACATCTGTATGAGGAGCCATTACAGATAAGTATCATTAGACATGTGTTATCTCCTACAGATATTTTTAACGATTGGTATAAACAGTAATTACATATTAGGTCTCTTTAATCCATCACAAATGACCAGTCAGATAAGTGTGTCTATGAATTCACAATTTGTTTTTGGATATCGATGTATTCTTCACGATCTTTTTAGGTCAATAGAATTTACCAATGCAGCAAAATTTGCTATAGGACATTAAAAAAATATTGTCTTTGCGGAGGGATATTGTAAGAAACGTATGGTGTCTTGTGGTAAATTATCATGTTGTTTAATGTACTCGGACAAATTCACTATCTTATAGTGTTCCTAGTAAAGATCATGTTTTTAAAGTATCCTGTGACAAATTTTACCCATGCAGTACCACGTAATTATGTTGCAAACATTTTTTTCATGCATAAAATAGACAATGGCAAACATAAGTAAATTCATAAATAAAACAAGGGCGTATAAATACATTGTGTGTATATCCTGACTAGCTAACTTACAAGGGAATCAATATTAAAACATTGGATCCATTCTCTTCAACATATATATGGCGTGCATTAACCTAGCGAGTAAGCGAGATTATATGGATGTCACCATTTAATTTAGACACACTGTTAATTAATAACGCTGCTTTGGCATGTGCAACATCAACCCCTGGCGTCGAAGATCACGAATCCTATCTCACATTAGACATTAATGTCTCGTCGAAACATTACCTGTTTCCTGTTTGAACATAGAGTCCTAGCTATATAAAGCCGGCATGCTTATGCACCTGAGCACCTCGCTAGCTAGCTAATGCTGCTTCACACCTCGGCGCCGTCACTCGATGGGCAGCACTGTCAGCAGCGTCAGGTTGAATGTTATATCCAGGATAATTGTCATCCTGAAATTCTTTTATGACAAACTAATGAAAAGAAGGAACACATGAATTAAAATTGCGAGCTAGTAGAAGTTGGTTTAAATCAAAGCTAAACTTGATCAATGATAAGGGGGATACAAATTTTATTATGAATAGTGCAGGTATATAGACATATTTATCTGCATTTATTTCTTAATGGATAGGTTGTGCTTGTTTGAAAAAATAAAATATGGTGGCAGACACAACTTATATTAGGATAATTTGTAGACATGGAAGCCCTAAATGTGTGCGATACACTTATACTTGGCCATAAACAAGGAAGCTTTAAATGCGTGAAGCAAACGAGCAAGGCGATTGCCGGGACTTAAAGAAAGTAAAAAAAACCATTGATAATCATATTCGAATTTTAAAATCTCAATGAAAATAAAAAAAGAGAAGCAGCGGGCGGGGTGTATAGGAGTATAGTTGCAGAGCCGCCGACAGTTGATGGGACTTCTAGAAAATAAAAAATGAATTCCAACGATAGTTATGTTCAATTTTTAGAATCACAATGACAATAAAGAGTAGGCGGTGGACGGGCCGTAGAGGAGCACAGTGGCATCGTTTGACGAGACTTCTAAAAATTATAAAAAATGAAACCCAACAAGAAACTACATGGTTCAATTTTTAAAGGTTCGGAACTTCTAAAAAGTAAAAAAAAACAATGATAATAATGTTCGATTTTAAAATCTCAATAACAATAAAGAAGGGAGGCAGCAGGTGACCCGTAGAGAACTACAATGGCAAAGCCGCTTATAGTTTGGCGTGACTTCAAGAAAGTAAAAATGAACCCAAACGATAATTATGTTCGATTTTTAAAATCTCAATGGCAATAAAGAGAAGAGACAGAGGATGGGCCATAGAGGAGTAAAATAGCAACGTTTGACGGGAGGTCTAGAAATTATAAAAACGAAACCCAACGTGACAATAAACTCTAAAAAATATAAGATCCAATTTTTAAAGGTTCCAAGGAGAATGAATAGAAATAGTGGTAGATCGAGCAAGCAAATAAAGAAAGAGATGACATAAAGGGTAGCAACTGGTGTGACTTTTAAAAAACAATATAATTAGAAACACGGGGATGATAAGATTTGGTCTTTCAAACTCTTAAGACAATGAGATAGCTATTTAATAAATTTTTAAGTAAAATCATACTAAAAAAATATATGATTTTGTTTGGGTGCTAGCGTTGCGCGGGCCACCCTGCTAGTTGTAACAATGACAACTTACAACTCCATTATGTTCAATTGTTCTCTCAAGTCCCAAAACAAATGCCATCTAAGCTAAGGGTACAGGCTGCAACTCTAACAATGTGCCGTGTGGTTTGGCTTCATGCAAGATCGAAAACCATGGCCGAATACCTACTATCATAGAAGACCATGGGTTCTGCACACTCCGCTTCTCAAGACTGACAGAAGTCACATATGACTCAGAAAAATGAAGTTCCACAGCAGTTAAAAGTGCATATGCTGAGGCATTTCAGCTAGAAATTACTGTTGAAGATTTCCTGACAAAGTGAAGGGAATAACAGCACAAATCTACTCTCTCATTCTCTTAAGCAGATGAAGCCGGCGATGTGAACTGAACATTTTGGCTGTTTTGTTTTTGTTTTCTTTTTTTTTTTAGGCAGCTCAGATAAACTGGAGCCGTGTTGGCGAAATGATGGGTGGGTGGCAGCTGCCGGTGCGGTGGTGCTGCCACCGTGCCATGTGTGGGGTGGATTTGCTGGGTGCTTTGGGGCTTTGACATCCATGATGAATTGCATCCACCATGTGGGCTGTGGCGTCCTGCCTGCCTGCCCATCTATTTGACTCTCTTGCAAATTGCAATATGTTGGGTTGATTCTGGCCAAATCGATGCAAAGCTTCCCAATGTGGTGAAAGAGCACTCAATGATGTAGCGTGTGTCCTAGGATACATTATCAAACAGCATTGATGCTCTTCATAATCTACATTGAAATACCTTAAATTGTCTTTTTAGAAAACCTGAAACTGAAGGTTTTCAGTCCTTGTCTATCCCAGTGCGCAGTTTTTATCATAAGCTTCCTACTCTGATTCTTCTTGGAGGGTCACAGAGCGATACACATCTGTGCTCGGTGTTTTTAAGTGTGTTCAGTGTTCATAAGGAGGCAAATGTTTCCATTTGTTCTTGTTAGTTTCACTGGAGCCTTTTGATTATCACTAAATTTTCAGAAAGGAAAGGGTGTTGTGTGTTTGGTTAGCATCTAATACTCAAACAAACGGGGGAGACAGCTGCCGTGTCACCAAAAGCAAAAGGGTATATATCACGAAGTTTTGTAACCAGTTGGGCCTGGTTTTTATGGGCCAAAGTCCCGTTCCTTTCTCCATCGAAGGCTGGAGGAATGCACGAGCAAAAAGTACGGCATCGCCTAAATGAAACTGTGACACTCTCACCGAACCGCTAATTTTCTTGTGCTTCACAAGAGGACACTTCATGATGTAATACTAACACACATGGTGACAGATTCCGACCTCCTGCCTACCTGTTCAGTCGTGACACCTCACTCACCTGTAATCTCCCTTTTTTTGTGAGATTAATTGTTAGATTCACCAGCTATTCTTGATCTTCATACACCAAACACATGTAACTACTCAAAGATGCTAAAATGATCATGGTAAAGAGAAAGATGGTAGCTCATTACAACGAGAACTCAGATCTGAGCTGAAACTCTGCAAGATCATCCCAAGAACAAATAAACAAGCACCATATTTCATTAGCTTTTTATTTACTGCAGGAGGCAAAAGCATAAGGAATTTGACCGGAGACATTTACATCGCCCAACGAACTCCAAAAAAGAATTGAAAGAACGAACATACATTCGGCCTCTACATGGACACTAGATCTACACAAAAAACAGATCACGTAGTGAGCTACAGTTTTTTTTCATCATTCATCAAATTTACCGTGTAATTTTACATGTAATCGTAGTTGCATCTTCATCACCATATATTATATCAATCTCCCTGAGCTTCTTCTATTCTTCTTCTTTTCATTCGGTTGCTTCCTCTCGCCGCCGACACTGGCTTTTATTAAATGAAGGGCAAAGGTTGGTTGCGAGGTTGGTAGAAGAATCAGACGAGTGGAGGGGCACAACACAGCTGCAAGCCTGCAACAACTCATTTTTCTCATGGAAGCAGTTTAACTGACCTGTCGTCACTCTGCCATCAGGCTGTAATATGCTTGTAGTTCTTGGGACTTCCAGTTCAGAGGTAGGTAGATAGCTGCAGAGGAGGAACAAAGACCAATCCAAGAGTACTCCAGTTCTGCATTGGCAAAAGACAGGGTTTGTGCTGTATATGTACGTAACTGACAGGCAAGGGAAGCTGGCTTTTGTTCAGCTTTCCAATTATTGATTTATAGTTCAGTTTCAAAGCATAGGAGGTACAGTAGTATGGTATAGCCTCCAAACATATGCCAATTGTAACAATGACAACTTACAACTCCATTATGTTCAATTGTTCTCTCCAGTCCCAAAACAAATGCCATCTAAGCTAATGGTACAGGCTGCAACTCTAACAATGTGCTGTGTGGTTTGGCTTCATGCAAGATCGAAAACCATGGCTGAATACCTGAATACCTACTATCATAGAAGACCATGGGTTCTGCACACTCCGCTTCTCAAGACAGCAGAAGTCACATATGACTCGGAAAAATGAAGTTCCACAGCAGTTAAAAGTGCATATGCTGAGGCATTTCAGCTAGAAATTACTGTTGAAGATTTCCTGACAAAGTGAAGGGAATAACAGCACAAATCTACTCTCTCATTCTCTTAAGCAGATACCGAAGAGAAAAGAACCCGAGCATGAATGTTTGCCAAAACCAACCCGTAGCATTCCTCGGGTCATACTTCTTTGCCAAGAACCAAGCATAAACAGCTTCACCAACGTGCAATGCAGTTGCTATCACAAAGACTAACCGAATCACCAACTTTGATCGGAAAACAAATAAATGGAGGTCAAGCACCCATTTCAATGGACCGACGGGTGGAAGGTAAGCAGCAGAAAACAATGCCAGCATGCCAATTGTTACAAACAGCCAAGGAAATATGGTTGGGCCATCTAGTTCTTTTCTCTTCCTCTCCTGCCAGTAGGAAATAGTTGCAGCCAATCCTTCTCGCGGACTCACCATAGGTACATAGCCGATTTCCTCTCTAGCTTTCAAATATGAAAAGTAGTGTGTAACACCCACCTGTCACAGCGAACTATCAACATTAGCTTCGACTATGGGTTTGACATCATGTTTATTCCCACTCAGCTATACAAATAGAATTGCAATTATGTAATTCTACATTTCTACTTGCCTAGTCAAGAAATTACTAAAGATCAACAGAAAATGATTAATTTATATATAAAAAAGGATAAAATAGCTGTAAGCAATACTGCACATCCATCATTGCATCTTAGCACTATATTACGCTTAACAAGATTCAAACTCCTACCAAACAAATTAGATCTTATTACCCCTCACTCATCATGATTAACAACAGAGTTGCCGTCACATGAGAAGATAGTAACAGTGTAAAGGCATATTTCCATAATGGACTACATTAGGTAAAGTCATTGGAACATGATAAATAAGCCGACCTTGTATACTTCAGCAGGAAGGAGAAGAGGCTGAGGAATCCATTTACTATCCAACCATGGATAGAGTAGTGTATATATGAACACAAAAAATCTTGAGATGGCAAGGGCAACTGAGGTATCCATTCTAACTCGTGGAACTGTGTAATCCAAACTTTGAAATAGAGGACTGAGAAATTCAAAAGTATTGACAGGCGATCCTGCAAACAACCAATAGTTTCTTGATAAGAAAATGCAACATTTCTTTCAAATTACAAACAACAAACATTAAGAGCAATTCTGGTAAGGAATATAAGTGTAATTGCTCAAGTTGCTAAAGGAGTAATGGTTCAGTATTGAATGTAAATATATTCAACAGAGCATCCAGTAGACTCATTACGTATGATCTGTAAGCAATAAAAATTTCAACTCCCTCTAAAAGAAAAAAGGTTTCAACCTCAGAATAAGCAAAACAAATAAATAGCTAAAACGAGCTATGCAGTAAATCATTTTGAATAGATATCCTCAACAAAGACACCAATGCAGAACACAAAAGTGTAAACTACTGTTTTTTTTTATGGTAGCATTCAGCTTAGTAGTCTAGTGTTCAACAGTTCAGATTTATCAATATGACAAGACAAAAATAAAAGAGATATTGAACTATATGCCACTTCCTGTCAAAAGATGGAAATAAAATTCAGAACATAGTGCCATGGTATCAGAAAAGGTTAACCAGTAATATAGTTGCCCTACAGGCTAACTGCACTTACCATCGCATATGAAATATGCTTGACCAGCAGCTACAGGAATTCCCTTCCTGTCAGGAATATCATCTAAAAGTCCCATGCTTGCCAATATCAGTGCAAGAACAAGATTATCCACATAGACCCAATCTGACTTCACATTTGGATCCCCAATCTTGAAGAATGCTAATCCCAACT
This sequence comes from Oryza longistaminata, assembly GCA_009805545.1. Classification (NCBI taxonomy): domain Eukaryota; kingdom Viridiplantae; phylum Streptophyta; class Magnoliopsida; order Poales; family Poaceae; genus Oryza; species Oryza longistaminata. The sequence goes on along the minus strand of CM020179.1, from coordinate 37,038,181 downwards.
TCGCAAGGGATAGTATCCTTGGAAGATGCCGCTCTTCACCTGGACCATAGATAGCGGCAGGACGTATTGAGCATGTATAAAGACGACTGCTTTTATCACTCCTGTATAAAAACATCAAATCAGTAAGACAGCCTGTATATTACCAATGTTCAACTTAAGTCCCAAACCAAAATGAAATAATTGGTGGTGGATCTCGACACATGGAAAGTAGCAAATACGCTCATCATAGGTGAAAACAACACATTTGAAGATATTATATGAAGGGTATCGGCCGACCCGGCAAAATTATATGAAGGGTATGTAAGTGGCAGATATACATGGCAATGAGGCAGACATAAGAATCATGGCAAAAATGGCTCAACTTACTTAGTTTGCCGGCCATTACTCTTCAGCACCAACTGTTCAGCAATTGATTTGCTACGCGCATAGGCATCAACATGGTCTTCAACGGGGAAATAAGGCAGCGCCTCGTTCCCATTGACAATCGGCTCTCCTCCAAAAACCACATTATACGTGCTTACATACACGAGCCTTCTAACACCATGCTCGTGGCAAGCGTCCAGCACATTGCATGTACCATTTATATTGACCTCGTCGGCTCGCCCAGCCCGTACCATTTCCTTCCCTGACATGCCATATGAAGCGAGATGGAAAACACAGTCCACACCGCGCAAAGCCTTCCCCACATCTTCCTTCTTTCTAACATCCCCTGCAACACAGGTTCACCGATCAGGTATTTGATAACTTAATTCGTGCATCGGAAATGCAGAGCCGACTGCAATGGACACACAAGTTAACAAGCTAACCAGGCAATTATGCGCAGTATATCATGGGTATTGTTGGTGTTACTAACTTACTGTCACTGTGTTGAGAAAACAAAATTCAAGATTCCCTAACTACTCCAAGAGCCAAAACATATGTACTACTAGCTAATAGCACAGAGGCAGTAGTTTACTCCAATTTCACACTAGTTCGCAACAAATCCGGAAGTAGAACTATAGCCAAGCAAAGCAGCGCAGCGCTAGCGCTCCAATGCGTCTTACTTCTAAGAAAAAAGTCAGTGACCGCGTCGATCAGTTACAGTGAAGGAAAGCCAAAACCACTGTAGTGAGGATGAACTCGATCGAGATGGCGGACCTTGGAAGAAGCGGACGCCGGCGTCGAGCAGCTGGTCGGACCAGGGGGAGGAAGCGCGGAGGTCGAGGGAGCGGACCTCCCGGGCGCCGCGGCGGAGCAGCTCGAGGCACAGGGCGGAGCCGACGAAGCCCTGGCCGCCCGTCACCGCGAACCGCACGCCCTCGATCCCCTCGTTCTCGCTCAGATGCATCTCCGACTCTCCCCCCCAAGCCGGCGACGCCGAGATGGGCTCGGTGGCGGAGAAAACGAGGGCGAGTGGAACAGTACGGGTCGCCGGCGACGGCGACCGCGCTTTACTACCTGTCCGGGTGGAGATCGTCGGATGGGAGCTCGAAAGGCCTATCTCTCATGGGCTCATGGGCCATGGCCCACGCGGAATGTTTTTTTCTAAAAAAAAATATAAACTAGCCAAGAGTTATTTTAAAAGCTATTTTTTAGCACAAGAAAATAGCCCTCCAAAAAAATAGCCCTAAGTTGTTTGGATCCAAGGGTTATTTTAAGAGCTATTTGGCCTTTATGTACCTTCCTATGGAGAGAGATAGAGAGAAAATATATTTTTTCTGTGAGCCCCACCCGAAATAGCCCCAATTAGCACCTCTTGGGTAGGATAATTTTTTTTGGTGGGTTATTTCCAAATAGCCCTCAAATAGCTCACCATTTTGGATTTTTTTTTGCTATTTGGACTATTTAAGGGAGGGCTAAAAAATATCCCTTAGATCCAAATAGGGCCATTGCCACTGTCTTTTAACATACGGCGTTATTAACTTTTATGCCATTCGTCTTATTTACAAATTTTGTGTAAATATTAAGATATTTTTGTCATGCTTAAAATATTTAATAATAAATCAAGTTTTAAATAAGACGAATGTTTAAACTATCTTAACATATTAACAGTATTATATATTTAAAAAGGGAGGAAGTAAATTGGAACGTATCATGTCTTTCATATCTGAAAATTTCATTGCAAATGATTGCATGATTGCGTCACTGTAGCAGACGCTGGAGAAAAGTAGTGGTGTGGATAAGATTTTTTAAATAAAAATTATAAACAAGAACTGGATGTGATTTTTTAAAGAGCGTGTCTGGGAAAATGAATAGACGAGAAATGTGAAAAGTGGCTGACAGATTTTTTTTTTTTTTGAATGACCTGAGGAGGAGAAAAGAGGGGAAATAAAATGTGTAAAATATAGGCTGACAATTTTTTTATTGACCTGAGGAGGAGAAAAGAGGGAAAATAAAATGTGAAAAATATACGGAAGAGAATAGACGAGAAATGTCTGCCGAGAAGAAAAAAAAATAAAACGAAATAATCAAGGTCCCACCGAGATTTGAACTCGGGTTACTGGATTCAGAGTCCAATGTCCTGACCACTAGACCATGGGACCATTTTGCTTAAAATTCCAAGCTGTCATTATGTAATGTGTGAACCATTGCTGTGCAGATTAGTGCTTAAGAGCTCCACTCCGAAGCATCCAGGAATTGCACAGCGTTGCTTAGGCCGATTCTTTCTTGTCAGGGCCAAATGGATTACAAGATCGCCTACAAAACTAGCTAAGAACCCCAGCCAGTGACGTTTTTGGTTGGGTAAGAAGCAATCTTGTAGATGTCACAGACTCCCTCCGGCTTGCCGGTGCCCCTCCTGATCCTGAAATACCCTTGCTCTCCCCAGTTCTTGCCCCACGAATTCTTCATGATGATGTAGTCCTGGCCGTAGCCCACGGCCGTCAGTGCATGATCCGGTTGAATGCCACATTCCCCATCAAAGATCCCCTGCATCCAGTATTCAGATACACCCATTTTGTCAGTTTAATGTTTTTGTGCTGATCTGTACTGTATCATGGTGAATGAAGATTGAAGAACAGCTGATAATTTTGCTTACCCCTTTGTAGAACTGAAAGTCTCTGCTCCCAGCTGCTATCCCCACACTGACAGGCTGATGAGCCAGTGCCTTCAGTAGGCTTGCCTCGCTGTTCTCCGGGACATCCTCGTAGCCAGTTATGGTGATGACTTTGGAATGAGGCTAACCACCAGTCATCAGTTCATCACGGCAGATAAATTCAACTGTTAGAAATCCTGCTAGATCACTACATGTTTTTACAGCTGAATTACCTCTGAAGAAGAAGTGGTTTTCATGTTTCTACCTGCTTTTCTCTGCAGTAGCCTTCTTCCATGAGGTATGGGTAGTCTTCCTCTGTGTAGATCCCCTGGTTCCCCATTATGTATGCGAAGGCGAAGTCCATCAGCCCACCTCGACAGCCATGATTGAAGGTGTTGTCGCAGTCCATCAGTTCCTGCTCTGATAATGATACCAACTTGCCGGTCACAATCTGGTTTATACCTTCAACAGCTGCCACCGTTGAAAAAGCCCAGCAACTTCCTGCAATAGACCATTTTCTCTTACAGCATTTTCATGGAATAAATTGCATCATATCATACACTATTTCAGAAACAGAGTGTGTGCACTTTCAGTTTCAGGCATTGAGTATCGATGCAATGAAATAGATTGTGCACATTTTCAGGCATTCAGCATTAATATGCTGAAATAGATTGTGTGCAGGGATTCAGTATCACTATGCTGAAATAGATTGTGTGCATTTTCAGGCATTCGGCCTCAATATGCTGAATAGATCGTGTGCATTTTCAGGGATTCAGTATCACTATGCTAAATAGATCGTGTGCATTTTTCAGACATTGAGCTTACCACATTCTCCTTGGTTCTTGACCGGTGTCACTGCTCCCTTCTTCCTCCAGTCCACTGCCCAGGGCAAGTTAACGGCGTTCGCGTACCTGAATGTTGTTGAACCATGTGTCTGAGCATCCCTTCTTGCTAACCCTGGCTTCAGTCCCAGGTAACTGGCCTTGAATTCTTCATGTGCAATGTCAGCAAACTGATTTAAGCCGAGCCAATAGCTGCCATTTCTCCTGTTCGTCTCCACAATGTGCCTCAGGTTTCGCTTGAAGATCTCATACCTCTTGACCTTCTCCTTTGGGCTTGCATAGATCTTGCTATGTTTTACTGACCATGATGTGAAGAGACCAACAAGTTTATTTGGCAATGCAAGATCCTCCTGCGAGTATCCGACAACGGAAGGATCATGGTGACTAGCAGTGGCAGAACATGCCACAAAGCCTAGCAACAAGAAGAGCATGGAGAGCTTGGAGTCCATGGCAAGAAGGCTATTGTTTCCTGCCATGGCATGCCTAGAATTCATGAACACTCTTTATAATGACCAGCCATGTTTCTTGCAAGTAATTCACTACACCTGAAATCTGAATACCTGACAAGGGCCCTTCTGGCTCAAGCTGTGAAGGAGTGGTACTAGTACCTTGCTTTATGAAGAAGCTGCAGTTGCAGGTATACTTTTGCTCTATAGTTTATTCAGAAAATTGCTTGATGTATTACTTTATTGTTCTATTGATGACCTCTTATCATGTTTAAACTTTGATTTCGGTTAAAATAGAAGTTTCTTATGCTTGCAGCCTTGCAAACCTCTGAATTGGAGATAACTTTCTCAACCATGCGAAGCAGGTGCACAGGGCAGCAGTGGATTTTTGGAAGGATGGACAAGTATCCTTTGCTTATCTGCTCAAGTCATCACCAAACAGTAGTACACCAAACTATTCTATTACCACATCAACCAACCGTTAGTATATTCCCAGATCGTGTTTGGTGTACGTGCTCATAGGCTTGCAGAATTGGCTGGGGTGAGATCATATACCTGATGTGATTAAGATTCTTGGAAGTGAAATATATATTTATTTGGACTCTACAGGCGGAAACAATTTTTTGGGGGAGAATTTGCAGGGTGTAGCAAATTATTTTCTTTTGGAATGTTTATATGGCATTTGTAGAAAACACCCGGCGGTTGAATCGCTTTGAGATTCGTGCAATGCCCCTCTAATCCTGACCCCTCCTCTCCTCACTCTCAGCACCACCACCACGACTTTGCGTGCCACGTTGTGTCCCCTCTTTTTCAAGGGGCTCCATGCAGCGCCACGTCTCCCATGATGTGGGCGAGTTGTACTCTGAGTCACCATGTCCTGCGATTAATGCAGTGTGTTGATCAAAACGAATCCTTCGGCCTTGCCAAATCCCCTTAAATGGGACTGATGGACGGAGTCCTCCACGAGATTGTGAGGCAGAAAGCGTGCTTGGGCCCCTGCTCGGGGCCCCGAGACACCCAAGTCTTGTTCTGGCTTAGCACCTGTGCTCGGGGCACCTGTGACCGCTCCCATTGTCGAATATAGGTTTTCTTATTGGCATCTTCAACATCTTGAAGATGTAGATCTGGTAGATTTCAATACTCTTTTTGACACCTTAATATGTTATAATCGTCGGGGCAGATGTGCCTTATAGATGGCTAAATGGGCCGCCCAGCCTAGGCAGAGCCCAATAAGACTCGGGTCGTGCTGCGTTGGCCCGAAGGCACAACAAGCCCATCGTGCTCCTCCTTGGAATAAGTCTATTTTGCCTCTCATATCTCTTTAGGTTGTCTTGTATGGCTGGATAAGTATATTTTGCATCCCTCATCTCTTTGGGCCGTGCTTATATGGCTAGAATAAGTCTATTTTACCTCCCTGCCTGGTTGGCCCATCGTGCCGAGGCAGAGGCCAAGGCAAGGCCCAAAGGTCGGGCCGAGCTAGCACTAGCCCGACACCATTTCGGGTCGTGTCGTGTCTGGGCCAGGGCAAAACCTGTGCCGTGGGCCGGGCCGTCGAGCCCCGGACCTTTGGGCATCTATAATGTGCCCTAAGTGCGTCTCACAAAGGGCCGGGCCTAGGGGAGATTAACATGATTTGTGTAATGTTGTACTAGTTGCAAATGTTGGGTACATGCTGTCAAAATTTGCCATTTTTATGTACAAGCTGTTAAAATTTAACAATTTTATGTACATGCTATCAAAATTTGACATTATGGCTACATTATATTAAAATTGCAATTTCCCCAAACATCTTTGCATTTAGATGGTTTTCCAGGTACATCAGCTTGAAAGGGTACATGATCTCAAAAAGTTGCACCATGTACATGATTGGAACATATCCTATGCACACAAATTTCACGTACATTATATTAAAGGTGTTTTTTTTTTAAACCTGGTTGTGGTGGTCTACTCGAAAAAATTGGTTGAAGGGGAAGGTTATTCTGTACGGCATGAAGTGCCTTTTCTCACTAACCGATTCATTTCAGATTTTGAACAATATTTACAATCTTAAAAAAAAATGTCTAACAAACTCTGTGAACTCATGGAAACCACCTAAAGCTGGAATGATAAAGCTAGATATTGATGGATCATTTTCCAATATATAGGAGAAGGTAGTTGAGGTGTATTGGCCAAAGATACCGATGGATGTCCCCTCATGATGGCTGCTGGGAAATTACAGAATTTGCAAAATGCTAACCAAGTAGAAGTTTTAGCATGCATTCAAGTTTTGATAATAGCTAATGATATGGGAATGGGCCACATTATGGTTGAAACCGATGCTCAAGATCTGAAAGCGGCTCTGTTGGATGAAACGCAGGACAGAAGTGTAAACGATGTTATCATTAGAGAAGCCGAATATAAGCTTCCAATGAAATTTGATGTCCATCAAGTTATGTATTGTCCTAGAGAATGTAATCGTGCTGCATATGAGCTTGTCTGGATCTACAAAGCCACTTTGTTTGGCTTGAAGGATTCCCAGATGTTGTTTGTAATTTGGTAGCTAGCGATTCAGCTGGCTACCTGATTAATGGAGTCTTCTTCTTCCTTGAAGAAAAAGCTATTTGTGACCGGAGAGGGTAGTAGGAAATACAGGAAAACAAAATAGAAACAAAAAGGACGCAACAAGGAACTGATAACAGATACCGTTCAGTTCTCCAGGCAAATTCTCTTGGCCGGCACTTGACCTAGTTGATTATGTCCCCCTTCAAAAGACAGACCAGAGTACGTAAAGAATTACCAATCACTACTTTTACTTGTCACGAATTATCTCGGTAGAAAATTATGCTACTTTTACTAGGAGCCAGTTAAAAAGAGAGAATAAGGATATATATGTTCCACTTTCCTATACATCAGCTATCTATATGCTGTCTTCAAAAGAAGTGGTCCATTCCATCCTACAGCACACAATGCACTGTCGTACAACACAACACAATGAATTGAAGAGGTAATTCATCTTCGCAATAACAGATCAAATATAATCAAGCAGCATGTGTTGCTATAAGAACTCAAAATGTAGGTTAAATATGAGTTTTATCAAACAGTCGTATCAATATTTTTAAGACAGAAATGAGCGCTTTTTTGGGGAGCAAGCCAGAAAACGAGCACTCGTGCTGATGTGCTGTGTCTCCAGGCTCCAGCATTATACATGTCAGGAATAAAACAGTGATTGGATGAGCTTTGCTCAAGAAGGAACAGATGAACATCAAATGCCTTATTTTACCATCACACATTGAGATGTTTATGAAGACATCAGGCCAAAGCCATAATTGAGATAACTCACTCCACATTATTTGTTTTACTGGAGCTGAAAGTGAACTCTTACATTTAGGCAAAATGGGAGTAGCCCATTACCAAATACAAAGTTCATATTTGAAGGGCATCCGCAATCCTGTGAAGGAGTGGTACTAGTACCTTGCTTTATGAAGAAGCTGCAGTTGCAGGTATACTTTTGCTCTATAGTTTATTCAGAAAATTGCTTGATGTACTACTTTATTGTTCTATTGATGACCTCTTATCATGTTTGAATTTTGATTTATGTTAAAATAGAAGTTTCTTATGCTTGCAGCCTTGCAAACCTCTGAATTGGAGATAACTTGCTCAACCATGCGAAGCAGGTGCACAGGCAGCAGTGGATTTTTGGAAGGATGGACAAGTATCCTTTGCTTATCTGCTCAAGTCATCACCAAACGGAAGTACACCAAACTATTCTATTACCAGATCAACCAACCATTAGTATTTTCCCAGTTCGAGCTTGGTGTACGTGCTCATAGGAATGCAGAATTGGCTGGGATGAGATATCTAAAAGAATATAGAGAAAGAGAAATGTCTTGAAAAAAAGAAGCACCATGGGAAAGAAAGAACTAGAAAATAGACGCGGCTTTGCCGCATAATAGACCTGCCAGTATGAAATACTCCATCCGTTTCATATTGATCATCATTTAACACAAATTGAAATTTTCAAATTGATCATCAAGTTATCATAGCCCCTTCGTTTGACGTGTAATATTATTGCATTTAAGCATGAAAATTGAGTATGCATGCATGTATGTAGGAATTCGAGGTAGTAAAGCTATCGTTTCTTAGAGCAAGTTTAATAGTATAGTCAACCACTGGCTCCAAATCATATATACTCAATTTAATAGTCAATGATCTACGCATTAGAGCAAGTTTAATAGTATAGTCAACCACTGGCTCCAAATCATATATACTCAATTTAATAGTCAATGATCTACGCATTAGAGCAAGTTTAATAGTATAGTCAACCACTGACTTCAAATCATCTATAGTCAATTTAGTAGGAAATTCATATACTCCTATAAACATTACTACACAATTTATACTTGGTCGCACCTATCATACATACATGTATCTTGGAGTCTGTGCTACAGCTGGCTACAAATATATAGCCCACTGCTCTTCTCTCTTCTGTTTTATCTCATCGAAATGTGTTTATAATTGGACCTGCTCTTATGTATGGGGCCTAAGAGGAGTTAAAGTGTGCATGTTTCTTGATTTTTCCCTACCACATACTCACATTAAATGAAATATAGGAAAGTTAATACTTTTTTTTTGTCTTGGTGAAAAAGTTATATGGTAATCAATATGGAACGGAGGGAGTAAATGATATGGTATGATAAGTACACTTAATTTCTTTATCTATTTAATGCCTGAAATTATGGAAACTATGCCATTTTATTCATATATTAATTTAAAGCAGCGAGACATTGAATTCATAGACATAAGTTGGAAGTCGAATATATGCGCACAAATTCCAAATTCCAACGAAACCAAAGTAATGAAACTACTTACTCCCTTCTTCTAAAAGTCTAAAACTTATTCCATTCTTTGGTTTTTCCAAAAGTTTAAGTCCTATTTATAGTCATTATGTTTTAAATTAAATTATTGATCGGAACCCAATAAACCATTTTATTACTTATTGGTTACATGTTTATTGGTTTTGTCACATTGTAAATAAATTAATTACTCCTTGGTCTTGGTGCCAAAAGAAATAATTCCTCCGTCCCAAAATAAACTTAATTCCTGGGTTTTTATGTCTAACGTTTGATCGTCCGTCTTATTTTAAAAAAAATATGAAAAATTTTAAAAAGATAAGTCATGCATAAAGTATTATTCATGTTTTATCATATAACAATAATAAAAATAGTAATCATAAAAAATATTTCATATAAGACGGACGGTCAAACGTTGGGCACGAAAACCCAAGAATTGAGTCCTTTTGGAATGGAGGGAGTAGGTCTTAGACTTTTGGATGGAGGGAGTATTTTCATTTTATCTCCTGGCGGAGCTAAAAAGATTTTTTGAGCCCAAGCAAACTATACTTCTAGTATTTGTTATATAAATTTCATCATCAATTCATTCAATAACATATAAATTTAGTGGAGTTTTTGTCGGTGAGTTTGCGCGGCCGCCTGCGATAGCCAGGTGTGGCTTCACCCCTGCCTCCACATGTCTGTAAAAATCAAGAAAATCCTTTTTTAAAAAATGATTTTATCTTCTTATTCTTTAAACATAACGTTCTAAAAGTGCATAACATTAAAAAATTCTATTTGCACAATAAAGAAGAGTAAGGAATAAATTATTTGTTTGAAAATTTGGAATTGCGTTGAGCTCAAGCTAAAGCAAAAGATACTGGTACCTCCTTATTCTCTTCTACTACTTAATTATATCCTGGATACTCCCTAAAAAAATTATATCCTGGATAAATGATTGCAAAGAGGCCTTATCTGCCAATTGCAACTTGTATGTGCAGCCGAACTGTGGTCCCCACCGTTTGTTTATTTCCTAATAAGCCAAAACGGTTTATTAAAAAATAAAAATGAATTTGTAGGTAAAACTTTTATAAATGTATTCTTGGTGACTTAAAAACCAATGTTGAAAAAGAAACTACGTTGAAAATATCTCAAAATCAATCTCAAAATTAAGCTTGAAAATTTAAAATTTGGCTTTTTCTTTAGCTGATTAGGCCATCCGATGGGAGCCTGTAAGTGTCAACTGAGAGCACAATCAAATGATATAATAAGATCTTTAGTTTTTCTCCCCCACACTGTCTGAATGTAATGCTCACTGTTTTTTCATTTAGATGGCAACGTCATGCAAAAAATCAGAGTCGTCCGTCTGTACATTGATCTAGCCGTTCGTACGCTGTCTTCATTTGCAGGCTTGCAGCTAAATAAAGTCATATATATATTTTTTTGTCCTTCCCAGTCCCCAGTCCCCAGTCCCCGCTCCTAGTCGTCGACGACTCCGCTGCTCTCCAGTCTCCATTCCTCAATCTGCTCCTTGCTCCTCGGCGTCTCCATCTTCGCCGCGGTGCCGCTGCGACAACGGACAGTATATGGCCTCCTTTGCAGGAAGTTCGATGGCGCCTGCGTCTACAAGATCGAAGTAGCGCCGTCAACATGAGCGAGCAGAAGTCTGCGATGCGCTCCCTGTCCTCCACCTCATGCAATCCCTCCTGCTCCTCGGGCCGTCGGCGGGTGGTTCGCCGCGGCGTCATAGCCGTGACGTGCAGGTGACAGAGGATCCGGCGCGACGCCACCGCTTACCCGTGCACGCCGCCTCCTCTCCTCCACTAGCTAGCGCCCCCTCCCTTCTCCTGATCCGGCCTCCGGGTCGACGGCCACCACCGCTACTCTTCTCTTCATTGGGCTCAATGGATCTTGCCGAAGTTTGTATCGTCGACGGCTATCGCGTGCTTGAGGTGACTCCTGCAGCATGGCGACAACCCCGCGCGTCAAGGAAGGGCAGCAGCATGGCGGCGGGGAGCGCAGGGGAGGGCAAGGTGGCCGGGTGGTGGTGAAGAAGACGAGCCCGCGCCTTGAGGGAGGACATGAGTGGGTGGTCCGCTGCGGCACGCGGGTGGCGGAGGATCCGGTGGGCGGCGAGGCGTGCATCGGGAGGAGGGATGGGTGGATTAAGGGTCGAGCGCTTTTGCGAGAAAAAATCAAGCTTCGTTGGTCCATCGCAGGGAACTTTCGGAGAGCAAGGAGACACATGGCAGATTTTCCGGGAGGAGAAGCTTAATTTATAGGACGCCACATGGCCCAATCTCTAACCAGGGATAGAGCCCTGAAATCGCTATTAGAGATGAGCATTAGAGCAAGTTCAATAGTATAGTCAACTATTAGCTCCAATTCATCTATAGACAATCTAATAGCTCATTCATACAATAATTACATACTACCCTATTAATGCCTGGTCCTACCTGTCATACACACATTGCGTCTTGGAATCTGTGCTACAGCTGGCTACAAATCTATAGCCCGTTGCTCTTCTCTCTCCTTATTTATCCCCTTAAAATATATTTGCAGCTGGCTTATAGCCTGCTATTGTACCTGCTCTTATAGAAACACTCGGAAGGTCACCTCATGTGACTACCCCATACTTAGGCATTTTTTACGTTTTTAATCCCTGTGAATACGTCTTAACCTCAACCGAATAAATAGTATTTTAAAGATATCACTATGCGTTGTTTAAAAAACAACACTATGCTGATCAATTAAGGTTTTGGTTCAAATGGATTTTTTTGCGTATTATTGAGGGAGATTATATACATATTAACAAGATAAATTAATAATCCCTCCTTCTATTTATATATATGATGTTTTTTAGTTAAAAATGAACTAACCAACTTCATATATAAGTGGAAGGATGGAGTAATTTGAGAAATAAAATTTAGAAATAACCTAGAGCAAGAGGTACGAACAAAACAATAAAAGATTTGTTTTTTGAGAATTTGTATTTGTATAAGCATGGAGAATATATTGATATTTGTAAAAGCATGGAGAAAATAATCATTGGCATTTTTTTAAAGAAAAAGTGAAAAGAACAGGGCCTAGACTCAGGTTTTTCCATCGTCACGGACAATAGAAAATCTTGGCTTATTCCTAGCACTAGGTTAGTTTTAACCCAATATATTAATTAATTCCAAACTAAAAGTGATACAATGTTTTATCCTTAAGGCCCACTTAAATTATCCTCTGAATTATTACTACATATTATCTACCTGATTATGTGAAAAATAAACTTAACAAGTGGTATGAAACAAGTCGACCAGGCATTACAGTAGAGGAAAGTATTTTGAAAAAAAAAACATGTACCAAGTAATATGTGTAATAATTTGATGAAGTGGCAAAAAGAAAGAAGACATTGTCAGGGTTATGGATACCACATACCTAATAGTAGTTGACTAAATCTCGGCAGGACCCATCACATACCATGTCCTATACGGAAACAACTTGCGGATATAGGAGGAGTTCCGGATAAGGAAAGACGACCAGAGTTATATATGGAAATGACAAGGACTACTCGGATTGTATCCATATTGATTTCCCTAGTTTTACTTGGACAAGGGGACACCTATGGGTATAAATACAAGACCCCCTAGGAGGAGAGGGGACACGGACAACATAGACGCCACAAAGCCATAAGCCAATACAAGCCAATATACGCCAAGATAAGACGCCGGATATCGACTTCAGGGATAAACACGGCTAGTCCCATACGGTGTCTCCGGATACTGTCAGGAGAGACGAAAGCGCTATCTCTGATCTCATCGGGTACGGATTCGAGGAGGAAGACTACCCTGTTGTCGACTACGAGTCAGACCTTCAGACCGCCATGCCGACAACAGTTAGATAGGCTACCCCAAATATTGTACTGGTGTGATTATGGTGAATAAGAGAAATACCGGCTTCGGCCAACAAGATGTAGGGTTATTACCTGATAATTCAGGGGCCCGAACCTATATAAAAATCCTTGTCTCCGTCTCTTTTACCTCAGTCTCGCGTATATCCTAGTACCAACGATCCCCATACTATGCAAATACCGGAATCGCGACATCAGACGTCGACAGACATATAAAAGTGGTACTCAACAATATTTACAGATTCAAAAAGGAGTGTAACTTAGGCTGTGTTTAGTTCGTGTGACAAATTTTTTTAAAGTATATGGACATACATTTGAAGTATTAAACATAAACTAATAATTAAACAAATTATAGATTCCGCCTATAAACTACGAGACGAATCTATTAAACCTAATTAATCCGTCATTAGTAAATGTTTACTGTAACACCACATTGTCAAATCATAACGCAATTAAGCTCAAAAGATACGTCTCGCGATTTACATGCAAACTGTGTAATTGATTTTTTTCCGTCCACATTTAATGTTTCATGCATATGTCCAAACATTTGATGTGATGAAAAAGTTAAAAATTTGAAGAAAAAAGTTCGAATCTAAACACGGCCTTGATAATATTATAGGCTAAAAGTTAGCCTGCGCGCCAACGGGAGCGCTCATTTTCTAGTAATACTAATCTTAAGCTGGCCGTTGTGCCAGAATTTGATTGGTCCACGTGGCTTAATCAATTGCGAATGAATTGGTGAATTCGAGGGGTCGTTCCTTGAGAAAGAAAACGAAAACCTCTAGACAAGCGTAACCAAATTCTCCAACATTACACAAGCGTAAAGAGGAAAAAAAAAAAAAAGCTCCGAGCACTTAGTTGGGCCTAGCTAGCCCAGTCGCGCACCTGGACCTGCCCACTCGGTGCCCCTCACTATGTTGATGTATGCAAGTGACGCGTTGCCAATTCATCTCCTCCTCTCCCCCCTTCCTCCTTCCCTTCTTCTCTTCCTACTACAGTACACCATAAAAAAATTTAGAAAAACAAAAAGTTAGAAAAATTTATATATAGAAATACTATATATAAAAAATTTGAATTCAAATTCAAAT
>CM020179.1:36977755-36988786 GCA_009805545.1 Oryza longistaminata | reverse complement strand
GCAGCCATTATATGAAAGGAACCGTACGTACTTGCTTACGGCGCGCCCATGTCTTCATCATCCCCTTCACACTTGCCACGGTGAGCACATTGATAACCGCAGCATCACTATTGCATAGGACGCCGGCCACCTTATCCTCCAGGAGGACCGGTGCGCCTGACATGCCTTTCGCCGTCGGCAAATTGGTAGGGAAGAATTCATTTAGATCATCAGAATCTGTTGGAAAGACCACTGCTTCGCCCCTGCACATGCATGTTGTGAAACTGACAGCGTCAAACAGCATTAGTTACCTACTAGGAGCAGTAGGTTTGCATCAGCGTGTACAGTAATTAACAAAGCTATTGCATTGAACATACATATACATATGTAGTTTCATAAAGAAACAAGGGTGAAAGAAAGGCTCTCGTTAATTACAGTATGTGGCCGCGCGATGTTCCCGGATCAATACACATGGAGGTGCCGTCAAGTCCGAAGAATCCAATCGCGACAACCTCCTTCCCAGACAAATCAGCCTCATCGGAGAATCCCAGAGGAATGCAGTTAGGCGCCCCTTGGACACGGATCAGAGCAAGATCAACGTGTTCTGAGACGTGCACCAATCGAGCAGAGGCGATATGATCCGCACCAAACCGAACGGACAGTTCCTTAGGCTGTGTTCCTCCTGACACGGAGAACGAAGCACACGATTTAGCGAGATTAATTAAGTATTAGTCTAAAAACTTGAAAAATAGATTAATATGATTTTTAAAAACAACTTTCATATAGAAAACTTCTAAAAAATACACCGTTTGACAGTTTGAAAAGCGTGCCGTGGAAAACGAGGGAAATGAGTTGGGAAAGAGGGGAAAAGAGGCTGTGTTCGCTAGAACACGTTCCCATCCCGAAATAGTGAACACGGAAAACGGAACGATCCATTAGCGCGCGATTAATTAAGTATTTGCTAATTTTTTTAAAAAAATAGATTAATTTGATTTTTTTAAGCAACTTTCATATAGAAATTTTTTGCAAAAAACACACCGTTTAGCAGTTTAAAAAATGTGCGCGTGGAATACGATAGAGAAGGGTTGGGAACCTTGGGTCCGAACACACCCTTACTCCGCTTAGGATCGATTACGTGGGCACAGGTTAATACCAAGCACGACGCTCCATCGTTGTGAACAACAAAGCCAGTTCCCACGCCAAGTTTCCTGCCTTCTTTGGTAACCAGCACGCACGTCACCTGGACTACCGAAACGCGGTGTTCATCGTACACGCGCTGTTCCGGCGTCCGCGACGGCGGCGAATCACCTTGGTAAGCAACACAAGAGCAAAAAGAAGCGGTACGTTAACCACAAGCAAATTTTTTAATTTTTTTTAAAAAAAAACTATTTTCTTTTCTTGCAAGAGGATCAATGAAATTAAGAACAAAGCGCTAGTTGCAAAGGATAGGAGTGCAAGATTTGTAACTAACTTCTCTTGCAAGAGATCGAATGAATGAAAGAACAGTTAAGTTGTAGATGAGTGCAGATTCAAAACTAGCAGCGCCACTTAGTAGGATCTTTTGGCCTTAATTCAACAGTAAATGGGAGGGGAAAAAAAAAAAGAACAGCTGGCCTACCTGTTGGCGCTGATGAGGACATCTTGACTTGTTGGACTTGCGGAAGAATGGGACGGAGTATCGGGAGTGTATTCTAATCCCTCGAGGGGACATCCCCTCGTATACCTTTTTCTTTTAAATTCGATGCAAATAGTTGTGAAAAATTCTGAAAAAAATTGACAATGTAGAGTATAATGATACCTACTAGTCCACCAAAATTCATGTTCAAATTCGATCTACACATCGAGAAACAAAAAAGACAAATTTATATATAAACAGTACGCTACTATTCATACGCTGAATTTGTCTTTTTTATATCTCGACGTGTGAGTTGAGTTTGGACTTAAGATTTTGTGGAGTTATATATATGTGTTGTATGAATGTTGTCAAATTTTTTCAGAATTTTTCATAACTGTTTAGATGGTTTTTGAGTAAACGAGGGAACATCCCCTCGAGGGATTAGAATAGTTTCCCGGAGTATCGGCATGTAGAGCGCTGTTTGTCCTTATATATCATCGCCCGCCGGACAGAGCTGTCCAAAAGGCTCGAGACGCAAGCTAGTTCGGCTCGTTTCAAGCTTGTTTGGAGCTCGGCTCGGCAAGAAATCAAACGCCGAGCCCGTTATGCTGTGCGCTTTAATAACTTACGCTTTTACCCCCTTCATCAGCCAAGCCATCCACCCCACAGGCCACAGGGAGGTTAAGATGTTGGGTTATTACCCCCTTTAGTGTGCTCAACATGGACACTGTCGATGGCCGCTATTGTCACCATATATACGAGCACCCACGTCGCGCAGGAACCACGCCCGTCTGTTCGGCGCCGGTGTTCGAGGAGGTGCACCCGCCGTCTGAGGCTACCATGCATCCTGCAGCTGCTTTTTTTTGCATGTCCAGTCCTTCCATTGTGGCATTGTCTATTCTAGAGTTTGGAAATTAACATGACCAATTGTACATAAGTTTTTTTCTTTACACGAATTGTACATAAGTTTGTTCCATGAAACCATGGCCAAGTTATTTTGCAACTCAACTACATCAATTGTGTAAAATTGTAAGTTGATTGTAGTATTTGTTTTAATAGGAGAGAAATGCACATCACTACTTCTTAGAGTTGTCTATTTAGGCCGTGTTTAGATTTAATTTTTTTTCTTCAAACTTATAACTTTTCCGGCACATCAAATGTTTGGAGACATGCATGGAGCATTAAATGTGGACGGAAAAAAAACCAATTGCATAGTTTGCATGTAAATCGCGAGACGAATCTTTTGAACCTAATTACGCCATGATTTGACAATGTTGTGCTACAGTAAACATTTGCTAATGACGAATTAATTAGACTTAATAGATTTGTCTCGTAGTTTACCGACGGAATCTGTAATTTGTTTTGTTATTAGTTTACGTTTAATACTTTAATATGTGTCCGTATATTTAAAAAAAATTTGGCACAAGAACTAAGCACAGCCTAAACCAGCAGTGATACCTAGCTAGCACCACCGATTTAAAACCGATAGTAAATGTCCCGGGGCATCATTGTCGTATGCCTCCCACAGGTTCTAAATTAAAACCAAGAGCAAATCCTATTACGAACCGATCGACAGGTCTGTCCTAGTGTTCAGCATCGTCCATGATGAGTACTGGGCTACTGGCGCAGCTAGGAGCTCTTGGAACGGCAACGAATGCAGCAGCAGGCTATGGCGCTTCACCATGCTCTATGGGAAGGAATTGAACAAGTAAGGTGGTGTGTTCTTTTCTCCTGAAGATGAAGATGAAGATTAAGTTTTTTACACAAAACGATATAGTATTAACATATGATTGATTGAGCTTTAATTATTACAAACTTGAAAAATATATTAAAATGATATTTTAGAGCAACTTTCATATAGAAAGTTTTCACACGAAACACACCGTTTAGCAGTTTGAAAAGCGTGCCACGAAAATCTTAATCTTTATCCAACTCGTCACAATAATTAATATTTCTATGAGTTTTCCGCTAAACCCACAAAATAAACACAAGGTAGCTAGCTAGTCTAATAGTATAGGCACCACCATAACAAGACTCCATGTCGAGACTGTTTGGTTGGTTCCCATAACATATATAAGGTTGCCACATATCTTGCGTTAGACAAATCTAACTAAGTTAGGTGGATTAGTCATACTTAAGACAAGATTCTTTCTTCACTATATAGGCTTCGCATGCCATTGAGATAAAAAGATGTGGCAAGAGTGGCTTATGCTAACTAAAGTGTATCTTCAATTTTGTTAGCCAAACCTTAGGTAAGTTGGCCAAAATATTACTCCCTCCATCTATTTTTGATAGTCATATTTCATCTTGACACACAGACCAAGGATAAGTAATTCTACTTATCATCCATTTAAACATGCTACTAGTCATTTCTCGTAAACAAGCGATTCATTAATATTTACATTTCTCGATGCCAATGTAAACAATCTTGTGTGGAAGAACGAAGAGTCATGCATTAAATCTAAGAAAGTCATTAAGATGATAGGTTGTTGAATTGAAATATGCCTATCAAAAATAAAATTTTCAGATTTGAAAATATGACTATCAAAAGTAGATGGAGGGAGTATTATAACAAGCTTGGTAATAATTTGAAGTACTGAACTAATTAGCAGTCCAGTTGTCTTGGTGTATGTTCTTGCGTGCCATGCTTGTTGATTATGAGAAGGAAAATATTGAGACAATGTGTTGTTTCTTTTCCTTTGGCGTTGAAACATGTCGTCTCGGTGTACTGTTGATTATGAGAATGGAAATATTGAGACAAAGTTGTTTGCTCTAGATAAACTTAATTGTCTGTTCATGTTTTAACGAGCTCAGACGAATCGAGCTGGAGCCTCGCAGAGGTTGAGCCTGTGTTAAGCTCGAAGGCCAGCCTTGGCTCGTGCGAGCTCGGCTTGTTACAGCAGCCGGACCCGGTTGGTAAATGCATGGGCATCCGGCCGTTGATCTTTTTGAAAGTGTTTTTGACCCATTCTACCATTTGAAGCTCCATGGCAAGTACGGTCAAGCTGAGCTGCTAGGCAGATGTACAAAAGCGTTTCTGACTCATTTCTGTTTTAGGCAATGATTCCATTACGTCTCTCGCTGCAACAAGCCAGATGATGGGCCAGTCGCTCATTTGGGCCGGATGAAATGCATGTGACCCGCTAGCAGCTAGGCGGAGGCAGTCACTCATTCGGGAAGGTAGTAGTAGCGTTGCTTGTAAGCCATGGTCACAGGCTCACATCCTCAGGATGACAATGCATGTGAATATGTGATGTAACCGCTAGCAGCCTTTTCCCCGAGACAATGCCGGACCGCGGACCGCCGCACCCCTCAATCCACGCACTTTTGATGAGCCATCCATTTTTCCTATGGAGGGTTCAGATTTGAAGCTGCATTCTCACTCACCCGATAGGCACAGACATTTGTGTTCGTGCATAGCCGAGTTCTTAGCGGGCATTTGTAGGGAAAAAAAAAATCTCAACTTGGTTTCTTTTGAATGGCCAGGTCACTTTGAGATTCCTTTATGCTAAAGCACCTCCGCTTTATCATCTTCCCCCTCTTCTCTACGAGCCATTGCCGATATCGTACTTCTTGGTGAGCCATTCTCCTGCTCTTCTGCTCCCGTTTTGGCCGAAACTTTTTGGCAACATTGCTCAGACTCACTTCTTTTCTTGGGGGCTTAGTGTCTGCTTCTTTCTCTCTCAGGTAGTAGCAAAGAAGAATAAGAACCTGTTTAGATGTGACTAAAATTTTTAAGTCCCTATCACATCGAATGTTTGGACACTAATTATAAATATTACGTAGGCTATTAATAAAAATCCATTCATAATCTAGGACTAATTCGTGAGACGAATCTATTGAGCCTAATTAATCCATGATTAGCCTATGTGATGCTACATATTAATAAAACTCATCCATAATCTTGGACTAATTCATGAGATGAATCCATTGAGCATAATTAATCCATGATTAGCCTATGTAATGCTACAGTAAACATTCTCTAATTATGGATTAATTAGGCTTAAAAAATTTATCTCGCGAATTAGCTTTCATTTATGTAATTAGTTTTGTAAGTAGTCTATATTTAATACTCTAAATTAGTGTCTAAATACAGAGACTAAAATTAAGTCCCTGGATCTAAACACCACCTAAGTCATTCCTTACGAAGAAGTGCTTTTCATAGCTCTGAAGATCTGAATAATTTTAGCACTGAAACTTTGTATTAGTTTCAACAATGTGCAGAAGGAACATGACAGTTTGTTAAACAAAAGTACGAATTTCAAAGTAAAACCCCATACTCCAGCAAAACAGAAGAGAAATGGAAGCCCCAATCTTTTTTTTTTATATCGAAGTAGTAGTAGCAAGTTAGCAACAGATCAAATAAAAGTAGTGTAGATTGCGCAAATATTACACAGAGAAGAGTTTGTGAAGTGCAACTCACCAGCAATATTCAATAGCTCTCAGCATATTGCACATTAAGGCCTTGTTTATATCTTACCCTAAAATTTTACACCATATTACATTGAACGTTTAAACACCTCATGAACTATTAAATATAGGCTAAAAAACAATTGATTGTACAGATTGCGACTACTTTGCGAGACGAATCTTTTAAACCTAATTGCTTCATGATTTGACAATGTGGTGCTACTAATAACATGTGCTAATGCAAGATTAATTAGGCTTAATAAATTCGTCTCGCGGTTTACTGACGGATACTGTAATTAGTTTTGTTATTAGTGCCGGAACACCCTATACGACATCATATATAATACCCGATGTGATATGCCAAAACTTTACCCCCTGGATTTAAACACTCCCTACTGAAAACAACGTGTAACGCGCTATGGTGTGAGAATTCTATTTACAAATTTTGCATCACAAACGAATGACCAAACAAATTCTAGGCCTCACGAATTCACGATCGAAACAGCCAATGAAGCACTGAAGAACTACATATTTCAGATCCAATAGCAATTTGGACCATCAAATGACGTTTCTGATTTGGGGGTTTGTTTTGCAGATTTTTCAGAATTTGGAGCTGCTGACGAACTTGGATGTGGACTAGAAGGAGAAGATCAAGGAGAAACTGGAGAAGATCAAACTCAAGCAGCTGCCTTACCTTGTCTGCATCATTGTCGAGGCTTGTGCTTGCATCACTTTGCATTAACGACGAAATTTCATGTTGAATTAGAGGGTAGGTCTAATCGGCGATCGATCGCGATTCGGTCGCTATGCACGACCACGTTTCCATGCAGAGCAACCGCTTTAGCCGATAGCAATCATTTCCCATTCCGTTTCTCTCCACCGAGCCTTGAGTGGTTCATCCTAATAGTGTGATGGTCCAGCCCAAAAAAAGTATACATACACTTTATATACAAAATAATTAATATATAAAACTTCATGTATAGACATATTATATGTGTACAAACTTTGTAAATACATGCGTACAAACTTTTTATGTACAAATTTTGCACATATAAATTTGAAACAAATTCAACGGTGTGTTCAATTAGTCTCGAGAAAAAAATATATATATAATTTTATTACATCACAAAAAACTATACATAGCAATTTTGTACGTATATATTTTACATATATGTGCATTTAAACTTTGCACGTGTAAAGTTTATATCTATAAACTTTGTATATGTAAATTTAAAACAAATTTTAAAGTGATATATGTGGGTTTGAGGCCCATGTGCATGCTGGCAGCCCACTCTAAAGAAAACGCCCAGCTAAAAACAAGGCCGACACATCAGTCCAGAAAGGATTAAGTCTATTTTGCTTTCCTCATTTCTTGCTCCTGTTTAAATCATATTCCTCAATTGTACAACCAGCGAGTAATGTGACTATGAACCGCGCCACCGCAAGGTCTGGCACCTGGAACGATGGTGTATATTGCATCCAATCCCATAAAAAAACAACTTATGGGGAAGTGGGACAGAGAGTATTTTCGTAAATCTTTCAAAAACACGTGTATAAATAAAAAAGTTTAAAAATAATGTAACTTTTAATTTTTTTTTATTCGATAAGCAACCGCATAAGCAAACCGATGGGGGTGTTATATAATCCAAACGGAGGATGTGTTCAATACATGTTAACAGAATGAAAAACTAAACCTGTTTTTTTTTTACTAAACTTCCCACTAAAACACGTTTCACAAGAACAGACAACACTAAGCGAGTAGGGCACAGGGCAACGCAAGCATCAAAAAATAAACAGTTCTGCGGGTCAGGCATAAAGAAACCAATAGAGTATCCGGAATCTGAAATCTGAGGAAGCATAAAGAAACCAATAGGGTATCCGGAATCTGTAATCTGAGGAAGCATATCACCACACAGCTGCTACAATTTGAAAGCTTGAGAGGTTTTAACAGCCCTGGATTGCCCCTAGAAAGGAATCACAATTTTGTGGCAGCCGCCTACAATCCACAAGCTGGCCTCCAAAAGATTTTCCATCAGCCAAATGAAAACGGGTGAAGAAGCATCATTGAGGCATGACGAGAGTCATAGAGCATGCGAATATCCACGCACAAACTGCAAGTATATAATTAACAAAAAAAAACTAAATTGATGAAAACGAACAAAAAGATCAGAACAAGATGTCCTGACATATTGTGATGCACTAGAAACTTACATAACCACTGTCTATCTGTTAGCTTGCGCCTTCATCTTTTATGTGCATTGCTAAGGGCTTTACTCTTTTTTCGAAGCTCTGATAGACTGACGCTATCAACGTGTGGTTTTACTCTTTTTCGAAGCTCCGGCACTAGTATCAACTGGTAGCTTCCTTTTCTCTAATAAAACATTCTTTTGGTCCATAAAAGGCTGCAACATGTCCTTGATTGCCTACACAAAAACCAAGAGATATTGTAAATAAGAGAAATTTGTGATGTTATTGATTGCAAAAGATTTCAAAATACTGCACCTTGCTTTTTATCTGTGTTTGAATCTTCTGAACATGTTGTATAATAGATTGCACCTTATAGGCCCGGACAGCACCTCTATTGTCAAAGCAGATCCCAACCAAAAGACCATCAACAGTAAAGACAGGGGACCCAAATGAGGCACACAAGGAAGTAGCACAATCATGAGTAAAATCCGCCTTTCCTACAAACCTAATTAAACATTTCATAAGAGCCTATAAATATAATTTAATCATTTCATAGGACTAATTAAGCATTTCATAAGAACCAACAAATCTAATATAATCATTTAATACTCCCTCCGTTTCACAATGTAAGTCATTCTAGCATTTCCCACATTCATATTGATGTTAATGAAACAGAGGAAGTAAGACAGATGAAATTAGATAAAAATAAGGATTTTAGCTCACCAGACCGATCCAGGAGATAAATGAGTTGCAGGTACTTTTGGATTCTTATATCCCAAGGTGTAAACATCCTCATTAATCAACGGTCCAGATTCACAGATTTTCGCAGCAGCTAATGGATTAGTGCATTTTGGTTTGCTTAGCATGAAAGAGGCAAAACTATCAGCAATTGATACATCGGTAAAGTTAATCGCCTCACTCTCCATGTTCAAGCCAGGAAAAACAGCAGCATAGAGCCCTTCAGAACCATAACAAAATGTCCCCTTGTCTGTTATGACGTAGCATGATAGCTTCTTCTTCGCAGTAACTATTCCTGGAGCAAATAAAGTCGGTTTTCCTGCACTCATTGCTATTATCCTAACGAAACACATTTGAACCTTGGCTTGGAGATTATCAAAAGTATCCTGGTAATGAAACATCATATTAAAAAAAAAGGCATTAGGATCATTTGATATCTACCTCCTATAAAGAAACAAGCATACAACCATATACAAGAATTTGAAAACTTGAGATCATGTACAATGGGAGGTATATAAAGAACTTGAGGTTATGTGAATGATTGGTGCTTATAAATATGGTGCCTAAAAGAAGGATGTGTCCATATCATCGAGAACTCATATATAATTTATATTGTCTACTGCAAAATTCTTTTCTCAAGTGTAGATTATTATTTTTTTGATAAGGGCATGCCCATTTCTATTGAAGTACGGAAAACATGGTAGGAAGAAGGGAGAAGTTTAGGAGAAAAGACATTACAAAAGTCAATACTCCTACGGTAAGTAGTTTCCACACACACACACACACACACAGAGCCAGCGGACCAGATCCTTCCCTCGACACACTAGAACTACTAGAACAGCAGTACTGAGCCTTCACTAACTGGAGCGTAGCCTAGGGACTGCATCTACAGGATTGCAGCATCGTGCAGACTCCTACTTGATACAAAAGCAAAGAGAACCCAGCCATACTAACAATATAGCCATATTAACAATACTACAAGTAAACAGGACACGATCAATCACTACTGGTACCACAAGTGCTCAGACAACTACCTTTTCCTATTATTTTATACATAAACAACTGCCAAGCATCACACACAAAAAATATGAACAACACAAATCTGATTCTATTTACTATATAAGCACTCCATGTAAGCACTTGCGCAATTAAGCATTTATAACAACAGAACCAAGAAACCACCACGGGCTGCTGCAGGCAGGGGTTCAGCCAACTTATTTCGAGAAACCAAAGAGAGAGCAAGTTCAGTACAACATTAGTTTTGCCTAGTGCCTTAGACCACGCAAAACATCAATTAATCGTAATGTATAGAAAAAGTGAGTGACCGATTCAAGCACATACGAACAGAAAAGAAAAAAGAAAAGAGGAGGGGAAAAAAGCAAGCTCACCTTAGGCAGCATTTTGCAAATGGGGGAAACAATACCCAAGTAAAGGGTGAATCGGAGTAGCAGGTAGCCAGGCCACCGGGTGGAGGTGCCTAGGAAGAGAGATCGTCGCAGTAGCTTATGAAGTAGTGGCGTAACAAGAAATTTTCGTCCGGTGGTCCTGCTTCACAAGTTCACATCACATACCAAAATTTTGTAACACCGCAAATCCCATGAGTACAAATTCAGGTAAAAGGCGAACAAATATACCAATAATATCTTATAACATCAGTAATCAACTAATTTAACTAGCAAGTTCAAAATGTGCACATATTACAATACAGATAGTTCAAAATGTGTACTCCCCACTCCTCTTCATGTTTTTACCAATCCTACAAACTAAAATAAGTCCGCGGCACATCACAAATTTGGCAATGGCAAATGCTTCCTTGATCAAACACAGTGAGAATAATGAAGATATGAGCTAGAGGTATAACCTGTAGGAGCAGGAGACGGCAGCCGGGAGCCGCGGCGCGGAGGGTAGAGAAGCCGCGAACGGCGGTCGACAGCGACGGGCAGGGGATGAGGGTCAGGCGACAGTGCGAGAGGGAGCCAGTCAGACGGGGTTCCCGAGCTCCCGGAGCTGGCGACCGGTGGCGGTGCCGCGGATGGACGCCTTCGCTCGGCGGTGGTCTGTGGCTGTGCCGATGCGGCGCCGCGGCGGGGACCGGTGGTGTG
>CM020179.1:36912264-36970276 GCA_009805545.1 Oryza longistaminata | reverse complement strand
GGGGCCCAGGCACGGCCCGGCGGTCGGGCTGGACCGGCACGGGCCCTACCCCGTCGGGCCGTGCCGTGCTTAGGCCAGGCCAAAATGTCATGCCGTGGGCCGGACCGTCGGGCCTAGGACCTTTTCGCCATCTATACTTTCCGCTTTCAAGCTACAGCTCTCTCGTCGCTTGTTCGGCCCCTTTTCCTCCTTTCCTCCGATGATTCGTCGTCGGCGGAGAGAGGGAGAGGGGTCCGGTCCTTCCCCCTAGTATTAGGTCTAGTTTAGTCGGGTTTTTCCTGTTTAGTCGGGGTTCTCCCGTTGTGTAGTTGGTTTTTTGAGTCCGGAGCAAGATGAACACAGCTGGAGCTAGCTCTGGAGTTTGTTCTCAGGGTCTTCTAGTCATCACTCGGGATCCCTCCAGATCTGCGAGTTCACAGGTAGCGTCGACCAACTTTCATTTCTTCGACGAATTTCTTCCTCGGCTGGTTCTCCTCTGCTACTTCTCCAGCGAAGGATTTTTTTCTCCAAGGCGTTTGATATTTCCAAGTCTAGCCGAGATGGTCTCAATCTCCTATGAATCGGGTATGCCTCTCAGTTTTCTTTGCAAACTGCTACGTTCTCTCTCTAATCCTCGCCAGTGGAATAGTTATAGGGTTCATCCTTGGAATTTTTGTCTGCAAGCCAACTTTCTTTCACTGATCCGGATCCGGCGAATTTCTTATATGTTGTTGCTGATATTATTATGTGAATTCCAACATCCAAACCTCCTTTGCAAGGCCCCGTTTGGGACAGCATGTTGGTTCAATCTCCTGCAGCGCATCCTCCACCGTCGGAGTCAAGTTTCTGGATTTCGTCGTTGGGGTTGAAAGCAAAAAAGGGGAAAGGACTCCATTGCTTTTTGCTATTTTTTTTAAGTCCTTTTCTGCACTTTATTAAGCTCAAGTGTAATTTGCCCAGTTCTAAGTGGCTTTTCTGCAAACCAGACCTGGTTGTATTCCAGTGTCCTCCACTGTATGCAAACTTGTACTCGTGTACTGTGTTACTTCTCTTACTTAAATAAAGTTACATGAGTTCAAAAAAAGAAAAGAAAAGAGCCAGACCAATAATCGGAGAATGAAAAAATATTACCAGGCTATTCTACTTTTACTTGTCAGGAGCATGAATTATCTCGATAGAACATTATGCAACTTTTACTAGGAGCCAGTTAAAAGGAGAGAATACTGATGCTACATACGTATGCTCCACTTTTCTATACATCAGCTATCTATACGATGTCTTCAAAAGAAGTGATCCATTCCATCCTATAGCACACAATGCACTGTCGTACAACACAACGCACAACGAATTGAAGAGGTAATTCATCTTCCCAAATAACATACTTCCTTCATTTCACAATATAAGTCATTAGCATTTCTATGTAGATTCATTAACATCAACATGAATATGGAAAATTCTAGAATGACTTACATTGTGAAACAGAGGGAGTATCAAATAATCAACCAGCATGTGTTGCTATAAGAACTCAAAATGTAGAATAAAACATGAGTTTTAATAAACAGTCATATCAATATTAAGACAGAAATAAGCGCTTTTTTCGGGAGCAAGACAAAAAACGAGCGCTTGTGCAGATGTGCTCTGCCTCCAGTAGTATACATGTCAGGAAATAAAGCAGTGATTGTGTGCGCTTTGCTCAAGAAGGAACAGATGAGCATCAAATGCCTTATTTTACCATCACATATTGAGATGTTTACGAAGACGTCAGGCCAAAGCCATAATTAAGATAACTCACTCCACATTATTTGTTTTTACTGGAGCTGAAAGTGAACTCTTACATTTAGGCAAAATGGGAGTAGCCCATTACCAAATACAAAGTTCATATTTGAAGGGCATCCGCAATCGAACCAGCAAGGCTCAACACCTCAAATGGAGGTTGTTGGTTGATGGCTTTCACTGTTTGAGGGCAGGAGTCAGTGATCCAGAAATAAGCAAACTTGTCAGCCGGCCCAGCTGTGAAAGGGAAAAAAATGTGAGAACTGAAGTTGAGTGGCTGAAAAGTAGAAAGAGAAGTGAATCACGAATTACCGGAATTAGTGTGAGTGAAGCGTTCATACGACTGCTTGGGAAAAACAGCATGAGTCACATAAGCACTAACTTTTGCAGCACCATGAGCAGCCAAAACTTTCTGCAAAATAATTAGACAAAGAAGCATTAATGAGAAATGCAGCATAAAGCAGCATATCCTGTCAACAGTTTATGAATTAGTACAACCTCAAATGTGTTAGAACAATTACATGGAGAAAATGTACATCAAATCTACTCACAAAATGAAAATGCAAAAATTTCACAAGGGCATGTAATTAATCTCTCTGTTTTCAGGACCTCTGCCTGTTGGCAATATGTGAAACGAATATTATGGGAGGCTAGTACTCTTTGTCAGACAACTAAAAACAAAGATAGCAAAAAACCATATCCCTCTTGGCCTCTCCCACTAATGTGGAAGTAAGAAAATCCAACATAAGTAAAAATTAAGTCACTGAAGCACTACTTTGTAGTATCATGGCAAAGCCACAGAGAGTATGTTGATACCTGACATTCTCTAAGAGTTCCCCCAGATTGCACTAAATCATCAACAATAACCACATGCCGGCCTTCAGGATTCCCCTCCTTAATTCGAACTATCCTCTTGTCACCTTCCCGAACCTTTGCGCAGACAACCTTATATAATCAAACAGCCCAAAGTAAAAACTCGGAGTCTTTCAACCAGAAAAAAAAATTGAGCAATTCCACAACGGCATGCATAACTGAATTTCGACATGTTCATTCATTCACACAAAACAACAAGCTGACCATTGGGAAGTTGAGCAATAGCTTGTGGAAACGCTTCCACGCCCCATCATCCGGGAAGGCAATGGTGATCTGCGCAACACACAAATCACACAAGTCAGAGCAGTAGCAACACGAATTGGGGTACTTGAAAGAAATTAATAGGACACCGGTGGCCTTGCTACGCACATTGTCAGCATCGGGGAGCTGCCGGAGGCGCTGCAGCAGGAGCGGAATCCCCGTCTCGAAGCAAGGGAGGACGTCGTCCCCGAAGTAGAACCTCTCCTGGAGCGCGTGGATGTCGTAGATGACGACGCTGGTCGGGCCGCCCCGGGACTTGGGGATCATGGAGAGGATGCGCGCGAGGGTGAACGCGGTGGCGACGTCGCCCTCCTCCTCGACGCGCTCGAAGGAGCCCGTGGGGAAGAAAGGCAGCACGAGCGTGAAGGAGGCGATGAACAGCTTGGGCAGCGCGAAGATGACGGAGATCTGCTCGAAGATGACCGACGGCGAGCTGAACGACGCCAGGAACGCCACGTGCTGCCCCCGGATGTCGTGCGCGTTGTTGATGAACAGGTTGGGGAACCCGTCGTCGAAGCTCCTGCGCGGCGGCGACGGCGGCGGCGGAAGCGAATCAGCGAATCAGGTGACTCCACGAAACCGGCGAGGAGGAGGAGGAGGAGGACGGGGAGCGTACCTCCAGTTGATGGACTGGAGATGGATGGCGTCGGAGCTAGCGGCGACCTTGAGCGCGAGCTCCTCGCACTCGGAGCAGTAGAAGAGGTTTATCTGCTTCTTCGCCTTCGGCTGCCTCGCCACGACGACCTCCATCCTCGTCCCGGGCTCCCCGGCGGCGGCGGCGGCGCGCGAGGGGAATCTCCGAAAAGAACGGCGCGGGGGGACGCGAGCAGTGTGGTCGGCTTTATCGACAGGGGAGAAGCAGCAAAGGATTTATTCGCTCAACACATTTTTTTTCTTTTTTCGCGAGCGTAAACCCTAGCTAGACCCCAGCCGCGCGGCGCGAGTCACGAATCGGCCCGTGCCCTGCGCCCCTGCCCCGTGGTGTGATCGATCGCCCGACGCGAGCAGGCTGGATTTGGGCTCGAGGCGAGACTAGCACCTAGTAGCGGCGAATTGGGGAAGAAGATAATGCGAGATTTTTATAGAGCGCTACTTGCAAAAACTGACGAAAGAAAACAAAAAGGGAGAAAGCATGGAACGCGCCGCCGCCGCTAGAACGCGACGGATTACTAGTTTACTAGTACCACCAATCCGATACCATATGGTGTCATAGAGAGGCATGAAGTACACAGCCACCGGCTGGCTCTCAGGGATTAAAATCGGTTCTAAAATGTACTTCCTCCGTTTCACAATATAAAACTTTTTAGTATTACCCACATTTATTTAGATGTTAATGAATCTAGATATATGTATGTGTTTAGATTCATTAATATCTATATGTATGTGGACAATGCTAGAAAATCTTATATTGTGAAACGGAGGTAGTATTACACATAGTAATACTACAATTCAGACCACACTATACCTAATACTGTCTAAACAGATATTCGTAGTGTCAGATTCGCTAAATAAATTCTTACCACACTATCTAAGGTTGTGTTTAGATCCAAAATTTGGTTCTAAACTTCAGTCATTTTCCATCACATCAACCTGTCATACACACACAACTTTTCAGTTACATCATCTCCAATTTCAACTAAAATCCAAACTTTACGCTGAACTAAACACAGCCTAATACTACTACTAATACAGATCTACTAGCTAGTAGTATCAGATCCGCTAAATAGACTCCTGTCCAGACCAGCGGCGGATTTAGTCCTTTAGCATGGGATCGGCTAACCCTACAGATTTTTAAAAAACATCCTATAAACCTCGATTTTCATGTATAAATCTAAAAGAATTTAGAGAAATGATCCCACTTAAATACAAATCACTAATAATTGATCCCACAGGCTTAAATTCCTGGCTCCGCCACTGGTCCAGGCCATACAATCTAATAAGATAGATTCGTAGTACTATACAGTGTTAGACTCGTAGTATTAGGTAATATCTAATTCATTATTTGGTTAATATATTTTATGACGAATGAAGCACCGAAGAGCATTGTTGGTGAAGGTTTTTCCCATGAAAACAAAGTGTACAAAAGCAAGGGAATCGTAAGAAGCATATGAGAACCTGAGCAGAAGACAAGAAAATTTCTCGAGTTCTAATGGGAGACATGGGACTAGTTTATTCCCCACTTGTCTCTAGTGGGGTGCTAATTTACACCAGCCCGTCTTGTGTGTATGATTGATTATCCTTAGCCAAAATCAACGGTACAAAAATCGTAAGTTACAGAAATGTGGTCAATCCAAAAAGGTATACGAAATCAACACCTGAAAAGAATGCCAAAACTTTTGCAATGATCCAACCGCTGTTCACCAACAGAATCTGCTCCAGGCCTATTCAAGAATTAAGATAAAACTGGCGTGTTTTTTTCAGGAGCATACCTCGCTTCTCCGGAACAAAGCTAAGAGCTGCCAGAGTATCTGAGTATATACAAGTCTAGCTAACGCACGGATCAGTTGACGAATAGCCCTTTTCCAAATTGAATTTTGGCTCGCTGGGATATACAAAGACAGTTGCGGCTGAGGCTGCGGGAGTCAGTGCAGCAGAATACCTCACTGAAGTTATTGTTATCCTTGGCAGCTGCTGGGAACCAGAACCAAGCGGCACAAGCTTATGGCTAACAATATGCTCGGTTTTCGGCAGAATGGATGCAGCATGATTGTGAGCCCCAGAGAAGACGAAGTTCTGGGAATCAACAAGAGAGTACTTGATTTCCTGAAGTAAGGATGTTGAATTGTAGATCTTCACATGAAAAGTGAAAGGGATTCCAAGGATAGCATAAGGAGGGCACTCCATGGTCACAACAAGTGGCGGCTCCTCGATATGAACTTCAGGTAACCTTTCTTTCATTATAACACGGCTATCTTGACTCTCTCCAATGCTTGAATCTCTTGACCAGCTCAGGCAAATTTCACCTAGAAAAAAGCTTGGACTAATAGTATGTGGATTCACTGAAAATATTCCTTTGTATTCTTCACTAGGAGCAATAACTGCGTATTCGTTGGAAATCCCACTGATCTGTTGCACTGA
Source organism: Oryza longistaminata (assembly GCA_009805545.1). NCBI lineage: Eukaryota > Viridiplantae > Streptophyta > Magnoliopsida > Poales > Poaceae > Oryza > Oryza longistaminata. The sequence continues at coordinate 36,964,312 of CM020179.1, read as the reverse complement.
GCAGAGTTGTTTTCCATCATCATTAGACGCAATAGTCATCGTGTGTAGCCGCAAAGGTACCTCTGTGCAATTTCTAGCACTTAAAATAAGCATATTTGACTCATTGAAAGCAAGAGAACTTTTTTTATCATCATCACTTGAGGATCTGATCCTAGATAGTAACAGGGGTTCTCGCCTAAATGGTCTCAAAAACTGTTGACTGACTATCATGGGGATCTTACCTTCAATTTGCAAGCTTCTGTGCACATTAAGTCTGTGCAGTGCTGCTTCTTCAGTCGAGTCCAGGGAATAGCCAAGTGAGACATAGAACATCACTGACATTGCTTGATGCCATTTTATTTCCAATTTGCATGACCAGGAATCACCTGCATATAATGTGGGAACAGATACAACCCCAAACGAGTGCTGGATTTTTCTTATGCTATCAACTTCTTCCTTTGACCCATTTTCCGTGGTCACATCTGAGACACCAAGAAGTTCAACATTATGACTTTCAGATTCTTCTGCTTCCCTAGGACTCATCAAAAGGCCTCCACCTTTGGCATCGACAAGGTTGATTTTCAGTTCACCAGAATGAACTGCGTGTCCTTTTGACAATATGGTCACTGGGACTGTAAATAATTCTCCAACCAATGCAGGACCAGGACAATCTAAGACAAGGTCAACTTGAGCATCTGGCTCTTCAACTTGGATCAGTTTCTGCCCAGAAAAAGCAAGTACATTGTCCTTCATAGGTAATGCCTCTACTTGGTCCTCAAATTTCCACAATGAAAATTCTCCCATTGAAACAGGACTTTCCGCTTGGCAGCAAACTACAAGACGTTTACTTATTGTTGCCTTCACCGCCAAACATTCCAGCTTTCCACTCTGTCCTGCAGAAAGTACTCACATTGTTATTTCATGATAGGACTAACAGAAGGGGAAAAGTTAACATCAGCAAATGCCGAATAAAGCTTAAATTTCGATTTTCAATCTATCAGCCACAGCCAAAATTTGGATTTTAGAACTTAATTTTATAGTTGATTTTGATGTTTTTTCATCGTAGTTCATTTTCCAGCATTGGCATTTAAGTCGCTAAGAACACATATAAAAGAGTTTTACCCGCAACTTATGTTTTGGTTGCTAATAAGTGTCATGACTTAAAATCGGTTGTACGCAAAACGATGAGACTGGTAATGTCCTGTTGTTTCTGTATGTTCAGATTAAGATACTAATATGACAATATTTACAGGTTACTTTTCAAGAAATAAAACATTTACAAGTTACAATACGTGCAGAGAGCGGGTGGATGAACATCTAATGAAATAAACTATATATAATATATATAACTGATACCTGGTTTAACTTCATGAGTCAACCGCATCCATTTATCAGTGAACAGTGTCAGAGGAGTCTGAACAGCTCCATCATGAACATGTGGATTTGATGCACAACAATCTTCCTGTGCACTAACTATAACAAAGTTACAGTCGGATTGGTTAAACTGAACCTCCAACTTATCAATCATAACTGGACAAGGAAGATGAGACTGTAGAGAGACACTGACAAGCATTGGTGAATCAGGTTTTACAGATTGATCGTGAAAAGCAACAGATGCGAGAAGCACTATCCTTAGTGGACTTATTTGATCAATATCGAGGTGAGTAGATTCTTCCATCAAATGAAGATCAAATTCATCATCAGTGTTCTCCGATGCATGCTTTCCTTCCAAGATATTAATAACTTCCTGCTGTATAAGCTCTCTACTGGAAATGGTAGGAGATCCTGCTGGTCCATTTTTTCTTTTATTTTCTGAATTTCCCTGTCCACTGCCAGAGAATAAAGGTAATGCAGCCATCTCAAGTGAATAACTGATAAAGTCCTTCAGAGACTTAAGTTTCCTTGCACATTCTCTCAAGTAACCTAGGTTTTCCCAAAGTAAAGTGGCCCAACCTTCTTGACGGTATAGGCCAGCAACACCATCAAAAAGTTGTTTTGCATTACTAAAATCCCCTGCTGCATAATACTCAATGGCCATTCCACCACTACAGGCAGAAGCCATTCTTGTGGCACCTAGGCTCCGAAATGATTCATAAGCTTTTCTGAACAATGCAATTATCTCATAGGAATCTTGAAACCTTTCAGCTTCTGACAAAGCATAGCTGGTATACTCAGTATCAGAAAGGCTGCAAGCACAGTGTCAGATATAAGTAGTCATATAAAAATTACGTTAACATCTAAAAGTAACTAAGGGTCAAAGAACTTACGGAAGCACCGCAACTGTATCTCCTTGCTCAAACAAGCGTACATACTGACCAACATATACGGACGGCATTACTGACTCAGGTAATCCATTGACTCCTTTGGTAAGGCTTACACTTGATGAAGAGAACTCTAAGGCATACCTCTTCTCTCTCAAGTAATTTGCCGCCAACTGCCAGAAGGGAAGGCATCATAAAAAGATCACTAGTGTGGTCAAGTAAAAGGAATGAAACATCCTCTGTTGTAGTGCTGTGTAGGGAGAGGTTGAACCTGATAGTAGTAAGCTGGTTGAAATTCCCACTCAGTCAGTGCGTTGTCAGCAGTGCCAAAACGAGGAGATAGTGTATCCGGAACAGTTGTAGATGTTGTTTCTATGAGCTCACCAAAGACAAGGAACTGCCTGCTAAACCATTCCCAGTGAAGAAAAGCAACTTCTGGTGATCCAACAACACGCTCATAGCTTCTGATATGCTTACGGAACCATGTGATTGCTCCCACAACCTTCCCCCCATGAAGTAATATTGTTGATATCTTAAAGTGAAATTGCTCAGCAACTGCTTTTACCTCAACAAGGCGTTGTGTTGGAGGCAGTCTTGTTGAAGTTCCTATCATCTAAATAAGAGCAATTGTCAATGCAGGGTGTAAAGCCAATAGAAACTGCTTAAGCAATAGTGTCGGAAAAATAAAACAGTAAGGAATCTTGAAGGCTTTCAATATGTAATGTAAGATGCAAACACACATGGAGAGGATAGGGCAGGATAGAGTGGTAGCTTGGATAAATTATCTTTAATGCTAGACAGGTATGAGATCCTCATGAAGTGTTTTCTATATTTAATATTTTAAAAGTAGCACGTGCACAAGGGTATATTCAGCATTACAAATATATACGACATTTGGATGGATAGCAACCATAGCTGTCTTTCTTTATTTACTCATGAGTTCAGTGTCACAATAATCTGGCTTCTAAAAGAGTATGTCAGGTGTGGATTCACTTAATTATCAGTCTTTTAAGGTCTATGGCAAACATGGAACAGGGATCCAATTCACACCTCACGCAGAACACGAATGCCCTCCTCATAGAACTTTAATGCTTCAGGCCAATCCCGCCTAAACTCCGCATAAACAGCGACCTGGTGTTAGAATCAGAAATATCAGAGGAATGCAGCCCCAAAAAAAATAAAAATTAGAGTAGTGAGAAGTCATTAGCACTACTGACTTTACCAAGCATGTGAAGAAAAAATTTTGTCCCAATACCACGGGCATTAAGAATGACTAACAGTGCTAAATTGAACCAGAGAGAGATTCCTCTTCCTACCTTGAAACAGTAGCGAATGCTCAGCTCAACAGATGAGAAATTCCTTTTCTCGATGCGAGCTTTGACCCTTCGTCCTTCATCCTTATAGTATGTCGTACATAACTCCGCAAAAACAGTTGTCAACCTTTCAATACAGAACATAATGCAGGTTAGTAGGTATAACTCCAAGGAACACATGAAAAAGAAAAGAGCAAAAGATAGTTTCAAAAAGAAAATAAATATAACAGTAGAAGATTAAGGGGAAGTTTCAGAGCATACTTGTTGAGAGATTTGGTCCATTCCATTTCATCTCTCTCAACCAAAACAACCAGGTGCTTTGAATCAATTTCTGCACGTTTCCTCAGAGCAACCGTAACATCCTCGCTCAGTTCATCTGCAAAATGTTATTGGCTATCTGGTTAGGTTTGACGACACAAATATCAAGCGAGTACAAGGGTCTGTTATCAGAAGGCCCATGCCCAAGCCCAACCCTCGATTCCCATGACGCAGAGTGTAGGCATTGACATGCGTAAAATAACAGATCTAATGCTGTTGCAGATATGGCCAGTTGCAGATTGTTTAGCTAAGCTTCGTAAGCTAAAGTGCTAATTGCTTGTTCAGCGAGAAAATGTATTACTAATATGTATACTCGAGAGGATGCTTACCACCAGCTTGACTCTGTACAAGGATCACCACTAATTTAGTGTTTCTTCCCTGAATCACAGACCTGCAAAAGAAAAAAATGAACATTACTTGGTATTTGCGAATTCAGTCTGTGCTACACTAGCTGCTTATACACTGCTGATACTTCAGAAAAGTCCTTAATCCAAAAGAGGTCGATAGTTTCCAATTTGCATTGCAGGGGTGATATTTATGAGTTCTGATTATGCGCACATCTATTTGGGATCAACGATGCAAGAGATGTAGAGGAGGTACTTGAGGTTCTCGAGATCGGAGCAGGCCTGGAGCCACTGGGAGGGGTCCCCGGAGACCTGATCGGCCCGGAACATCGCGGCGACGGCGGCGGGCACTCGGGTGCGGTGCTTGAGGAGCCAGTCCTTCTTCAGGATCCCGGCGGGGGCCTGCGGCGGCGCGAGCGGGTCGCGGGCCTTGGCGGTGCGAGCGAGGGTGGATGGAGTCCTTGGAGAAGTCCGGGAGGGCGAGCAAGTTCATGGGTGGCTGCTTGGAGCTCAGCGCCGCCGAGATCGCGGGGTGCAGCTCCGGGCACCCCACGATGGACACCAGCGACAGCGGCGGCGTCCGCAGCTCCTCCGGGTAGTCCTCCATGGCCGCCCCACCCGCGGCGCCGCGGCGAGGCGAGGCGAACGGTCGGGAGGCGCTAGGTCCGGTCGCCGCCGGGGTGGTGGCCGGGGAGGACGGGGAGCTCGGATCTGTGGTGGCTGTTTGGTTCGTTTGGAAGAACTGGGTGGGGGCGAGGACGACGCGCAAGGAGTGGAATTGGAAACACGTATCGCTATGTGAGATGTAATAATAATAATAATGAACATAGTCAGGGTGTTTTCCGTGAAATCTGAAGGACCTTGTTATAAAATTTCAGAATTCTGACAGTCATCATGTTAAATGAACAAATCATTAAACTAGCTACTAGTTCGTTTCTGTTGAAAATGAAGTTGAACTTAGAGCACGGATCAAAACAAGAAAATCATAGGCGTATGATTAATTAAGTTTAGTTATTACAAAATTAGAAAATGGTTTTATCTAACATTTTAAAGCAATTTCTATGTAGATAGTTTTCACACGAAATACATCAGTAGGCAGTTTAAAAAAACGTGCTAACGAAAACCAAGGTAAAATACAGGGATGCAAGCGGGTCAACCCACGAGTTCACTTACATGTCAAATACTCCCTCCGTACTCATAAAGTAAGTGGTTTTGGACAACGACAGGATCTCCAAAACACAATTTTGACTTCTTGTTTCTATAAAAATATTTATTGAAAAATGATATATGTAGTTTTATGAAAGTAGTTTTCAAGACAAATCTATTCATATAATTTTTACATTTTCAAACTCAACAACTTGAGAGTTATTCATGATTTATATTCTCAAGGTTTGACTTAAATATTATCCTAAACGACTTCCTTTACGAGTACGAAGGGAGTAAATGATAACTCATGGATTTTCGTAACGTGGTCCGGCTTACCGCATCTAGAGATGCAAGTGGATCGATCCATAAACTCATTTATAGATCAAATTAATAGGTAACCCACAAGCCAAACCCGTAGGTTACCCACTAATTTTGTCTATAAACGGGTTCGCGGACAAGCCCGCTTGCACCCCTAGTAAAATATTTTTTTAACGACAAAAGAACATGATCTGTTTGGATCCCAAGAAGACGAAGATTAAGTGTGGACATGTAAAACTAGAAAAACCAATAACATAGTTAATTGAGTTTTAATTATTTTAAACTCATAAATGGATTTATCTTATATCTTAAAACAATTTCACATAGAAAGTTTGAGCACAAATTACATCGTTTTAGCAATTTGAAAAACGTGCTAACGAAAATCGAGGTAAAATATCTTATAAGATAACGGAAGTCATTTGAATCTTTTTAGTGAATATTAACAACTAATTCCTAACTACACTAATTCGAAAGCAGAAATCACCGATTTAGAGGTCGGGTGGACCGACGCGGGATCAAAGGAGGCTTGCGGTGGTGGGGCGACGCCATGCTCCCTAGCCTCCCCACTCTTCTCGCCAAGTTCACGCTTCCCCTCATCGTGTTGCCAATGGTGATGACACCTAGCCTCCCTCTCTCTCCTTTCACATATCTTCCCATTATGTTCTCTCCTATCTTCACGACGTCGAGGCATGAGGCCCTCGTGACAGCAAAAATGACAACCTAGACATCAACCTGAGCTTCCCCGTCTTCGTCACCGATAGAGCTCGGTGATGCCGCTGCCATCGCCTAGCTCCTCTCTGCCGACTACCACTCTAGAGATGAGGAAGAGAGAGAGAGGGGAGGAAGAAGATGTTGTTTCAATATTTGGGACCATCATGTTTTTTTTTTACTTTCTATTTTTGCTTTTGGTGCCAGGTCAGCTTAACACAGCCTACAACGCTGCCTTGGAACTACATTCGTACCTGTTTTGAAAGATAAGGGACGTGTTATACTTATATTCTGCTATTGCGGTTCCAAAGACGCGATTTAAACTCAACGTGAACGTGAGGGACCTAAAGTGAACTTATTCCATCACGCGTTGGAGTCCAATAGTCTATCAGGCCCATCCAGGCAGAGAGAGCGAGGCGGCCCACCACTGGCGAGGGAACAATCCGTCCCTCGCTCGCAAGCCGTGGAGATCCATCCTTTTTTTCCCATTCGAACGGTCGGGAGGCGCTAGGTCCGGTCGCCGCCGGGGTGGTGGCCGGGGAGGACGGGGAGCTCGGATCTGTGGTGGCTGTTTGGTTCGTTTGGAAGAACTGGGTGGGGGCGAGGACGACGACGCGCAAGGAGTGGAAACACGTATCGCTATGTGAGATGTAATAATGAATATAGTCAGGGTGTTCTCTGTGAAATCTGAAGGATCTTGTTATAAAATTTCAGAAGTTAAATGAACAAATCATTAAACTAGCTAGTACTCCCTCCATACTCATAAAGAAAGTCGTTTAAGACAATATTTAAGTCAAATATTAGGAATATAAATCATAAATAACTCTCAAGTTGTTGAGTTTGAAAATATAAAAATTATATAAATAGATTTGTCTCGAAAAATACTTTCATAAAAATATACATATATCACTTTTCAATAAATATTTTTATAGGAAAAAGAAGTCAAAGTTGTGTTTTGGAGACCGTGTCGCTGTCCAAAACGCCTTCCTTTACGAGTACGGAGGGAGTAGTTCGTTTATGTTGAAAATGAAGATGAACTTAGAGCACAGAAAACAAAAAAATCATAGGCGTATGATTAATTAAGTTTAGTTATTACAAAATTAGAAAATGGTTTTATCTAACATTTCAAAGCAATTTATATATAGATAGTTTTCACACGAAATACACCAGTAGGCAGCTTGAAAAAACGTGCTAACGAAAACCAAGGTAAAATATAGGGATGCAAGCGGGTCAACCCGCGAGTTCACTTATAGCCTTATAGGTCAAATACTCCCTCCGTACTCGTAAAGAAAGTTGTTTTGGACAGCGACACAGACTCCAAACACATAACTTTGACTTCTTGTTTCTATAAAAATATTTATTGAAAAGTGATATGTGTATAGTTTTGTGAAAGTATTTTTCAAGACGAATCTATTCATATATTTTTTACATTTTCAAACTCAACAACTTGTGAGTTATTCATGATTTATATTACCAAGGTTTGACTTAAATATTGTCTTAAACGACTTCCTTTACAAGTACGGATGGGAGTAGATGATAACTCATAGATTTTTGCAACGTGGTCCGGCTTGCCGCACATAGAGATGCAAGTAGGTCGATCCATAAACTCATTTATAGGTCAAATTAATAGATAACCCGCAAGTCAAACCTGTGGGTTACCCACTAATTTTGCCTATAAACGGGTTCGCGGACAAGCCCGCTTGCACCCCTAGTGAAATATTTTTTTAATGACAAAAGAACATGATCTGTTTGGATCGAATATTAAGTATGGACATGTAAAACTAGAAAGCCAATAACTTATGGTTAATTTAGTTTTAATTATTTTAAACTTAGAAATGGATTTATCTTATATCTTAAAACAATTTCACATAGAAAGTTTTAGCACAAAATACATCGTTTTAGCAGTTTGAAAAAGTGCTAACGAAAATCGAGGTAAAATATGTATCTTATAAGACAACGGAAGTCATTCGAATTTTTTTAGTGAATATTAACAACTAATTCCTAACTACACTAATTCGAAAGCAGAAATCACCGATTCAGAGGTCGGGTGGACCGACACAGGAACAGAGGAGGCCCGCGGTGGTGGGGCGATGCCATGCTCCCTAGCCTCCCCACTCTTCTCGCCAAGCTCACGCTTCCCCTCATTGTGTCGCCAAAGGTGATGACACCTAGCCTCCCTCTCTCTCCTTTCCCATATCTTCCCATTATGTTCTCTCCTATCTTCACAACGCCGAGGCCTGAGACCCTCGCGACAGCAAAAACGACAACCTAAGCATCAACCCGAGTTTCCCCGTTTTCGTCACCGACAGAGCTCGGTGACGCCACCGCCACCGCCACCGCCTAGCTCCTCTCTCGGACTACCGCCCTTCTCCCTACACAGGCACGTGCCATGGAGGCCTGGATAGAGATGACGAAGAGAGAGAGGAGGAAGAAGATGTTGTTTCAATATTTAGGACCATCATGATTTTTTTTTATTTTTTATTTTTGCTTTTGGTTCCAGGTCAGCTTAACACAGCCTACAAAGCTGCTTTGGGACTACATTCGTGCTTGTTTTGAAAGATAAGGGACGTGTGTTATACTTATATCTGGTACTGCGGTCCAAAGACACGATTCGAACTCAACGTGAATAGGAGGGACCTAAAGTGAACTTATTCTATCACACATTGGAGTCCAATAGTCTATCAGGCCCATCCAGGCAGAGAGGGAGAGCGAGGCGGCCCACCACTGGCGAGGGAACAATCCGTCCCTCGCTCGCAAGCCGTGGAGATCCATCCTTTTTTTTCCATTGCGTGCCAGTTGCCACCTCTCCACCCCCTGCCCCTGGCTCACCCTCCGGGCCTCCCTCCCCCCTCCTCTCCTCTCCCCTCTCTCGCGGTCGCCTCGGGGCAGCGGCGGCACTCCCCCGACCCCCGAGCCGAAGAGCGACGCGGACGCGGAGGGCGCGGGCTCGCTGCATCGGGTGGAGCTCAATGCAGGGGCGGGCGGCGGCCGTGAGCGCGAGGACGACGAGGGGGAGGACGAGGCCGTGGGGGCGAGGGGCGTGGAGATGAACGGGGAGGACGCCATGAGCCACGACGGCCACGACGGCCACGACGGCGATGAGGATGGCGATGACGAGGAGGACGGCGACGACGGCGAGGAGGAGGAGGAGGATGATGATGAGGAGGATGACGATGACGACTCCACCCCCGATGCGTCGCCGAGGGCGGAGGCGAAGGCGGAGGGCGAGAGCTCCACCGGGATGGCGGGCTGCGCCAACCAGCCCGCTGAGCCCGACCCCTTCCTCGACGGTGACGACTCTGGAACGGAGGAGGAGCAGGCGGCGTTCATGGTGGAGCTGGAGCGCTTCCACAGGGAGCACGGCCTCGAGTTCAAGCCTCCCAAGTTCTATGGCAAAGGTCTCAACTGCCTCAAGTGCGTGTCTTTCTACACCTCTCGTTTCTGTTAGCTCCTCAACCCGAGTACACCCATCTCTTCTCGTCTAAGCTTGCTCTGTTCCTTTTCCAATCCAGGTTATGGAGGCAGGTTGCCCACCTGGGAGGCCATGAGCAGGTATGGTCCTCGACTCCTTGTCACTCGCTCGCTCGCTGCTGCTACTGTAGAGTAAAATATTTTCGGTGACATATGTCCGGGTGGATCACGATCAAATAAGTTCAACAGTGATTAGTGAGCTGCAAGGACCTGAGTTATATTTACTCTAGTTAAATATTTTGCTTGTTCAGGTAACAATTTGTAAACTATGGCGTCAAGTTGGAGAGACTTTCAGGCCGCCAAAGTAAGCCTCTAATTTTCACAGAACATGTTACTCGGAGCAAAAAAAAGAAAAATAAAACTTACATCTGAGTAATTTGTTGTTGCCATAATCTTTTGCAGGACGTGCACTACTGTATCGTGGTCGTTCCGAATTTTCTATGAGAAGGTGATGCATTTGCTGCATGATTTTCTTTTGCCTCTGTACTTGTCACAAGAGAACCTCCCCCTTTTCAGTTCTTTCTGTCACAAGTAAATGGTCACCAACAAGCATTTTTTTCCTGCAATCAGTATCATATCGCATCAACTTTATTGTAAGTTTTAGTTGCAAAACTGTTAGACTTATTAGTATAGTTCTTAGTTTCAAACATAAGAATTGATCTAAAATGATGGGTCTGCCTTTATTAGTGTAAAAATTTTAGGGGTTCCCGTGTCAGTTAATGTTGCTTCCTTTTTTGGCAGGGAATATTTAATGTTCTTCTTACTTTTAGTTTAACGAGCAATTATCTTACTTGATGCGTCCCTTCATCATTTTATTGAAACTGTTGCGCTTTCTTCAGATGCTATTACTCTTAATTCTTTAAATCATTAATTTTCTTAGTTCTTTATATGCTAACTGATGCATGTTTTGGATGGAATATAGTACAGAAGCATTATTGTAAGCTTAGATTCCATCCCATATTTATGCATTGTTTTCTGCTTGATTTGTTAATTTTTGTTTCTCATTAACTTAGGCACTTCTCGAGTATGAAAAATACAAAGTCCGAACTGGCCAGCTTCAAGTACCATTGTCTGCTTTACCACAGCCTGGTGGTACTGGCCGTGAGGTAATTGTTCTAATAGTGCAGTTTTTAATAACAGCTCTAATTTATTAATTCAGTTTATATTTTAGTTCAATACTGTACAATTTAACGGGATTCACCCTATTTGTGTAAATCTTTAATAATTAGATGAACACATGCTGTCCTTTTAGGACCTGTCTAATTCGCGCCTGCGCCAAAAGTCATGATCAGTTACGGACAGGATGCAGCCACGCAGGACTTTTTTTTAAAAAAAAATCATCACTGGAAGAATAGTAAGACGAGAGCACCAGGAAGGCCTCAATCCAGTCTTGTGTCCCAACTCGTGCCGCTCGCATCTCATTTCTTGAACTCCCCAGTCACGGTCACGCATGGGCATGGCGCATTTGTTTCTAGCTTTTCGTGCATAGTCTCCCCTAATCCTTTCCCTGGAATTTGTAGCCCTTCTTGTTCTGCATCCCAAAAAGGGAAACTTTCAACTTCTCATTGCAAAAAAAAAAAAAGATGCTACTAAAAACCTTTGATTGGACAACTTTCATCTGGAACTGAAAACTTTCACCTGGAACTTTCATCTGGTTACTGAAAACTTTCTTTTGGTGACTAAACTTTCTACTAGAGATTGAAAGGCTTCCTGTTGGAGACTAAAGAGCTTTTGATCGGAAAACTTTCACATGGAGACTTTCATCTCGAGCTTAAGCTTTGGAGCACACAACTTTCATATAGAAAACAGGAAGAATAAAACGGAAAAGAGAAGGGAAAGCATAATCAATGTGCTTGTCAGGGGCTCCTGAGTGAATGCCAATCATAAACGAAATTGCATACCCCTGCGTGCTGACCAAGCCCGTGTGCACATTCCTCACAATGTGCGTGAGGGGATTTACTATTTTTTTATATCCATTTGTTTATGGAATGGTATTAATCCTTTGTTAGCATGCACCTCATTAGTCATGTATAAATGAAAGCTGTGATATTTATGCCAACCTAGCTGAATTAAGGACACAGTCTGGCTATATCCGGAAAGACCAAGGGATTTTAGTCACTGAATTCCTTCTGAAAATTTTATTGACATAGACGCACTAATAACTGATTTAAGATGCCTGCCATTTGTTAAGGTTTCCATCAAGATGTGTGGTGTTGCGCTGTTGACAAAAGTGTTTTCTTGTCGATGCGTGTAAACTACTAGTTTTAGCTAGCTTGACAAGTTTGTTTACTGCCTTGCAGATTGGTATGAATCAATCATCTTCTGCCAGAGTTAGAAGGGATTCTGCAGCGCGTGCTATGCAGGGTTGGCATGCTCACCGTCTCCTTACCAATGGCGTATATGGAGATCAAATGTTGAAGGTTAAAAAGATCTTGCCCTTTGTTTACATGTACCTTTTCAAGTCACCAACTATTTAATCAGAAAAGATTCGAACTTGTACAGGAAAAAGATTCAGTCCCTTCTTCAAGTCGTGGTAAGAACCTAAAGTATTTGGTATCTTTGATAAGTTTTCTTTCAGCAGTGCATCTGTTGTTTTTTTTTCTCATTTATTTGTTTTGACACATTTAGGAGTACTCAAGAGGAAGAAAGCATCTAGTCCAGAGTGTGCTATCAAGGTGTCTCGTACAAAAATAAACAAATCACAGTTAAGACTTCCTTTCCTTTCTGTTGGTTATATAGCATTGGCTGATAATGTCTTAGATGAAGAGGATTTAGCTACGGAATATGTCATTACAAAATTTTATAGGAAAATCCTAAAAATTACAGTTACTTTTTGTTCAATTAAGCTTCTCAGCAGAATTTAAATCCATATATTTTTATACTTAGCCTATGAAACCTGAACTTGTATTTATGTAACGGGATTCTCGATTTCAGGGATGATTCAATGATCACTGATGTTGGAGAACCTGCCGAGTGGGTGAAGATTAACGTACGACAGACTGTAAGTCTCATATGGTGCATTGATATTACAGACAAGTTTTTCAGTGCTCTTCTGAAATCCTAATAGCATATGAGCTGGTTTTTCTGTTGAGTTGCCATTTTTATTCGGGAGAAGTCTCTTCATTTGGCTGTTTCTTTCCTGCAGAAAGATTGTTTCGAAATCTATGCTCTGGTTCCTGGACTTCTACGCGAAGAGGTGAGAAAAATTATCTTTAATGTTGAAAGCATCACTTCAAACTATTCCATTTTCCTAAAATAAATACCTGACTTAATTTGTGCGTAACAAACAAAAAGCTTCCACTTCTTGAACTGAGGCACTACCTGCGAGAAGAAATGAATTGTTGAATTTTGTTCTAAATGGTGCAGGTGCATGTTCAGTCAGATCCTGCTGGGCGTCTGGTTATAACTGGGGACCCAGAGCAGCCTGATAATCCTTGGGGGATCACTCCATTCAAGAAGGTGATAACAGCAATTTGAATACTAATTTGAGCACGTTTGCATTCTCTTCAGATAACATGAAGTGATTACTCTTTCTCAGGTGGTCAATCTGCCATTGAGGATCGATCCTCATCAAACATCCGCCGTTGTCACGCTTCATGGCCAACTATTTGTTCGTGCACCATTTGGGCATGCTGATATGTAGATAGTTTCCTTTGAGTGCAGATACCACTGGCCCGGTGGTATTTCTGGAATTCTTTATAGGTTTGTGATTCACCGTTGCATCTATCCCTTGCTTCAAATTAAGCTCGTCATGCTTTGATATCAGGTATTCTGTTTTTCATGCAGGCTTTAGACAATTTTGTTGCAGAAGCAAGTTTTTGTGTGAGCAGACGCTCAATGCCGAGCTGACAACGGAATTTTGCTGTAATCAGTAGCAAGACTTGGGGATCTGCTATAATAGTATTGTTTATAGTAGTTGACATAAGTAGGCTGGTTTATTTTGGTTTGACCTACCGGAGATTTTTGTTTTGTTGTTTATTTTTAGTCGGAAGCAGAGTATATCAAAATAGAGAGATGAAAATAGGTTAAATGAAAGCTTAACTTCTTTCTTTTTGGAAAACAAAGGATTAGTTTCTTAACATTATTATTTACTATTTTCATAGTAATGTTTATAAGTGCCTCTGGGCAATGCTTGTCCTTAAGCAAATTTTTTATGCGAACTTTTTTTATCGCTTTTTTTTATTAACGGACGAAGGAAACATCTTGTACTTTTTAAGTAGTAGTAGATAGAAGTAGAAGTAGATAATAGCGATAAAAATACCAAACTGAAACAGGTGAAATCAAGGGGCATTACTTAATGTGAGTAGTTTTCAAAAGAAAAAAATGTGACTACATATGCATGTGAATAAATGATTAAAAAAGTGATATATGCAAAGAAATTAGGGTTCATATTGTAATGCATGACTACTTTATGGAGCACTAATATATTTTTTAACAAATGGTTAAGTAGGAAATTTTCTATAGTATTATAATCGTACAAAATCTCCTTTGAAAAAAACTTTTGTTTCAGATGAGACCTACAGCCCCATCGTTTGGCGTACTTGAGGAAAAAAACGAAACAACATATTTACAAATGATAAATAATTTTGTGAATAAAATTTTTATATACATGTTCTTAACAATCCAAAAGCAAAGGCTAGAAATTAAACTACGATAAAAAAAATCCCTGAAATCAACTCCAAATTTAAGGTTGAAAATTTTAATTTTTGGTTGATAAGCATAAGCGAAAAGATGAGATGAGGATGCTAGGCTGCGTTCGTCGGTATGAGTTGGGAACTAATCCCTTGGCACACAAACGAAGCGACTCGTTAGCGTATGATTAATTAAGTATTAGCTAATTTATTTTTAGAAATATATTAATATAATTTTTTAAAACAACTTTCATATATAAACTTTTTTTAAAATAATATCTTCGAGATACGAAAAACGACGAAGATGGGTTAGAAAACCAGCAAAAGAACACGGCCATAATAGTTCAGTAACTGAGCCCACTTGTAACTGCGGTCCTACGGCCCAACTCCCAAGGCCCAGCAATTAGTATAGTAGTGAAGCAAATCCGGTGGTGGGCCCGATTCGCAGTTCGCCGAACGGCAGGGACCCGACCCGACGCGACCGCATCGGCATCGCGGCAGCGGCAGCGTGCGGTGCCGACTTGTGGGAGGAGCCGCCTCCTCCGCCTCCGACTATATAACAAAAATCCTCCCGCACCCCCGGCACATCGTCCCCGCTAGTCGCCGCCAGTCACCAAGCCCAAGCCCACCCCCCCAAGCTACCAACACAGAACGAATCGGAGCGCCGCGCCGCGTCACCGGCGATGGACTCCGACTACGGCGTGCCGCGCGAGCTCTCGGAGGTGCAGAAGAAGCGCGCGCTCTACCAGCCCGAGCTGCCCCCCTGCCTCCAGGTCCGCACCCCCCCACACCCATTGCCCGCTAATTCTCCTTCCCCTGCGTGCGACATTGCGGTTCCTGGCGCGGCTTCCCGGCCCTAGATCTGCGTGCTTCCGGACCGCGCGGCGCCAGATCCCGCGCCGCTCCCGCGTCCGGATCAGTCCATCTCACCGGCGCTGGTCGTGTTTACTGTTCGTCTGCTTCCGATTTGATTTCTCGGGGGTCTTAGGCCATAGGTTTACGTGTATCAGCTGTCAGTCTGTCACTCGTTTTCGGGGAACCAGATTGGATCTGAATCGTGCTGGACCTCGCCTGCGAGGTGCAGGGCTCTGTCTAGCAATGCACTAGTAGATCCAACCGGCGTGCCTGGCTTGCGGGAGGCTGCGTGCGCGGGGGAATTTTTTTTGAAAGCTCGTTTTGCTGTGTTGATATTGTCGTGTTGCTGTTTTATTATGAGTTTAGTAGTGGAGCGTAGCAACTTGGAGTAAACAGTAGAGGGATTGATTCGTCTACAGCAACCATGGACTTTTCTTTTTGGACTAGCTTTCACGGTCCTGTGTTGTGTTGTTTACTTTTGTGGTGACCCAGGAATCGCTATCAAATCGTAAGACTTTCTCCTGTTTAGTTATGCTGTTTGACTAGTGGCTGGATCGGATGAATTCATGATAATTATGCGAATGATTTTCTCGCATGCGTGTGATTGGTGGTGGATGAATGATTTTGTGAACTCACGCTCTGAATTTCTTCACTCCATGTAAATCAGGGCACCACTGTGAGAGTGGAGTATGGTGACGCTGCAATTGCTGCTGATCCTGCAGGCGCTCATGTGATCAGCCACGCGTTCCCCCACACATACGGGCAGCCCCTGGCCCATTTTCTCCGGAAGACGGCTAATGTCCCCGATGCTACTGTCATATCAGAGCATCCTGTTGTCAGGTATATATGTATTTTTTACTTGTGATATTTATTTACTTTTTTAACTTGACATGCCATCTGCTGCAAGACAAGAAACTGTTTCGAAAAAAAGAAGCCAAATACTAGTAGTAAAGTATTTGTCAAATTATAAGAAAATGCTGGAGAGAAATTACATCAAATTATTTGTCTTCACCTCTCACTGCCTGCACATATAAGACATCTGATTATTTTGTTTTGGATGCAGGGTTGGTGTTGTTTTCTGCGGAAGGCAGTCCCCGGGAGGCCATAATGTCATCTGGGGACTCCATGAGGCAATTAAGGCTCACAACCCAAACAGCAAACTTATTGGTTTTCTTGGTGAGTACTTTGATATGCAAACTATGAATGTAATAATAGTTCGTTCCCTTCGTTCTTATGTCTGCTTGTTGTGTCAATCAGGCTTTCAGCGTTAGCTTAAATAGCTTCACAAGCTATGTAGCACACTATGTGTTGTCGACTTCCCCTAGCAGCCACCAGTGTTTTAATTTGAATTAACTCAATATTTTTGTTATATTTTATTTGTTTTCATTACGTCAGCGGGTGATCACAACTGTATAGCATCAATACATCATTTAGTATGTTTGTCACAAAGTAGTGACATCTAAAGCGCTTCAACCGAACTTTGCTAGGTCCACTTAATCAAATTAACAACACAGTGACATACCTATACTTAAAAAAAAACAATCAGTAATGCTTTGCTACAAGATCTTGGACAGAGTACCTATCTTTCTTAAGTGTCTAATCCAAATCAAATGAGTTAATTTTGTGATTGGCAGGGCTGCAGGGTTTCCTGTGCATGAATCCCCCCAAAGCGGGCTTCTGTCTCTCATGCCTGCTTTTCTGAACATGTCTAACACTTGGAGCTAATGCTTACATATTTTCTTTAACTGTTTCTTATGTTTTTGTGTTTATTTCGTTCTTTTGTTGAAACAGGTGGAAGTGATGGTCTTCTCGCACAGAAAACTTTGGAGATTACCGACGAAGTTCTTTCTTCATATAAAAACCAAGGTGGTTATGATATGCTTGGCCGGACAAAGGATCAAATTAGAACAACAGAGCAGGTCAATGGTGCCATGGCTAGTTGTCAGGCTCTGAAGTTGGATGCTTTAGTAATCATTGGAGGTAGGCTTTGTGACATTAGTCTACTAAATAGTTACATTGTATACATTTTTTTAATCCTAACATCTGTTTAATTTCTGGTTTCTGAAGGTGTTACATCCAATACGGATGCTGCTCAACTTGCTGAGACTTTTGCTGAGGCTAAGTGTGCAACGAAGGTATATCATAATTCCCTTTTCTTGTTGCAGTCCGCACCTTGGTTCCTGATTCCCTATTTCCGTTGCAATTTGCAAGTGTATGTTTTACTTGCCCGTAAATGGCATGACACAATTTATTATTGAACAGATTGTAGGTGTTCCTGTAACTTTGAATGGGGACCTTAAGAATCAGTTTGTTGAGACAACAGTTGGTTTTGATACCATATGCAAGGTAGCTTTACATTACTATGCTGGGGCTCCATTTACCTTTACTGTCCTTCCATTACCTCTATATGATTTGACCTGTTAGGTATGGTTGGTTTTGTTAATCGAGGTTGTATATGTATGCAGAAGTGTGTTTTTGTGCTATGGATAACTTTCCAAGTTGCCCATTCAAAAATACTATGCATTTAATTTACCACTTTGCAATTTTTATTTATTGTTGAACTTATTATTCTAACAGGTGAACTCACAACTTATAAGCAATGTATGCACCGATGCTCTTTCGGCTGAGAAGGTAATATCTAATATGGTTGATCCGCTTCTTCTTTAGTTGGATGTACTTTCGTGTCAGTGATACTATTTAGCTATGGTCAATTCCTTTTTTTTTCTCAGAATTAAATAATCAAATTGAATGGAGACAGTAAAAAACTCTGAATTGATACGGTTAAGTCCCAGTACAGAAAGAGCTAAACAAATATAGAACATGGGCTATAATTTGCGGTTCACTCCTTAGTTCGGCCTATGTGGGAGGTTCACACTTCACACACAGGTGTACACAATCTTTGTATAGGCAATTAAGGGTGCCAATACTGATTGAGTATCCAACAATGCAAACTCTCTTAGGACCACTGGACAACTGAGTTATCATGTTTCTTGGGGTTCCATGGTCCATTTGTTCTACAGTATTTCTCTCAGCGTAGCTATTCAGTAGACATACTTTTCCAGCAAGGCCTGCTGAGCCTTCCTGTTTACAAATTCACATTACAAAAGTAACAATTTTATATGCCTTGTGGTTGTGTTCTTTCTGGCAGTATTACTACTTTATTCGCATGATGGGGCGGAAGGCTTCTCATGTGGCATTGGAGTGTGCTC
This sequence comes from Oryza longistaminata, assembly GCA_009805545.1. Lineage (NCBI taxonomy): Eukaryota > Viridiplantae > Streptophyta > Magnoliopsida > Poales > Poaceae > Oryza > Oryza longistaminata. Next base: position 36,945,759 of record CM020179.1, on the reverse strand, counting down.
TTCAATCACATCCGAATATGGTTTGGACTCTTCAACTTTTCGCTTATGCTTCCTGAGTTGCTGCAAATTCTTCTTGCATTTGTTTGAACCTGTATCATATGTTCAGGTTATCCTAGGTGAGGAGGTTGCTGCATCAAAACTTACCATCTTTGATATCACGAAGCAGATATGTGATGCAGTTCAGGCAAGGGCTGAGAAGGGTAGGGGCCTTCTATTGTGATATGCTCATGTAACCTTGCTTTCACCAATGAAATGCCATTTTGTGAAAATTTATGAATTTACTTAACCTTATCTTTGTTGCACAGATAAGTATCACGGAGTTGTACTTATTCCGGAGGGACTTGTGGAGAGTATTCCTGAATTATATGCTTTGCTTCAGGTAAGTTTGTACATGCCATATGGCTATTCATTTACAACATTTCTAAGTGGCATCTATGTAATTGTAGGAAATTCATGGGCTTCACGGCAAAGGTGTTTCCATGGAGAATATCTCCTCACAGCTTTCACCTTGGGCATCTGCACTATTTGAGTTTTTGCCCCCATTTATTAGGAAGCAGGTGTGTGTGTATTGTCTGATACTCATCTATCAACTCTTGGACATTCATAACTCTCATCAGGTCTCTGATATTCCATTGTTGTTTTCTGATGCAGCTACTTCTCCATCCTGAATCTGATGACTCAGCTCAACTTTCTCAGGTATAGTATAGTATACACAGCGATACTTTCAGTCACTTGCGTATGCTTTTTTTGTTTCATTTCATTATGTCTGATTACAACCTCCACGTGGTTACCGGTGCAGATTGAAACCGAAAAACTTTTGGCCCAATTAGTTGAGGATGAAATGAACAGGCGTATGGTATGCTTTCTGCAGCCTTTCTTGTAACTGTCTCTTGGTTCTGAGGCATTACAGATGTTTCAGTCTACATGTGGAGTGAGTAATATTTATATTGGCTCATGATGTTCTTGGTATCTCTGCAGAAGGAAGGCACTTACAAAGGAAAGAAATTCAATGCCATCTGTCACTTTTTTGGCTACCAAGCTAGGGGTTCACTGCCTTCAAAGTTTGACTGCGATTACGCCTATGCAAGTTTCAGCTCACCTTTCTACTTGGACTAAGTAATTTTCTTTTGCTGTTGATTAATTATATGTATGTTGTTTGGCTTCAGGTTCTTGGGCACGTGTGTTACCACATCTTAGCTGCTGGTTTGAATGGTTACATGGCTACTGTGACAAATCTTAAGAGTCCTGCGAACAAATGGCGATGTGGTGCGGCTCCGATTTCGGTGAGATTACTACTGTGCACCCCCTTTTGGCAAAATTAGATGAGTATGATATGAATGAAGGGAACACCTAACCCACAATTCTTTTCCCTTTAGTCTATGATGACCGTGAAGAGATGGTCACGTGGTCCTGCGGCCACTCAAATAGGGAAACCAGCTGTCCATATGGCTACTGTCGACTTGAAAGGCAAAGCATTCGAGTAAGTGTGTACACAATCTATTAATCCCATCTTATATTCGATCGCTGTACAGTTGCTGTCATTGGTCTAAAGAAGATGCATAATCTCATTGACAATAACAAACTTGTGTTTACAGGCTATTGAGGAACAATTCTACCAGCTTCTTAATCGACGACATCTACAGAAACCCAGGACCACTCCAATTCGAAGGAGCAGGTGCTGATTCAAAGCCTATTTCACTGTGCGTGGAAGATCAAGACTATATGGGCAGGATCAAGAAACTCCAGGAATACTTGGAGAAGGTACTTTCCATAATCCCAATAATTGATCGATCTTCGTATCGAACAATCTGAATTCCTGTGGACAAATGGCACATGTTGGTGTCTATTCTAACTTTGTTGCTGCGCAGGTGAAGAGCATCGTGAAGCCTGGGTGCACGCAGGATGTTCTCAAGGCAGCGCTGAGTGCTATGTCATCTGTGACCGAGACATTGGCGATCATGACATCGTCTTCCACTGGCCAGGGAACCCCGCTCTGAGACAAATGGGTTATAATCTACATTTTTCCATGTTCTCGCTTGTGCCATCTGACTCGTAGGGTTAGAAACAGTGATGTTTGCAACCCCACGGCTTTCTTTTTCGTGTTTTTTCTTTGGAGAGTTTTGCCATTTTTGAGCCGGTAGCGTGAGAGAGTCTGCTATTGATGTGTTTGGTTGGACTGGAATAATAATTGTTCAGACAGCGATGTTCTTAAATAAACCAAATTTTGGTAGGCAAAAAATTTCCAGTTTGTGTTTTTCTAACCTCTTTCGAGAGGGTTGCACTGGAGGAGTAATGGCTGATGGTACGTAACTCATGAGGCCAACTGCGTGGATCGGAAGAGCGTTGGTGTGGAGGATCAGGAGGCAAAGCTCCGGCCGCAAGGTTTGGCCGGGACCCCATTCGCTCATAAGCTGCGTAAGCCAAAAAGGCTAACTTTAAAAGCGTTTATATATAAGCCAAAAAAAGAAATTCCTAAACTAAGGCCATAACCGTTCTTTTTCTTTTTTTTTTTGAGAAACGTTATTTTCTTAACTGATGGCGAATCCCTACTGTTCTCGAAATGCGTTGGCAAATGACCATTTGATATTCCTTGTAGTGGTAAAACATAGAGCAGGTTCAGTGCAACAAATTGTTGATGAAAAGGAGAGGACCTGTTACTCAGTTTTGAACCTTTGAACCGAATTAACGAAATATGAATTTTTGTTCCAGATGAGGTTACATGTCATTTTAAGTCTTGTTGGTAAAGCTCTGTTTTTGCCCATTTTTCTTCCTCTTGGTTGAATCTTCAAGAATTCCCTTCCATCAGCCAGATGAACATAATATTATTGTATCACACTCTTGCTACCTTCTGTTCATTAGGTGAAACCACAACTCCACAAGTCCTTCTCCTCACTTATGTACGAGCATTCTGGAAGTTTAGTTCGCAGCATACACCAGGAAGGCCTGCCCATATTTTCCATAATACTCCGTATTTATTAAATATACCATCATAGCGTACAACAGACATGCTACGTGCAAGTGTACAGCAATCATTGGCGTTAATACCCATAAAGGGATTAGGTAAAGGTCATTTTCGATGGGCGGAATTCTTGAAGTTATTCAAACCAGAGGAGTTTAACAGCTTGTTAGCTGTGACGGTTTTTTTCCCACCTAAGGGCCCCTTCGAATCGCAGGGTTGAAAAAAATGAAGGAATAGGAAAAACATATGATTTTGATAGGAATTGAAGCGTAAAACAGAGGATTGTAAAACACAGGAATAATCGTTTGATTGAAGCGCAAGAAAAACGCAGGAATCGGATGAGAGAGATAGCCTCAAAGGAATTTTTTCAAGAGGTTAGAGCTCTTGCTACATTTCCTCCAAAATCCACATGCAATGTGCCATTCCATAGGAATTTTATAGGATTTGGAAATCTTCAATCATTTGAATCAAAGGGCCAAATAGGAAAATTTCTTATAGGATTTCAATCTTATGAAATTCCTACATAAATCCTTTGATTCAAAGGGGTCCTTAAGCCTGGCCTCCAGATCATATATAACCTGTAATTCAACAGTGTTGCGTGCTGGACGCCTAGATTTAAGTACAAGTACTACTTCCTCCGTTTCATGCGTTTAGTCATTCTAATATTTTTTACATTTATATTGATATATATATATATATATATATAACATCAATATGAATACAGGAAATGCTAAAATGACTTATTGTGAAACGGAGGGAGTACAAATCTACCACCTGTGGCGGTTAAGTTTGCACTTGCACATGATCCGTTACGAGAGTACGAGACAGATATGTGGACCTTTGTGCGAGAAAATCCATCCATGCATGTGCCGGCCACAGCCATCTAGCCGAGCAATCAATGCGACAGCATGCACATTTGCACCGTATCGATTGCTACAGTAGCCGCTACATGGCATATTGGCATAGATCACCGGGCGTCCCAGTCACAGTGGCGTCACCGCTGGCTGCGTACTCGGTAACCGCACCGTCCAGACCTTCACCTGTGAGCCGTGACGCCGCCGAATGCTCTAGCGATGCGCACGTGCTGCAAAACCAGCCGGTGTGGGTGTGGGTGTGGCGTGGGACGCCCCGTTCTTTTCTGCTACGAGTAGTGGATGAAAATTTTTATCTGTGATATGTTTTTTAAAATGCCAAACAATATATTTTTAAAAGTTATTTTAAAATATTAGATATTTTTTTAATCATACGTTAATATTATCGTGTTTTATGTAAAATATTTAATCTTCGTCTTTATTTCATTTCCAACCCAAAAGAACACAGCGGGTCGCTTTCCTGATCCGATCCCGTCTATTTTTTTTAATAAAAAACACGATCCCGTCTAGTCATGCCCGCATCTTGCGAGTCAGCTGCTGAGCTAATCAATAGCGGCAACAGCAACAGCGAGATAAATCACGGTAATCACAGCAACAGCAACAGCCGGTCCCCCGGTTTGCCCTGAGAAATCACTCGGTTAGCCAGTCAGCCGTTCGAATCCAAAATAAAAAAAATTAAATTAAATCAAAACTCAATCTTTTTGGTAAATTTTTTCGGCAAACTTATTCCGAAAACCCTGCGTCCAGCTTACCTCGCCGATCCGCGCTGATCCGCGCGAACGGGTTCGTCGTCGGGCGCACGCACAGCACAAGTGCGCAACCATCTACTCCATCTCATCTCCCTTTCTCAAGGGATGGCCCACCTGTCAGCCGCGCCGGCTATAAGTTGGCGGCGTGGCACTGACAGGTCAAGCCCGGCGAGCCGCAGCGGAGACAACGCGACGACGCATCGAAATCGCCCGCGACGCGGAGAGAGAGGCGGACCATACTAGAAGCATCCCTCGAGCGAGACGCGACGTCTCTCTCGTCGCCAGCGGCGGCGGCGGATGGGGGCGGGGAATGGTGAAGTGCGGTACGGCGGCGGCGGTGCCGGGGCCGGCGAGGCGGCGGTGATGGCGGACGACGGGACCACGGTGTTCCGGGGGACGGCGCAGCCGCCGGTGCGCACCACGGTTGCGCTGGCGCTGTGGCTGGGGGCCATCCACTTCAACGCCTTCCTCCTCCTCGCCTCGCTCTTCCTCTTCCCCCGCCGCGTCGCCGCCATGTAACCTCTCTACCCAAATCTCTCTCTCTCGCCCCCGCCTCTCCTCCAGCTTGTTTTCCCTCCTATCTCGCGCTCCTGCTCGCCGTTGACGGGTTGGGTCTCACTCTCGCCTCTCCGCGCTGTATTATCCAGGGTGCTCGCCACGCAGCTCTTCTTCATGTTCGCGCCGGTGAATGATATGAGCAGGTTGGGGCGCAAGATCGCCAGGTTCGTCTCCTCGATTTCCTCGGCTGCGAACGTTTTTTTACCTGACCGCATTGTTGGATCTTACATTTTGGAGGACGACGCATCCTCAGGTTCATCAGCAAGTGCGTGATTGGGTACTTCCCCGTCACATTACATGTCGAGGACTACAAGGCTTTTGATCCCAATAGAGCTTACGGTGAGCTTCCTCTTTATCTCATTCCATCTCTGGAATCTTGATTAATTCTTGAATCACATTGATGATTGATACCGAGGCTTTTCAGCTGATTCCTAAAGCTAACCAGAAACAACCAACTAAAGATGATATTGTGATACTTGAATCTTTTTAATCTTTAAAGTATCAAACCCTTTTGGCCTATTTCTAAAAGCTAAGTAAAGGAGTAGTAATATATAGAAAAGTATGGAGTCTTTTATATAGAGGGCACTGTCCACTGGGTTGGTGATTATATTGTGCTGTGCTTGCAGTGTTTGGTTATGAGCCGCATTCTGTTTTGCCCATTGCCCTTGGGGTCCTTTTGGATCTTGTTGGATTCATGCCATTACCAAAGATAAAGGTTCTTGCAAGCAGTGCGGTGAGGTTCCCACTTCCCAGATTTCCTTCCTAGGAGTACATTCTTAAGAGTCTTATTGGATTTGATCTTTCGACACTCTATTACTAGATATGCTACTTATTGTGGCTGCATACATCCATCTGGATGTAGTGGCCAGGTTTTAATCCATTTTCTAAATAAAGATATGCTCTTTACTGGTGAATTGGTCGGTGTTAGGTGTTCTATACTCCATTCTTGAGGCAAATATGGACATGGTTGGGGTTGGTTCCTGCATCCAGGAAGAATTTCTACTCCTACCTTAAAGCTGGTTATAGCTGCGTCATAGTGCCAGGAGGGGTGCAGGAGATGCTTCACATGGATCATGATTCAGAGGTAACTGCGGATTTCTTCTTTTATTATCAATAAAGACATTGCCTTCTTTCTCGTGCAAAACCAAGTGAAATACTTACATCTTTTACCGGAATAGTGATGGTTAATTTTTGCAAATGACAGGTTGCTTTTCTTAAATCAAGAAAAGGTTTCGTTAAGATAGCTATGGAAACAGGTTCCCCTTTAGTCCCTGTTTTCGCTTTCGGACAGGTAATCTACTCCCTTTAGTCCCTGTTTTCGCTTTCGGACAGGTAATCTACTCTTGCACCCAATAAGCTCATAAATGCTCACAAAATTCCTTATCCATATAGTAAATTTATTCATGGAATTCAGTTTGCTGATTTTTTTTTTTTTGGCACTACTTTGACTAGAGCTATGTTTATAAGTGGTGGAGACCAGGTGGCAAATTAATTGTCAAAATTGCTAGAGCAATTAAATTTACTCCAATTATGTTCTGGGGAAAATTTGGGTAACTTTCTGCAGTTTATATTATTATTTTTCAATAATGTTGATTTGGCATCCAAGAGCTCATATGACCTTCTTGCACATTGTGATGCAGGACTCCCATTCCTTTTGCGACACCGATGCACGTGGTTGTTGGAAGACCAATTGAGGTTAAGAGAAATTCTCAGCCTACCTTTGATGAGGTGAAATATCATCTTGACATTATGCCAAGTACACCTTTTGATCGGTCGTCTGCACACTAAGAAAATGAAATTAAATGCAGTTCTAAGATAAATATTACCATGGAAAGTAGGATCTTTTTTGTTTTAATTGTTTTGAATGGTAAAAAAATGTATATATTCTTACAATTAAAATTGAGTAATTCCCTGATGTGGCAGATAAATGAAGTCCATGAACAATTCGTTGTGGCACTACAAGAACTGTTCGAGAAGTACAAGACCAAAGCTGGATATCCCAACCTCCATTTAAGAGTTCTATGATGGCTTCTACAAGTTCCAGCAGTAAGCTCTAATGATCTGGATTTAAGGAATAAAATGGTTATGCTGTTAGGCCATCAATTCAATCCCTCGTAGCACTGAAGCTGGAGTGTGTTCAGTTCAAGAGCCAGAATCGGAATTCAGTAGCTTCAAACATGATTCGCCACGCTCCCAACAGCAGTTCAGTAAGGCAACGTATTGACTGACGAATTATCCTCTGGTGGTTTGGCTTTGGCAGAATAGAATGCATTGTATGTAAAGTAAATGTGTACATTTGTTTATTACTCACGATTCACTCACATCATTATCAGCACCAGTGATTGAATCGTGCACAGATGGGGAAATCTCAGGGTTCATATTCACAGACCTGGTGTACTTCCAAAGCTCCAAGTTAGTGCATTGGCAGCAGCAGCTAAGTCGAGCTGAGAGCATTGTGTCGTCATACAGAAAACACTCAATTTTCTGAAACAATATTTCACAAAATAAAGACAGCGAAACCGCAGATAAATCAGTTCAAATAGTAAAGTTTTTAACAACCTAGACTTGAGCAATATCGCTGACTCGGTCAGAGAGCATTGTCGTCATACAGAAAACACAATTTCTGAAACAATATTTCACATAATACACAAGACTGCCAAACCGCAGAACAATTTGTACAAGTTTTAACGATCAAGACTAATACCGCTAACTCGAGCAGAGAGCATTGTCGTCACACAGAAAACACCCAATTTCTGAAACAATTTCACATAATACACATCACTGCAAAACAGCAAAACAATTTGTACAAATAGTACAAGTTTTAACAATCCAGGCTTACACAATACCGATAAGACCCCAAAGCATGGGTTTCTCATCCGAACTGACTTATTTTGGTCGGACAACAAAGTGCCGTTCTCGGAAGTCGAGGAACTGCTGAGCACATAGCAATGAAAAATTAAACACATAACAACAGTTCTGATACCGATACCAGTAACACAATAGACGGTAGTTCTGATACCGATACCAGTAACACCATAGAAGATAGTCCTCGTGACCTCGCTACCAGTTGGTAACGAGTAACGACCCTGAGCAATTCCGGTAGACACTTGGGTTACAGATACAGGAGGAAGGACCATCTTGGTCCAACATTTTGGACATGATGAGTGAAGCGGACGCAATAACTAGCTATACCTCCAAAGCCCAAAGGCCGATCAAGCGTAGATCACGACGATGACCATAGACAGACACAAGATTGACGGGACGGGCTACATTTGTTGGACTTGTGCCAGACTTCAACACTGGGATATAATCAACCACATAGTAGCTTGATGCTTCTTCAGGAGTTTAGGTGAACAATCATATGAGTGCATCATGACTAATCCAAGGGGATTAGTCATCTTACAGGGTACTGGACTCCATTCCAGCATCCAGTATATCTCCATGGGCTAATGAGCTGTCAGATACAGGATCAATAATGCTGTATCTAGAGCTTCAAGCTGCAGCAATGGTCGCAGTCCCATTGAGACATAGGATGTAACCAAGCAAAACTGACAAGAGCAACCGTTGCTCTTGGATCATTGTCCCATCCATCGGGGCAACATCATGATTTCCAGGTACATCTGATGACCATGATAAGGACAACCTGCAGAAATTTCGTAGCGAAGATTATCATAATAATCAAAATTACAGAAATAGAACTCAGGCCAATAAAATGAAAACTTGTATATGATAAAAAACAAGATGTATGGCCCGCTGCTCCTGGACGGCCGCGAGTACCATGTCCCCATGGCCACCACCGAGGGATGCCTCGTCGCCAGCGTCAACCGCGGGTGCAGGGCCATCTCCGCGTCCGGCGGCGCCTTCAGCGTTCTGCTCCGGGACGCCATGTCCCGCGCTCCAGCCGTCAAGTTGCCTTCCGCGATGCGGGCAGCGGAGCTCAAGGCGTTTGCTGAGGCGCCTGCGAATTTTGAGTTGCTGGCTGCTGTCTTCAATAGGTACACTCCATATCCATCCACTAATCTAGTTTGTTGATTTGTGTGCCTGCTCAAAGTGTTGTAAGACTTTGCGCGACAATAGGCAGGCACAGTGTTAATTAATGGGGGAAAAAATGTGATCTTTCAGTCATTCAGTGTATCTTAAGGTTGTCGTCTTATGTTTGAGTAATGGACTGATGTTGATAGCTAGCACTGAATGGTACTATCTTCATATTTTAATGTATAACGCCATTGACTTTTTGTTTAACGTTTGATCATTCGTCTTATTCAAAAAATTTATGTAATTATCATTTATTTTATTGTGACTTGATTCGTCATCAAATGTTCTTTAAGCATGACATAAGTATTTTTATATTTGCAAAAAAAAATTAAATAAAACAAATGGTCAAACATTAGTTAAAAAGTCAACAGCGTCATAGATTAAAATACGGAGGGAGTATTTTAAGACCAGGTGATTTCCCACAAAGGAAAGCCCTTCTATCATGTGATTGCTGACAGGGTAGAGCCCACAGTGTGTAAGGCTGTAAGCTAGCACATGCACTGGAGGTACTGGACAATGCATTATCAATACTATGTTTACTTGTTCTAAGAGCTACCAGCTAAATGCAGATAATGCCAGCTCATAGATCATACCTTTCTGAAGTGTTGACCTTGAATTGCCTTTTTATGTTCGCTTAAATAATACCGAATGTGAATGAATCATTGGTTTGTGCTCTCCAAACTTGAGAATATGTGGATTTAAGATCTCAACCTCTAGTGTGTATCTTTGCACCTTCAGATGTTCAGGGACTCAGGGTACACACATCTACTGACAGTTTATGGTGTTAGAATTTTCAGATTAATGTCATTTGTCTTTTGGAGTTTTTCTGTGTTACTGACTAGTAACTGTCGCTCTGTAGTCAGTATCCTTAGAGGATCTATTGTCTCTCTCTCTTTTTTTTAAATGTACGATATGTTTTTTTGTTTTATTTTGTTGTCTGGAACCTTTACGTAATTGTAGGCTCATGTTCAAAAGCTTTGGTTACTGTCATTAAGTACACTTTAGATAACAGTAGGCTTGCGTTCCAATAAGTTATTGTTGGTTTTCATGTTTCTAATTAATGTATCTTTTCTTACATTGTTTTCTGTCATTTGAGAGTACTGAGAAAATATGGAGGTTTTTATTGAATCTCTTTAAAAAATTGTGGCCGTGTGTTTCAAAGTTCCAAATAGGTCCAAGAGTTAGTTCTTAGATATGCTGCATTTAGTATACTTTCCTAATATCCTCACTTGTGCTGTTTTACCACACAAGCCACTTCTGTGATTTCCACAACTTTGTTGTGCAGATTTTTCATATTCATATTTTTCTTTGATTTTTCGTATCCAGTTATTCAGACACTGTACATATCGGCATATTATTCTACCAGTCAAAGTCGAAGGTGTCTATACATCTTATTTGATTTCTGATCTTTTAAACTGTACAGTGTTTTATAGTTGTTCTTGGCAGCTAGAACCATCTACCCAATACCGACGCAACTCTATGGGTTGCATATATGGGCAAGTGTCATGGTTCCATGGATACCTTTTTGCATAGTGTATTCTCCAGGGACTTTTCCGGAGCTAAGTGTGAGTTTGCCATTGACATTGTTCTTTCAACCTCTGCATTTCGGATTGCATATGTTTCAGTCTTAGTTTTTGATGTGGTAAATGTCACACAATATTTTAGATTGCACTGTGGTTGCTATACAGTGTTGATTTGGTACTATTGTTTGAAGATCCATTATACTGTGAGAATCACTCTGTTTGTACAACTTATCTGATTGTTATCCTCCTCTGTGCCCTATATAAGTTCTAATTTAGTAAATTTCATGCATACTTTATTGTTGGCTGTGTACACTCTTGTGGAGTGTAGAGGCCGGAATGATATCCATTATCTAAAAAATGTGTACTTTATTGTGGAAATTTTCATTTGAGACAATCACGCAGCTTGCTTATCTAAGGCCCCATTTAATCTCCACATTTGGAGATAAATTTTGGTTGCACGTAAACGAGAAAGCTCATTAGCACATAATTAATTAAGTATTAACTATTATAAATTTGAAAAATGGATTTATTTTCTTTTTTAAAACAACTTCTATATAGAAACTTTTTTAAAAAAATGTATCATTTAACAATTTGAAAAGTGTGCTAACGGAAAACAAGGAAGTTAAAGAACAGAACGGGGCCTAAGTCGTTCTTACATCATCCTTTTTTTTTCTTTTTTGCTCTATTGTTTCGCTTCCTTAGTAGAACCAATAACTCTAGGTCATCTTCTATTAGAATTGACATAAAAACTGTTTTAATCGGTATAGGTCCAGCAGATTTGGTAGGCTTCAAGACATTCGTTGTGCACTCGCTGGGAGGAACCTATATATGAGATTTACCTGTATCACTGGAGATGCTATGGGAATGAATATGGTGTCAAAAGGTGTTGAGAATGTCTTGGGCTATCTGCAGAATGTCTTCCCTGACATGGATGTCATCAGCGTATCTGGTTTTAACTCTTCCCCTTGAACTTTGCATGCTTCAGTTAGTTTTGCTTTCCTCTCTAAGTCAATGCCTCCTTTTAGCAGAAAACGAATAAAAATTCACATTTTTAACTTCTGTTTGGAAATGTTGCGAAGGAAATGATGAAAAACATATTTCATCAGCACCCAAAATATTTCCTATCCTATTGCTTTGTAACTTAAAGAAACATGTCCCTAATTAGATTTTTCCGATCTAGAGAGGAAACCCTTGGCTTCATTTACAGAAAGCAGATATCGGTTCTTGGAAGATTCAGCAGGTTATAAGATGGATTTTTTTCATCCCTAAGAAGTATTTTTGGATGCCTTTTTATTTATTTTCTGCTCATTGTGCACTAGCCTAGTTCAATTGTAAAATATATTCTGATTACCGAATAACAGTGAATGTACTACTTTTCATCAGACTCGCATCAAACATAGTCTAATATTCTCTGATAATATATTTGCGTGTATCAATTAGGCATTTGTGCCGGGGGTGCTTTTTTTGAAACAATGGGTGTTCACACTATCTGTTTTCATCAATTCACCATGTATTTTCTTGTCTTTGCATGCACATTGATGAATTAATCTGTGTTCATCAGGTAACTATTGCTCAGACAAGAAGCCGACAGCTGTAAACTGGATAGAAGGCCGGGGGAAATCTGTTGTTTGTGAGGCTATTATTAAAGGAGATGTTGTGCAGAAAGTTCTTAAGACGACTGTAGAAAAACTTGTCGAGCTTAACATTATCAAAAATCTTGCTGGATCAGTTGTAGCTGGGGCTCTTGGGGGTTTTAATGCCCATGCGAGTAATATTGTTACTGCATTATTCATTGCTACAGGACAGGATCCTGCACAAAATGTTGAAAGCTCACAATGCATCACCATGTTGGAAGAAGTAAATGATGGAGATGATCTTCATATCTCTGTCACCATGCCGTCCATTGAGGTGATTATTTATTCGTTTTAGTTTCCGTTCCTACCTGCATTATGTAGATTATAGCATAACCTGCTAGCCTTAAATGGAGCTGCAAAATCTATAGCATAGAGATCTTCTTGTATTAACTGAAGTAATATTTTGTTTTAGCATGCAGTTTGATCGTGAGAGCAATATCCGCATCGACTTTTATTTATTTAATTTCTTCATGTTAGTAAAATGGTTCATTTTTTCTCTCAGGTAGGTACAATCGGAGGTGGTACATGTCTGGCCTCACAGGCGGCTTGTTTGAACCTGCTTGGTGTCAAGGGTTCAAATCATGGCTCACCTGGTGCAAATGCTAAACGTTTGGCTACCATAGTAGCTGGCAGCGTGCTCGCTGGCGAGCTCTCGCTCCTTGCCGCTCTTGCCTCTGGTCACCTTGTCAAGAGCCACATGATGTACAACCGATCAAGTAAGGATGTCGCCAAGGCTGCTTCTTGAGCAGCCCTTCGCATCATTCAAATGCTGGACATATTTAGACAGGGATTGCCCTGAGCTTGTGGAGAAGCGAATGAGCAATGGGTTTGTACGTACTGCTGATAAGAGAGCGATTCTTTAGTTCCGAACGCAGCCTGTATTATACTAGCATAATGTGTGAGGAGGCATTAACCTATAGTGCAGCTTCTGACTGTAATTTTACCCTTCAGGTATTTTTTTTTTCATTCTTCTGTAACCAATCAAACTTATTTTTCCATTTTTTCTGGATAGCAACAGGCAAGGTTAACTTATGCTTTTGTGCAGTATAGCAGCTCAGTAATCTTGTTTACAGCATAGAGAACCTGACTGTGTATGTTCATTTTACTGCTCGTTCTGCCTTTTGTTCCCTCTATGTCCCTCAGTTCTGAATTTTGTAGCCGGTATTGCATCTTGCCTGACTGCCTGTTGCCTGTGACCGAGGGTTGATAGTGTGGATCAAATCTGAACGCCTTCTCTTTTTACAATGGTGTGCCTGTTGCTGTCAGGTACTTGCTTTGATTTATAAGGTAAGTCGAATATACTGATCCGGTTCGTTCCATAAGCACACAGATTTCAAAAGCCAAATGTGCTGTGATTCCTTGAGCTCACAGATTTCGGTGCGAAAATTCTCGTGTTCAATCACGCCTACTTTCTATTGTTGTTGCTGAAGAATATCCTCGCCGCGCTATGCTGGTTCCTACGCCGCACAAGAACCACTTGAAATCTTGAATGATTCTCCTTATCTTTAACCAAAATCCTACCCCTAGTAGCTACATAAATCCTACCTCAAATCTACAAGTGCACATATAATAACTTCTGTTCTTATGTAGTAGTCGCTTTCAATACACACGTAGAAAGGCAGATCAGATCAAAATCCCGGAATTTTCCACACTGTTGAAGAGCAAACGAACAGTCTTCGGGCCAGATTTGTTGCCCAAAACAGCCCATAAAGCACCCCAACAATTCTCATTGTTTTCATATGAAACAAGTTGAAGAGCTACATGCATCTTCTATTTGATTCAGTGGATGTGATGTGTCAATTTTCTTTTTATCTTGGTTCAAAGGATATTCTAATGAGGTTGTATTTATAATTCTAACAAAACTAATTATAAACGTGTATATTAGAGCATATATAACATATAACTTAGTTATTCCTTTGACTTGCCAAGTCATGAGAAAGGTGTCTTTAAGGATTAATTAACCATTTCTCTGCGAAGGGGATAACCTCTCCATGCTATAGTGGAATTGAGATGTTAAAGTGGTGTTATGCTAAGATAAATTACTACTACCTTATCCATAAATATAGGGATTTCTAACTATACACTTAGATGAATTTTTATAATCGTGGATAGATATATAGTACATTCAATATACCTTGAGACATGATAATATGGTTGCTGCAGTAAATATGACTTTTCCTATAGATAAATTATTTTATCCATATAATGACATGAAAAAACTAAGGGCTAAAATTACTCATTTTATCTTATCCGTAGCATAGATAGAGTACAGTCACCATGCCGTCCATTGAGGTGATTATTTATTCGTTTTAGTTTCCGTTCCTACCTGCATTATGTAGATTATAGCATAACCTGCTAGCCTTAAATGGAGCTGCAAAATCTATAGCATAGAGATCTTCTTGTATTAACTGAAGTAATATTTTGTTTTAGCATGCAGTTTGATCGTGAGAGCAATATCCGCATCGACTTTTATTTATTTAATTTCTTCATGTTAGTAAAATGGTTTATTTTTTCTCTCAGGTAGGTACAATCGGAGGTGGTACATGTCTGGCCTCACAGGCGGCTTGTTTGAACCTGCTTGGTGTCAAGGGTTCAAATCATGGCTCACCTGGTGCAAATGCTAAACGTTTGGCTACCATAGTAGCTGGCAGCGTGCTCGCTGGCGAGCTCTCGCTCCTTTCCGCTCTTGCCTCTGGTCACCTTGTCAAGAGCCACATGATGTACAACCGATCAAGTAAGGATGTCGCCAAGGCTGCTTCTTGAGCAGCCCTTCGCATCATTCAAATGCTGGACATATTTAGACAGGGATTGCCCTGAGCTTGTGGAGAAGCGAATGAGCAATGGGTTTGTACGTACTGCTGATAAGAGAGCGATTCTTTAGTTCCGAACGCAGCCTGTATTATACTAGCATAATGTGTGAGGAGGCATTAACCTATAGTGCAGCTTCTGACTGTAATTTTACCCTTCAGGTATTTTTTTTTTCATTCTTCTGTAACCAATCAAACTTATTTTTCCATTTTTTCTGGATAGCAACAGGCAAGGTTAACTTATGCTTTTGTGCAGTATAGCAGCTCAGTAATCTTGTTTACAGCATAGAGAACCTGACTGTGTATGTTCATTTTACTGCTCGTTCTGCCTTTTGTTCCCTCTATGTCCCTCAGTTCTGAATTTTGTAGCCGGTATTGCATCTTGCCTGACTGCCTGTTGCCTGTGACCGAGGGTTGATAGTGTGGATCAAATCAGAACGCCTTCTCTTTTTACAATGGTGTGCCTGTTGCAGTCAGGTACTTGCTTTGATTTATAAGGTAAGTCGAATATACTGATCCGGTTCGTTCCATAAGCACACAGATTTCAAAAGCCAAATGTGCTGTGATTCCTTGAGCTCACAGATTTCGGTGCGAAAATTCTCGTGTTCAATCACGCCTACTTTCTATTGTTGTTGCTGAAGAATATCCTCGCCGCGCTATGCTGGTTCCTACGCCGCACAAGAACCACTTGAAATCTTGAATGATTCTCCTTATCTTTAACCAAAATCCTACCCCTAGTAGCTACATAAATCCTACCTCAAATCTACAAGTGCACATATAATAACTTCTGTTCTTATGTAGTAGTCGCTTTCAATACACACGTAGAAAGGCAGATCAGATCAAAATCCCGGAATTTTCCACACTGTTGAAGAGCAAACGAACAGTCTTCGGGCCAGATTTGTTGCCCAAAACAGCCCATAAAGCACCCCAACAATTCTCTCGACTTCTCTCCGGCCCAAGAGACCGAATGAACAGACTTTGGGCCAGATTTGTAGCCCAAAACAGCCCATAAAGCACCCAGTCAATTCTCCTTCACCTCCTCCTCCTCCAGTCCTCCACCGTCCAGCACTATCTCCTGCAACTGCTAGTGCAAGATCAACCAGCCCTCGCACAAAAATACACAATCCTTGCGAAAAGTTTGCTCCACCACCAGTACAATACACCCCAAATGCGGCTCACGTCCGCGTGAGGCACGGACGCCGCCACAATCCCGCACGCGACGACACCGGAGCGTTCCGCGCCAAGGCGATCGAGACCGCGAGAGAGGCGAGATCGATCAGCAGCTGACGCGACGGCACGGGTGGGTGGACGGATGGTGATGATGGTGGTGGTGGTGGCCTCCGGCCTCGGGCTCGCGCGCGCGCGGCCACAGTGGCCAACGACGCTCCGGGACGCGGCATCCGCCGGCATCGTCACGTGGCCGCGCGGCCCACGGCCACGGCCGGCCCGTATCGAAAATTCGACGTGACATATCTCGGCCCCCCGTCCCCTCCACCCAATTCGCCTCGCCACCTCGCGCGCGCGGGGCCGTCGCCCACGTGTGGCGCGTGACCCATTCCCCGCGGCGTTACGCGCGCTCTCTCTCTCTCTCTCTCTCTCCTCTCTCTTTCCTCCTGCAGAATGCAGATAGCCGGGGCAGTGCAGCCAACAGTAGACGAATCCCTCCTGAAAAAGAAAAAAACTGTAGGCGAATCCCAGGGTCGACACCTGTCCCATATCCTTGGCGTGACACTTCACGCATGGCTTTTTCTGATGCCATTTCATCATTAGTTAGGGTTCCCAGGTTTACTTATGAATAAAGATTAGTAAGTACTAGTACTGCTCCTGAACAAACAATTATTTATGTAGTAGAATTGAATCATCGAGCCAGCTTTATATAGAGAGAGAATTAATACTGTAAGCTTTGGGAGCCAGGCAAATTATACGAAATGACAGGAGACACAAAAGGCACAAATGAGTACGTGCTTACAAACTAATGTGGCAATTGAGAGGTTGCCTGTATCTAACCCAGATTAGGTCACCGCAGATTACGACCTCCCCGCGGGTGGCAACTGGGCGCATCTCATATCATTTCAAGTCTCTTCTTCCCGACCGATAAAGTAATCAACTGACTGCTTAATAAGGTGGGTCATTAACAATCAAGTGCTAAAGTCAGACGGCTTCAACGAAAAGATTAGCATTATCATCATCAGCTTAACCATGGCGCCATGCACGGACAAGCGAGCTACCGAGAGACGCTTGGCGCCGCAACGCGACAGGCGAGGGAGCTAGCACATGCCCGGCGATGAGACAGCGCGCCGCTCGGATTATCTTAATCCTGCCCCCCTAATCTAATCTAATCACTCCTCCCCACTTGCATCCACGCAGCTTTAATCAGCCTTTCGCCCAGGCACTAATTCTTAATTAGCCGGCCGGCCATCGGATGCTGCCTAGCTAGCTTAGCTTATCTCTTGGCCATGATTGGTTAAGGTGCAGAAAATATTTAATCATATCATGGTTCTCTTGCTCTCCTGTCCAGTCGCGAGCTAATTAGCTTAATTAGCTTGACTGCAGCTAGCTACTAAGCTGATGTACATTTTTTGCTGTGCTCAAATTCGATCGGATTCTGTGGTTAATTAATCAAAACTAAAGCCTAGAAATTTGCGTGGCTGGGAGTTAATTAGTGTTAACTTATTCTGATGCACTGTCCTTTTCAACGCAGTGAGTTATTCCCGAAATAGATCGTGTGTGTTCTTTTCCGGCGGTAGTGTATTTTTGCATATATATGGATCGTACGATCTGCAGTTTCAGCATGCATGCACGCGCTGATCTGCGCGTACGGAAGGGAATCGGACGTGGAAGAAAAAGATGAAACAAAGCTATGAGTTTCGCCTTTTCACAGATTTGTATATTGCTTAAGTACTTTTCTGGCTAATAAGCGACATCATGACAGGCTTTTTGATTCTGTACGTACAGATTGATTAATTAACTTGGTGCCTGCGGCTAGCTAGGCATATAGCTGTAGTTGCTTAATTGGCTGCTGCGTGCTTTAACAATTGTGCGCCAAAACAGGCTGTAAAGAATGGTTTTCTCTAAGATTAATTCTGGTCGTATAGCAATACTCCTAAGCAATGACTTTAGTTCATATCTTCGTATATCGTACTTCCTCCGTTTCATATTATAAGACTTTCTAGTATTATCTATATTATATATGTCTAGATTCATTAACATATATATAAACGTGAGCAATGCTATAAAGTCTTATAATATAAAATGGATGGAGTAGATTCAAATTCAGTTGTACTATGCTCTAGTAGGGTGTGCAGACTTTGACTATTTAGAGGCAGGCATAGTGTTATATGGTACTGGAGTAAGATGGCTTAATTAGCTATAGTTATTTGAGTTCAATGAACACATAGGAAAAACTGCACGCTCTCCGAAATAAGAAAATAGCTAAATAACAAGTCATGGTATAAAAGTTAATAATTGAATAAATAAATCAGTACTCCCTCCGTTTTAGGTTATAAGATGTTTTGACAAACTGTTTCAAATTTGACCAAGTTTGTAAAAAATAATAATAATATTTTCAACTCAACACAAATTTATTATGAAAATATATTCAATTATTGAATTAATGAAACTAATTAGGTATTATAAATATTATTATATTTATGTATAAACTTAATCAAAATTGAAGTAGTTTGACTTTATAACCATGTCTTATAACCACGGAAGTGGAGGGAGTAGTACAAAAGTTGATATGTGAATTAAATAGTATAAAAATTAATAGATATGGAATAAAATACGGTCTCGATATCACAAAGTTACCTTATATTCTGCGACAAGGCAAAAGTAAGATTCATGCATGTATTGCCTCTGAGGATCTTATTGATTAATTAGTTATTATTTCTTGTGCTTTTAAATTAGTAGTAATATACTCCCTCAGTGCTCAGAATATAAGGGCATTCCCAACCCAATGACTAGGATGGTGTCCATAGCATTAAATAAACTGTCATCTATGATGAAAAATGATGTGACAAGTGAATAAATGAGGAAAGAGAAGGAAACCATGTCTTGCATGAGACATAGTTTATTCACAACATCCAAGACATCATGTGAGATAAGTAGCATTAAATTTAAGTATGGAATAGTGGTGTTTGCATTGGAAGAGTAGTGTCTAGTACTCCCTCCATTCCAAAATATAAGGCACAACCACCCTTAACCCAAAGACCAAGAAATAATTATTATCATCTTGTAGTTTGGATCATCCTCATAAATATAATGCATGCATTCAATAGGATTAGATAATATGATAGTGGAGGATTTAAAAAAGTTATAATTTAATGAAGAAGATGCCATAGTTAATTGCATATTTGCATGCATGCCTTATACTATTATGGAACATGTAAGAAAAGTGGTTGTGCCTTAAATTATGGAATGGAGGGGTATTAGTTTCTTGATGATGTGGAGTTTATGAAAACCATATCTAGTGTCTTGGGTAGGAAATGGCCTAAAGGAAGTCGTTTTGGACAGCGATACGGTCTCCAAAACACAACTTTGACTTCTTATTTCTATAAAAATATTTTATTAAAAAGTGATATACGTATACTTTCATAAAGTATTTTTCAAGACAAATCTATTCATATAATTTTTACATTTTTAAACTCAACAACTTAAAAGTTATTCATGATTTATATTCTCAAGGTTTGATTTAAACATTTTTCTAAACGATTTTTTTTATGAGTACGGAGGGAGTAATTTACAGCAATCGAAACATTGAATATAGTCCTATCTTGCCTGCTGGCGGTGATATTGCGTGTGCGCTCCATCATATGGTTAATTACATTATTATTCGATACATTGATCTTTGCGAATTTTAGAGGCACGTACGCCGTACAAATTAACATCAGTACTGGATCTCTGAGCTATATATCCCTCTATGTCCAACTTGCGGCTGTATATCTACACCGGCCGGCTGGGCACTTGGGCAGTAGTACTGCTGGACTACTGGCATTAGTGCATTAATTAGAGCCGTCAGACAAATTAACTTAGATCTACGCGCGCATTCTTTGCTAAAAAATAAATACACATCCTGACTACGAGTATGAACCTAGCCTACATCCAAATTCCTAGTTAGAAGTTGATGATTTTTTCTTGGACGGATGGCTATGTGCATAAATTAATGTTGAACTCGACTTAATTTTCCACCAAATTATTGGTGAACTAGTTAATTACTACTCCATCCGTCCCATAATATAAGGGATTTTGAGTTTTTGTTTGTATTGTTTGACCACTCGTCTTATTTAAAAAATTTGTGTAAATATAAAAAACGAAAAGTTGTGCTTAAAGTACTTTGGATAATAAAGTAAGAAAAAATAAATAATAATTTTAAAATTTTTTGAATAAGACGAGTGGTCAAACAGTGCAATTAAAAACTTAAAATCCTTTATATTATGGGACGGAGAGAGTAAGTACCAGCAAGCTACTCGCGGGCCATGATAGTAATAATAGTTTTGTTGGATCTTAATTATCATTGAGTTTGCTGTAGATGTTTAACTATTGGCAGTTGAATACCTGAACCTAATTAGCTGCAGGACTATTCGCCTGTACAAGCTGGATATCCGGAGGCAAATGCGTCAAACTAAACAAAGCAGCGGAGCTAGTCGCAGCGCACCAATCGTCAACTCTGAAAGTCTGAAGTCGTCATGAGTTTTATTATCCATAACATGCAGGCATGGATCGATTACCTTAGCACTGTCTTATATATGCATGCCTGGTAGAGTATAGTATTAATTACTACTTGATTTTCAAACCTACCAGAAGAACATGCAACATGTATCTATAACTGAATTTGCTTCTCGTTCTCTCTTTCTGCATTCAAAACACAATTTTCTTTGCAACCAGAAAGCAGAAAACCTTACACGCATATAATCCGTACTACAGGTGAGCACAGATTCCCTTTTCTTTAGTTGAGTTGCCGCTCATTGTTTATGTCCCTGTACGTACTTGACTTAATAAACGACGAAATAATTAAAGGCAGAGCTAGCATGCTCTTGCATGCACAGCCACCAACAGTGAGAAGAATTAGGTCACGGCAGTGGGCATGGCATGGCATGTAAGGCAATTTTTGTCGCCATCCACGCAAGGCGTCACATCAAAATATACTCCAGCTTCCAAGTGTAGCTAAAGCCGAGTTGGCCCGGCCATCTAGCTCGCCTGCCCAATTTTATAACCCCCCTAGATAACTTAATCATAAGCTCGAACACATAAACAATGGTGTTTAGTTGAGGAAGCCAACACCAGCACTCTTTGGATAATAAACTCTTAATCAAGTGCACAACTGCTCAATTATTTTACAGGCCAGTGGAGAGATCGTTCCAACGCTTTTGTCCACCCTATGTACAATTCTATATCTGCAAAAATACAAGCGAGAGCCAATAAACCCCTGCCATGTACTGTATCGTTTGTTCTGGTGTCTTTGATATGCTATAAAACTTAACCTGGAATTGGATTGGAAGCATGATTCTCGTAGCTTCGATTCAATACTAGCACTAGTAAATAAAAATATGCCACCAGGAAGAGCAAACTACCCCCTATATGTATGCGCATGAGGTCACTCATGGGTGCATTCATGGACGATGCTTGTCGCTTTAATTTAGAGGCAGAGCTATAGCTATATAGACAACAAATCAACAATCACTATTCGCTACTGTAGGATAATGTTTTGATTTGATCTTGTCACCCACCCAAATTAATACTGCACAGAAACTAAACTATATATGGAGGAGAGTACCAGCCTAGCTAATCAATTAAACGATCCAACAACACAATGCTTCAATCGCATGCATCTTTGCCGAGATCTATCAGAGAGGCGCTCGATCGGCGGCCTCGCATGCGTAAGTGCAGTGTGGCAGCAGCAGCAGCAGCACGTACTGCGCTTGCGAATGGATCACGCTGTGCGTGCGTGCAGCGTATGCAGGCAGAGATCAATAAAAGAGCGTGCACGGGAAAGACCGAGAAATCAAAGGCGCTGGCCGGGCGGTGATGATAATTGATAATGATATTGATACGGATGCGAGCGCACTGTGTGTGTCTCGTTGCAACAGGGGGCCAGCGGCCATGCTTGCAGCGATCGATCGATGATTCGATGGGATGAGACATGGAGGCATGGGACGAGAGAGAGGTGTGGCCGGGTAGGCACCGGCGCACCGCGCGAGATACGTTTACACAGGCACAACCGCAGATCAGGGAAAGCATGCAGATGGATATATCACTCGCATCGCGTGTTTGCAATGCAAATGCATATGCAGTGATCACGGAGAGAGAGAGAGAGAGAGTCCAAGTAGTGAAGGCTGCAGCTAGCACGGGATACTATACGGGCTATATACCTAACTTGATACAGGGGGCGTCACAGCTAGGTATACAGAGCTCACATTTGCGTTATCTTGCTGCAGCCTTGCAGGAGGAATGGGAGAGGAAGATGCAGTGATAAAACGGCCGTTTGATTCAGGCGAGGCCGGCCGATGCCACCGATGAATTTGGGGATCGCGAGAGATTGATGAGGAGGGGGCGAGATGGGCTTAACTGTGGCGCGCGTGGGCGTGGCCGCGAGGGGCGATCATATCATATCATCGCGGTGGCTGATCGATCTCTCGCTAGCTAGCTGCTCGTGCTAGTAGATGGTGACCGAGACGCGCCTGCCCGCCACCACCACGTGTCTGACAGCTGTACGGGCGGTGTAGCCGCCCATCACACCCACGTTGCGTTCTCGTTTATTTTGACCGGACGAGAGGGTCCCCCTAGCTTATCCTTGACCGCACGTGACGGTGATCTAGCTAGCTCTTGCAGCTACGAGGCTCGATATCGGTCCAACGGAGTCCTGCCAGATCGGTGCAGTAGTACTTTTCTTCGCGTGCATACGACGGAGAAAATGTACATATATACAAATGTATCATTTCATCCTTAAAAAAACAAACCTAAGGGGTTGTTTAGATCGAGGTGTAAAGTTTTGCGTGTCACATCGAGTATTATATAGGGTGTCGAGTGGGTGTTCGGGCATAACAAAAAAAAGAATTACAAAATCCGTCGGTAAACAGCGAGAACGAATTTATTATCTTAATTAATCCGTCATTAATAAATATTTACTGTAGCACCAAATTGTCAAATCATGGAGCAATTATACTTAAAAGATTCGTCTAGCAAATTAGTCACAATCTATGCATGCAATAGTTATATTTTTAGCCTATATTTAATACTTCATGCAAGTGTTGAAACGTTAATGTGATAGGGTGTAAAATTTTTGTGTGGGAATTACAGGGCGTAACATACAATGTGATACTCCAGTACTATATAAATCTATATATATATATATATATATATATATATATATATATATATATATATATATATATATATATATATATTATTATATATATATATATATATATTATATATATATAATATATATATATATATATATTATATCTACACATACATACTAAATGTTTGTTTATTTTGGGCTGATTTAGGATGAATCCGGAATGGCGATGCATGGCTTTAATTTCACCATAATACCGTCGTGTATATAGATGGATGGATTCATCTAAAAATATAGAGAATCTTTATACCATAATTTTAGCTAATCCCTTCTATGTATCTGAATTTTGCTTACTTCTTTGTATACCCATAAAATTTGATTTTGATCCCTTTCATAACCTCCCGTTAGTTGACCGTCTAATTTCTATAAAAATGGCCATTTTACCCTTTGGAGAAATTCATGAATTACATTATTAAAAATGTAAAAGTTTGTCGATAAGACTATTATAGTTATGAGTTTGTTGTGCAATGCATTATTTATTACAAAATTTATTTTTAGATAAATAAATAAAAAATATGTATTTATTTTTCAAAAGAAAGTCATAACAAATGAGGAGCATTCGTACAAACATAAGACCACCAATGCTCACAATAATTTTTTTTATGAATGCTCCCAATAAAAAATCCATTGTCCTATTAAAATTTCAAATAAAAATTTTAGTTTACTACATTTATTTTATTTTCAAAATTTATGTCAAAATTTTCTGCACTAATTATTTAGTCTCATTAGTTTCTCATTAGTTTCATAACATGCACTCAAACAAAATTTTCAATCATTTTTCAAGCTTATATTCAAACCTAAATCATAAAGGGTAAAAAAAGATATTTGCAACCAAATGTAGAGTGAAATGAAGGAAAATGTAACCGTAAGGGCATGAAAGGGATTCAGTTGAAATTTCAGGGATATAGAAGGTATCGGATAAATTTTAGGGGTATGAAAGGGATTGAGTGACTTTTCAGGGGTACACGCGCAATTTACTCAAAATTATACTGTGGAGTATCATATGACCGAGTTAATTTATGTGCTCCGATCCAGTAACCAATTGGTTATTTAATTTAGGATCTAATTGATGCTAGAAGTGCTGACATGCACGCGTGACATGGCACTGTGCACGGCGCTTTCTTTAATTTCATGGTGCCAGGTCTGCACCAATTAATCGCATGCAGCTATATATACTCGTTCTTAAAAATAAAAAAAAAAAACTGTCAAAAAGGAGTACTACAAGTCTACAACTGCTAGAGATATCATGGTCATGTCTTAAAAAAAATATGAGTAGTGGTATCCATTTGTTAATAGACATGATATGTTACGGTACCGATCACTTTCAAGAAGATGGTTAATTAATTACGGCTGCACCAATTGCTGTTTTAATTTAGGGCAAAGTGGCAGAACTTATACGTATATAATTGATGCTATAGCTATTGTAACTAGCAGCCGAGAAGTTCTGACATGCATGCACGCGTGACATGGCACTGTGCACCGTGCAGCAATGCTTTTTAAATTAGAGCAAGTTCAATAGTATAGCCAACTACTAGCTCCAATTCATCTATAGCCAATCTATTAGCTCATTCATATAATAGTTACATACTACACTATTAATATCTGGTCCCACCTGTCATTCGCACACTGTGTCTTGGAGTCCGTGCTACAGCTGGCTACAAATCTGTAGCCCGCTGCCCTTCTCTCTCCTCGTTTATCTTCTTAAAATATGTTTACAGCTGGCTTATAGCCTGCTATTGTACCTGCTCTAACTAGCAGCCGAGAAGTTCTGACATGCATGCACGCGTGACATGGCACTGTGCACCGTGCAGCAATGCTTTTTAAAAATAAAAAATAAATCATGATGCATGCTAGGCCAGGTCTCTGCACCAGGTGCATGTAATGCAATCAATAGTTAGCTGGTCAACAGTTAAACGATCTCAAGATATCATGATCTCGTCTTTTAAGAGCAGTTACAATAGCAGGCTATAAGCCAGCTGTAAACATATTTTAAGAAGATAAACGAGGAGAGAGAAGGGCAGCGGGCTACAGATTTGTAGCCAGCTGTAGCACGGACTCCAAGACACAGTGTGCGAATGACAGGTGGGACCAGATATTAATAGTGTAGTATGTAACTATTGTATGAATGAGCTAATAGATTGGCTATAGATGAATTGGAGCTAATAGTTGGCTATACTATTGAACTTGCTCTAAGAATTACTCCGAACAAAAGAGATTCAACTTAGAGCAGGTTCAATAGTATAGACAACTGCGGGCTCCAAATCATTTATAGCCAATTTAATAGCACATTCATACAATAGTTACCTATAAAAATATACTAAATTATTAATACCCGGTCCTACCTCTCATACACTCATAGCGTATTGGAGTCCGTGTTGCAGCCGGCTACAAATCTGTAGCCCGCTTTCTTCTCTCTCATCTCTTTTTTTCTCGATATGTGGTTATAGCTGGCTTATAGCCTGCTATTGTAGCTGCTCGAGTGTCCAGCGCGTGTTTGTGGTACCTGCGTTTAGAGTCAAAATTTAGAAATTACTAGTAGCATGCGCACTCCAGTATGTTACTATACGGCCGCTGTCAAAAAAGATGGTTAATTAATGGGTGTATCAAAGCCAACATGTGTACTGGCCCATGCACGTAAAAGACGGGGAAAAAACTGGCCGACCGAAAGACGTACTCGCCTTTGGATTTCAACCTGTTTTGTTGCGTGCTAGCTCCTCCCTGTTTTATATGCTCTTGTAGCTTTCATTGACATATACACCATTCATGTCTCCACTCTGCTAATTTGTGGCGACGATCATTAAGTCACTGTTCGTGATTGCGCGGCACTAAACTAATACCGCTGCGTCTCGAGATCCAGCCAATCAGGCCGTGGTCATTCAAATTTGTTTGCTCTCTCTCATGCGTCACATGACAATGACCCGTAATCCGCTATTAAAAATTAATTAAACACTTGAGAGCATACGCAAAGCGACAAGGTTATCTTGGCTTCTCCACGCCGAGAAAAGCCTGGTCACAAATTGCAAAACTCAAGTTTTCTCCCAGCTCGTTTGATTAATTTCCAGTTCCTGAATGGGACCTCTCACCAAACCGGACCTATCCATGCATGCCACATGCCAGTATTTGGGTGCAGCCGATAATACCTTGAGCCCTTGATTAGTTGAGAAACCACTTCATTTCTAAAGTAATCCAATCTTGGAATTGTGAACAGCTATGCTTGTACCCATCTAGAAATATTTCCAAACGTAAGCTGATCCGGCCCGATTTCTTGTCCTAAACAGGCTCTAGTACATGCAGTTTCGGCTATGTTTAGTTGGATCCAAAGTTTAGATTTTGGTTGAAATTGGAGATGATGTGACTGAAAAGTTGTGTGTGTATGACAGGTTGATATGATGGAAAATGATTAAAGTTTGGATCCAAACTTTGGATTTAAACACAGCCTTCGTTTCACGGAACATATCAAGGCTACTAGGCTAGCTCTAGAAGCTTGCGATACACAGCGCATATATAATCGTTGGACAATTACGTACGTACAGTGCTCCAACTGGGGGCCAATACTTATACTAGTACTAAACGAACCCAATATTCTGGGATATGATCGAATGAAAAAGCCTTCATGCGAAACCTAGCTACTCCTATTTTATACGCGTCCTAGCTGCGACCCCATACTATATAGTATAATTAAACTACATATATAAACCGGGCAGATTTTTTTTATATATAAAAAAGCTTCACAAATCAGGACCGGTTCGTAGGTTTTCAAGTAGTAGCAGGAAGGAATAGTACTCCCTCCGTCCCAAAAAAAAAGCATTTTTAGCTATAAATCTGGACACTTGTGTGTATAGATTTTGCTATATTTTGGGACGAAGGTAGTAATTGCTAGTCAGTGATGACGTAGCTTGATTGTATGTTAAGCTTTACCTTCTAATAATTGTTTGTTGGTACCAACTATAGAAAGTAACAGGAGAGTCTGAAGTGTGCATGTGGAGCCACATGCACATATCTATTGCCTGGGAACACAAGTACACATCAAACTTGTTTTCGTCTATTATATTTGGTTGATTAAAACTTACAGCCAACTTCTACATATTTAGTACCGTGAAAGGAGGGAATAAACTTGGTACTTGCAGTTAGGTCGTCATAAGGAAGTATCAGGTGCTATGGAACAGTTCTGTGCTCCCTTACTACCGAGCTTTAAAAATGCATCCAAAAAGTCAAAAAAAAGTGAAAAAAAATCAGAGATCTGCAGCACTATGACATGTATCATCACACGAAAAATCAAATCAAATACGATGTAAGTAGGGAGAAAAAAAAAAGTCAAATCTTAGGTGAATAGTATAATGACACGTTTGAACACCGTTGGAGCACGAATTTATCTTTTTTTTCTCCCTGCGTACATCATATTTTAAGCTGATTTTTCGTGTAATGATACATGTCATAGTGCTGCAGATCTCTGATTTTTTTTCACTTTTTTTTGACTTTTTGGATGCATTTTTAAAGCTCGGTAGTACGGGAGCACAGAACTGTTCCATAGCACCTGATACTTCCTTATGACGACCTAACTGCAAGTACCAAGTTTATTCCCTCCTTTCACGGTACTAAATATGTAGAAGTTGGCTGTAAGTTTTAATCAACCAAATATAATAGACGAAAACAAGTTTGATGTGTACTTGTGTTCCCAGGCAATAGATATGTGCATGTGGCTCCACATGCACACTTCGGACTCTCCTGTTGGAGCTATCTATACTTTCCATAGTTGGTACCAACAAACAAGTATGAGAAGGTAAAGCTTGACATACAATCAAGCTACGTCATCACTGACTAGCAATTACTACCTTCGTCCCAAAATATAGCAAAATCTATACACACAAGTGTCCAGATTTATAGCTAAAAATGCTTGCATTTTGGGACGGAGGGAGTACTATTCTAGCCCATTTAAAAACCCATGCAAGCCTGCCACATCTTCACTCACTTACGATTACTATTCTAGCCTATTTTAAATCTCATGCAAGCATGACACATCATATATAATATTATATTATAGAGATCGACAAGTATGTGTCAAATCATCTTCCTCACATTATTTTCTCAACATTTCAACTTTTATCATTTCAACAATATTTAACATATACTCATTCATTAATCCCGCAGCAAAGTGCGGGATATCATCTAGTTTTTAGAAATTGAAACCCCTGCCGAACATTTACGTAGCTAAACGTTATTACACCCTCTGGTCTTTTGTTTATTTTAACTAACCAATATAATATAAAAAAGGAAGGAGGGAGTATATTTTAGACAGAGTAGTGCAAATCAAAGGTTTAACGGAAGTTAAAAAATAACTCTAAATTAGAACGTAGTGTAATATATATTAAACTCTGCATTTTCGATAAACTGCACTTTTGGTCGACAATGATATTTAATAATTTTAGATTTTAAAACTATTAAATCATCAAAAATATATTACCAAGATTTCAAAATAAGCACAGCCTTACATTTAGTAATTCAAAAATTTGGAAAATAATCAGACCGAATCAATTACAATAGCATATTTATTTATTCCAAATTTAATAACTCGATATGTTTTTGTTGAGGAAGATCTCAGCCATAGATTTGGCAGATGGACACAATTGATTTTATCTATTTTTATGAATATGGAAATTTCTAGCTCTTCTAATTACTTTGGTACTTTCTAGCTTTTTTTATACTAACCATGGAGGACTACATATTTCATTTTTCCGGTCGAGAACCTGTTCAGACTACATATGGACCGTAACTGCCCCTGGATGCAAATATTGCTTCCCCGTGGACGGTTCAAAGCCCGCCTGCAGTAATATATCATCGCAGGCGTGCGATAATGGGTTCATTTTCACAAGTGGACCTATTAATGCGCATTGACCCACACTGAGGCATTGACACCCTCTCCTTTAAAAGTACTCCACTGACACCCTCAGTCTCTCTCTGGAGAACTCACCGTGTTCCTCTCCGGCGGCCAGGGCCAGGTGATCGGCGGCAGCGTGGTGGGCCCACTGGTCGCCGCGGGGCCCGTCGTCCTGATGGCGGCCTCATTCGCGAACGCCGTGTACGAGCGGCTGCCGCTGGAGGGCGAGGAAGAGGAGGTCGCCGCGCCCGCCGCCGGAGGCGAAGCACAAGATCAAGTGGCACAATCAGCTGGACCCCCAGGGCAGCAACCGGCGGCGTCACAGTCCTCCGGCGTGACAGGAGGCGACGGCACCGGCGGCGCCGGTGGCATGTCGCTCTACAACCTCGCCGGGAATGTGGGAGGCTATCAGCTCCCCGGAGACAACTTCGGAGGTTGGAGCGGCGCCGGCGCCGGCGGAGTCAGGCCACCGTTCTGACCCATATCTTAGCATCCAGTTCAAAAATTCTCCAAATTAAGAATCGCGCAGTGCAGAAGCCATAGCAATCCAATGCAGATATGCAAGCTAAGCTAATGGTACAAAATTGCGACATGCATGTTGGATTGTTGATTGGACGATCGACAGGCCTTTGTACTGGGTGCAACATACGTATGCATCTATCATGCATGCGTTGCAAATTAAGATTTCAATTCATATTCATGAGGAGGGTTATAATATACACATATTTTAACATCTGTGGGGGCAAGAAGAAGCTAGAGGAGAGTTGCAAGAGCAAGCTCGGAATAAACCAAAGGTCAGTGAGATTATCCAATGTTTTGTGTTTAATTCTACCAAGTGTTTTTTTTTTCATTTAATTTTTCTCTTTTGCATTCTGTAATATGGTACTATCCTATTCTAGTTTGTATCTTTCGATCGGTAGAACCATGTTTCTGAAAAACTCTTGTTCCCTTTTTTTTTCAACCTCTGAAACATGTGCAACACAAGAACTGTCTTATGGTCACTTTCACAGGTCTGAATTCAAGCTCACGACTTGGTGGCGTTGAATATTATTTTTTATTTTTTATTTTTTGTTTTGGAACCAGATGGTGATATTGAATGGTTCTCGACCTGGTCAAAATTTCGAACCCTAGCTAAGCTAGGTCGATCTGAAGCATGCATTTTGAACACCTTTGTTTTTTTGCAAGAAAGTAGGAGTAGTAGTATACTCCTAGCTTAAAGTTTGCTCTCAACAAATTCAGGATAGTATACGATCAAGTACTGTACTATCCTGTGCTTAATTTTGGCGTTCTTGTAGTACTGCTACTCCTACTATACTGTACAGTACTGTACTTAGTTTTGGCATTCAGTATATAGGTCCAGAAGGAACCAGCCACCAGGAGGCAGGAGCCTTCTGCCCTCCCTCTTTTTGTTTCACCTGCAACTTTTATAATGGCCTCTGAATCTCTGACATCTTCAGTCATGTTTTTGGCGTTTCATTGCTTGGAATTATATGTGTGATTGAATACTGTATATATGTAGAGCAATATTAAGACTTTGTCTAGGTGAGGTTCCGTTTAACCAGCAGGCAGAGCTGTAGCAATAAGCGAGGCAGTGGCAGTGAGGTTCCGTTTAACCAGCAGGCAGAGCTGCAATCTGGGAAGATGCTGGCGCCATGAGATGCCAAGCCCAAAATTGACACTAGCTGCAAGATTCTCACCATCTGCTATAGTAGTTGTAGGGTTCACATCGTCTGCCTTTGGGGCTGACGGCAAACATTGCCGTTGCATGCATCTATACCGCACATTCTTCCATCAACGGTTGTATGCAGTGGCCCTACCACAGAGATTAATTAGAGGCCTACTAATCGGTATTATTAGTTGTTTCTCCAGAACAAAATTAAGCAAATAGAATCCTCTGTTATACGAAGAGACCACAATAATCTACAGGCCTAGAACAAGCTCGGTATATCCTGAATTATTTTAGGTGGGTTCTTCCTAATACATAACCGTAATTTTTCAAAAAAAAAGGAAAATAAAATGAAAAAACAGAAAAATCTAGACATTTCTCATATTACAATTTAAAAATACATATTGGAATCTAGACATTTTTCAAGGCGAAAGAGCTAGTACGTCAATATATTACTGCACTTAAAATTTTATACAGCCGTAACTTACCGATCAGTAGGCCTCTAATTAATCTCTGTGGTAGGGCCACTCCATACAACCGTTGATGGAAAAATGTGTGGTACAGATGCATGCAACGGCAATGTTTGCCGTCGGCCCCAAAGGCAGACGATGTGAACCCGTAGTTGTACTATCCTGCATCTTGCATTCTCGAAGTACAAATCTGGAAATAGGGCTCGGTCCCTTAATGGGAAATAAAGAGGAGAGGGACGTTTCACACTTTCGCATAATTTGTGGGGGGGGAGAGAGAAGGCCCAGAGCTTTGGAACTTGCTCATAGCTAGCTTTGCAACCTTTGTCCTCTCGGAGTCCTGGAGATCAGATGCCAGAGCATCCCCACACCAATATCTGGTGGTCAAGCCTCTCCAAATCCGGGATACTAGTGCCATACTGTCATAGTATCTCTCTCCCCTTTATTTGGAGCATCATCATGTCCATTTGTTCAGTACACTTTAGTTTTCAGATGTCGATGTGTTCAGCCACCTTTCCAAACCAACTGTTTAGATTATGAAGTATATTTGCTGAATTAAATTAGCTGGAGTAATCCAAACCAGAACAAGTGTTAATTAAGTTTTTGCACCCATGCATGCATACCACTAGCTTGTTGGCATTACTATATCTTTCAATGTTACTAGCTAGCTAGTACTATATGCGAGTTATAGTAGACATGATTTGGTCTCTAATTGGATATATTATTAATGAAATGCAAGTTGCGAAAGGAAAACTTAAGACGAGGTCTAACCGTCTAATAGTACTAAGTGCTAATAACAGTGCATATATATTAGGGTAAATTGTATTAACATACACCTTGTCTCTAGTTGGGTGCTGTCATCTACAAGACTACAACTAAATCTTGTGGAATTCCATTGAGTGGCATTGGATGTTGTGTCATCTACAACTAAATCTTGCAGCAATCGAGCAAACTGTATTTGCTATTGTCTATAGGCCTAGTATTCAGATTAAACATAAAATATCGATTCATAGCATGCAAAAACAGGATTAAAATATGCAGTTGGCAATGGTTCAACCTACATTTATCTTATGAATGATAACTGTACCAGCTTGCAACTTTGCCTTAAACAGAATATTTTTGTGATGAATGAAATATTCAACTTGGTGGTTAAAAAACCACTATATATTATTGTTTGTTCACCATAATGCCGGCCGTTTATTTGCTTGGTAATGGGTGATAGTTATTATCATGTGGATTAATTTTTAATTTTCATGGCTTTAATCAGCTTATGTTTTAAAGAGATGATCATACTAAATAATGTACTGTTTCACCTGATTTGATCCCGTTAATTTATATAGAGTTTTGTTAACATTTCTATGTTATTTGTTCCCGATACATTGACAATAATGTAAGACTAAGATCTTGCTCGATTTTCTACCTGATGATGCACCTCTTATAACTTCTTTCGTCAAGAAGGCCTTTGTCAAATCACATTGGAGTCAAGCATCAGATTGCCAAGTTTTTCTAATTTTGTCCTATATATACATGTTGTTCTCTATATTATGGTACATTAAATTTGAAAGAAACTAAAGGAACTTAGAGCATCCCCAGCAGCTCATCTAAATTTCATCCTCCATACTCCCATTTAGATGGTCATCCAAAAAGATTTCTACTCTATATTACTTTTCACTCCAACAGATCATCCATATTACATCCTCCATATACTACCATCCTATATTTTACAAATATTTCTCAACTACCAAACATTTATACTCCCATTCTCTCACCTTCCCTACCTCTATCCTCTCTTCTCTTCTCGGTCTCTCCTCTCCGTCTCTTTCTTTCGTTTCTCTCCTCTCACCACACGCGTGCGCGAGCGGGATGGAGCCGTCGTTGTGACTGCGCGGCGAGTTGGAGGGGACGGCCGGCGCTGAGGGGAGAGAGGAGATCAGGAACTCGGAGGGAGAGAGAGGCGGAGGGGCAACGCGGCGGGGTCGGGGAGGATGGGGGTG
>CM020179.1:36846897-36882166 GCA_009805545.1 Oryza longistaminata | reverse complement strand
TATTATTTTAGGGGACAGAGGAATACAATGGTATTTTTTTGACGCTCGCCGATGACATTATTAGAGCTTAAAAAGAAGTATGAAAAAAAATGATAACTTAGTACGCGGCTTTGAGCCTTATAACAACAGTTTTGCATAGTGATTAGCCCTTAATACAGTTGGGAAATGGTCGTAGCAAGCGAATGTGTCCCCAGAGCAATTCTGTTCCTCAGTGCCTGTCTCTGTTTCTTGGTCGACGGGTACCTCAAGGGCCTTGGATTCTTGCCCTTGCACTTTTCACGCCCATCCTCTTATACGGAATATATCCTCAAGGTTCACCGCTGCATCCATGACAAGTCTGATATACCTAATCAAGTTTTCCGTCGTTCGACTGAAAGCCAAACATGACTAACGTTGACAGGTCGTGGTTCTTGGAATCTGACGCAGACGCATTCCAATCCACGTTCTTATATCTCGCTGTATGAGTAGGCTTTCCTCCTCTATCATCCGTCTCTATTTCGCAGAGATGATCCCATACCTGCAGGCCGCAAAACATATCTCAGAAATTTGCAGTCAATGCAAGAATGTAAAAAGGCTTAGCAGATAATCAAGCATCAGCTGCAGGTGCTTACCACCACGTATAGCTCCCTCAAGGAGGGTGCAGCTCAAGAAAGGACAATGTCCACGGAAGGATCATACCCTTCAGAAGATCAGCTATTCACAACCCTTAGTTTTGTGGAATGCAGATGCAAGTGCTTTTGGGCCTTCTGTTGAACCCAAATATGCAACAAGGAAAAGAACACATGAGTACATGACATGCGTACAAACATACAAGTAAAGCCATCAGAGCAGAAGAAAATATCCTTTTAGAGATGGAACTATAAAGAATAACATTGATATACCTTTTCACTATTAAAAATCTAAGTCGATTCTCTTATAGAGATATTGCTCAGAAATTTGCTCAACTTCACCGCATTGTGCCAACTAAGACCAACATTGGTGAGGGTTAAGCTCCAGTAATGGAACATGTCCAAAAGAAAGTGGATCTGGAAAGCTATCAACCACCAAAGATCATCCGTGTGAGTTTTGGGAGTGAAACTAAGTTTGATATTCCAAAACGGCAATTAATAATACTAAGTTCACTGAGTTGCAAGTGTTCAACTTCCAAAAAAGTGGAAATTCTGAGCTGCAGTTATACAAACGTAAATAGTGTAATCGCTTGCAAGTGTTGAGGACATCAATGATTTCTGGTTCACCAAATCTCAAATTCTCAGTTGGGTCCTGTGAGACCTCCGAATGTATTTGGACAATAACGCAAGAACAGCAAAACGTCCTCCCATAGACGACTGAAATCATCGTCAATGCACTGATTGTCAGTCTTTCTCTGTCAAACATTGTAAATTCATCATCTCAACTTTTGTGTGCCATAACGTGGCCAACAGTTGTGTCCAATAGAGATATGCAGTCATCGTCTCTCAAGTAGAATCTCATGGATAGGAGGCTGATAGTGTGCTCATTTGACTCCTGCATGCCATATGCTCTTACGTTGCCTTAACACTGTTGCATTGATCCGCGACCGCAGTTCATCATCAGGAGAAAGCGGACACTGTTTGTGGATCAATAGTCAGAAACATCTTTGTAAGATGTGATATCATAGTGGGGAGTGGCCTCCAACGCTTGTGAGAGGAGGCTGTGTATCATTTAGCAGCATCTCGGACGATTTCCAGGTCCATCAAGGATGGCTAGCGATAATATCAATCTGCAACTGGCAATCCTGTCTTGTAGGTCAGCATCTGGCATTTTTGGTGAACGAAAACATTAAGCAAACCTTAAAGATGAAATCTGAAACACCGACCAACAGTCAAAAGAAGGGACTATATGACCGGAGGAAAGATTTCAGAGCCAAACGCTGCCGATGCTTGATACTTACAGTATTATACTTACAAGTAGAATTAATCTCCAACCGTTTATTTTAAAGGATAGATTAGTAATCACTACAATACAGCATTAAGGGTAATTTTGGCAGCTCTCCGTTGCGTCTTTGGCTTGATCGCATCTCGTCCGACGCACGGTATTCATCGCAGTAAAGACGTGGCGGTTCTAATGGGCCGGGTCGGGAATTTGCACTTGGGGCACGCGTTATTTCACAATAACGTAAACGATTTATCGGTCATCGAAAAAAAAGACGACATGTAAGACGTCTGCCCCGTGTCGACGGGTTCTCACGGTCCCGCGGAACTCCATCGCCCGCCGAGCCCCATACCAGGGCTCTCAAGCGTCACTCGAACTTGTGCCACACATGCAGCCTTCCGCCGCCAAGGAGTCGTCTGCCCCTAACTAGACCCACTCGCGTCGCAAGTGGCGCTAAGAATGCTGCGACCCAGATGAGACTCCATTCTACAAGTATCCATCATGTCGCCGCACTTGCGTTCATTGTCCATAAATTTAGGTAGATAATATGCTACTCCCTCCGTCCTAAAATATAAAAACTTGTTGAATCTTCATTATACGGTCTTCGAGTTGCTAACTTATAACCAACAATATCTAATAAAAGTAATGATGTTATAAATAAAAATAGTTGCATATTATGATAGTTTTGTTACTAATAAATCATAGCTATCAATTCTAATGTTGTCTTTTTTGAGTATTTTTCTATTAACACCTATAAGTTTCACAAATTTTGACTTGACACTATGCTAAAAATGCTTATATTTATGTGACGGAGAGAGTAGGTCCTAAGAAAATATTGGTTTCGTAGAAGGTATTTTGACATTTTACTTGTATTATTTGATCATTCGTCTTATTCCAAAAAAAATTAAAATTATTATTTATTTTATTTGTGACTTACTTTATTATCCTTTATTATCCAAAGTACTTTAAACATAACTTTTTGTATTTTATATTTGTATAAATTTTTTCAGTAAAACGAGTGGTTAAATGTTAAAAGAAAAAGTGAATATCTCTTGTATCAGGGCATGGAGGTATCCATCTTTGCTAAAGAAATGTCATCGCCGTCGGTTTTCTATTAATAGCCAACCGTGTTTACTGTCGGTCAACACGGTCAAAATCCGCCGTAACAAAGGGGAGCTAGATGCATCTGAAGAATGCCGTGAACGCTGAGATCGACTGCATCCTCTCCATGTCTGGCCGAACGCGAGTTTGCCGATTGCTTTGCAGCTGGTGATCTAGCGCCCGATTCCTCGCACGTTGCATCGACACGGAGGAGCCCCATTGCCGGCAACGAGAGGAGGGTGGGAGGAGAAAGGGAAGGAGAGATTGTACACAGCTGCAGCCAGGTGAGACCCACCATGGTACGTTGCGCCCCGCGCCGGCTTCCGCGCGGCGGCAACATGCCGGGGCGGTGGCCGCGCAGATGTCTCGACTGCAAAGCATGTCGGCGCGGGGTGCAGCGGCCAGCTGCAGCCGTGGTCGTCTTACCGCGCGCGGTCCGCGGTGCTTGCCGTGCCAAGACGTGGAGCTATGCCAGTATGCCTCTCGTGCGTGCTATGTTGTGAGCAAACACCACGTAGCATCGATATAATCCCTCCGTTTCATATTATAAAACTTTCTAGCATTACCCATATTTATATAAATATTTATGAATCTAGACATACATACATACATACATACATACATATATATATATTCATTAACATCTATATAAATATGGGCAATGTTAAAAAGTCTTATAATATGAAAAAGAGGAAGTACGTGGCAAACACCACATAGCATCAATATATGTCGCAGACTTAACGTTGCAGGTGCGGTACACCTCACCAAAACACGTAAAGAATAAGTACGTGGCTTTAACCTAGCAGTAACAGATAAATTTCTCGTTGTCACTGCTGAGACTTCACATAGCCCGGCAATAACCTAGAGGCCGCGATATGATCTGGGCTGGGCGCCCTGCCTGCGAGCCCCTGTAACATAGGCTGGCTGGGCAAGTAGGTGTACACCGCTACATACATGTCTCTGTATTCTCTCAGGGTTAGCAACCTGCTAGTGAACTTCCAATTACTCCTCTTTCCAGGAAAACAATAGTGATATCCACCATATCAGTAGCATTGATCGGAATGGTCTTCAGAATACACAATTCCTTGCTAGTTTGGTACTAAAAACGCCAAATGTCACAATAACTCAATCATAAGCAAATGCAGAAAATGCGGATACCCGCAAGCAATACGTCGTCTTCAGCGTAAATACAGATAAATCTCCAGCACATCAAATAATACGACGATAAGGGGCAGGAAAATCCGGTAGAAGCATTCAGAAGTCAGAACAGCCCATGGCATAAACGTTCAGAGTGTAGCTTTCAGCAGCGACAACGTTGGACTTCTTGAAACGCTGGTGGTCGCTTCCTCCTGAGATAGTCAATCGGCCTTGCCCTCCTGTGCACCGACCTCCTGCAGATAGTGCTCCGCGTCCAAAGCAGCCATGCACCCTGGATACAATGATGAGTTAGAAGTCTGCCACAAAAATTTTATGCTCAGCAGTAGCCATCGATGATGAGTTAGAATTGATCTTGTCGACAGGGTCATGCATAGACAATTTCTCTCTCTTTTTGAAGTGCATGTCTATTGGATCACACTCCTGAAACAAGCTAGCACAAAATAATAGTAATAATAATAAGGCTTCATCATGTACTAACCATACTGACCATGTATCAACCAACATGAAAATCACAAAGGAAAAAACTCTGTATGAACTGCTTCTGAGATGAATCTTATCATCAGACTTGTTCCTTTGAAACAACAGGTAACAAAGTAGTTCTTTCTGAAGTATATAGCAATGGCATACTTCTTCCATTCTACACCAAAAGTACTGGCCTTATTCCCTAGTTCCTATTTTTGCTAAACAATCAAGACATCAAGATTAAAATCAGTCCACTACGTCTGTGTCCATCAAAAAGGCCAATGCGGATTGTTTCTGACCAAGACCATACTTGGTAACATTATTACTGCGTCTATGACCATCTGGAACTCATGTTTATAGAGCACGCAGGGAAAGTGAACCCAGTCTCTGTTTATTCCTCCCCTATGTTGTCCATCAAAAAGGTCAATTTGGATTATTTCTATGCAAGACCATACATGGTAACATATTAGTTTACTTTGTTTATGCCCATCCGAAGCACATGTTTACAGCACACAGGGAAAGTGAACCCAGTCTCTGTTTATTCCAATTCATTCTTTTATGCAATAATAAGCTCAAACTCCATCTCTGACAGGATCAAGAAGGGAGAATGGCAAAACATTATCAAGACCAATTATTGAAGTTTGAGCATGGAGCATCTTGCATGTGCTTTGTAACCACATGAAAATGTAACTTGCACTATAGTAAAAATACTTGCTGCAACATCAGTCAGCATGCAAAAACTTAACAAAGTTAACTCACATCACAGGAGTGATAGAATGATGTACTGACCATACCTTTTTTTTTGGGGCAAGAATACTGTCCGAGTAAGGGTCCTCTGCAGTACTGCACCTGCAGTACTGCTCACTGACATGTGGGCCCGAGGGTCTATGGGGTCCACATGTCAGTGAGGATCTGGATTGATACTGTCCATACTTT
Source organism: Oryza longistaminata (assembly GCA_009805545.1). Taxonomy (NCBI): domain Eukaryota; kingdom Viridiplantae; phylum Streptophyta; class Magnoliopsida; order Poales; family Poaceae; genus Oryza; species Oryza longistaminata. The sequence goes on along the minus strand of CM020179.1, from coordinate 36,876,619 downwards.
GAAGTGTAGAAATTGAAAAGCACTCTTCTATACTAAATGGAGAGTAGCACCTTTTTTATTCCTAACAGTATTTGGAATGCCTTAACTATGAAAATCCCAGAATAGCTTGAAAGTCACTTTATCCCAGTTCAAAAAATTTCATGATTAACTACCAGCTACTTATTAGTCAAACTAAAGGCAATCTTAAACATATGAACCTACATGGTACTTTGGAAGCATTAACCGGCCTCAAATACACCTAACTTTTCTTAAGACTAATACACCTAAACCTAGCTTGAAAACAGAGCACGCATTCAACATGCCCAAAAGGTAGTTAGTACATCTAATCAACTATGCTGATACATAATGAAAACCACTATTTCAGAAACTCAAACACTTTAACTCTATGATAGCTGAAAAAGGTTCTACTTTTGACCATCATCATTCGCTCACTACATGCTCAAGCCCTGAACAATTGAATATGAACAAATTTTATTGCAATTCGCACTAGCAAATAGCAACGCATGAAGCAACTGATCTCTAAGAAAGTGCAGAAAAAAATTAATCACAGGTAACCTGAAAAATCATCAATTCACAAACCTGATCCAGCGGCAGTAATGGCCTGGCGATACTTCTTGTCCTGCACATCCCCAGCAGCAAAGACCCCCTTCACACTGCTGTGCGTGGAGCCTGGCTTGGTGGCCACATATCCATCAGCATCCAGCTCAAGCTGTCCACCAAGGAACTTGGTCGCCGGTTCATGTCCGATGGCGAAGAAGAGCCCGGACACCTGAAGGTCGGAGATCTTCCCAGTAACCAAGTTCTTCACCTTGACACCAGCCAATGGACCTCCACCCTCGCCGCCGTAGGCCTCGACGACCTCAGAGTCCCAGAAAACCTGGATCTTGGGGTTTGACAACGCCCTGGCCTGCATGATCTTGGAGGCGCGGAAGGTGTTGCGGCGGTGGATGATGTACACATGGGAGCCGTACTTGGTGAGGAAGTTGGACTCCTCCATGGCGGAGTCGCCGCCGCCGATGACGGCGATGGGTTTGTTCCTGAAGATTGGGGCGGCCCCGTCGCAGACGGCGCAGGCGGAGATGCCGCGGTTCCAGTAGGCGTCGGAGCCGGCGAAGTGGAGTCGCCGGGCGACGGCGCCGGTCGCGACGACGACGGCGTCGGCGAGCACGGTGGTGGAGTCGGAGGCGACGCGGAAGGGGCGGGCGGAAGAGGTCGGACCGCGTGACGGTCTCGGAGATGATGCTGGTCCGAACCGGAGGGACTGGCGCGGCACCGGTCCATGAGCTCGCCGCCGAGGATCCCCTCGGGAACCCCGGGAAGTTCTCGACGTCGGTGGTGGTGGTGAGCTGGCCCCCGCCGCGATGTCGTTGGCGAGCCAGCCCTCGAAGAGCACGGGCTTGAGCTCCGCGCGGGCGGCGTAGATCGCCGCCGTGTGCGCCGACGGCCCGCTCCCGATGATGCACACGCGCGTGCGGAGCGCGCGCCCCGGCGGATCCTCCATGGCTTGGCTGCGGCGGCGGCGGCGCTGGGTCGGAGTCTCTCCTCAAAATTACGCTTCCTACCCGGCACCGGTCAGAGTCAGACCGAGAAGGGAGGAGGCGACGAGCCAATCAACGGCCACCGCGCTCGGTCGGTCATACCCCCAGATGGATGTTGAGTTGTTGACCGAAACTATTTTCTTTTTCTTTGGACAACAAGTTGCAGAAAATCCACAATAATTGACAAATGGCAATTTTTTTTAAACAAACACACAACAAAACGTAGACACTCACAACACGTGCATACTCACACTTTTGAACGCGCCGTACTCCTATAAACACCTCCGAAAAAACTGAACTGATATATCTCCATATGAACACACACTTTATCTCTATTAGCACATTTGGAAATCTGGATTAACATATCTTGAGTTTCATGAAGTTGTTGCGAGCGCATTACTATCGACGGCTATATTGTCTACTGTTGAAAGAATAATTAACCGTAAAAGCGAGCATATGTGTCAACTTTATAACTTCGATCTGAGTTGGATTTGAGCTACGCTCACTTGACGGCAAACTTTTCGACTGCACAGTATGCACGCACTAGATTCACAGATCGCAAGCGAGAGCGAGCAAGTGATGTTAACAAATTAAGCTCAAAAATAGCGTTTGGCTGTGTTTAGTTGAGGGGGAAGTTTGTATTTTGGTTGAAATTGAAGATAATGTGACTAAAAAGTTGTGTGTGTATAACAGGTTGATGTGATGGAAAAGGACTGAAGTTTGGATCCAAATTTTGAATCTAAACACAGCCTTTATGGTGTGACGACACAAGCAAAATCATGTCGGAGTATTAAGCTGTGTTTAGATCCAAAATTTAGATCCAAACTTCAAACTTCAGTCCTTTTCCATCACATCAACATGTCATACACACACAACTTTTCAGTCACATCATCTCTAATTTCAACCAAAATCCAAACTTTGCGCTGAACTAAACACAGCCTTAGGATTCGCGGTGCGATTTGCACATACGTGGATCTGCAAATCTTGCTCCTTCCGACCAGCTTCATTCAGATGAGGCCCGCCAAAAAAAGAAGGGCTTCATTCAGATGATGGCGAGAAATAGTGGCTTCCATCTTTTGTCTTTCGGATGGAAACCCAAACAGATCGATCGAAACTTCCGCTGCGTGACACAGCCAAAGTGAATCACTCTCTTCCCATCACTACTTCCACTCTCCGTGCAGTTTCGTTAAGATAATGGCCAGTACGTGCGCCATGTTTATTTGGATTTGGTCGTTCTAATGATGATGATGATGTCCTCCTCCATTGCTGCATTACCTGTCGAGCTTTTCAGGATTCAGGCAGGAGAGACACGAGCACAGGAACATGCTGCCGACTGCCCAGCCACTGCTTTAATCCTTTTTGTTCATGCAGCCGATCAAATCTCGCTTTCTTGCGTCAAAAAAATTTTTTTTTGCGTCAAAAAAAATCTCGCTTTCGATCCCTTTGCTGTAAACAAAAATATTCAGAGGCAGCGTTTCGTTCAAACGGACCAGAATAAACAACACTAGCCGCTGGCCCATGAGCAGATTTTTCTCTCGACCAAATCCACGATACTAATTGTAGCAACGGGCTTTTCTACTACTACCCGTGGGCTTTTGGCTAATGACCCAGCCTTGTCTCAGCTTCAGCATTTTTACCATTTATTCACGCTACATCATTGAAAATTTTAAATGCAGTTCTTTCAGGATGATGCAATGGCACTTTCAGACAAAGAAAAACCTGATCGATAGCAGTGTCGGTGTCCGGCTGTCCGCTGCTCCTGTGCTTTCACTAACTAGTTGACAAAGATAAACCAGCATTGTCCACAGAACAGCTAGTGATAAAACAAATTAAGCCGATAAGAAAAATCAGTCACAGGTGAGACGCAAAGATTTGTTTGGCCAGACTAGCTAGTATGTGTTTCTGACTTTCTGTAATTGGTGAGAAATTAATTAACCCCATCCATTTGCGCTTAATTGTTTGCCAAAAAAAAAAAGACAGATATCGTCAAACTGACTCTTCATCAACACTTACTTTCAGCAGAAGAAAATGGAGTACACTCACAAGGCAGAACAAAGAAATTGGCATGCACCACTAAAAAAAAAAAGCATGCACGCTGCATGAAAGTATATATATGTAGATAAATTTTATGGTACTTGAATAAGTACCTCCATATATCTAAATTTTAAGCAATTTTTTTTATCTCGAAATACTTAATACCAAATTTTACACCACAAAGTATCCGATCTCTCAGTACTTTTCCAAGGATGCTAAAATTACCAATATATGTAACAATTTAAAAAGTTAACACGTACTCTCTCCGTCCCAGAATAAAGCAACCAAGGAGCTGATACACATCCGGTGCTTGATTGCTATATTCTGGAACGGAGGGAGTATTTGAATATTCAGTTGTATTATTCTTGCCCCGTCCTTTTCTATCGAATAAAATCCCATGGACCTGGACGGCTAGACGGCCGTTCGCTGAAGAAAAATTTTGCCACACAAAATTAAGGTCTACTCTAATACAGGTGGCAGTTGGAAAACAAGTGTTAATATCTATCTCGAACCAATGAACATGGCAAAAAAAAATTCAGATTATGCGGCTCACATTTCACACACTGTTAATTACATCCTCATGTGCATTAAGACATGAGTATCAATCCAAAAAACTAGTTTCACATCTTAATTTAGACTTCATTTGGAGCACACATTTACAACCTTTTAACTATTCTATATCTTAATTTGTTCCAAAAAAATGGAGCCATTTCAGACTTTGATCAGATTGTTGTCAGGTCTACCGATGATCTCCTGCCGCTGGAGCTGGCGTAGTCCTCGACCGGGACGGAGTTCCGCTTGATGAACTCGAGGCAGTCGGCGATCGCCTGCGCGTAGAACGAGTTGGACCGCATGAACGACGGCGGCACTGGCCGCCGCCCGTGGCACTATTTTCTTAGAGATAGTAACAGCTATGCATGAACTCATACAATTGACGCCCCCATGTGCCGTAGTGTATTGATGCCTGTGCAGTTGGCCTTCCCTTATGTGTGTACTCGAACTGTTAAGTGGATAGTAAAATGCAAAGCTTCAGGTTAAGTAGGTGTAAAAAGTAGTGTGTGACAGACTTGACAATGCTAGTGCTATTGTGGTTACCCAGCATACTTGCTAGAAAATGGCTTGGAAGCTTAGGAAAATGGATAATCATTCGTCATGATGAATACGTCAGATTTGCAATTTTTATTGTAGCTTGCTGACGCAGGATTTGCCGGCCAGAGCAGTGAAAGGCACCTCCAGCCAGGTCCGGACTCCGGATGAGAGCTACCTCGAAAGATAATGCCTATCCAGCAGGTTTCGCAGAAGGGTCCATGCGAAGGAATTTCCCTAATCCAGACACTTTACGTAACCGGTCACATCAAACTCAAAAACTACATTTGGTCTAGTGATATGATGCTGTATTTCTACTATATACTAATACATGACAGTGATTGAACTAGTATAAGAAGTCTAGAAGGCACGTATCGAGTCGTTCAAAAAAGAAGGCACGTATCTGTATTTGAGCATGTAGATACACATACATCTGAAAGAAAACACATAATAAGGGAAATTGAGGGAGGGGGTTCTAAATTCTCGAAGGAACATTCCATCGTTATTTATATTTCATTCAAATGGTTACGAAAAATAATAAAAAAATATTCAACCAAATAGATTAATATGAGATAGATCACTCCACAAATATACAAGTTAAAATTCAACTTCTACATGTTGAAAAAAAAAACACTATGGCTAGTTAACGTGTTTTCACATTTAAATTTGTTTTTTTCGTTACAACTTGTGGAAGTTAAATTTAACCCTACATGTTCGTAGAGTGATTTATCACATATTAATATATCTTATTGATTTTTTTTCAAATTTTTTATAATTATTTAGATGACATGTAAGCAATAAGAGATATTGCCTTGAGAATTTATAATAGTTTCCCGGGAGATTGATCAGGGTGTACATTGCTTGCTCATTGGGCAAAACCCTGTTTGAAATTTGAGAAAGAGATAGAGAGATGATCACAAGGGTTTGACTTTGACCAGGGATGGAGGAAGGCGCAACGCTGGGAGCAAATGAAAATTGACCATTGACCGGCGGATCGTTATGACGAGAGATTAGCCCGTTCCTTCTGCACAGAGACAAAAACATCACTGGAGCCACACCAGCACATGTTCTAACCTATCAGCATTCAAATTTTTTAATACCTATCAGCATTCAAATTTTTTAACGTGGTGGTAATAGCCATTCGCCTGCAGGTAATCACTTTTTTTTTCTGTGCAAGCTTCTGTTTTATGAGTATGTTTTCGCCGGGTGTTTTATGAGTATGTTTGCTTTTTTTTTTTTTTTTTCTCTCTCATTGTTTTTTTAGAACCAACAATGCCAGCGTTGAAATTGATCTTGTTTATTTCGTTTGGGAGAAACCTGTTAGCTGTGTTTGAGACATCTGAATTTTGTGTACTCTGAAATTGATATATGCCTTGACATTTACTATTTTATTTCCCATTGACAGATTATACAGTGACATGCCGAGCAACAAACCGGCCTACTATTTTTCTTCTTTCGTCTTTCCGGATGGAGTCACGATCGCTGTTGCACGGACATTTTGTCTATGACGCGGTAAGAGGGAGGGAAAAAAAAAACAGTACATATTATGGACGTTTGCGTTGCAGCCTTGAAGTTGCAGGTTAGTTGGATCAGTAGGAAGGTCAGAGAGTTTCTGCAAGCAGAGAATCAGATCTGGGGAATGGAATGGCGCAAGCAAGGAAGCAACCAACCGTCCACTTCCATTTATAAGTCGCGGCTCGCGAGCTTGCAAACCCCCCTTGCTACATCACCAACTCCCACCCTTTTGTCCGCTTCGTGGCCAACTCCTCCGCAGCTCTGCTCTTCCGTATGGGCCTTCCCGGCCGTCGCCACCGCGGCGCCATGGCCGGCCGCGCCCTCGCCCTGCTGCTGTGGTGCGTGTCCGCCTCCGTGTTCCTCCCCTCCGCCCGCGCGCAGACCACCACCTTCACCAGCGCCATCGACGGCAAGAAGGCGACCACCTTCTCCTTCCTCACGTTCGACAAGTCCCTGATGCAGCTCGGCGCCAACCTGTCCTTCTCCAGCAACGCCACCGTCAGCCAGAGCGCGCTGCAAGTCACCCCGGACAGCAGCAACAATCCTCTGGCCTACCTCGTCAACCAGGCCGGCCGCGTCTTCTTCCCCACCCCGTTCGTCCTGTGGTCCTCCAACTCGTCCAACTCCACCGCCGATGGCAAGTACGTCGCCTCCTTCTCCACGGTGTTCAGGGCCAACCTCTACCGATCGAACAAGACCGTGAAAGGAGAGGGGCTGGCGTTTGTCATCGCGTCCACCAACGCCATCAACCCGCCGCCGGGCAGCTACGGCGAGTATCTTGGCCTCACCAACGCCTCCACCGACGGCAACCCCACCAACGGGTTCGCGGCCGTGGAGCTGGACAGCGTGAAGCAGCCCTACGACATCGACGACAACCACGTCGGCCTCGACGTCAACGGCGTCCGCTCCAACGCCTCCGCCTCCCTCACCCCCTTCGGCATCCAGCTCGCGCCCAGCAACACCACCGCTGACGACGGCAGCTACTTCGTCTGGGTCGACTACAATGGCACGTCGCGGCACGTGTGGGTGTACATGGCCAAGAACGACACCAGAAAGCCCTCGATCCCGGTGCTCAACGCGTCGCTGGACCTCTCCACCGTCCTCCGCGGCAACAAGGGCTACTTCGGCTTCTCGGCGTCCACCGGCGAGACGTACGAGCTCAACTGCGTGCTCATGTGGAATATGACCGTCGAGATGCTCCCCGACGAGACCGCCACCGGCAAGAAGGCGTCCCTGCCTCGCTGGAAGCTCGGGGTGGTCGTCGGCGTGTCATGCGCCGTCGCCGTGGTGCTCGGGCTGTTCGCCGCGCTGTACATCCGGAAGAGGAGGAAGAGGATCGGGGACGACCCGAGCTCCGTGTTCAACACCACCATTGATTTCAGGAGCATCCCGGGTGTGCCAAGGGAGTTCGATTACAGGGAGCTAAGGAGAGGGACCAACAACTTCGACGAGAAGATGAAGCTCGGGCAGGGCGGCTATGGCGTGGTCTACCGCGCCACCGTCGTCGGGGAGAACGGCCAGAACATGGAGGTCGCGGTGAAGCAGTTCTCCGGTGCCAACACCAAGGGGCAGGAGGATTTCCTCGCCGAGCTCAGCATCATCAACCGCCTCCGGCACCGTAATCTCGTCAAGCTCGTCGGTAAGCTCTACTACTTTTCTGAACATTCAAATCTTAGCTCGATATTGTTTAAGTTTTTGTTCGATGCATGATATCTTTCTGTGATTTAGTGATTAAGAATAGCTGAGTAGGACATTGGTGCCGCCCTGATGAACTGCTGATTTCGTGATGAAATATTTCCTCAAGAACATCACCTTAATAAATGCCAACCCAAATCGCCAGATTATCTTTTGATTTGATTTGAAATATTTTCGCTTTTATTGAAATGGATGCTCCGATAAGTTTAGACTTTGTACTTTGTACTTGTTATTAGACCGCGTAGATGTTGTCTACTCGTGCCAATTTTTAACTGTTACATTCTCAGCAACAATTTCCTTCGTACGGTTGCGTGAAAATGAAAGCTTCCGAGTTCCGAGCCGTCGGAAATTTCAGTAGCCGTCTGAGAATAGACAAAAGTAAGCAATTTTTCATACCCACAATCACATGAAAACGATACACCACGACAACGATTACTGCCTTTATCTCAAGAAAACTAGCAGATAAAATTCTAAGATAATTACACACAACAGATATAGTAGTAGATATTTTAGCAGCTCAGCACGCCACATGGCAACTTGGCACCTAAGTTCAAAATTAAACACTGACCAGTTCCCACCGATTACCGAGCAGATTGGATCATGGCCAATACAGGTTGGATCAAGGCAAAGGTTTGACATCGTTTTGTCTCTTGCATTGTAGTTCGGAGAAAAATATTTGGTACGGAGTAGTTGTAGAACGGTTTATATACCTTGAAACACTAATTTAAGACTTTTTTTAAGGAAATCCTATTAAATTTTTTAATCTTGAGAATAATCACTTGTCTCTGACTTGAATAATTGGGTCATTGACAAAACTAACATGATTCATTCTACGTTTTTCACGTTTCAAAAATAGTACACAATTCTATCTCTTGGGATAAGCATTCAATATTGATAATAAGCTAGTGGTGTACCAAAATACACAATCCTAAAATATTTTGGACGACCTGTCTGCAGGTTGGTGCCACCAAAATGGCGTCTTGTTGCTGGTGTACGACTACATGCCGAACGGCAGCCTGGACACGCACCTCTTCGGCGGGCCGGAGTCGGAGGTGCTGAACTGGCAGCAGCGCTACAACGTCGTCACCGGCGTCGCGTCGGCGCTGAACTACCTCCACCACGAGTACGACCAGATGGTGATCCACCGCGACATCAAGCCGTCCAACGTCATGCTCGACTCCGCCTTCAACGCGCGGCTCGGCGACTTCGGCCTCGCCCGCGCGCTCGAGTCCGACAAGACGTCGTACACCGACATCATCGGCGTCCCGGGGACGCTGGGGTACATCGCGCCGGAGTGCTTCCACACCGGCCGCGCGACGCGGGAGTCGGACGTGTTCGGCTTCGGCGCCGTCATCCTGGAGATCGTCTGCGGCCGCCGCATCTCCTGCAGCAACCCCGCCGGGTGCAGCCAGCTGCTGGAGGCCGTCTGGAAGCTCCACGGCGCGGCGGGCGGCGGCGGCGGCGGTTGCAGGTTAGTTGGATCAGTAGGAAGGTCAGAGAGTTTCTGCAAGCAGAGAATCAGATCTGGGGAATGGAATGGCGCGAGCAGGAAGCAACCAACCGTCCACTTCCATTTATAAGTCGCGGCTGGCGAGCTTGCAAACCCCCCTTGTTATACATCACCAACTCCCACCCTTTTCTCCGCTTCGTGGCCAACTCCCCGCAGCTGCTCTTCCGTATGGGCCTTCCCGGCCGTCGCCACCGCGGCGCCATGGCCGGCCGCGCCCTCGCCCTGCTGCTGTGGTGCGTGTCCGCCTCCGTGTTCCTCCCCTCCGCCCGCGCGCAGACCACCACCTTCACCAGCGCCATCGACGGCAAGAAGGCGACCACCTTCTCCTTCCTCACGTTCGACAAGTCCCTGATGCAGCTCGGCGCCAACCTGTCCTTCTCCAGCAACGCCACCGTCAGCCAGAGAGCGCGCTGCAAGTCACCCCGGACAGCAGCAACAATCCTCTGGCCTACCTCGTCAACCAGGCCGGCCGCGTCTTCTTCCCACCCCGTTCGTCCTGTGGTCCTCCAACTCGTCCAACTCCACCGCGATGGCAAGTACGTCGCCTCCTTCTCCGTAATTTCTCAAGTGATGCCCTGGACATAAACATGTCAAGTTGTCAACTCTTCTTAGTTGAGAGGCAGTACCTGACATTTAACTCAAGAAGAAGAGAAGCAATTTGTATTAGAGAACTACAAAACCTCCTGAATTTCTGGGCTATGGTACATTCATGTTCTCGTACCAAGGTTTGCAGTCACTTTACTTAGAACTTACCTCTACTAAAACCTGCTTCACTTACTAGAAGAAGTCGTTTCGCTGACTGGCCGAACCGTGCTTGTCGGGGTTTGAGTGGCACTATTTTCTTAGAGATAGTAACAGCTATGCATGAACTCATACAATTGACGCCCCCATGTGCCGTAGTGTATTGATGCCTGTGCAGTTGGCCTTCCCGTATGTGTGTACTCGAACTGTTAAGTGGATAGTAAAATGCACAGCTTCAGGGTAAATAGGTGTAAAAAATAGTGTGTGACAGACTTGACAATGCTAGTGCTATTGTGGTTACCCAGCATACTTGGTAGAAAATGGCTTGGAAGCTTAGGAAAATGGATAATCATTCGTCATGATCATATACGTCAGATTTGCAATTTTATTGTAGCTTGCTGACGCAGGATTTGCCGGCCAGAGCAGTGAAAGGCACCTCCAGGTCCGGACTCCGGACTCCGGATGAGAGCTACCTCGAAAGATAATGCCTATCCAGCAGGCTTCGCAGAAGGGTCCATGCGAAGGAATTTCCCTAATCCAGACACTTCAGGTAACCGGTCACATCAAACTCAAAAACTACATTTGGTCTAGTCATATGATGCTGTATTTCTATGTACTAATACATGACAGTGATTGAACTAGTATAAGAAATCTAGAAGGCACGTATGTTCTCTGTATTTGAGCATGTACTCCCTCCGTCCCATAATATATTACCTGCAATGTTTAACCACTCGTCTTATTTAAAAAATTTTAGATTTTTTTTGACTTTATTATGCAAAGTACTTTAAGCACAACTTTTCGTTTTTTATATTTGCACAAATTTTTTAAATAAGACGAGTGATCAAACAATGTAAACAAAAACTCAAAATCTCTTATATTATGGGCTGGTTTGGTTTGTGGCCTAAATTGGCCTTACCAATTTTTGTCAATGTTAAATTTTGGCAATTTTTTGCATGGCTAATTTTGGCAAAGGTAAAATTGTGTTTGGATTGAAACCAAAATAGTCTAAATTAACTGTTGAAATGGCCTATTTTCTTAAGCATGCCAAAATTTGGCTCCAAACCAAATAGACAATAAACACTATTGAAATTGACAAATATTGGTAAGGCCAATTTAGGCCTCAAACCAAATCAGCCCTATGGGACAGAGGGAATAGATACACATACATCTAAAAGAAAACACATGATAAGGGAGATTGACGGAGGGGATTCTAAATTCTTGAAGGAACATTCCATCATTATTTATGTATCATTCAAATGGTTACGAAAAAAATTAACCAAATAGATTAATATGAGATAGATTACTCCACAAATATGCAAGTTAAAATTCAATTTTTACATGTTAAAAAAAGAAAAGAAAAACTATAGCTAGTTAACGTATTTTCACAGTCAAATTTATTTATTTATTGTTGTAACTTTTAGAAGTTAAATTTGACCCTATATGTTTGTGAAGAGATTTATCACATATTAATCTATTTTATTGATTTTTTTCAAATCTTTTTATAATCATTTAGATGTCATGCAAGAAATAAGGATGCCCTCTAGAGAATTTATAATAGTTTCCCGGGAGATTGATCAGGGTGTACATTGCTTGCTCATTGGGCAAAACCCTGTTTGAAATTTGAGAAAGAGATAGAGAGATGATCACAAGGGATTGACTTTGACCAGGGATGGAGGAAGGCGCAACGCTGGGAGCAAATGAAAATTGACCATTGACCGGCGGATCGTTATGACGAGAGATTAGCCCGTTCCTTCTGCACAGAGACAAAAACATCACTGGAGCCACACCAGCACATGTTCTAACCTATCAGCATTCAAATTTTTTAATACCTATCAGCATTCAAATTTTTTAACGTGGTGGTAATAGCCATTCGCCTGCAGGTAATCACTTTTTTTTTCTGTGCAAGCTTCTGTTTTATGAGTATGTTTTCGCCGGGTGTTTTATGAGTATGTTTGCTTTTTTTTTTTCTTTTTTCTCTCTCATTGTTTTTTTAGAACCAACAGTGCCAGTGTTGAAATTGATCTTGTTTATTTCGTTTGGGAGAAACCTGTTAACTGTGTTTGAGACATCTGAATTTTGTGTACTCTGAAATTGATATATGCCTTGACATTTACTATTTTATTTCCCATTGACAGATTATACAGTGACATGCCGAGCAACAAACCGGCCTACTATTTTTCTTCTTTCGTCTTTCCGGATGGAGTCACGATCGCTGTTGCACGGACATTTTGTCTATGACGCGGTAAGAGGGAGGGAAAAAAAAAACAGTACATATTATGGACGTTTGCGTTGCAGCCTTGAAGTTGCAGGTTAGTTGGATCAGTAGGAAGGTCAGAGAGTTTCTGCAAGCAGAGAATCAGATCTGGGGAATGGAATGGCGCGAGCAAGGAAGCAACCAACCGTCCACTTCCATTTATAAGTCGCGGCTCGCGAGCTTGCAAACCCCCCTTGCTACATCACCAACTCCCACCCTTTTCTGCGCTTCGTGGTAAACTCCACCGCAGCTCTGCTCTTCCGTATGGGCCTTCCCGGCCGTCGCCACCGCGGCGCCATGGCCGGCCGCGCCCTCGCCCTGCTGCTGTGGTGCGTGTCCGCCTCCGTGTTCCTCCCCTCCGCCCGCGCGCAGACCACCACCTTCACCAGCGCCATCGACGGCAAGAAGGCGACCACCTTCTCCTTCCTCACGTTCGACAAGTCCCTGATGCAGCTCGGCGCCAACCTGTCCTTCTCCAGCAACGCCACCGTCAGCCAGAGCGCGCTGCAAGTCACCCCGGACAGCAGCAACAATCCTCTGGCCTACCTCGTCAACCAGGCCGGCCGCGTCTTCTTCCCCACCCCGTTCGTCCTGTGGTCCTCCAACTCGTCCAACTCCACCGCCGATGGCAAGTACGTCGCCTCCTTCTCCACGGTGTTCAGGGCCAACCTCTACCGATCGAACAAGACCGTGAAAGGAGAGGGGCTGGCGTTTGTCATCGCGTCCACCAACGCCATCAACCCGCCGCCGGGCAGCTACGGCGAGTATCTTGGCCTCACCAACGCCTCCACCGACGGCAACCCCACCAACGGGTTCGCGGCCGTGGAGCTGGACAGCGTGAAGCAGCCCTACGACATCGACGACAACCACGTCGGCCTCGACGTCAACGGCGTCCGCTCCAACGCCTCCGCCTCCCTCACCCCCTTCGGCATCCAGCTCGCGCCCAGCAACACCACCGCTGACGACGGCAGCTACTTCGTCTGGGTCGACTACAATGGCACGTCGCGGCACGTGTGGGTGTACATGGCCAAGAACGACACCAGAAAGCCCTCGATCCCGGTGCTCAACGCGTCGCTGGACCTCTCCACCGTCCTCCGCGGCAACAAGGGCTACTTCGGCTTCTCGGCGTCCACCGGCGAGACGTACGAGCTCAACTGCGTGCTCATGTGGAATATGACCGTCGAGATGCTCCCCGACGAGACCGCCACCGGCAAGAAGGCGTCCCTGCCTCGCTGGAAGCTCGGGGTGGTCGTCGGCGTGTCATGCGCCGTCGCCGTGGTGCTCGGGCTGTTCGCCGCGCTGTACATCCGGAAGAGGAGGAAGAGGATCGGGGACGACCCGAGCTCCGTGTTCAACACCACCATTGATTTCAGGAGCATCCCGGGTGTGCCAAGGGAGTTCGATTACAGGGAGCTAAGGAGAGGGACCAACAACTTCGACGAGAAGATGAAGCTCGGGCAGGGCGGCTATGGCGTGGTCTACCGCGCCACCGTCGTCGGGGAGAACGGCCAGAACATGGAGGTCGCGGTGAAGCAGTTCTCCGGTGCCAACACCAAGGGGCAGGAGGATTTCCTCGCCGAGCTCAGCATCATCAACCGCCTCCGGCACCGTAATCTCGTCAAGCTCGTCGGTAAGCTCTACTACTTTTCTGAACATTCAAATCTTAGCTCGATATTGTTTAAGTTTTTGTTCGATGCATGATATCTTTCTGTGATTTAGTGATTAAGAATAGCTGAGTAGGACATTGGTGCCGCCCTGATGAACTGCTGATTTCGTGATGAAATATTTCCTCAAGAACATCACCTTAATAAATGCCAACCCAAATCGCCAGATTATCTTTTGATTTGATTTGAAATATTTTCGCTTTTATTGAAATGGATGCTCCGATAAGTTTAGACTTTGTACTTTGTACTTGTTATTAGACCGCGTAGATGTTGTCTACTCGTGCCAATTTTTAACTGTTACATTCTCAGCAACAATTTCCTTCGTACGGTTGCGTGAAAATGAAAGCTTCCGAGTTCCGAGCCGTCGGAAATTTCAGTAGCCGTCTGAGAATAGACAAAAGTAAGCAATTTTTCATACCCACAATCACATGAAAACGATACACCACGACAACGATTACTGCCTTTATCTCAAGAAAACTAGCAGATAAAATTCTAAGATAATTACACACAACAGATATAGTAGTAGATATTTTAGCAGCTCAGCACGCCACATGGCAACTTGGCACCTAAGTTCAAAATTAAACACTGACCAGTTCCCACCGATTACCGAGCAGATTGGATCATGGCCAATACAGGTTGGATCAAGGCAAAGGTTTGACATCGTTTTGTCTCTTGCATTGTAGTTCGGAGAAAAATATTTGGTACGGAGTAGTTGTAGAACGGTTTATATACCTTGAAACACTAATTTAAGACTTTTTTTAAGGAAATCCTATTAAATTTTTTAATCTTGAGAATAATCACTTGTCTCTGACTTGAATAATTGGGTCATTGACAAAACTAACATGATTCATTCTACGTTTTTCACGTTTCAAAAATAGTACACAATTCTATCTCTTGGGATAAGCATTCAATATTGATAATAAGCTAGTGGTGTACCAAAATACACAATCCTAAAATATTTTGGACGACCTGTCTGCAGGTTGGTGCCACCAAAATGGCGTCTTGTTGCTGGTGTACGACTACATGCCGAACGGCAGCCTGGACACGCACCTCTTCGGCGGGCCGGAGTCGGAGGTGCTGAACTGGCAGCAGCGCTACAACGTCGTCACCGGCGTCGCGTCGGCGCTGAACTACCTCCACCACGAGTACGACCAGATGGTGATCCACCGCGACATCAAGCCGTCCAACGTCATGCTCGACTCCGCCTTCAACGCGCGGCTCGGCGACTTCGGCCTCGCCCGCGCGCTCGAGTCCGACAAGACGTCGTACACCGACATCATCGGCGTCCCGGGGACGCTGGGGTACATCGCGCCGGAGTGCTTCCACACCGGCCGCGCGACGCGGGAGTCGGACGTGTTCGGCTTCGGCGCCGTCATCCTGGAGATCGTCTGCGGCCGCCGCATCTCCTGCAGCAACCCCGCCGGGTGCAGCCAGCTGCTGGAGGCCGTCTGGAAGCTCCACGGCGCGGCGGGCGGCGGCGGCGGCGGCCGCACGTCCCGCCGTCGAAGCCGGCGTTCATGTGGCCCGCGATGCCCGTCGCGCTCGATGGCGACGACGACGACGAGACGTCGCGCAGCAGCACGGTGATGAACTCGTCGTCGTCGTACTACGTGTCCTCGTCGGGTTGGACCCAGAACTACCAGGTCAGCAAGGAGCACGAGGTGGCGGACAGGGACGTGGCGACGGTGTGACCGTAGACGAGTCCACGGCCCACACGTGCGGCCGGGACCCGACCCATCGCATCGGATTTGGCACGTTACCGTGGAGTTGGTGACAACGTTGAGAACAAAGATGGGGGACGGCTGAAAGGTGTAAATAATGTCCATGAATATGCTATCGAGCTTTCCATTTGTTTTTTTTGCTCTGGGAGCTTCTTTAGTACAGTGGAGTACAAGACTACTGGTGTTTAGATTTGTTTCATTTTCTTCATACTTTGATGTCAAGCTGTAATGTTCTCAATTGGTGTAACAATGGTGGCTTGATCACTTCCAAATAGCGGAATGTGTAAGCATTAGTCATGATAGGCGATTGCTCCTTATACTCGCGTGCAACATGTTCCTCTTTGCGTTCGATCCTTCAAGTTAGAGGTTAGTTTTTACGGCACGTAAAATAACACGAGTCATTAACACATGAATAACTAACTATTAATTATTATAAATTTAGGAAATGGAATTATTTGATTTTTGTGAAAAAAAAAGCACAAAATATATCGTTTACAGTTTGAAGATGAGAAAGCTACACGTTCAAGTTTCTGAAAAGAACGGTGTCTTAGTGCTGGTCGACACTGGACCTTAAACTTCACATTACACTGTCACACTGCCTTTTCTGTGGCTTGCAACGTGAGAGCAAACTTCAGCAATACATGGATCAAACCTGTGGGAGCAAATCTGACATCTGTGGCTTGCAACGTGAGAGCTTCCATGCTTATATATTACTTACCCCAGCAATACATGGATCAAACCTGACCATTGTAGACCATGCAAATGTTAATGGAGCCAATTGGTTCTCTGTATTTTGTTAGGCAGAACACCAAGGGGCAGGAGGATTTCCTCGCCGAGCTCAGCATCATCAACCGCCTCCGGCACCGTAATCTCGTCAAGCTCGTCGGTAAGCTCTACTACTTTTCTGAACATTCAAATCTTAGCTCGATATTGTTTAAGTTTTTGTTCGATGCATGATATCTTTCTGTGATTTAGTGATTAAGAATAGCTGAGTAGGGCATTGGTGCCACCCTGATGAACTGCTGATTTCGTGATGAAATATTTCCTCAAGAACATCACCTTAATAAATGCCAACCCAAATCGCCAGATTATCTTTTGATTTGATTTGAAATATTTTCGCTTTTATTGAAATGGATGCTCCGATAAGTTTAGACTTTGTACTTTGTACTTGTTATTAGACCGCGTAGATGTTGTCTACTCGTGCCAATTTTTAACTGTTACATTCTCAGCAACAATTTCCTTCGTACGGTTGCGTGAAAATGAAAGCTTCCGAGTTCCGAGCCGTCGGAAATTTCAGTAGCCGTCTGAGAATAGACAAAAGTAAGCAATTTTTCATACCCACAATCACATGAAAACGATACACCACGACAACGATTACTGCCTTTATCTCAAGAAAAGTAGCAGATAAAATTCTAAGATAATTACACACAACAGATATAGTAGTAGATATTTTAGCAGCTCAGCACGCCACATGGCAACTTGGCACCTAAGTTCAAAATTAAACACTGACCAGTTCCCACCGATTACCGAGCAGATTGGATCATGGCCAATACAGGTTGGATCAAGGCAAAGGTTTGACATCGTTTTGTCGCTTGCATTGTTGTTCGGAGAAAAATATTTGGTACGGAGTAGTTGTAGAACGGTTTATATACCTTGAAACACTAATTTAAGACTTTTTTTAAGGAAATCCTATTAAATTTTTTAATCTTGAGAATAACCACTTGTCTCTGACTTGAATAATTGGGTCATTGACAAAACTAACATGATTAATTCTTCGTTTTTCACGTTTCAAAAATAATACACAATTCTATCTCTTGGGATAAGCATTCAATATTGATAATAAGCTAGTGGTGTACCAAAATACACAATCCTAAAATATTTTGGACGACCTGTCTGCAGGTTGGTGCCACCAAAATGGCGTCTTGTTGCTGGTGTACGACTACATGCCGAACGGCAGCCTGGACACGCACCTCTTCGGCGGGCCGGAGTCGGAGGTGCTGAACTGGCAGCAGCGCTACAACGTCGTCGCCGGCGTCGCGTCGGCGCTGAACTACCTCCACCACGAGTACGACCAGATGGTGATCCACCGCGACATCAAGCCGTCCAACGTCATGCTCGACTCCGCCTTCAACGCGCGGCTCGGCGACTTCGGCCTCGCCCGCGCGCTCGAGTCCGACAAGACGTCGTACACCGACATCATCGGCGTCCCGGGGACGCTGGGGTACATCGCGCCGGAGTGCTTCCACACCGGCCGCGCGACGCGGGAGTCGGACGTGTTCGGCTTCGGCGCCGTCGTCGTCCTGAGGTCGTTCGGCGCGCCCGCGCTGCGACAATCGACGCTCTCTGCTTCCTCGTCGACTGGGTGTGGCGCCTCCACCTGCGGGAACGCCGCGTCCTCGACGCCGCTCCGACCCGCGCTCGACGGCGCGTTGACGCCGCGACGCCGAGCGGCGGCTCTCCTCGGCCTCGCTGCAGCCACCCACGCCGGCCGACGCCCCAAGACATGGCCATCACGCAGATCCTGCTGCGGCTCCACGCCGCCCGCCGGAGGTGCCGCCGTTCACCCGGCGTTCGTGTGGCCGGCCATCGACGCGCGGCTCGCACGATGACGTCCACGCTGGTCGAGCCACCGTCCAGCACGAACATGAGTCGACGTCGACGATGGAGCGGCAACTTTCATCGGGGGGAAGCCGGAGCCACTGCGCCGCCGCGCCGGCGCAAGACGCCTCCGCTCAATGGTGTGACCACGTTGCACCGTGGACACGTGGCGCTTGACACGTCGGATGATCGCCTGCGCCGTGAGCCTAATTGTCTAAACCGGGGTAATCTCCACGGTGGCAACAATGAAGTGCTTGGTACAGTTTTATTCTTGGTGGATTAATGTGTTTTACTTTTGTTCAAAAACTACTGTCACTACGTTTTAGTAGAGTTCATGCTGATTTTATCTGAAATGAATCAAATAAAGCTCAGATTTAGGAGCCTTTGACTCCTTTCACCTGAATCTCGCAACTTTTCTCCGCGATTTTTTTCCTTAACCGGCGGGAATGCTCAAAGTCAACTATTTCTTTTACTGCAAAGTCTCAACTTAACTGCATTTTCATCAAAGGTTTGGCCTTTGTATTGCAGTGTACACTGTGTTCATTCGCTTGATCGCCCTCAGGCCAATAACACGGAAAGCTGAGGTTCCAATCAGCTGGCCCATTTGTTCTCATACATTTTTAAACCAAAAAGATAATATCCTTACTAGTTTTTAAATGCTCACTAGTGTGTAGCTAGTTGTTGACACAAACACAACTTGTAAAAGCCTATATGATTCTCTGCAATGATGGAATTAGTGTCATTTTTCTTTATCTGCAAGAATCTAATAACATTCTACCAAATTCAGCTAGTAGGCTCATTGCGGAGCTTTTGTTCTGACAGAGTTTTTCAAATATACTTCCACCTCCTGTGGGAGCTGATGATGTCCGCCAGTTTGGAAAGTTGGGGTGGCTCCTTCTGTCAGCATTTCATGGTTAGCCAGCTAGGGATGCTTCATTAACTTCTTTTTTAGCTAAGTAACCGATAAAGTAATCCAGCATCCCATTAATCGAAGGGTCATCCAATCTAATGTGGTCAGCTCAGTTTTTGGCACTTGACAGTTTGAATGATCATGGTGAACAACTGAACATGGCATGATGACAATGCCTTAAACACGTAAAGACGACAATTCTTTCTTCTTTTTTTTTTGCTGCAGGCCGAGGTTATCGGACCGGCATGGCCCAACCTTACGGCCAGGCATGTCGTGCCAACCCACGGGCTACACACGGCCCAGGCACAGCCCAATAAACTCGGGCCATACGAAGGCAAGACAGCCCATCGTGCTTCTCCACAGAATAAGTCCATTTTGTATTCCTCTTTTTTTGCTTCTTCTATATGGTTATTAAGCTATTTGGCATCCTATGCTATTTTTCTTCGATCGTTGTCGTTGCCGAACCGACCCACCATGTCGAGGGTGCAACCCAGCAACGGCCGGATGTCGGGCTAGGCAGGCACGGGCACGACCCAATCGGGCCTGCCATGCTTTGGGGGGGGGGGCAGGATCCAAATGGCGTCTTGGGGCCGGGCCGGGGGTCGGGCCATATGGCCATCTATAGGTGCATGCGCGTACTCTCCCTATCACAAAACAAACAAATCTAGTTAAAAAGGTAACACACCTTGAATCTATAAATTTGACTGAGCAGATTCTTACTATCTTGCCAACTATAGCCTGGCCGTATCACTCATTCTATACGATCTCATCCAATCAGCAGCAATTCTGTTTTCTTGGGATTTCCTCTGTCAACGGTTTAGTTGACAGTAGTTGGCACATTGTTCTTGCAATTTCAACGAACAGGAAACCATTTAGGCATAACTGGTAGTGACCACCCTCATTTCTGTTTTCTTTTTCTTTTCGATGAGCTAGGTTGAGAGCAATTGCTGCGCTTCTTGATTGGTGTCGATGTTTTGTGCTATTGCAGGTTGGGTCCGGCCGATTCAAGGAAGTAGCCGCGTGGCGAGCTCTGCCATCGCGAGGTATACTTCGGCGCAGTGGCGGCGAGTGAAAACATGTCCGCCGCCGCTGGCGGTGCTGTGCAGGTGTGTGGCCGTGGCCCGTGCTCGACTCCTCGATTCGGCTTCTGCTCCCATCGTGCAAGGTTGCGGTACGTGCTCTGACGACTTCGCATGAACCACCTACCTCCGACGATGAACAACTGCAGTTTCGGCCTTGATTTCATAATTTCACTATTTGAATTCTACTGGATTCAATTTGGTTCTTAACAAAACTTTGAAATCTTTTTCAACATCGCATTTATGCATAATTGCATTGGAAGAAGAGCGAAAACACCTCCGGAAGTGCAGTCAAACCGTGACAGTAGTACGAAAAACACGCCACGTTATTGTTCAATTTTATGAGTTTTATGCAGCTTGGAGGCAATAGATAGTAAGCTGGGCTTGCGAACCCAGAAAGGTCTGGAGGACGGCGCGCTGGCCAGCGGCGAAAGAGAACGCGGCATAACTAGTCCAGCCATGAGAGTAGGAGCCATGAATCAAAATTAAATCTTACGGGGGAGTAGGTTGTTTTGGTTCAATTCCTATCACTTCACCAAATATTTACCAAACTATTAGGTAAGGTGTTTGCCTTATATTTTAGGCTCGCAACTTATTTTTTTTACAACTATATCACATTATTCATATCTAATTCTGTCACAATATTTATGCCATGTCACACTTTACGATTGTTGGGTAAGTTAGACACGCAACCAAACAATCTTTACTCTCTTGTGTTAAATGTAGCTACCTATAATACATGGGAAACTAAATTAGATTTAAGTTAGGTTTTAGGGGGTTTTGTCGGTGCAAATGGGCTCAATATGTAAGTTCATTAATATTTCTAGCCCTTGAACAGGGCAACTCTAGGGTTTTTCGACTTGGCACTCTCATGATCGCCGTCTGTGGTCTTCCTGCAAGGTAATGCCTTTTTTGGATCTGCTGGGAGTTAATGTGGCCTGCCTCTCCTCTGGTTTTTCTAGAAGTTAGCTTTTTTTTTAGTTTTTTTCCTTTTCTTTTTTGGTTTTTTTTCTATTTCCTATGGGCATCAGGCCTGTTTGCCATTAGCGTTGTGTAACAAAACATTTTTCCTTCTAATATATTGACGTGCAATCTTTTACCGCGTTCGCAAAATTTCAACCGGGTTGGACAACAAGAAAAAGATCGCTTTTTATTGCGTGAGCGATAATAAAATGTTCCAACTCTTGCGCAACCGTGTTGGGACAAAGCTACTTAAATACAAGAGATTGCACTGAAGATATATTGTACTTTTAACACGAGGATGCACACAAGCATACTGTAAAAAAAATAACTACAATATCAGATTCAGATAATCAGAAGGTGAAGACCAGATCTTTTCAGCTCTCCTCAATACGGCATCCAACCTTCTTGGCCATCTCTTCACGTCAAGTAATCCTTCCAATCCCGACTTCACCTTTTCCTAAAAAACACCCGAGTTTCCATCGGGCCGTCCACTGCTCCGATCAACACACCGGGAGGGTTCACCGCAGGCGGCTCAGCTTCTCGAAGCTGCACAGCCTACCACTCCTCGACGACGCCGGGGCGTCGACCTCAATCGTCGGTGAACGGGACGCGGGGAAGAACTTCGGGAGCTTTCTTGACGTGGCCGGCCGGGTTCGGGCCACAATGTCGTCCCGTACTCTGAGGAGACATCTGTTCAGGCTCCACGTGCTTGTTCAGTAACTAGGCAGTGGTTCCAGATCGGCCGCGAAGGGGGAACACCCATCGACGACAGCTCGAGGGCCTTGTCGAAATCAATGGAGAATTCCATCGATTACCTTGTTCATGGGTGAAGTGCCATGGTGGAGACGAGAAGTCCTTGGGCTTCTCCCGGAACAGGTAGACGATCGGGCATACGAGCTGTCG
Source organism: Oryza longistaminata (assembly GCA_009805545.1). Taxonomy (NCBI): domain Eukaryota; kingdom Viridiplantae; phylum Streptophyta; class Magnoliopsida; order Poales; family Poaceae; genus Oryza; species Oryza longistaminata. The sequence continues at coordinate 36,854,408 of CM020179.1, read as the reverse complement.
GGCGGCGAGGCGGGAAGCAGATGGTGCGGCTATGGCGTGCCCGCAGCCTCGGGGAGGGGATCGCATCGAGGGCGGCGACCGGGTGGAATGGCGGAAGGGCAGCTCGATGAACGGCAGCGAGTTCGTGCGGGCTTTGGGTGAGCAAGGGGTGGTCGCGCGCCGGCGCCGTGACGAAATGACGCGGTGCGGAAAGCGATTCCGACGGTGCGAATGGCGAAGCGCCTTGAGCCAGGTGTGCCGCACTTGGGGTAGGTGGCGAGGAAGCGCGTCGTCGTCGCGTGGCCACGAACTGGGCACGGGCGCCAGCGCACGCCTTCGCGCTGCCTGCCGGTCATCCAGCAGCCGTGGTAGACGGACGACGATCGTCCACCATCCTTCCCTCGTCTGAAGCTTGTTGGATGATGACGACATTGACAGGAGGAGGCTCTCATCTTCCTCTCTCCGGTAAGGAGCTGTCCCTCGAGTTCAACTTGAGGCCATGGCGGCTAACTCTTATTCTCTGATCGTAGCTAGTGATTTTTTTTTTTAGAACTATATACGTAAGTAGCAAGTGATTGGGAAATTAATGGTAAGATCAACAATATTAAAGAAGCTGGCTGTTCCTAGCCTAGTGATGGGGAAAGAGCAAGTCTATATATACAGTAGAGGCTAAGATGCCACATCGTAACACTCTCATTCAGGTACTTCTTTTAATTTCTTTAATTTTATCTCGAACCTATCCTGATGACAAATTAAATATGCCATATATAGACATCGACACATGACATGATACATATGTGAACTACAGTGTATCTATTATCTATTAAAACAGCTTGAAAGGAGGCACCACGTCGCGCTGTGTGGGGCTAGAAATTCCACATTAATCGGAGAAAAAGAGAAAAATCTACACGCGTTAGATCACAATTGCTTTTCAGATTTTTAATTAAAAACAGTTTTTGAAAGGAGGCACCACGTTCGCTGTGGGGGGCTAGAAATTCCCACATTAAATCGGAGAAAAAGAGAAAAATCTACACCGTTAGATCACAATCGCTTCAGATTTTAATGGTCAAGATTGATCGGATAATGGTACGTATAAGAGAAGGAAAAATAAAATAGACTAATCTTTACTTCGGACTGACAAAGAAAAGAAGTCTTGCATAGACTTCTGTTCGGAACTAGAAGTGTTTTCTAAAACGGATTGGCATGGCCTGATCATGGTCGGCAATAGAAAAAAAAACATGTTCCAAACTGGGACACGTATACGGCCATATGCAAGAAAAAGGACTAGGAAACAACTAGACTGAATGACCCTGATTTTTGGTAGCATGTACATACACTAGATAAGAAAAGATAATAAAGTAAAAAATATCTAATTAATTTGATTATGTTTTTGTTAGCATTAGAATCAACCTCTTAAAATCACGGTCTAAACCTGTCTACTGTATTATACAAATATTTTTAAACAAAAACTCTTGAAATGAGACGCCAATGGTCGCTGGTGAAGCTATAAATCTCAAATTCATTAAAAAAAGAAAAATGGTTCAAGTAGAAATACATTGAAAGGAGAAAGAAGGCACTACGTTCACTCTGGAGGCTAAAAATTCCACCATTAATAAGAGAACAAGAAAATGAGAGTCCAAGCAGAGTATAACAATCTAAAAATAGCTAAATTCGAATTAATATCGCTATTTGAAGAAGTTTCTAATATAAAACCAACTACGAGATTAAACAAATTTGAAATAAACATAAAATAAATTCAATTATGAAAAGAAAAGGATAATCCGAGTAGGAAATAACAATTTTAAGGGCTTTCTTTGTTTAGGCTTTAAGCCACCACTTATAAAGTCGAAAGTCCTAAAGCCTAAACAAACAAGCAGCTTTTCGTTTTAGCTTTTTTTGAAGCATAAGCCACTCTAACACTATTAAAACCAAAGTTAAGGTTTTGGAGAAGTTTTTTGGCTTATGTGGGTAGATGTATGCACTCAACCACTAAACTTAGGACATTAAATCTAACCGGCTTATTAAATCATATAAGCCAATAATCTAACTTAAAAGTCTAGGCAATAAGCTAAGCCTAACAAAAGAGGGCCTAAAACAGCTGGGAGCGCGCATCATACACTTCTCCTGCGAGACTGACCGCACTCCTACGGTGGAGGCGTGGGGCGTACAATATGAATCAGAATCAGTATCACTGTTCACTGACAAAACGAGCACGATGAAGTATTATATTTTAAGCCCGGCGGAAGGACACATCACACATAGCACTATGGCAATAATTAACAACGAAAAATCTAGTTATTATAATAATTTTTATTTTATTTGTTTGTTTATCTACTCTTTCTTTATTTCTTGCAGTGTAATTAAACTTGAAATGAAACAACAAAAATAAAGAAGAAGCCGTGCTAGTACGGTTTGTATTCCAGTAGTAGATATATGTAGGTTAAGAAAGTACGCATGCTGGTATTGAATTTGAATTGCAATAATCTGCTCACGCGTAATCATGCGTAATTACTTACTATTTTGTTTCATTTTATGCCACGTAAACAATTAGATATTTAACTTATGGTTGGAATAACACATATAGTTACAGGTTACATTGGAAAACGGGATGTACAAAATGATTTCATCGAAGATAAACACCCATTTTATCTGTCACTTCTTTGTCCTCATAAGAAATATTGACATGACACCTATCTCTGTAAGTCGAAGGTTTAATCTCAAAAACGCTCTGATTTATCCTCGTAGGAAAGAAAATCTGGACCATCCGAATGAAAGTTCAAAAAGAAAGAAGCCGTAGGATTTTATCCGTAACAAAGAGGTCCTGGGAGAATTTCTAGCACGTCCGACGTCTTCCGGATGAGACGAGCGAGCGACGGAGCATGACCGAGATCAAAATTGGCATGAATCTCTGTACAAATTCATTTTACAAAACAAGTCCTTCAATGGATTAATATAAAACTTACTGATCTCCAGAGTTATACTTTGGATAAGACTTGAAATTTGTGTTTAAAACTTATCATAGTTTAAATTATAAACTTACAAAAGTATAATATATAAATATATTTCAAATGTAATATCAATGCATGACATCAAAATTTTAGAATTAATTAACTTATTGTAATAAATTATCCTTTTGTATATACATAGCTTGTAAAGTTCTTAAAAAAGGTCTTAGAATTAGAATTTAAAAAGTTCTATATCTAAATTTGACATATGACATCATATAATAAAATTTTTATAAATTTTGTGTTTCATGATAAATATACAACTTTAGTATAAATCCATTAACTGGGAAATTTGAAGAGACCTATTCACAATATTAATAATACAAAATCAAAATTTATGTATCACACGCGGAGAATAATGGAATATAAGAGGAGAACAAAGTGGTGCCAATGTTCTCAATGCTTCTGTCTTTTATCTAATTTTTTCACACAATAATTTTATACCATATACTTCATAGTTTTTTTTTTTCAAAACCTACTTAACGCTTTCAAATTTTTACAATAAATAATATTCATATACATCACCTATGATAGAATGGTTACTAGTCGGCAAATGCACGACTGCATACCTAGTTTTAATAAAAAATACAAACTTCCATTAAGAGTGGCCTAAGTTACTTTGGGTTTGTCTAAGACAAATATCTTCAAATTACTAAGTCTATAAAAAAAGTTATAATAATGCATTTTTTTTAAGGGGGCATAGGCATTCCTTATCCTGGTGGTGTCGGGAAAGAGGGCTTATAATCCCTAGCAATAAATGTCTTCCAAGAGTGTCGAATAGGCTATAAGCCCTAGAAAATGCTGCAAATAATATACTTGAAGAATATGCCATCTATTTAGTCTGGTATAAAAAAAAAAAAAACCCTTGCTAGAATGCGTTAGCTAAGAGGCAAAGGGAGAATTTTCTGCTTATCAATCTCTAATAATATACTGAGTGAACTCTGCAAGGGGTCTCTCCCTCCTCTTTACACATGGTTTGGCTAAAATCATTCACCTGTTGTTTATAACGACACATTACCGATACAAAATAAATAACTACAAAAAATATATTGACGGATGGATAAAACTACATTTAGTGTTTTAATTCTTATATTTCTTTATATAAACTTGGTAGACTTGAATTAGTTGATTTGGGACAAACCTAAAGTGACTTACAAAATGAAGGAAATGGGAGAGAGTAGCAAATTGCCTAAACGGGGAGAAAAAAAAATGATGAATATATAGATGATGCCTCAACATGCAGTAATTATCACCTCTACAATATGTTGATACAATAAAAAAATGGAGATTAAAAAAGGCAAAGGAGAAGAACAGGATAAATCATAGACACAAATCTGTCATTGCCATCATCATCCAATTCTTGATTGATAAGGATTGTATTAGAAATGTTATAAATCATTAAATGGATCCCAAATGAACTAATGATAGTCGTATAATATGTTTCATCGCGCTGAAATTCAATGTTTCATCTATGAAAGGCAAATGGTTTTGAATTGAAATTGATTGGTTCCATATTTAAAGGTTTAATTTTATGGATTTTTTTTATATTAAGTCATTAAGGCCTCAATGTTTTATGTATTGATTACCTGTTGTCGTAACAAATATTTCAATTGAAATCTGACGTTCGGCCGCTGCATGTTATGCTTGTTTGGAGCCGTGTGCACATATTTCAGCACGGCTTGATTTCAATTCTGAAGGTTGTTGTCTTTTTTACATAGAAAGCAACACTGAGCCTACATGTAAAAAGACCAAACAGGTATCAGATATCAGCTATGCAGAAGGTGAGACCGGATCCTTTCAGCCTTCTCCTCACCCGGCATCCAGTTTCTTGGCCATCTCTTCAGTCAAGTAAGTTCTTCCAGTCCCGACTTCAACCTTTTCTGAAAAACACCGGAGTTCTCCATCGGTGTCCCCGCCGATCCGATCAACCACCCCGGGGCGTTCACCGGCAGGCGGCTCAGCTTTCTCGAAGCTTGCAACAGCCTCACAACCTCTCCACGACTCCGGCGCCGACTCATGTCGGTGAACGGGGCGCGAGGAAATCGGCGAGCTTCTTGACGTGCCCGGTCGGGCGTCGGCCAACATGTCGTCCATACTTGAGGAAGAGAACTCTGGTCGGGGATAATAGACGTGTTGTTCAGTAACTAAGGATTAGTGGTTTCAAATCGGAAGACAATCGACGGGAACTTTCTCGAAGGCCTGTCCGAAATCTAGCAGAGAGGTCATCGGTCTAATTACCTTTGTTTATGAAGGTGCATAGGGAGACGATGACATCTTGGGCTCGCCGGCAGAGGTAACGATGCGGCATACCGAGCTCGTCGACGCGCGGGGGAAGCAAATGTGCTGCATAATGTGTGCCCAGCACCCTTTGGGGGAGGGGAGCGCGTCGAGGGCGGCGAGCCGGGTGGATTGGCGGAGGGCATCTCGAATGACGGCACGAGGTCGTGCGGGGCTTTTGGGTGAGCAGCGGTGGTCGCCGGCGGCGACGCGGGTTGCTGAAGGTTCGGCGATGGCGAAGGCGAGCGCCTTGAGCCAGGGTGGTGCCGCACTTCGGGGTAGTGGCGAGGACCACGTCGTCGTCGCGGGGCGCGAACCGGGCGCGCCAGTGAACGCTCCTCGCTGTTCTGCGTGCGGTCCATCCAGCAGCCGTTGTAGAGGACGAAAACGTCGTCACGCATCCTTCCATATCCGTCGGAAGCGACGCGAGGACGTGTCGTTCTCCTCGTCTCCGGTGGGCGGTTAGGGACGACGACGCTCTGGCGTCGAGTTGACCTTGAAGGCCAGGCTGCTTAAGTTGGCTCGGGCTGACACGAGTGAGCTTAGTGGCAACAACACAACTGCAAACAAGCATGAAGCAGAAACTTCTTATCTTTCTTATACTCCTCCGTTTAAAATGTTTGACCCACGCGTTGCCACCTTTTTAAGTGTACGTGTTGACCATTCATCTTTCAAAAAATTTAAAGTATTATTTATTCTTTTCAAATATCATTTGAGCTTCATTGTTAAATATACTTTCATGTACAGCATAATACGTTTTACATATTTTATAAAAATTTTTTTGAATAAGACGAACGGTCAAACATATTGCTAAAAAGTCAACGGTTGTCAAACATTTTGGAACGGAGGGAGTATATTAAAAAGGGGGTAAAACGCCAGGGCACTTTTGGGATTTGGGGGCCACGTAAGGAATATACACTCCTGCTGAATTCTCGGTTGGAGAAGTTCCATGTATTCATAGCCCTCCCCAGCCATAGTTATTAAGACCGGACAGACCGGCAGTCCGACCGGAAAACCGAAACAGGGCGTCGACCGTCCGGCCCAGCTAAAAGTCGGCAAGCAAACAGACCGGCGAAAACCGCTTGAACCGGCCGGTTTTCTGTAGAAACCCGTTTGACAAAACCGAGGTGGTTCGTACCGCTCCACGTGGAGGAGCAGAGGCTGCGCGTCACGTGGAGACGAGCAGAAGCCTACAGCGTCAAGGGGGAAAATATGAAAAAAGGCTGCTGGACCGGGAATCGAACCCACACTCAATGTTCCCAAGAAGACTTTCAACCCCAGGCCTTGCCACATGTTTTGGTTTAGTTTGTAACACTATTATTTTAAACCGGTAATTAAAACTGGCGGTTTGACCGTTTGAACAACAACCAGTGAACCGAGCGCTAACGGTTTAATCAGCCGGTCCGGTCTTAAATAACTATGCCCGCGCCGGCCAGCCGTTTGATTGAACTCAATGATAGTATATGAATGAAGCAGCATGTAATTTTCCTACCATGATTTGGTTTTCCACGGCGCATTTCAATACAACGTTGTTCATAAATATTAAACCGGGGAAACGGATTGCATAGGTAAAAAAGAAAGAGAGAAAGGAAATCAAAGTTATTTTGCTACTTTCATATATTTTTATTTTTACTTTAACAAAATCCAATGCAATGATAACTCTAAAAATAAACTTATTTTAGCACCAAATGGATGAGCTAAAATGAACTTAATTACGGACTTGAGGAAGTAGAATTCACTATTTTTTCTAATTGTTTTTCATTTAGTCCACCAGAACAAAATTTGTTAAGTGATTATAGATAATAAGATAACCATTAATTTTGTTAGGGGCACTTTCACCATATAGATTTGTCGGTCTAGATTTTAATACTTGAACGATTACACTGCTTGATCCTCTTTTTCCCATTTCATAATTTCTAGGATTAATCTTATATAAATTAAACTGATTTTACATAACCAATACAATATTTATGTACCCCGAATTATTACAATATCCACGGGCTATACATCAGCGTACCAAAAGGCACGCTTATTTTCTAGTATATATCATGTGTCTTTACCAAATCAACACAAGCATAATCCAGCCCTAAACACGTATCGATGAAGGTTAAATTAAGTATCATAAATCATGGTAGGTACATTTTGATTATTCTCGATTGATGTAATAAGTAATTACACTCGGCATCGTGTGCATGAATTTATTTTTATATAGGATATAGCTCCCTATGTTTTTTTTAAAGGAACTCACTC
>CM020179.1:36778876-36846872 GCA_009805545.1 Oryza longistaminata | reverse complement strand
TTTTTTTTTTTTTTGCTTCTTTGTTTTGTTCGAAAGCATCTTTCTAATGGCCATCATTGCAAGGTTTTGTTTGCGTTTTCTCTCTCTTTTTCTCCATAGCTCTCTGGTCATGGACATGGACGCTGCTTAAAAGCTGGCAAGCGCCTACCATATGGACAGCAAAAGGTAGGGGCCATTTTGGTCTCTCTTCTCAATCTCTGGACTGTTTAAGCCTTTGACTACCGGGCGTTTTAATGCCCTGTAAGGTCGCCGCTGCAACAAGATTCGTACACTACGCTCCTCAATTCAAGCCGTATGATCTGTGCCTCCGTACATGGTAGATCAAGATGATATCTTTTTTTTTCCTTTGACGTTTTGACCATCTGTACTAGTTTCATCGATCGGTCGGTATATATGTGAGTGAAGGGCTTTGAATCGTAGGAATGAAAAAATAGAGGAATAAGAAAAACACAGGATTCTGACATGAATACAATTGTAAAATAGAGGATTGCAAAACACAGGAAAAACACAGGAATGACCGTTTGATTGAACCGTAGGAAAAACGCAGGAATTGGATGAGAGAGATAGACTCAAAGGAAAGTTACCAAGAGGTTGAATCTCTTGCTAAATTTCCTCCAAAATCTCTATAGGATTGTCCATTCCATAGGAATTTTAAAGGATTTGATAGGATTCAATCCTTTGTTTCAAAGGGCTTCATAGGAAATTTTCCTATAGGATTGAAATCCTCCAAAATTCCTATGTTTTTCCTCCAGTTCAAAGGGGCCCTAAAGCTGCATTTGCATGTTACTTGTCATAGGATTTCTTTTTTTTCCATTTTTTTTAAGAATAGGCTGAAGATTTACCTAAGAATATATTAAGGCCATCTGGATCCCCTGGCTTCAAGAAGCTTGGGCAAGTTGCTATGTGCCGCTGTGTAAGACTGTAAGGTTATTCTCCCTGCAGAACAATCTGAAAAAAGACTTGTTCAGAATTCTTTGGGTGCTCAAGTGCAAAGTTATTCTTCGGAGCCTTATAAGGGCCCAATTCACCATGATGGCCCAATACAACTATCGGTGCCGTGCACCCCAGGCCCGCCCTCTCTCTGGGCTCCTTTCTTGTCGCGAAATTTGTATTGGGCCCAAATCACCATTATGGCTCAAATCACCATTACGGCCCAATTCATCTTCTCTTCGCCTGCTGCCCAAAACTGTATGTAGTCCACCCAGTCGACAGCCATCTGGGCTTCTTTACAGGCTAATACTCCATCCGTTTCAAAATGTTTGATACCGTTAACTTTCTAGTACATGTTTGACCGTTCGTCTTATTCAAAAAAATTTGTGAAATATGTAAAACTATATGTGTACATGAAAGTATATTTAACAATGAATCAAATGATATGAAAATAATAAATAATCACTTTAAATTTTTTGAATAAGACGAATGGTCAAACACGTACTAAAAAGTCAACGGTGTCAAATATTTTGAAACGGAGGTAGTAATTACAGCCCAACGCCCTCACCGTCGTCAGAGGCCGGAAGGCCATCACGATGTTTGCCGTCGAGTAGATCACGGCTTCCCTATGCACTTTTGTAGTCTCTATTCATCCTCAACACAACGGTGTCAAATATTTTGAAACGGATGTAGTAATTACAGCCCAACACCCTCACCGTCGTCAGAGGCCGGAAGGCCATCGCGATGTTCGCCGTCGAGTAGATCACGGCTTCCCTATGCACTTCTGTAGTCTCTATTCATCCTCAACACAACGGTGTCAAATATTTTGAAACGGAGGTAGTAATTACAGCCCAACGCCCTTACCGTCGTCAGAGGCCGGAAGGCCATCCCGATGTTCGCCGTCGAGTAGATCACGGCTTCTCTATGCACTTCTGTAATCTCTATTACATCCTCAACACAACTACACAAGCGACGGCGGCGCGGTGTAGTCGTGAGTTGTGACGCAGCCGGTGCGCCATGCGACTTTGGTTGGCATCGTCGAAGCATTTTGGTTGGCATCGCGTCCTCAGGTGCGAGTGTGTGACAGTTGTTCCGCAGCGCGCTCATGCCCACTACTGTGAAACGTGAATGCCCCGCGCCCCTGCTTGCTGATCACCTGCCGCACAGTGCCCGCACTCCGGTATTTCGCGATCGCGGTGGTAGCCTGTGCAAAGGCAGTACTATACCGAGGCCTCTCACAGTGCAAGCATCCACTATGAGGTACCACAGGGTGACACGTAGGATGAAGAGCTGCAAAGACATTTTCTCCACAGCGCAAGCATCGGTAGTGGGACCCACAGATACTACTTTACCAATCCCCTCGTCATCACAGCAGCATCCTCCCTCCCCTCCTCAATCACGCCCTCACTTCCCCCAACTCCACCCGGCGCCGGTTGTTCCCTTTCCTCGATCCTGGGCTGGCTGGACCCGACTCTGATACCGTAAATCGGGACGAAACACGAGGCGAGCTGCCCAACGAGTATGGCCATGCTTTCGCTTTGCAGCACGCAGAGCCAAGAGAAAGGCGACCCACCAACGGGAGGACTGGCCCGCCCGCACACGCACACCCAAACCCCACATCGTGTCGCGGAGCTCGCCGTCACGGTCACGTGTCGCGAGACGCCAACCGCTGCCAGTTACCGTTGGTTCATCTGGCCCCGCCGCTCCGTCGCGCCGCGCGCGGCCGGCGATGTCTCACTACGCCAGCAACGTTACCACTTCGGATGAAAACGGTCGGAAACGATCCAAAAACAGCCTCAGTCATTTTCGTAACTATATTTTTCTCGGAAACAAAATTGAAAACGGTAAAGTCGGAAAAAAAAAACGATATCGGAAATATCGAAAAACCGGAAACGGAACAATACGGACGGAAACATATCGGTACAGATCGGAAACCGATAACAAATACGGAAACACTAAACTGTAAAACATATATTTAACTTTACATAAGTATGTTATATGCATACATAAATTCAAGCTTATACTATATAAATTATAAATTAACTTTATTTTAGCCATGTACAAAAGTTAGAGATTTGATTGAAGAATCCGTCAATCTCTAAGCTGTGGGTCAAGTATATACATGCCCTATAAATATCGATATATTTAGAATACGGTAATTACCATATTATAAGAAACGGTAATTTCCATAAGAATATAATAAATACGGAAACGATCGGTATAACAACGAAACAATTTTCGTTTTCATTTCCATATTTGTTACCATTTTTATTTTTGTTTCGGTCGATTACCATTTCTATATGGCTCGGCCCGTAGAAAGTCGAAAACGAACAACGGTCGGCCAATAATTACCGTTACCCACCTCCCTTCATGTGCGCCTGCCTGTACAGTAGAGGTGTCGTGGCTCAAAGCCTCAAATCATACAGATGGGCCGAGGCGTCTCACGGTCGTGTCGCGATCAGCCGCGCGGCGCGCACGCGCGTCGGGCTGGTTCCACGTATTACTACTATACTCCCTCCATACTCGCAAAGAAAGTCGTTTTAAACAGCGACACGGTTTCCAAAACATAACTTTAACTTCTTATTTCTATAAAAATATTTATTGAAAAGTGATATAGAAGCATTTTTTCAAGACAAATCTATTCATATAATTTTTACATTTTCAAACTCAATAATTTGAGTTATTTATGATTTATATTTTTAAGGTTTAATTTAAACATTGTTCTAAACAACTTTTTTTATAAGTACGGACGGAGTACTCCCGTGTTTATCATCGGCACGCTTGCGTCGCTGCCTGGTACAGTCGGCGTTTGTCGTGACAGCTAACGCCTCGCGGGTTCGCGTGGCGCTCTTCCCAGCTTGAAGACAAAGGTTTGGCTCTCTTCGCTTTCTTCTTCTGTCTTTCGTGGGGTATCGACGCGCAAAGCCGCAAACGGCGCAAATGGTGTGGTTGGTGGTACGTACATTCGCTTCTTGCCCCCCAGCAGATTACTCCACCAGGTGCGACTATACTACTGCTGCTACTACCTCGTGATATTACTTTTCTATGCCAAATATGCGTTACCTGTCTTATTCCGTTGTTGGTTTTGATTTGAATGACAGTGCCGCAGATTGCGTAATCTGATGGGCCTGAACCCTTATGTTACTCGTGTTACATGATAGCTCTTTCACCAGAGAATCCAGCCAATTCATGCTAAAAGGTTTGAGTATGGAGGAGTCGGTGTTGCTGGTGGGTTACGGATTATCAAAGGAAACAACTTGGAACCTTGGACTGTAAAACGGGGTTATGCTTGTTCACGTGTGTGAGTTGATGATCGCTGCGACATTATATAGATAAGCTTTGTGATTCAGGGTGCTGTCTGAAAGCAAAATATTCCCGAATCAGCAAGGTAATTAAGGGATGGTTCTGAATCTGTCACGGGCAAACATTGGCCCTCCCTTTCCGGCACATTGACCTTCCATCAACGGACTGTGACATTCTAGTTGCGAAATTAGATTTGGAATGTTTTGCTTTCATTGGATGATACGTCTTCGTCGACATGGACGCATAACCCACCGTATTTCTCAGACCCGAGTTACGTTCAAGTTTCCCTGTGAGGCTGTTGTCAGTTGCTGAAACAACCGTTCTTCTGTGAAGCGACGATGGAAAAACATGTTATCGTGCCGATTTAATCCAGTAGTGAGATTAAAAACCTTTTTCGATACTTGCATCGATCTGACTTCGAAGATGGGTGGTGTTGTATGGAGACATTCAAGAACGCGAAGCGATCTCGTTGCCATCATCAACCGGGGCAAATTCGATTCGGTTACGGCAAGCAGACGATACAGCCTGCCCGCGCGAAAGCAGATGTTAGATCGAAACACTGACAGTTCAGATACAAATCGCCAAGGACGCACGTCGCCAGAAATTACCTCCCCCGAGCTCGAACTGCCGTCTCAGGCTCTGAGCATCCAACAAAGAGAAAAGAAAAGGGAAAAAAAATAAAGAAAACTGCCGCCTCGTAATCATAGAGGTTTAATCACCGTTAGTGCTGATGCAGTTGGGCACAACCACACGGAAAGCAAGCATCTATAGACTTGTAGAGTTCTAGACTGCAGAATTAAGAATATCAACATTGGATTAGCATATGCATCGTTAGAAATGTGGGGTACTAATACTTCCGAAAATCATAAAGAAGGAGAAAGTCGAAAGTGTTGAGGGGCCCTCTGTTGGAAAGGTCTGACCTTGACAGGGACGATGAACTGTTGGCGTGCACGGTACAGGTGTAAGGCCGCAAGCAGAGGGGAGCACGGCCGGAGAGCCAGCGAGGAAGGCCGGGAAAATTAGACCGACGAGATGACGATCTTCTTCAGACGGATAGAGAGAAAGGAAAAGGAAAAAAAAACCGCAATTTCGCTGACACGTCGAATTCTAGAACTGCTCAGCCGCTTTGTTGGAGCACGCCGTATTATTTATCCCGGATCAGAACAGAACAAAAGTGCAGTGCTGTGACGATCAACGAGCTGCTGGTGAAGCTCTGCGCTGACACGTTGATGCAGCGGAGCACGGCCTTTGGAGCTGCATGGCATGCAGTGCATGCATTATTGCCCAGTGGTGTCTCGGATGCGTCACCGATGCATTGCCCCCATACCATCATATCTATCCTAAACAACACAACAAATCTTGTGCAACTTTGCAACACGGCCTCTGCCTACGAGATCGGCGACGACGCGATCACCGGCCGCCGGTACGACGGGCGGAACGAAGCTGGCATGGCATCCTAATCTTTTCGCGTTCCCATTCCCCGGCCGTTTTCTTGGTGTTTGCATTGCACCGCCAGGCGGGCGGGGGGGGCCGCACTACGGTTGGTGGGGACGCGCATTGCGGGTACGTGATGCAGTAAACGCGGCAGGAGCGACCACCACGGCTACCGGTGGCCATAACTCACACACCAGGAAAGGAGAAGGCAACCTGCCTTGACTGTTGCTCCGCTGCCTCGCCGCGCGGCTCGGCCCGGCCCCCACACCCCATTTCTGCCATTTCCCATCACAATTCACACCCCCACGGCGAGGAGTCCAGAAGCGTCCCCTCTCCTCTCCTCTCCTCTCCACGCCGTCTCGTCTCGCCGAGACGCCGACCGACCCATCCATCCATTCATCCATCGATCGATCGCTGGATTGAGGGTTCAGTTCACGCGCGACACCAGCAGCCTGCCTCATCACCTTCCGCTCCCGTCCCCTTCTGCCTCTCCCTCTCGCATCATCACCTTCCCTCTTGAGGCTTGATACCTTGGCCTTCTCTGCCCGCCGATCTGCCTCGCCACGCGGTCCGTCGTGCTGCGGGGCGGCGCCCGGCGGCGAGGGGGCGCGCGGCGGGGTGTAGGTAGCTATGAAGAACGGGGCGAGGAAAGACGCGGGAGCGCTTCGTGGCGCTCGAGGAGGCCCCGGGCTCCTACGACGAGTCCCGCTTCAGCCCGCCGTTCCCGTACGACTACCTCTACTGCGGCTCGTCGCTGTACGGCAACCTCAGCGCCAGCCGCATGCGGGAGTGGGTGGCCTACCACGCGCACTTCTTCGGGCCGAGGTCACACTTCGTCTTCCACGACGCCGGCGGCATCAGCCCGGAGGTGAAGGCGGTGCTGGATCCGTGGGTCCGCGCCGGCCGGCTCACGGTGCAGGACATCCGGGCGCAGGCGGAGTACGACGGCTACTACTACAACCAGTTCTTGGTGGTGAACGACTGCCTGCACCGGTACAGGCACGCCGCCAATTGGACCTTCTTCTTCGACGTCGACGAGTACATTTACCTGCCCAATGGGCAGACGCTCGACCAGGTGCTCGGCAAGCTCTCGGGATACTCGCAGTTCACCATCGAGCAGAATCCCATGTCCAGCAAGCTCTGCGTGCAGGATCCAAGCAAGGATTACTCAAGGTTTGTCTTTTCGATTCCTCGCATGTTCTAATCTTGGTCCTCTCTTGCATACCTACTCCCAATTTTTATTGAAGAATTTCCATATCTGCTATTGTGTTTTTTAGATTTAGGGGGGGTGCATGAATGTAGGATATTTGAGTACTTTTGCGTGAATTAGACCAAATGCGGTGAAAATTTTGCAAATTTTTTGTTATGAGCCGTTCAGTATATCAGTTTTAGGCTGCAGGGTGCATTCTGCTGGTTCGGTAGCATTTTTCTTTTTTGGGTAGTTTGGTGTTTGACATGGAATGTGCATTGTCTTCATTAATCTAACAGACATTCTAGACGAGGTTAAGTAAGTCGGCGGTTACTTATTTATGCAAATTGTTGATCAGTTGGGCAATGAGCTGTAGTATAATATAGTAGTAGTATTTCAACTTGCAAGTCCAGACTGCAGACGTTGATTGACTGGTATGTTCAAGTGTTAACCAGTTGTATTGTATTCTGATTTGTGACTGGTATGTTCCTTCAAGTTAACTTTGCATAGGCTTTGGTTAGTTCGGTACAAAAGATCCAATTTTCTTTTAAGAGTTGGTTTGAGGTACTCCATCTTATTCATTGGGATGAGTAGGTGATAAACATAAGTCATCGCAATTCATCATCTTTGCCAACATAATTGTAGGAAAATGCAAACTAATTTAAGGTCACTAAAGGAACACAACTAATGTCTGGCCAGGAAAAAGGGATGCGATTAATGAAATTAATTGATGTCTAAAAACTCTCACCATACTTTGCTGAATACTACTGTATAGATTTCCATGTATTACATGAAAGTGAAACTATCTATGTGCAAGAAACTTCTTTATGAAATATTCAGAGCATCCTCTATTATGTAATCCTTGCTAACAAATTTGATTTCACAACTAGTGTGTAACTACAGCAGCAGATAACTACTTCCTCCGTTTCATAATGCAAGTCATTCTAGCATTTTTTATATTCATATTGATGTTAATGAATCTAGATAGATATATATGTCTAGATTCATTAACATCAATATGAATGTGCCTGTACAAGTGCTCGTGTGAATGTTGGCGCCTGTAAAAGGCCCAATTTTTACACAAGGGCTCATGACTGTTGGTTCCTGTAAAAAAGACCTTTTTTTAACACCAAAAGGTCGAATTTTTATGCTCTATCGTGCTTCTGTGTCTATTTGCAAGGAAACAATTATAGTAACTGTTTAGATTGGTAGGCTTGACACTGTTTGATGCTAAAACATATTACGTGTGCCGTTCATATGCAGGGAATGGGGTTTTGAGAAGCTTGTCTTCCGCAATTCAATTACCAAAGTTAGGCGAGATCGCAAATATGCGATCCAGGCCCGAAACACATACTCTGCCGGCGTACACATGTCACAGAATGTCTACGGGAGGACAACCCATAAGACAGAAAGCCTGATCAGATACTACCACTATCACAATTCGATCAATGTCATGGGAGAGCCTTGTCGGGAATTTGTGCCGGTGCCGGTCAATGGTAGTAAGTTGATGTTCGAGGGGATCCCTTACGTATACGATGATAACATGAAGCGTTTGGCTGGGCAGATCAAGCGGTTTGAGAAGGAAGCAATTGGATCTGCTCATACATAGGCACATAGCAACTGAACTACTGAAGACTACCGGTACATAACTACAGTCTACATATATACCTGCTGATATTGTTTAGGATGCCTGGTTGAGAGTTGAGACGGGCTCACGCTTCTGCTGTTGCAAGCCACCGTGTCTGGCTGGTAAGCAGAGGGAAGAGCTTGCAAATGGGTTGGTTCAAGTGGTGTAAAGTTTTGGTTCTTTTTATTGACATGCCATTCTCTACAGGAGCACTGCTGTTTTTGCTCCATTTTCTCCTTTCTCTTTTCTCCTTACCCCCACATCTGTTATTATAGATCTGTGTAAACTGTAAACTTATGGCCCTGCCTTTTTACAGTAGATTCTTTGATAGATCTCCCTCCGGGGTTACATGCAGTGTTTGTTGTTCTGTGTGTAAATCTGGATTGCACATTACTCTTCTGTACTCTCCATTTCTGGCTCCATTAGAGCACCTGCAATGGTAAAGTAAGGTGCTATCTATAAAACATTTATATCTCAGCAATAGACTAGATTAATAGTAAACCACTTCAATGGTATGTCTACATGGGTATCTATAGCTCTCTAATCTATTGCCTCGTTTTTCTCTATAGACTATCTTTAGGTTAGGAGATAGCTTTGCTCTCTCTCTTCATTTAATCTCTTCCAAGTAGAAAAATATGTTGACATAGATCTCTTGTAGAGAGCCTATAGATAACTATTGTGGGTGCCCTTAGCAGTGTGCCTGTCTGGTGAGCACTTGGAACGCAAGCAAACATACTGTAGGCTGTTATTCTGCATTGAATACTGATGTGCTGAATCTGGAAATGACAAAGCTGAGGTAGGCGTTTTGCACAAGTGCAGTGCATGTGTGTGGCTTCACTTGCCTTTGATGAGCTAGCTGGCCTTGTGCATGCCGAGACTGGCTAGGCAATAAGTAGGCATTTTTGGGGATGTCTCCAACTTTTCCATTAGCCACTATGATTGGAGCACGGCCTGAGATTGGACGGAGCTAAGGGCAGGTACATGAAGTAGATTATAAGCTAGTTGTAAATATATGTCAAAGAGATAAAAAAGAAAGAGAAAAGCAACGTGCTATAAATTTGTAGCTAACTGTATCACGGACTTCAAGATACATTAGATATTAATTGTGTAGTATATATTTATAGGTAATTATTGTATAGATCGACTATTAAAATAACTATAGATAATTTGAAACCAATAGTTAGCTATGCTATTAAACTTGCTCTAATGAGGGAGCAACAGGAGGGACAGGCTAAATGATAACGCGTGATGGCTAGGCGGCTCCACGTGGTAACACGCTCTACAATGGCTTTCTGTCTGGTCCAAGTAACAACAGCTGCTTAACCTCGATGTGGCAAACGTTCAGCTCCATCGTTTCGTGGAATAAACGAAATAGCATATTTACAAATGGAAATTAATTTATAAATAAAACTTTTATATACGTGTTCGTAGCAATCTAAAAGCAAAGGCTGAAAAAAAATACGATAAAGAAAATCTCAAAATCAGTTTTAAGCTTAAGGTTGAAAATTCAAAATTTGGCTAATAAGCAAAAGAATGAGCTTCAGAGATTTTTTTTTTTTGGTCGGTTGGGCTACGATGACCCTTTCATTACATAGGTAGATTAAGGGTACCTTACACAAGCATAGATTTGATAGAACATAACTAGACCTGCAGGAGCAAGCATTTATTTGCATCAGGGCATAGCTTGCTTGTCTGCACGGCCTGCTATAACTTGCTAATGCTTTGGTTCCCAAGCACTACCTTAAACATTAAAAGTATAACACCATGTGCATAAGCTTAGTACATAAATATCCTAGGCGGTTGATGATTCATGGGGACTTAAAGAGGACTTTATCAGCACTCCCCACAGTCACCGAACCCCGTGAGTATGCCCTCAAAAAGCTTGGCCATAGGCACTTTCCAGGCCTGTAGCTCTGAAATCTTCCCATCGGTGAACTTGTTTATTCCAAGTCTGCGGGACAAACCATCTCTGATAGCTTCCTTGTTAGCTCTGTCCACAACAAGCACACGTCTCTTGAAGGTTTCGAAGCGCTGAACCATCTCGGCATGGTCACGCTCCTGGTTGAAAGCCTTGCACCACTGCTTGTACAGAGGTCCTGTTTGATTACATGGGCTAATGTTTTGAGGGGGGCTAATTCTACCCTCTCCTTCTCTCTTCTCTCTTTCTACTATCTCTCTACCTTTTAGCCTTGAATTAGCTCATGGATTCAAACATACCACCCTAGGCTAATATTTAGCCTATCAATTCATGACTAAACATTAGCTCTCAAAATTAGTCACGGGCTAATCTTCTAAGCAGGGCCAAAGCCCACAGGGCATCATCTGAAGCAAGATCCTTCTCTTCTGCCACAAAGATCACCCTACCTTCGCCGTCGACGTGGCAGGAAACGCACCTAGGCTAAACGCATAGGCCTAGGCAAAATTAGGCCCAAAATCCCTACAGAATGTAGACTGATCATCCGGCCCAACGTAGCCATAATCCACATGGATCATACAGAAACTACGACCCGTTTTGGCCCAACACGTTTAGATTAGCCTGAAATTTTCATCAGAGGCCTAATCCGGAGGAGATCCGACGAAAATATCCCCCCCTCCGGTTCGCGTGACCTCGGTTGGTGGTCTCCCCCTCTAAAATCTCGCCGAGTCCACAAGCGCATTTACCAGCAGCTCCACTCCCATCCATCCCCCGCGACCCTCGCTGATCTCACCACCACCCCGACCCACCCGCACCACCTCACCATCACATCGCCCGCGTGAGATTGCTACCCAAAAATCCTCGCCTCCGACGACGAATCGAGGAGGAGGAGGGGAGAGAGCTCAAAAACCCTAGAGGAGGAGGTTTGAGGGGCCAGATCGATGGAGAGCCCCGCGAAGGAGGAGGCGGGAGGGGAGCTGGCGATGGAGATCGAGTCCACCGTCACGGCGGAGGACTGGCGCCGGGCGCTGGCGCTCGTGGTGCCCTCCGTCGTCGTCCTCCGCACCACCGCGCCGCGGGCCTTCGACACCGAGGTCGCCGGCGCCAGCTACGCCACCGGCTTCGTCGTCGACAAGTCCAGGGGCATCATCCTCACCAACCGACACGTCGTCAAGCCAGGTAGGGGCCCGCCCGATCCCGCCCGTTTCCCTCCCCGTCGGAGTTTCCGTGTGATTTGTGCATTGACTCGTGTGCTACTGGTTTGATGCTGCGTCGCTGTGTTCGCAGGGCCTGTCGTCGCGGAGGCGATGTTCGTGAACAGGGAGGAGATCCCCGTGTATCCCCTGTACAGAGATCCTGTAAGTGTTTGCTTTCATTTCATTTCATTTCATTTCTGTTCTATTCTATTTTGTTCTCCCTGTGCTAATGGCATAATGTTAATCCAAAATTTTTCCCCCTCTTCTCGAAACAGGTACATGATTTTGGTTTTTTTCGCTATGATCCAGGTGCTATCAAGTTCCTTAAGTATGATGAGATCCCGCTAGCACCTGAAGCAGCATCTGTTGGTCTGGAAATCCGGGTTGTCGGCAATGACAGCGGCGAAAAGGTTACCTAAAAACTAGATTAACCTCTTTCCTAGTTGATATTGTGAACTATACCATGTAATGAGCAATGTAGCACAAGAAACTTGCTAGGATTTACATCTCCAGAAATTCTCTTATGGACTATGGGACAATTTTTTTTAATTGTTAGGCTTTAGGGCTTTAGTTTCTTATATTGTTGAGAAGCACAATGTAGAGCTCACAAAGCAAATGTTCTGTACATCGTACAGTTCATTGTGGCCTCTATAGTCACATGATGCAGTTTGGCATTTCAGCAACAGCAAACGGACTGTCTAATAAAGGAGAAAACGATACAATTCATTGAAACCTCTATGTTCCACACATGTAGTTCATTGAAAACTATATAATCAAATGGTACAGTTTGGCATTTCAGCGAGGGAACTGTCTCCTCTTTCCTGTAATATTGTGTGGTCTGTAGTGCTTATAAGATTTTAGCATATAGGGAAAAGAACAATGCATACAACATCCTATTACGGGCCTTTAATCAATATTTGTTGATTCAGGAGACATCTCTTCAACTAGTTGGCTCAAAAACAGTAGATATGTGCCAATCAATGGAATAGTTGGCTCAAACATTTCACATATTAGGCTGGAAAGAGGCACTGGAACAAATTATTTTACTTCCTAATTAAGTGTGGTAATTCAGATTCTGTTGTGTCCTATGTGACATGCTTTGACGGGACAATGATTTGTACTAACACTAGATAGTGATGCATTAATATGTATATACATTTTCTGGACCTAGATGCGGAGGTTAATCACTTAATCCTTTACATTCCATGGGTACACATCAGCATAATAACTTCAAAAATTATCCGATAGATTGTGTTTCATACTGCAACGGTTTCTGATTTTTATTCACCGAATGCAGGTGTCAATTTTGGCGGGAACACTTGCTCGACTTGATAGAGAAGCACCTTACTATAAGAAGTATGTCTCCTTTCTAGTTACCATAAAGGCTCATTACATTAGTGCTATTTTCTTTTCTCATGATTACCCCTGGATCTATTGTTGGACATAGGGATCAAATATATAGTACAAAATTCATTTGTTGGCTACTGAACTTAGAAAATAGTAATAAAATATAGGGAGATACATATCATAGAGGATCAGAGATCATAGTTTACTTGCTATGTGAACTTTATTTAGTTTCAGTAAGTGAAGATACATATGGAGAAAGCGGATTAAATCTCAACCTTTCGCTTCATTTTTCTCCAAGCCTTTTCAATCCACCGAACTTGGGCAAAAAAGACTTTGTAGTTCGTATTCACTCTATATTCTCTACCCACCCAAATGGAGCAGCTTGCCACCACCAGCTTCTACTAGATAATACTATATGATTAATAATTTTTATGTGCAGCCTTGCTGCATATAATCTTATGTTTAACCTTTTTTTTTTGACAGGGATGGGTACAACGATTTCAACACATTCTACATGCAGGTACTTTTCTCGGGCTACTCAATATTACATCCATACTCTCGTTCTCTTCTGACTTGTCAGTTGGGACATTAATACACACCTTTTAACCATTACTTATCTGAATGATGTGCTCATACAATATCGATATTAAAATATAATGATACACATTTTAAAAATAATGACATTAAAGTAGTTCTCGTGACAAATATACTCTTATAATTTTTTGCATGACATATTTGAATATTTTTATGTATATAATAATGGCCAAAATTTCTAAAGTCTGACTGTATGCATTCTAGAATGAAATCTATTTGAGAATAGTATATGTTTAATTCAAATTGGTGATGTTCATGCATCTTCTGAAATATCGGGCATGTTTTAGTTTGATGCCGAAACCAGCCTTATCAAATTTTGTTAATGCCACACCTTATTTAATTATTTATTTTTGGGTAAGGTAGGTATGTGGTGGTACGTTTAGTTTGAAACCTCATCTATTTGGGTGTGATGTTAGGTCAGGAAGTTTATTATCTACCAAATATTGGTATGGAAAGGTAGGTATGGTTGGTTTGTTGCCTTGCTAAAATTTGGTAAGGTTAGAAATGGTAGCAAACCAAGCATGCCCATTATCCGTGATTTTGTCTTATAGTTCAATTGCTTTTATCCAATAGAGGTTCACTAATTTTCCTTTTACTCTCTCTGTCATTTTAATGTAATCATATGTTTCTATAGGCTGCATCTGGTACCAAAGGTGGCTCTAGTGGTTCCCCTGTTGTTGATTGTCAAGGAAGAGCTGTCGCCCTGAATGCTGGAAGTAAATCTTCCAGTGCTTCTGCGTTTTTCCTTCCATTAGAACGTGTAAGTTGTTTACAAAATATTCATTGAAACTAGCTAAATGCATGTGCTTTGCTACGGCGTATTAATGTGTTACCCATCTTTTTTGCTTTAGGGAATATTCATCTTACTCTAATTTAATGTGGCTATCCATTTAGATTTGATATTTTTTAATATTAAGAAGTTCAGGCATTAACTTGCAAAATTTACAATGGGAGTAGGTGGGGTGACAGGTTCATTGCCACCACCACTACCTTCTTTTAAAGGAGTATAGATATACTACTTTTAGCCCAGGATTGGGCTTATGCTTTTGTTCTAAAATTGCCAGGTCTCTTATTTAATAAGACCAACGAAGTGGTTCTGCTAGTTGAAATTGATACGAGTCATAAAAGCAGACATGCAATTAGGTAAAGATCTATACTAGACGTCACGAGGAGAGAGAGATCCGAGTTCATACAAAAAGAAATAGCATTGCTGTTTAAATTGTAAGGTCTCTTATTGACAGGAACAACGAAGTGGTCCTGCTAGTTCAAAATGATGTCATTATATAAAGCGCACATGCAATTAGGCTAACTTTAACATCTATACTAGATTAGCTGGCTTAATGAGTCAGAGAGAGAGAACATATAGTTTGGCACTTTGGCATTGACCAACATCCGAGATCATACAAATAGGAATGCTATTGCTGTTTAATACTATTGATTGATTGCCCGTGGCACCCTTATGTTTATTATATTGTTTGTCCAAACTGTTTCCAGGTTGTAAGGGCACTTAATCTGATACGTGACAGTTGGGAAGCTTTTGGTAGCAAGCCTGAATCTGATTACATTCCTCGTGGTACACTTCAGGTGAGCATTGTGTCTGATGATCCCATTGTTCTATTTTTTTTACCAAGACCTGTTGTTTCATTAGATGTTTATTTCTATTACGGTGGAGCTACTGAAGATATACGGTGAACAAGTAAACATTGTAGCACTTAATTGTTCTTCTTTCTTTGTATGTCAGTGATAAAGTTTGTGAATTTGCAATGATCAGCACCACAAGTGTACAGAGTGCTGCAGCAGCCATTGTATAGTCAATTTTACTCCTCTGACTGCTGTACTTTTATTACAGCGATAGTTAAAAAGCACAATCTGTCCATGAGATTATTAGAGTTAACAAAGGCTATTACTCTTGTTTGTGTTGCTATTTCTACCTATTCTTGTTGCCCCCCTCCTGCCAGTCCTTGGATCATTTCCCTTTTCCCTTGTTTTAAGGTGACCTTTCAACACAAAGGATTTGAAGAAACTCGGCGTCTTGGACTCAGGAATGAAACAGAACAGGTATTGTGCATCATTGCTGGTTTGCTATTGGCTAGAATTTCCACCCTCTTTGCAATTTGAATGACATCAGTCAGCATCAGAAAATAGTCATGTTCAATATGTTTGTAATGTATAAATTTAAGTTGTTTGAGATTTTTTTCAAAGTTGATCTATACTTGCTATTTGTGACTAATTACTGTTAATCTGTGTTTATATTTGTTTTGCATCTAATGATTCTTTATCTGAAGAAATGAAAATTTAAATATGTGTTTCCATTGTGTACATATTGAATGTCAAAACATCATGCTCTGCAATTAACATCTGCAACTTGCTATTTCTATTTGTACAGAAATTTTTCCCCCTCTTCTCGAAACAGGTACATGATTTTGGTTTTTTTCGCTATGATCCAGGTGCTATCAAGTTCCTTAAGTATGATGAGATCCCGCTAGCACCTGAAGCAGCATCTGTTGGTCTGGAAATCCGGGTTGTCGGCAATGACAGCGGCGAAAAGGTTACGTAAAAACTAGATTAACCTCTTTCCTAGTTGATATTGTGAACTATCATATAATGAGCAATGTAGCACAAGAAACTTGCTAGGATTTACATCTCCAGAAATTCTCTTATGGACTATGGGACAATCATTTTTAATTGTTAGGCTTTAGGCTTTAGTTTCTTATATTGGCCTTGTTTAGTTCCAAACTTTTTCGTCAAACTTCCAACTTTTCCATCACATCAAAACTTTTCTACACACATAAACTTCCAACTTTTCCGTCGCATTGTTCCAATTTCAACCAAACTTCCAATTTTAGCGCGAACTAAACACACCCATTGTTGAGAAGCACAATGTAGAGCTCACAAAGCAAATGTTCTGTACATCGTACAGTTCATTGTGGGCTCTATAGTCACATGATGCAGTTTGGCATTTCAGCAACAGCAAGCGAACTGTCTCTTCTTGCATCTAATAAAGGCTAAAATGATACAATTCATTGAAACCTCTATGTTCCACACATGTAGTTCACTGAAAACTATATAATCAAATGGTACAGTTTGGCATTTCAGCAAGTGAACTGTCTCCTCTTTCCTGTAATATTGTGTGGTCTGTAGTGCTTATAAGATTTTAGCATATAGGGAAAAAGACAATGCATACAGCATCCTATTACGGGCCTTTAATCAATATTTGTTGATTCAGGAGACATCTCTTCAACTAGTTGGCTCAGAAACTGTAGATATGTGCCAATCAATGGTATAGATCAAAACATTTCACATATTAGGCTGGAAAGAGGCACTGGAACAAATTATTTTACTTCCTATTTAAGTGTGGTAATTCAGATTCTGTTGTGTCCTATGTGACATGCTTTGACGGGACAATGATTTGTACTAACACTAGATAGTGATGCATTAATATGTATATACATTTTCTGGACCTAGATGTGGAGGTTAATCACTTAATCCTTTACATTCCATGGGTACACATCAGCATAATAACTTAAAAAATTATCCGATAGATTGTGTTTCATACTGCAACGGTTTCTGATTTTCATTCACCGAATGCAGGTGTCAATTTTGGCGGGAACACTTGCTCGACTTGATAGAGAAGCACCTTACTACAAGAAGTATGTCTCCTTTCTAGTTACCATAACGGCCCATTACATTAGTGCTATTTTCTTTTCTCATGATTACCCCTGGATCTATTGTTGGACATAGGGATCAAATATATAGTACAAAATTCATTTGTTGGCTACTGAACTTAGAAAATAGTAATAAAATATAGGGAGATACATATCATAGAGGATCAGAGATCATAGTTTACTTGCTATGTGAACTTTATTTAGTTTCAGTAAGTGAAGATACATATGGAGAAAGCGGATTAAATCTCAACCTTTCGCTTCATTTTTCTCCAAGCCTTTTCAATCCACCGAACTTGGGCGAACAAGACTTTGTAGTTCGTATTCACTCTATATTCTCTACCCACCCAAATGGAGCAGCTTGCCACCACCAGCTTCTACTAGATAATACTATATGATTAATAATTTTTATGTGCAGCCTTGCTGCATATAATCTTATGTTTAACCTTTTTTTTTTGACAGGGATGGGTACAACGATTTCAACACATTCTACATGCAGGTACTTTTCTCGGGCTACTCAATATTACATCCATACTCTCGTTCTCTTCTGACTTGTCAGTTGGGACATTAATACACACCTTTTAACCATTACTTATCTGAATGATGTGCTCATACAATATCGATATTAAAATATAATGATACACATTTTAAAAATAATGACATTAAAGTAGTTCTCGTGACAAATATACTCTTATAATTTTTTGCATGACATATTTGAATATTTTTATGTATATAATAATGGCCAAAATTTCTAAAGTCTGACTGTATGCATTCTAGAATGAAATCTATTTGAGAATAGTATATGTTTAATTCAAATTGGTGATGTTCATGCATCTTCTGAAATATCGGGCATGTTTTAGTTTGATGCCGAAACCAGCCTTATCAAATTTTGTTAATGCCACACCTTATTTAATTATTTATTTTTGGGTAAGGTAGGTATGTGGTGGTACGTTTAGTTTGAAACCTCATCTATTTGGGTGTGATGTTAGGTCAGGAAGTTTATTATCTACCAAATATTGGTATGGAAAGGTAGGTATGGTTGGTTTGTTGCCTTGCTAAAATTTGGTAAGGTTAGAAATGGTAGCAAACCAAGCATGCCCATTATCCGTGATTTTGTCTTATAGTTCAATTGCTTTTATCCAATAGAGGTTCACTAATTTTCCTTTTACTCTCTCTGTCATTTTAATGTAATCATATGTTTCTATAGGCTGCATCTGGTACCAAAGGTGGCTCTAGTGGTTCCCCTGTTGTTGATTGTCAAGGAAGAGCTGTCGCCCTGAATGCTGGAAGTAAATCTTCCAGTGCTTCTGCGTTTTTCCTTCCATTAGAACGTGTAAGTTGTTTACAAAATGTTCATTGAAACTAGCTAAATGCATGTGCTTTGCTACGGATAAAAGAAAACGTATTAATGTGTTACCCATCTTTTTTGCTATAGGGAATATTCATCTTACTCTAATTTAATGTGGCTATCCATTTAGATTTGATATTTTTTAATATTAAGAAGTTCAGGGATTAACTTGCAAAATTTACAATGGGAGTAGGTGGGGTGACAGATTCATTGTCACCACCACTACCTTCTTTTAAAGGAGTATAGATATACTACTTTTAGCCCAGGAAGCTTATGCTTTTGTTCTAAAATTGCAAGGTCTCTTATTTAATAAGACCAACGAAGTGGTCCTGCTAGTTGAAATTGATACGAGTCATAAAAGCACACATGCAATTAGGTTAACATCTATACTAGACATCACAAGAAGAGAGAGAGAGAGATAGAAAGAAAAATATAATTTGGCATTGACCGACATCCGAGTTCATACAAAAAGGAATAGCATTGCTGTTTAATATTGATTAATTGTAAGGTCTCTTATTGACAGGAACAACGAAGTGGTCCTGCTAGTTCAAAATGATGTCATTATAAAGCGCACATGCAATTAGGCTAACTTTAACATCTATACTAGATTAGCTGGCTTAATGATTTTCATCAGGTAAAAGTATGGTATGAAGTATCCTATTATGCACTAGACATCACAAGGAGAGAGAGAGAGAGAGAACTTATAGTTTGGCACTTTGGCATTGACCAAAATCCGAGATCATACAAATAGGAATGCCATTGCTGTTTAATATTGATTGATTGCCCGTGGCACCCTTATGTTTATTATATTGTTTGTCCAAACTGTTTCCAGGTTGTTAGGGCACTTAATCTGATACGTGACAGTTGGGAAGCTTTTGGTAGCAAGCCTGAATCTGATTACATTCCTCGTGGTACACTTCAGGTGAGCATGCTGTCTGATGATCCCATTGTTCTATTTTTTTTACCAAGACCTGCTGTTTCATTAGATGTTTATTTCTATTACGGTGGAGCTACTGAAGATGTATGGTGAACAAGTAAACATTTTAGCACTTAATTGTTCTTCTTTCTTTGTATGTCAGTGATAAAGTTTGTGAATTTGCAATGATCAGCACCACAAGTGTACAGAGTGCTGCAGCAGCCATTGTATAGTCAATTTTACTCCTCTGACTGCTGTACTTTTATTACAGCGATAGTTAAAAAGCACAATCTGTCCATGAGATTATTAGAGTTAACAAAGGCTATTACTCTTGTTTGTGTTGCCATTTCTACCTATTCTTGTTGCCCCCCTCCTGCCAGTCCTTAGATCATTTCCCTTTTCCCTTGTTTTTAAGGTGACCTTTCAACACAAAGGATTTGAAGAAACTCGGCGTCTTGGACTCAGGAATGAAACAGAACAGGTATTTTTGTGCATCATTGCTGATTTGCTATTGGCTAGAATTTCCAACCTCTTTGCAATTTGAATGACATCAGTCAGCATCAGAAAATAGTCATGTTCAATATGTTTGTAATGTATAAATTTAAGTTGTTCGAGATTTTTTTTAAAGTTGATCTATACTTGCTATTTGTGACTAATTACTGTTAATCTGTGTTTATATTTGTTTTGCATCTAATGATTCTTTATCTGAAGAAATGAAAATTTAAATATGTGTTTCCATTGTGTACATATTGAATGTCAAAACATCATGCACTGCAATTAACATCTGCAACTTGCTATTTCTATTTGTACAGATGGTACGCCTTGTTTCTCCATCAGGCGAGACTGGAATGCTGGTTGTTGATTCCGTGGTAAGTTATGATTCTTATTACTATTCATGAATTTTAATTTTGATCTATTTTTTCAGTTAGCTCACTTGTATTGTACCATTCATGATTTATGAAACTGAACTCTGTCCTTGCAGGTTCCGGAAGGACCTGCACATAAACATTTGGAACCTGGTGATGTGCTTGTTCGCATGAATGATGAGGTAAGTAATGCTGTATAATTTGTTACTATCATGTGGACAGGTTTATGGTTGGGCAGCCAGTCTTAGGATCTTGTGATGACTGCATATGCTGCCGTGTTTTGCATGAGCTCCTTGGGGTCCTCATGACGTCATCCCCTTGCATGAGTTCTTTGGGTCCTCATTTCCGGTTGGCCAGCCATGGCATTGTAGCTTTTATGGTTAATTTGTAATGAGTATGCGTCTTCACTAGATTATGAAGAAGGCTTTGTTTCACTTGACACCAACTAAATTTAAGCTATGCACCTTCACTGCTACATTTACCACAGCCCACCAATATTTATTTATTTTTGTCCATGGGCAAATTATTTCTGGTACTTTGAACACGCAGAAACCTTAAAATATAAACAGTTTCTTATGTTTTGTTCACTAATGTTTTTTCTATGTCATTTTTTATTTTCATATCATAGATTTGACATTTATACTATGCTAATTGCAGGTTGTAACACAATTTCTCGCAATGGAGACCTTGCTTGATGACAGTGTTGGCAAGGAGATAGATTTGCAGATCGAAAGAGGTGGTACACCTTTAACAGTAAAGTTGGAGGTAATTTGCAGCACTGGCATATCTTATTTAATTGCCTCATTAGAGAATGGTATATTTGCGTCAGTCGAGTAGTCCTAACTCCTACCACATGATGCAGCGCTAGTGACTATTTTTTCTATTACTATTAATAAGCGACCTACATCATACTAATTTGATTCTTCAGGTTGAGGATTTGCACTCTATAACTCCAAATCATTTCTTGGAAGTTAGTGGTGCTGTGATCCATCCACTTTCGTATCAGCAGGTATGTTTGCCACAGTTTAACGGTCTTTTCTGAGCTGTTGCCCTCTCTGCCCCTTCTCTAGCAAATAATTGGATTAACATGTTTATAAGTTTATGAATTGGATAGTGTATATTTTTTAATTTAGAAAGTCGTCAAGATTAAACTTTGACCATTAATTTGCTATAACATGTATATTTGATAGTTAAAACCAATATTGTGCGAAAGCACGTTGAAGTATGAATCTTTGGTAAATTTACTTGTAATTTGATTATTTCTTGGTCAAAATCTGCAAAGTTTGCTAGAAATATTGGATCATGTTGAAATTTTTGGTAGAAATGTTAGCCTCCCTACTCTGGTCTTGCATGAAAATAGTTGCAACTCATTTAATTGTATACTTCATCATATGTTCCCTCTTTCTAGAAAGTCATTTAACATCATAAAATTATACGTTTACAATATTTATTGAGTATTGAAACGTTACTAATCTTTTTTATATGTGGTATTTCAGGCAAGGAATTTTAGGTTCAAATGCGGTCTCGTATATGTTGCTGAGGCAGGGTAAGACATCTGATGATAACAATTGATATTCATTTCCTGAAAGGGCATCAAAGCATAGTTGTGATTTCTAGCTGGTCTATTTTACCAGGCATTGGTCATATGATAAATCCCTTTGCAATAGATTATGAGAATTGAGTCGGGTTTGAACTCCCAACTAAGTTTCATTTTTCACAGCTATTACTATCAGAGCACAACACCCCTTAGTGAGTTTTAGCTGCAATTTATGTTTATATGTTATTCATCTCTTTGCAATATTTCACGTTGGGATTATATCTGTCTTTTTATTGGCTTTTCAAGTTTCCTGTTGGTGTCTTGCCTGCATTAATTTTCTTCTATTTGTTAGCTGATATTCTGTCTAAAATGTGATGTTATTTATCTTACCTTTTCTGCAACTTAACCACCATCATAATATGCAGGTACATGCTCTCTCGGGCATCTGTTCCACGCCATGCTATTATTAAAAAGCTCGCAGGAGAGGATATTGAAAATTTAGGGGACCTTATTGCATGTATTTCAAAACTATCTAGAGGAGCAAGAGTTCCTCTTGAATATGTAAAGTACACCGACCGTTATAGGAATAAGGTAGGAATATCTTCCTTGGAAACTTTTAATCATGATAATTAGTCATATTTCTGTGCGTCCTAGTAAACATTAACTCACTTCAAAAATTACAACTGATCATTTATCTTGTTTATGTATCCAGTCTGTACTGGTGACCATTGATCGGCATGAATGGTATGCGCCTCCTCAGTTATATACTCGAAATGATGCAACTGGCTTGTGGACTGCAAAATCAGCTATACCACCGGAATCTCCTTTTATAGCTTCAGCTCATCATGCTGGTCCTATTGATGCAAACTCCAATTCTGTTTCATCTTTACCTGAATCTAGTCCTATGGATCTCAAGTGCCAGCATGAGTCTGAGAATTTGACAGATGGATGCATCAAAACACAAACTGATGATGAGATTATTGTAGATGGATCCCACTCGAGTGAAGATTCTCTTGTTGAGAAAAAAAGGCGGCGGGTGGATGAGGAGATAGCTGCTGAGGGAACGATATCATCTTCTGGTGATTTAGATGAAATAAAAGGTGGTGGTTTGAGGCATCTGTCTAGTGTTGATGGTTCTGACCTTGCTCGAACAATATCAAGTAATGCATCATTGGCAGAACAAGTAATTGAACCAGCCCTTGTAATGTTTGAGGTGAGCAATATCTATGTTTGATTTCAGAAGAAACTTTCATGTAGTCATGGTCATCAGTTTGATGTGTTGGTGTATGCTGCCCAAGCTTCAAATAAGCAGTATGCAGTCTCCTGCTGTTACCCCGCCTTGTAGCAGTTACGCGGCATACTTGGCCTTCTATGCTGCTTAAGCTTTACAAGTTTGGGCCACCTGTTCCTTGTTTGTACCCTTGCATGCGTACTTGTAGACCATTCTTTAGAGCACTTGTCCTGATGGTTTTGCGGGGAGCAATGTTGTTGTGTTGGGTGATTTATATGGTGATTTTGTTCTCATGTGGCCTATTGGGCCAGATGGTCGTGGTTCCATATCTTTTCATCTGAAGTGAACGGCAGACTTCCTGCCATCTGTTTCAATATTGTGTTATCATTGGTTAACATTTCAGGTCTATAGGTTATTGGACAAACTACTTGGGTGCTGGAAAGTTGTATAAAGCCTAGTATTTGGCATTGTAGGCCTTTTTCTGAATACTAACTACCTGGACAAATATTTTCTTGTATATCCTCACCGCTGCTTGTTGAGTCATTTTTCTATAAAGTTTAGTTCTTACTGTTCCATTA
The DNA here is from genome assembly GCA_009805545.1 of Oryza longistaminata. NCBI lineage: Eukaryota > Viridiplantae > Streptophyta > Magnoliopsida > Poales > Poaceae > Oryza > Oryza longistaminata. The sequence continues at coordinate 36,823,199 of CM020179.1, read as the reverse complement.
CGTGCTTAGCAATATTCCCCACCTTTTAACTTTAGAGTGGTGAATGTTGTACTACTGCTGTTGGTTTAACCTGTATGTACCTACAATGCTTACCTTGTGCTTGTTAGTTTTGAGCTCGTAGTGTTTCTTGTTCAAAACTGCCTTACTGATTCCTACCTTTTATAGGTGCATGTACCACCAGTGATGCATGCTTGATGGAGTGCATTCGCAACACTTCTTTGGAACTGGTGTAATAATATATCATTCGGACTGTCTGGGTTTGTTTGCTGTTGATAGGAATACAGTTGCTGTATCTATCTCTGATATAATGCTTTCTTTTGCTGCATATCCCATTGAAATACCTGCAGAAGTATGAGCTTGCTCCCCTCCTTTTCATTATAAATATTAACGCACAAAATTTGAACTTATTATTAGCTTATGCACTTTTATTTTTTAGGTCGTTTTTCTGCATCCCGTTCACAATTTTGCATTGGTTGCTTATGACCCTTCTGCACTAGGAGCTGGAGCATCAGTTGTCCGGGCTGCTAAGCTTCTTCCTGGTTTGTTCTCTTTCATGTGTTAATTCCCTAATCTCTGAATTTAGTTATGTCCACACTAAAAATAACCTTTCTGACCTACCAATCCACTTCCAATTTTAAGATATAATTTTGGATTTATGTAGAACCTGCCTTGCGCCGAGGAGATTCTGTCTACCTAGTTGGGCTAAGTAGAAGCTTGCAGGCTACATCACGGAAATCAATCATAACTAATCCCTGCACTGCTGTTAATATTGGGTCAGCTGACTGTCCACGGTATCGTGCAATTAATATGGAGGTCATTGAGCTCGATACTGGTACCTTCTAAGTACATTTCAACTTGTGATTTGATGTCTTGTTTTTTTTTTCAGATTAACTATATTGAAAAATATTTATTTTAGATTTTGGTAGTGCATTTTCGGGTATATTGACGGATGAGCAAGGAAGAGTTCAAGCATTATGGGCAAGCTTTTCCACCCAGGTTAGTTTACATTACAGTTGCTTTGCTTTAGCCTGTTTCCTAAGTAATGATGCTCGCACGTTCTCAGGAACATTTATTCAAAAGAAAAAAAGAAAGAACAAAACGCCGTCTTACACGGAAGGTTAGCCGTTTGATATCTTGAACAATCAACTAAATGGACAATATAAGAAACTATATTCACTACACTTAAAGGCCCTAGACTTTTCTGCATGTTTGACTAAAGTTGATAGATTCTTTGTCCTAGCATTAATTCATACCCTACACATTTAATGCTTGTAAGCAATGGTATAATGGCACCATTCTTAGCAGTTTAGCCATTCTTCCATGTGCTTATCGGGGTTGTAAATCAATTAATTATTTTCTCCAGCTGAAATATGGTTGTAGCAGTTCGGAGGATCATCAATTTGTTAGAGGTATACCAATATATGCAATAAGTCAAGTCCTTGAGAAGATAATCTCTGGTACTCCTGGACCATTTCGTATTATCAATGGAGTTAGGAGGCCAATACCATTCATCAGACTTCTGGAGGTGGAACTCTATCCAACTTTGCTTTCAAAGGCAAGAAGTTATGGATTGAGTGATAGTTGGGTGCAGGTAATTTCACGTTGGCCTTGCCTTTCATCTTTTCTGAAGTTGCTCTGCTTGGTCGGACAACTATGATTCGTTTCCTGATGGACTGTCAACCTGAATGTTCTATGTAATTACGCGAGTGCAATATTTATTGTTCTGGAGAAATATTCATGCCATTCACTTGAAGTGTTCGCTGACAGATAAATGCTGCAGTTTGTAAGGAAGAGGAGTAAAGGACCTCGCTTGATTGGTTTTGGACTTGTCTAATATGCTAGTGTTATGAGCAAGTGGAGAGGTTTTGGATGCATGAAATATTTACTGTTCAATATGATTATCCTTGCAGGCTCTAGCTAAGAAGGACCCTGTGCGAAGACAAGTTTTGCGGGTCAAAGGTTGTTTGGCGGGATCCAAAGCAGAAAATCTCCTTGAACAGGGAGACATGATCCTTGCTATCAATAAGGAGCCAATTACATGCTTCCTAGATATCGAGAATGCTTGCCAGAAATTGGACCAATCTGTTGATTCAGATGGAGTCCTTAACATGACAATATTCCGTCAGGTGAGGACTGGTTGTAAGAAACCAACCATTTTTTTTTTTGACGAAACTGTATGAATCTAAATATCTATGTGTTCAACCATGTCAACATTTAACAGGGAAAAGAAATTGATCTTATTGTTGGAACCGATGTAAGAGATGGCAATGGAACAACACGGATGGTGAATTGGTGTGGATGCATAATTCAGGATCCTCATTCAGCAGTGCGCGCACTTGGTTTTTTGCCCGAAGAAGGTCATGGAGTTTATGTTGCTAGGTGAGAACATGCTCCACCCGAATTTATATGTTGCTTCTATGGGTTCTTTGATTGGAACTATAAGCCTATAGCTACTGTGGGTTCAGGGATGCCAACACTTGAGAAGTGCGAGCATTTGTGATATGTCTTTTGTTTTTGTCTGTTCTACAATTCCCATGTATCTCAAGTTGGTATGGTCACTAGCTGTGCCCGATATTAGATAAAATTTTAAATTTGAATCTAACAACCCTGGTGAGTACACTTAGTCAGGGTAGAGTGTAAACCGAGTAACCCTAACCTGATAAAGGAAGAGAACAGGAATTGGGGTCAAGGGTCTCAACAAGTTCAGCTCTACCCTTTCAATTGCACATGTTTTTTTTGTTTTTTCCAACTTTACAATCTCTTCCTAGTACATCCTATCCAATAATGAAACCCATTTGTGTTATCTTGGGCACCGACAGCAAATCAGCTTCATAAAAGCCATATTGATAATGTTTCCTCTAATTCCCCTCCCAATGTCATAATAGTAGTGTAGCGCTCCAAATCTTATATACAGATATATGTAATCATTTAGAATTCTCCCTCCTTGATGGTAAATCTAGAGTTGGTTGAAAATTTAAGATGTGTACATGGCTTGGCGGTAGGTCCATAGCATTGGTGTTAAGCACATTTTAGATACCTAATGGGAACGAGGAATGAGTATCAAATATTTTATGCAGATGGTGTCATGGAAGTCCCGTACATAGATATGGTCTCTATGCTCTGCAGTGGATAGTGGAAGTTAATGGGAAGCCAACTCCAGATCTTGAAACTTTTATACAAGTGGTGAAGGTACGTATTATCAATAGTTATCTTCCTTTGGTATAGTCAAGTCTTTTCATGTGATATATCGACCTGGCAAGCTTATGTTCAATTGATTTGAATTAATACTGATAACCTTTTATTTCAGGGATTGGAAAATGGTGAATTTGTTAGGGTGCGGACCGTCCATTTGAATGGCAAACCTCGTGTGCTTACTTTGAAACAGGACCTTCACTACTGGCCGACCTGGGAGCTCAGGTTTGAACCAGAGACTTCCACATGGAAGAGGGGAATAATAAAAGCGTTGCAATCAACTGTAGCGTGATCAACTATGTTTGTGTTTGAACTCTTCATGCTCTCAGAGGGTGTTCCTTAGGGAGCCTAAGCATGGAGGTGCGGAAATGGGGAATGCGTGCCCAACTGCCCATGTTGGTAAGCTAGAATCCTGCGTAATGCAGGATGGAATGGTTGGCATTAGGATAGGATGCTTGAAGTTGAAGGATATAGTTATTCATAGAAAAATATATGGATTCATTGCCTGTGGATAATTAGACCGCAGCATCTGCTTTTTGTATAATCTATTCTATTGCTACAATTTTTGCAGTAATAATAAATCTTTAGCTCTTTAGCGACCATATAACCATTTTTTCTGCGTAACAACATTGTTAATCATTTTTTTTGTTTGAAACCGAGTTAATCATTTTGAGTTACCTAGCAACAGATTTCAACCTCGCCATTGCCCGCCCCATTCTGCCGTCTGCACCAGTAGTCCAGTACCACAGTTCGAGGAATGACCAAGATCCCACAATAAGAAGGCTATCTTTTATGGCCCTGTTCACTTTGATGCCATTTTTAACCATACTATTTTTTTAAAGTTGCTAAAAAAATATCTACGTTTAGTTTGTTGCCAAATTTGATAAAATCCTGTCAAAATTTTAGCAATATTGCTAAGTTTATTTTGGCTACAATCTGAACAGACCCTGAATTTCGGTCCGACTTATCTTAACTAATAGATGCATATGCTATCGTTTTATATCATTAGCTAGTCTAATTTTGCTTGGAGATTAGCGGCACACTGGCAGGTGGTAGAAACTCGGATAAATAAGGAACTGCTTAGATTCATTGGTCCTAGCTTATAACGTGTCACAGCTCACAAGTCACAACCCGCCAGCCTATTACTCAATTTTGGCTTCGCGTTCCCTGAATAAAAAAAGGTGCTTCACTAGCACCTTCCGACTCCGAGCTTTCTACTTTACATGCAAACAGATTGCCTTCAGGAAAATGAGGCTAGCACGTTTCACCGGTACAAAAATAAGGAATCGACACGCAAGTAGGAGTAGAGAGTAAGACAGCAACTTAATTTTATCTATGCAACCTTATGGTCAAATCTGTCAAACCCTTTTGTGCCATGTATGACAAATGTAAACCATGCAGCATGCACCACCTCATTTTCATCCCTAGTTAGGCGTCTCCTCTCCCACAAACGCATTGTCCCGGCCGAGCAGAATATATTCTGCCACCACTTGTTAGCTCGAACCAACGTCCACGAAAACGAGGACCACCCTTTATGTGCGTCCTGCCACTTCAGTCGATGCCTTCCCCTGAGGAGAAAAGAGGCGTTTTAGGTAGGAGTTCATTGTTGCCGGATTCCCTCTTGCTACCAACCGATCGTAGTATTCTCCTTTTAAATTGGCCCCGTTCCTTCCATTCTCTCTCGTTGCCACCGTGAACTTGAGCGACCTCTCCTAAGCTAGCATGTATTCCACGCACAGGCTCACTCGAGCACACGCGCACCAACGCATCATACATCGCTACATCCCAGCGAGATAAGGAGAAAGATAAGAGGGAAACTAAGGCCGAGCCAGGCATGGGTTGCTATCATCTGGGCAAGTTCGTGTCGAAAGCGCTCGGAAAATGCAACGGTAAGTCGTGTTCTGCACTGCACACGTTGTTTTCCTTGCCACGTCGTGGTCTGCATCGATCACATGCTAGGACATGATCGATCGACCTAGGTACTTCTGATAATCTGCAGCCATGCATGCAGGCTGCTTAATTAAGTTTTCGCTACCATAAGTATGATAGATTTTCAGCTAATAATCTCGTTCAAAAGCATGTACATCGTCCTCACATAGCCACATGTAAATGATAATATGATGTGTGATGTTTTTTAGGACAATGGATTAATAATTTGATATATAATGTTAGTCAATGTTCATGTACCAAATGTCCAAACCAATCTCAAAATCGCGAAGTTCATTTTTTTGCTAAGAGTTGTGAAGCGTGGCGACATGCAGGGCGCGAGAGGGGGTGGCGGGAGGAGAGGCTGGACTACGCCATGGCCTACCCGCCCGGCCCACCCACGGAGACGTACTACATGCGGCCGGTGGCGCGCACGGTCACCTTCAGCGCCGCCAACTCCGTCTACGTGATCCCGCCTGCAGAGCCGCCGCACCAGCAATCCCCGAGCCCAGCCACAGACGCCGCCGCCGCCGGCACAGGCAGCAGCAACACGGGCCCGAGCACGAGCACCACCCGGCACAGCCCCAACCCCAGCAGAGCCCCCCCGCCGGCGCAGGACGCGCCGCCGGCCGAGCCGAAGCCGCCGAAGCGGGCAAGAACAAGAAGTCTGGCCGCGTCCGGTTCGGCCCCGAGCCGCCGCCACCGGAGCAGCAGCAACAACAACAGCAGCCACCGCAGCAGCAGCAGCAGCAGGAGCAGATGCAGCAGGCCCCGAACGCCGGCGCCGAGCACGCGCCGGCACGCCACGCCACGTCGGCGCCGCCGGGGTACTTCCGGTACACGCCGTCGCCGCTGCCGAGGTGGGAGGCGGCGACGCCGAGGCGGCACGAGTACTTCTCCGGCGAGTACCGCTACAGCTACCCGACGCCGGTGCGCGAGGGGATCTACCGCATGGCCACCGACGCCAACAGGCTCACCACCATCTTCAGCGAGGAGAACCCCAACGCCTGCGCGATCATGTGAGCCATCCGCCATCGATGATCGGTGGAGCCTCACCGCCGCCGCCGCCGCCGCCGCGAGGAATAATCAAAATCCGTACGTCCACGTACGCGCGCTCGCGCCCATTTCGTTGCATTGCATCGGGACCGTTCATTGGTCGGTTTGTTGGCTCTAATTCGTGCAGGAATCCGGTTCTGCTTGACCTGTAGGTGTTTGTAGATAAGGACTGGGAATTAGTTCTGTTCCATCGCCTGATATGCTGAGATGAACATTTATCTTGCTTTTCGGGCCTTTCGGCTCTTATTGCCCTTCCACTTTTCAGTTTTTAATTCACAAAGTTGCTAGGATATTAGTCAAAAATCGTTGGCTACATGACACGGATGAAGAGTTAATGACATTAACATGCATGTTAGCTAGGTTTTTTTTGTGTGTGTGTGTGTGTGTGTGTGTACGTGGGAACGCATTGACAAAGTATTACTAACATGCATACTAATTAAATCTCCTCTTTTAAATTACTCTTTGTGGGTCGTTCGAATGAGCATCTATCACTTTAACCGCAAAACCCTTTTCTTTCACCGATACCTTAAAAATTTACCAGTGCGCGCAACAATTTGGTGACTTCAGTCTTCGGATGCCCTAGCAGACTCTAGAAAGTTGTACATCGCTGTTCCTTTTCCAGAATGAGAGCGATCGGCGAAGGCACATTCTTCCTCACAGTGCAGAGCCTCTCCGTGCGATCCGGCCAACGCCGGTGCAACGCTGCGACCTCGCGGCCTCGCGTACGTACCTCTCCGTGTGGTTTCTGCGGCTCGGTTGCCGCGTCCGCGTCCGTGCCGAACGCCGTACGCGCGCGGTGGCCACAAAAGCAAACACGGTCGCGAGGCCGTGACGCCATGTGACTCGGGAGTCGTCGCGCGCGGGACGGGAATAATATCGCGGAGATACGCGTGAAATCGCGCGCGTCCCTTCTTTCCGGCCTCGTTCCACCGGCCCTGTTTTGCCGTGCTCTCCTGCCTCCGTGGGCTTCGGCCTACCAACAAATCGGCAATCCCCGAGAGACGTGAGGTGGGCATTGCACACAGACACACGGACACACGGCCATATGCCCATACGCCGGGGCAACGAGATGATCTCATTAGAGCAAATTTAATAGTATAGTCAACTACTGGCTCTAAATTATCTGTAGTCAATTTAATAGCCAAATCATACAATAGTAACATATAAATATATACTACACTATTAGTGTATGGTCCCACCTATCATACATACATTTCATGCGAGTCTGAAACTCTTGAGTGGCCACCCTTGTCGCGCTGACTGTTCTTCTTCTCCAATCGACAGTACGTATCGCTCTCTCTTATCCTTGTAGATTTGAGTCAACGCTGGCCCGCTCATCACCGCCGTGCCGCGTCACATCGAACAGTCCCAAGTCAACTTAATCGCTGCAAGTAGAGCCACGAACTAGTGGTTCAGAATGCGATTAAGCACATAAATAACTCTCTGGCCGAAAGGTGTCAAGGGGCCACATTATTAGACGCTCATTTTTCTCTGTCACGTCGTTTCTTATTCTTCGATTCCTATCACCACACACTACCGGTCACACTCGCATATACTCCTAGATTATCATTACAAATCAATGGCCAAGCACAAATTGAGTAATTAGTACTAGCTGTTGGATCATTACGCACTATTGCAAAAGGCGTTGTATGTGAACCATATTCCGATTCTGCAAGAGGCCTGCACGCCTGCAGCTGCTCGTTTGGAGGATCTCTATGTCCCTACGAAAGATTTGCAAGCAGCAAGAGGACCTTTGCCTAAGTTTCTAATCTACAGAATCCATATTCGATATGCCTCTCAAGGGAATAACTAGGATGAGCTAGCTACTTTAATTTTGTATTAAGAAGAAGGGGGCACAAGAAACCTCATAAGAAACACATTGGATTCAGTGTGGTAGAGTCAGAATTCTTAAAGACTAGAGTTAGGATATGGATCAACTAATAGAGTGTTTGTTTTCTATAAAATTTACAAAGTGATTTAACAAAATTTAAACAAAATTTAGAGGCAAACCTAGGGCTCAAGCCCTAGCTGCCTGCCCGCTGTGCCCTGGGTTCAGGATTCAAACCTACTTAGACTAGGTGAACACCTTCACACCACACCACCTGATCTATGCTCAATTCTCAAAGGTTAAGGAAGCAAGATTTACAACCTCTCATTGATTATGTGGTGTGCCGATTGCCGAAAGCGAAGCAAATAGCTCTTATAAGCTAGATCATCACGATGAAGGCAGTTTTGAGTTCCATACCTATTTACCAATTGGTCGGCGTGGAACCCCTAAAATGGGTAATCAAGGGAATCGACATTATAGGTTCCACTGGGCAGGTAGATCAAATGCACGGGGCGGCTACTGCTGAGTCTATGACCAAACAAATTTTGGCGATCTCGTCATTCTCAACCTTATTGCTCTCACATCATGCTGAATCTGGTTGGCTGGTTGCACTGAACCTCACCGATGAAACCATGGCAGTGACTCAAGATACCTTGTTCGAATAAGAAGCACGATTTCGCACTGGCTTTCACGTCTTGTTGCATGGGCATGGGTAATGATGAGTTGGCTCTATTGTGGGAGGAAAAGGCTGGATGTACGACGTCGAGATCCATTCCTTACCACTGACCATCCATGATCGTGTTCCCACACACACCCAATGCCATAGGATGGTGGCTCAAGCGATACAAGGTAACAGATGGATTAGAGACATCTGTGATGCCCTCGGTGTGCAAGCGATCTTGGAATACTTGTAGCATTGGTTGTGGATCAAGTCATTCGGTAGCCTCTCCGCCAGCTAGACTCCTTCATCTAGAAATGGGAGAGTTCATGTCTCAACTCCTTGTGATCGGCTTACCAAGGCCTTTTTCTAGGATGTGTCTTTCCTCCTTATCGATTTGGAGAACCCCTCGCACCCCCACATTGTCGCTACTTCCTATGGTTGGTGGCACTATGACGCTGCTAGATGGTTGACCGGCTAAGCAACATTGGGCTACCACACTCGGATCATGGCATTCTCTATAGTCAACATGACAGTGTTATTGTATGTCAATCAACGGGCACTCCTTCCACCTCCGGCTTTGCAATAGCCAGAGAAAGATCCTAAAAGGACAGAGGAGAGATTTTGACATGGTCGTTACACTTAGAGCCTGAATGATATGGAATGAGCACAACAATCACGTGTTCAATCAGATGGAGCGGAGCTAGCCCAAGGTGGCAAAGGCAATGGCGGAGGAGGCAGCGCTGTGGCGGCTGTAGGTAGGACGGCCTCAGCTCAGCATATATAGTGCCAGAGTTTAGGTCGCCTATTTTCAGTCACAGGAATAGACCAACTGTGCTGTTTCTTTTTTCTTCCCCTTTTCTTCTTCCTGTTCTTCCTTCTGGTTTTGTTTTTGTACGGTTCGTTTTGTATCAACTTTACTTTTCTTAATACAATGATGCATAAGACTCTTGTTTATTTTTGAAAAAAAAATATTCAATATTCTTATGATCAAACTGCTTAAAGAAATGTAGATTATATGACCATAGCTCGCTGTGTTCCTTTACATGGCAACCGAACGGCCAGTAAGCATCCCTGTCAAGGGGACAGGGTCATCCTCTCTTAGCTTATTAATCCTCTAATAAAGAAAGAACTGGGTCAAAATTAAAGAAAAAAAATACTCCCATACAAGGTTGCACTTGCACCAAAATTCGTTCGCTACTTGCACGCACAGATGACTTGCACTGATAACGACAACATACTGGAATTGCTCAACTGCAGCTAGCGACAAGACTAAATCAAATTTAGTCTGAGAAAGTATACACCAAAGTCTCTGAATGCACGCTCATTTGATTCCTCTCAAACAATCAATCGATATGCTTGCTTAGAAGATTCGTCTGTCTTTCAGAGTTTCAGTGAATTGAACAACCTCTTTTTCAAATATATGTTCATGTACGACGGCCGGTACGACACCTATTAAATTTGGCCCATCATACGCTTGATCATATACCAGAGCAGAGAAGAAGTACTCACACCTTAATTCTGAAAACAGTGTTGCTAAATAAGTCCTGGATGCTGATTGATCACCCTACCTATCCCTAATTCGTTAATGCAAGATGGTTACGTTCTGTACCAAGGCGAACACCAGTACCCCACTCAGCTCAGGGTTAACCAATTTCTGGTTGCTCCGTGCAAGAGCAAACTACCCAAAGAGAACAACTGAAACATTGAATGGAAGTACACAACTAGAGATTCTAAAGAATAATACTGTGATCGATCGTTGTCTTGTGCCTATCAAAACTTCGAAAGTGTCTCTGCACTTTCTGAACATCCCCACATCATCAGCAACTGCAACTTGCGAGCACATTCCCCTCCCAGTCTGCAGCCACTACTGCTCGAAGTGTCCACGCAATTACAGATCAGAAGATATGATCCATGAACAAACCGATGAGCATGGAGTGAGTGCGAAGCGAGGAGATCTTTTCACCCTCGTGCTTCCTTTCCCAGAGGGTGCAACTGTGCAAGTGCGAGAATGCAGACAAGATGAGAGACGCCACGCCGCGGTTGCAAGTGGTGGCGCCGGCGAAAGCAAATTGATCGAGGGACACGGTGCTGTCACTCTGTAGATCACTCAACTCACCACTTACCCAAGGCAAAAGTGTTCGTAGGAATCGTACTGGGTATGAGAATGTGATGAGGTAAGAGCAGAGCACGTCAATAATGGCCACTAGCTAGTAGTAGTGGCCGCTCTATGTCCTGCCTGTCGCTGCATCCACTGATCCACATGGTCAGTCACTTACGCGTGCATATCAGCCGATCTGAGGGCGGCGAGACGTGTGGGACGTATGTAAAATGTGGCAGCTGATTGTTGTGGATTCAACTTATATTTGCGCCTGTAATTAAAAACTAGCCCAATTATAGCCCCATCGGTTACCTAAAAAAACTAAAACCGAAGTCAAAATTTAAATTTTGAATTGATTTTAAGATATGTTCAACATAGTTTCTTTTTAATATTAGCTTTTAAGTTGTTAAAAACACACATATATAAAAGTTTCCACAAATCATTTTCTGATCGCTAATAAGTTGTTATGGCTTATAAAATGGCTCTATAATAGGAAATCATTTTCTGATGCTAATAAGTTGTTATGGCTTATAATAAACTTATGGGTAGCGGATGAGGCACTATAAATCTATAATAGGATAGTTCAGGTATAATCCCAGCTTCATGCGATACATCCCCAAAGATTTTTATTTATCTTCAAATGACCATGGAGCAGTAGAAGAGAAACTTTTACCACGACCAGAATTCTGAACGCGATAAGCTAGCTAGCGTTAGTGGGCTAGATCAACCCTCCACCACGGAAACGCCAACATGTGCTGACCATGTTGGCTAGCTTTACCGGCCGGGGCTTCGAAATGGACAGCAAACGACGAGCATTTTCTCGTGCGCCCCCGCCCCCGCCCCCGCCCCCGCGGCCCGCTGCGATGTGGCGCACTCGCACGACGCAGTCACGCAGCTAGCGGCGTGCATCGCAACGCCACTGGATGATCTCTCGATCGATCGCGCTTTTCCGGCCGCCCCAACCACGCGCATCCAACACCCGGTACGTCGCACACAGTCGCAGCAGCAGCGGCGGCGGCTGCTAGCTCGGATGGTCGAATACTCGTCGTACGACGGCCAGTGCACAAGCGCACTCGGAGCTAATCTGACGTTGGTAGGTAGGCGTAGATCTGTCGATCGACGTGAGGGAGGATTATCGATCGGTGCACGTACAACTGTCTGGATTAGCTTATGCACGAATCATGATGAGCGTGTCATGATTGATTCTTTCAATTCTGTTTAGCCGATATGATTATGCTTGTAGATGTAGCAGCAGGTGTGAGAACACTGATTTATTTTTAATTTCGCTCCAATTGACTGGTAGCAGTTGTTTATTGATCATTTGATCGAGCCGATGATTTTCGATCAACTTGACCGACTCCTTCACTTCGGTCAGAGTTGGATATATAGTTACTGCTCCCGTCAAAAAAAAAAATCAACTTCTAGATTTTAAATTTTATCAAACAAAAAACCAACTTCTACCATCAGCATGTAAAACGAGAAGCTTTATCCCTTGAGTACATTTTATCTACCTATCACTTTTACTATTTTTTTAAATAATTAAAAGCATTTTAGTCATTCTCACTTTTCACTATTTTTGTCTTGGGATGTTAGGAATGGGTTTTTTTTGGATGGACGGAGTACTCGATTATGGATTTTAATTATGAACAGGCAAAGTGGGATTATGGATACACTTATTCGTAATCATGTAGTAGTACCAAATACTGACACATTACCTTCTTCCCAAGTGTATGCTCTCTATAGGTCCATATAGTACCACGATGATATTTGGAAGATTCTGATTAGCCATCTCCTTTAATACCCCTTCATTCTCTGCACTTTGCAGTACAGAGCCAACACAACCCCTAGCAGGCTACCATGGAGATCTTTAATTATCTCTCCTAATCCCCAACCGTCTCCAAGCTCAAATCTCAATCAACAAGGTTACGCGCGGCTTAGGTTTTTAATTTAATTCAACTGCCACCAACACGCACCTGTCAAAACGGCCAAATTTGACATGTAAATTCATCAGCCACAAGCACACAATTGCACAAATCCATCATTTTCACTTCATTAAACAAGCTCGCAAGTACGTGTAGTTCAGGGACACAAGGTTACTCACCACCTAGGTATGGTCACAGCCATCCATTAGCGAATAAAAAGATTAAATTAATCCAATCGAGCTCGCTAAGCAGGTCATCTAACCGCATCAGTCAAGCATGAACAGGGTGATTAAGTGATGATGATTATTAATTAATTACACCGTCCCAACCGGCTTCGTTTGACTTGTCCGACCAGCTCGCCAGCTACAAATACCCGCGGGAATGGCGAGCTAGCGCAGAAGGAGACGCAGAAGCGCGCGAGAGAAGAGAAGAGAAGCTAAGCTAGCCATCAAGATCTCGAAGAGGAAGCAAGAGCGCGAGGAGGAGAGGAGGAGGAGGCGGCGGCGGCGGCGATGGGGATGAGCATCGCGCAGGCGGTGGCGGCGCTGATGGGGACGTGCGCGAGGCGGCTGTCGCGGGCGGCGCGGCGGCTGCACCTGCCGGCCCGCGGGAGGGGATCGCGGCGTCGTTCTCGTCGCGCGCCATCGTGCCGTTCCTCGGCGGAGGCGGCGGGAAGAAGGCTATCTCGTCGTCGTCGTCGTCGTCGAGGAGGAGAGGAAGGCCGGGGCGGAGCTGAGCTTCCGCGCGGAGGAGGGGGTGTGGAGGAAGGAGATACTGATGGGGGAGCGGTGCCAGCCGCTGGACTTCTCCGGCGTGATCTACTACGACGCCGAGGGGCGGCGCCTGAGCAGCCGCCGCCGCCGCGCTCGCCGCTGCGCAGCCCGCTGCCGTCGTCCATCAAGCTCGCGGCCAACGCCGGCGGCGGCGGCGGCTACTAGCCGGAGATCGACACGTACACCCGCTCTCTCGCAGGCTTGCAGCAAATCTCTGAACTTTTGGAGCCAAAGCTTAGCCAGCCGCCTTCCTCTGCTTTCCTGCGACATAGTAATAGGTCTCTGCTTCTGATGATCTGTTCTTCTTCTTTTTTTTTTATTTTACTTCCTTTGGTGTGCGTAGTGATTAGTGATCACTGATCAGTATCAGTACCATGTAAAAGAGTTTATGGAAGCTTAGCTTGATGCTCTTCAGAAGTTGGCACCTCTTTTTACCGTGATCACTCTGATTCTCTGAATATCTTTGATCATCTAGTAGTTGTTCATTAGCATTTACTATCTGGCTACCTTTTCATGTCTTTGTTTTTGTCGTATTTTTTGCACCTTGTTTCTTAGGTAGTACTACTACTCTTAGCAAATTAAGAAATTGAAGTTAGTAAACGAATTTTCAGAGAACTTATCCAGGGTTGGCAAGGACATGATGGCTGAAATGGATCAGTGTTTGGTGGTTGGTGCATGCAGTGGTTTGTCTCGTGCTAGTATGTAGAACAGTAGAAGGTTGTATCTAGCAAGATGGACTAGATTATTTTCTTTATAGACTATCAACTACCAATACCATTGTTCCATTCCTTGTTCGTTGTTTGTTTGCGAGATCATGGTCAACCCATGTCGGATGTAGTCCTCTACATTAGCATGCGTATCACTTTATCAAGTTTGTCCACCATATCATTTTTCTTGGTAACGTGGCTCAGAACTTCGGTTCTGCACACAAATCAATCAGATGACAACCTGACTTGAATAAGTTTACCGTCAATTTTCATCTTGTACCAGAATTGAGATCCCAGTTGCTGCGCAGTTGTGCACTGATCATTGAACAGAGGGGGCAGCTCAAGTCTCATCGCTTTTCCTACAAAATATAGGAGGGATTGACTTAAACGGGAAGAATTGGTTGACAGAACAATTCGGGTGGAACTACTCATTATGCGTTTCCAAATGTTTGTTATGATCCAACGTGCACAAGCAAACTCTCCAACATCCTAGACCCACAATTAATTTTCCCCAGCATGCTCAATTATCATTAATTTTACAGCACTCTGAAAAAAGAAAAGAAGAAAAGAAAATATGGAGCTTATGCCTTCCCACCTCTGAGCTCTATACAACATAACGGGAGAGAATCCTCACTTACTTTCCTCTAACTTTGAGTCACTAATATGTGGACCTACTGCATAGAGGATCCACATATCAGTGACACAAGTTAGAGGATCTCTATCCCAACATAACTCAGAAAAATATGTAGCGTAAACAACCTATCCTCTCTTACCCACTAAATCTTAAAGCTCAACATACAACGATGTCACATCATCATCCATTAACAATTATTACATTTAAACATCATGCAATCATGTTATATTATCTATAATTTTATAATTTATTAAATTTTATAGCTTTTTCAAATACAAGCTTGTTAAATCATCATCTTACATAATTCACATAATATTTCAATATGTCTCTTCATCATTTTTATAATATCTTATGTACTTGTATAATTCATCCTAACTTCTAACTTAGTTAAAATGTGCTCTCTCTTCTCTCGTTAAGCCATATCACATCAATTATTCTGTCCTTAGATGATTTATCTAGGATCCAAATTATCTCCCTTCTTTTCTTCTCTTATTAAGTCATATCACCTCAATTGTTTTTAGCCTTAGATGCTTAATCTATGATCCAAACTATCTCCCTCATTTTCTTCTCTTGTAAAGCCACATGAACTTACTTTTCATTTGAACCATCATTCTACATACTATTTGAATTTGAATTATCACAAACCACATCAATTTACGTAAGTTTATAGTATCTAGCTATCTTACACATTATTTTTACTCCGTGTTATCATACTAAACTCCCGCAGCAACGCACGGGGTTTCACCTATTATAATAAAAACTTGAAATTACCATAGAATATGAAAATAGATGTAAGGCATTATGAGTAAAAATTTTACTCCCAATAAAACTTTTGCTCTTAAATAAATCTCAAGTGTTCATTTTTATATTATATGGTAGTTTTCAGATTTTCATTAAATATTTCTACTTGCATAGGAGGCTACAGTGCTACACAAGATTATAGGCATGTTCACTTTGATGCCATTTTCAACCATACTATTTTTTTTATAAAGTTATCAAAAAATGTATGCGTTTAGTTTGTTGCTAAATTTAGTAAATACATAAGAAATTCTGCTAAAATTTTAGCAATATTGTCATCTTGTCAAAATTTTAGCATTGCTAAAATTCCGTAAAGTTTATTTTACCTGCAATCCCTTTTTTTTTAACGTCTTGCAAGGTTGGAGTGGTAGTTTGCCGCTCTTCTAGTATTTTCCTAGCGAAAATGGCCAAATACCCGAACCTGATAATGCCACGAAAATGGTCCACGAGGAACAGATGAAATGGCTTTGCCTAGTTGCCTGCCTGCTAGGTCAGTACCAGCGAACAGTGGTTATGCGGCGACTTTATGCGGCTGGATAGCGTTGCGAGGAGCAAATAATTCCCACGGAAAACGACGGCGCCACCACCCACCCCGGCCAACGCCGCCGTGAGGAGGGATCGCGCATTTCGCCGTCGCGCGGCAACCGTCCCCGTCTCGCTCTCGCGCGCCCGTACGACAACGCGATGCCCAGATTTACCCTGCTTAAATGGGTCTAAAACTTTTAAGTCCCTATCACATCGGATGTTTGAAAATTAATTATAAATATTAAACGTAGACTATTAATAAACCCATCCATAATCTTGGACTAATTCGTGAGACGAATCTATTGAGCCTAATTAATCCATAATTAGCCTATGTAATGCTACAGTAAACATTCTCTAATTATAGATTAATTAGGCTTAAAAAATTTGTCTCGTGAATTAGCTTTCATTTATGTAATTAGTTTTGTAAGTAGTATATATTTAATATTCTAAATTAGTGTCTAAAGACAGGGACTAAAGTTAAGTCCCTGGATCCAAACACCACCTGCTGTTAGCTGGGGGCTCGTCATGCGCATGGCCGGGAAAAAAGGACAGCTACCATCGACGAACCACGTTAATGAATGAGCCGCTACCGAACTAACATTTCACGCACAAAATCATCTCGTTAACAGAAAAATCTGGAATAATTAATCAGGTTGTCAGAGGAGGCAGTAGGGGAACTAGTCACTGTCACAAGTCGGCAAGTCGCAAACCAAACCATATGCGCTGAGTTCACTACCACAAGCACACAGAAATGCAGAGATCGCCATTTTCACCTTGGCTGCTGTGTTTAGCTCATACCGAAGTTTAGAAAATTGGTTGAAATTGAAACGATGTGACTAAAAAGTTATGTGTGTATATAAAGTTTGATCGATAAAAAGTTTAAAGTTTAGAAAAAAACTTTAGAACTAAGCAGGGCCCAATTTATATTTTGTACAAGTGCATTCATGCGTCATACTGGCACGGCAATCCCAATGGCGAAAGACAAGATTTTTGACGGGTAGGCTTGACATGTACTACTACAGGCTCGTGTCGTGCGGGTGACTCAACGCGACGCGACGCGGGCACACGAGCCGGCGCGCGCCGCGGCCTCGGCGGTGTCACGGCCAGAAGCGGCAGCACACTGGCTTGTCGTCGCCGGCCGCCTTGCCGTTGCCGGCGTGCCGCTTCTTGCCCTTCCGCTCGGCACGGTCACCGTGAGCACCCCGTCCGCCATCCGCGCGCTCGCCTCGTCCGCCGCCGCGTCCCTCGGCAGCCGGAACTGCGTCACGGCCGCGCGCGCCTCCCCGCGCCCCTCTCCCTGCAGTGCCACCTCACAGCGTCGTTGTCCTCCTCGCCGCCGGGCTTCCCCGCCTGGCTGCGTTATTGGCGTCCTCGTGTTCGCCGCCGGCGCGGACGCGCAGGATGTGGCCGTCCACCACCTCGACGGCGACCTGGTCCTTGGCCAGCCCGGGAGGTCCATCTCGAACACGTGCGCCACCGGCGTCTCCCTCCAGTCCATCGGCGGCCGGGCTTCACCGGCGACGCCGCCGGCGCCGGGGAAGAACCTGTCGAGCAGCATCCGCGAGAGCGCCAAAGACATTTGTGATGTTCTCCTCCTAAGCTTCTTCGCGTGAATCTTGCGAGTTCACTCCGACTTGGCATGCACGAGTGTTCGTCAGCATTTTTATAGATGCGATGCGAGACGGTGCGCGGCGAATGATCGAGAACGCGTGTACGGGCATTGCCTTTGCGGTTTTTCTCCTCGTCTGGTTGCATCCGGAACACGCGTTTTCTGGTAGTTTCTCGCGTTTTCTTCAGCGTGTTCTTCGCAGAGGAAGAAAACGGATCAGGAACACAGCGATGCAGAGGGATCAATAGATCCGTGTTATCGATGGCTCAGATGATTCCACGCAGGCATGCAGACTGCAACTCTGTAGGCATGGAACTGAAGGAATTTGTGCTAATTGGGAGATTTTGACAGATTATTGGTGCTGATTTATTCCGTTTTCTGTAAATGACACTGCAAAAATCTTGCTCTTTTTACACATTTTGCAACAAAGAAATAACGAATATTGCCATACGATCAGACCCAGTACGTCTAAATAAGACTTAACTTACCGATTAATTATAACAGTTTGGGTCTCTTCTGACAGATTTTACACAACTGCTGGTTCGCACTGCTACCGGATGGTAACAATGAGGTTCCTGTCGACGAACTTGTGCGCCACCAACCTTGCCCTGCATCGCCGGCGGCAGCTTTATGACGCGCCTCTGGTCGCCGGCTTCTATCAGTAGTTCTGATCCACCTCTATACTGCATTTTTCAGACAAAACAACAGATTGTCGAAAAACAGCCAATAGAGATGAGTAGTACTGAGATGATGTGGCTCCTTTGAATCAAGAAAGAGACTAGTAACTGCCTTACTTATATAGTTTGATTTCAGACTTATCAAAGCCCGGCATGAAAAGGGTCACCGATTTCTGAACAGAATCAAAACTAACTGAAGGGTATACTTTGTTGCTTGTATTCCTCAGTAAATCTTTTGCATTTTGGCTCAAAGAATTCAGCACTCTGCTCCAATCTGCTGAAGAATCAGTTGGCAGAAATGGCAGAAACGAGAAAGTCATCGGCAAAAACTTCTCTGCAACTCCTTGGTGAATTTCGAAAGGCTGTTCGGTATAACCAAATGCTCCACATATATTTCCACCAGCTTGAGTTGTACATCCCCAGTATCGCAATGCAGAAGATACAGAGATTGATCTTCAGGGTCCATGATGAGGAAGCATGCAAATTTTGAGGGATCGGCAAACCAAACCGATATTCTCTAAAAGAAAAAAAAGCAGATTTCAGCTAACTAGTTGAACACATATCTACTAGGTTTCTGCACAAAAGAACTAAATCGGGAAAATTAACCTGAATAAGTTGTTCATATCATTCCATAACTCTGAACTCAGTCTTCCTTCACTAGTTTTACCATTTGGCCTTGCAGAACGTATATTAGTCTCATCGCGGAAGGAGAAGCCAGTCTTCCTATGTCAGTCTTTTCTGCTAGATCCTTCACATACCTCAAGTAAGACCTGTCTTTTGTGTAGCACCAGCATTAAGTTAGAGACTATTCCCTGTGGGAAGCTAAGGTGAAGTTGGAGCAAGGAAAACCTATACCTTGCTCTCTCAGTAGCACCAATTAGCCGTAGAATTTCCTCTGTATTGTTGCAATCATACACTACCACATCAAATTCTCTTGTGAACTATTCCTTTGAGTTGAAAAGAAGTTAAGCAGCTTCTGAAGAGCTAACACTGAACAGACCGAGTCCATTCCGGGTAAGACTCCAAGCTCCTCCCCTACAACCTATCCCATGAAAAATCATCAATCCAAATGACTGCTTTATCCTCATGTCCCATAATACAGCAAAGTTAAATTGCCTACCGCCTCAAGGACTCCTTGAGTAAGATTGATCTGCGAGTCACCTTCTTTAGCCGGTCAAGGGGTTCAAGCAGCATCTACAATGTAACCATACAACATTCTTCAGCATCATGAATCAGAATATCATTCCAGTTTATGATAATAACTATAGCTAAAACATAGAGGATATCACTTTCAAGATAGTAGTTTACTTTACTAGTCTCCAGCTTCATGGTGGAAAGATTGGGCAGCGCACTCGCGTCAGCGAGTTACCGATCTTACAACCCATCAATTGCTCTGCGGTGGGATCTTGGGACTGTATGACCAAGCATGTCTTCAAGCCTTCACTTGCATAATACTAAAACGTGGAAAAGAACAAGTTAAAGCAATTCTTTCATGAACCAACTAACCAGGAATTGATACAACCATCAGAACATATTCAGTATTTCGGCAATATGAACTCGCCATTTAATTTTACCTAATGTCATGCTACATTGTACTCGTTCAATTCATGGAGCATCCCGGCTAATGATCGATAAATGATACTACAATAAATCTAAGTAATGTACAGCGAGCCACACCAAAACTAGTACAATTTTCCATCAAGATAACGACGAACGCAATCGATGGAGAGAGAAAGTTTTTCACCTGAGCGGCGACGGCGGCCGCGGTGGTCTTCCCGGAGCCGCCCTTCCCGAGGAAAGTCACCAGCTTGGGAGGAGCACCGGCACCGGCGGAACAGGCGACTACCAGACGCCGCCGGCCGCGGCCTCCCCTGCGGGGAGCGGCGAGGATTTGGCTCGCCGCCGAGGCTAGCAAGGAGGGAGCCATCCACATACTCTCAGTACCTTTCCTCGCGATCCGATTGGGATTCCGGGGTCTCGGCCGCGCGTACGGGCGAGCCGCCTCGGCCTCCCGCTGCTTCAGCCGTTATAAAGTTTCGTTCTTTTCTTTTGGGATAGGGCAAAAACCCCCACCTTGGCCACCTCTTCCTCCCCCAATTCCACCACTAGCCCTCGTGTCCCCGGCGCGGCGGCGGCGGCGGCGGCGGCGATGCCTGACCAGCGGCCAAAGCGGCCGTCCGACTCGGTCGCGCCCGCGTCGCCGGCGGCGAAGCGCGCCCGCGACCCGTCCGCGCCGGCGTTCCCCACCTACAAGGACGCCCCCGACCTGCCCCGAAGATCCGCCTCCTATGCGAGATCCTGGCGTCCTCGGCCCCCGACGTCGACGCGGCGTCGACGACGCCGACGTCCGCGTCACCTCCTCCGACGTCGAGCAGGTGCTCCGGTTCTCCTACGCGCACCCCGCGCGCGCCGTCGCCTTCTTCCGATGGGCGGGGCACCGGCACCTCCGCCACCAGCACTCCCCCTACTCGTGGAACCTCGTCGTCGACCTCCTCGGCAAGAACCGCCTGTTCGAGCCCATGTGGGACACCATCTCCTCCATGCGGACACAGGGCCTGCTCTCCCTGGCCACCTTCGCCTCCGTGTTTCTCCTCCTGGCGGCCAACCCGGCCAGCTCCCCACTCAGGGCGTTCGTGGAGCCCGATGTACGGCATGGACCGCGACACGCCGGCGCTCAACTCCCTCCTCTCCGCGCTCTGCCGCGCCTCCCGCCTGGACGACGCCCGCGCCGCGATCCCCGTGGCGCGCGCCGAGGCCGGCACCCGCCCCGACGCCGACTCCTACGCCATCCTCCTGGAGGGCTGCGAGGCTGCCGGCGACCCTCACGTTGCACGCGAGGTGTTCGACGAGATGCGTCACGTCATCGGATTCGATCCTGCCAATGTTCCTGCCTATGATCTTTCCTCACTACACTGATTTCAAGTGGTTCCTCCACAGCGTTAATGGATGCGATGGACTATCTTGCTATCTTGACCGGCAGAGGTGCTCACCGGGGAGAAGTTCTTCCGTGCCGCACTGGCCGCACACCTCAAGGCGCGTGAATTGCGCGGCGCGGTGGTGCTCTGGAACGACTTCGTCGTAAGGCGGGGACTCATCCCAGATAAGGAAATGTATAGCACAATGATCATGCTGCAGGGCACTCTTGGGCATCCTGGTGATTGTTGAGTACCTTGATGAGATGACCTTTGATGGAGTGTTTCCAGATGCGGACACCACATATATGGTTTTCCAGTTCGCTGAAGGGGAGGAAACTCCGGGAGGCGTCGGCAATATTTAGCGAGATGGTCAAGAACGAGTTCTGGCCCAATGAGGCAAATTGTTCGCTCGCGCTTCGTATGTTCTTGGATACACGAGACTGGGATTCAGGGATCAAGTTGTGGAAATGCATGGTGGAGAATGGGCTGCCACCATTGGAGGAGAGTGGGAACATGCTCGTATCAAAGCTAAAGGATGAGAGGTTACCCGAGGCATGTAAATATGCAGAAGACATGATTGATCGAGGTATCAAGTTGAGCTCTTCCACAATGTCAAAGCTGAAGCAATGTCTGATGAAGGTTTATAAAGGAATATCCACGATCACCTACTTAGAAAATGGAAGGCGCACTAGGTATTTTTACCTCTTCTTTGTGGTTAAATATAACAGGGGAAGAAAGCTAACATTTTGCCCCCAAGTAGCTGAGTAGCGGTTGATGGTGATTTTCTGGCTGCAACTGCAACTATAGGAACATTATTGCGCATAGCATCAGTAAAAGTTGCAAAGCATTGGCTCAAAGCTAGGTGTACAATGTAGTGACATATTTGGTAAGGTAGTTTGGTAAATTAAACTTGACTCTCATAATGTTTTTCTTTTGCATGCGTTTCTTGCGTAGAAATTCCAGTGTTTTCTTTGAGTTTTGTTCTCCCTTTCGACATGATGTGGCGTTGGAAAATGAACATGACATCCTGGTGACAAGGATTTTCTTTTTGGTTTGTTTGAGAAAGAGAGGGATCCTCTCCCATTTCTACTAGGTAAAATTTACTCTATGACACCCAGTTTTGTGGCATTGGCCTTGTGGTTTTCTCCAGCGGCTGTAATAGGGAAAACACACTTTCAGCTAACTCTATCATATCCAACTTGAGACTGATAAAAGAAGAACCCATCTTGAATCTGACAAAACCATCTCCACCGTCATGCAAATGGAGCTGAGCACACTCCAAAGTTCTTTAGGTTCTTTCCAACTTTCCAGGTTCTGATAAATGGTGACAAGGAAGTGTCATAATTATCAGTAAGTAGGAAGTTTACTCTATGGTTAGATTGCCGTACATTGTTGCAAGAAATGCACACTCGTAGTTTCTTCTGGGAACGACGGTGTACCGACTACCGACTGAAGAAGTGCAAAGAGAATTCACATTAAATATTTTGCAAATGATTTCCTACATGGTTGGCAAGAAGCTACTCACCTGTAGTAGGATCGAAGTGCTTAATTCATTACCACAAAGACAGCAAATACTGAGGCTGACATTTAGTCTTCACTGTGACACTGTATTTGACAGTGCGTACTGCTCAGAATATGAACCGATATGACACGATATCAGCTTGAACAACTTTACAATTGTAGATCTACTCAGCTTATTATGTCCTGTGGCAACGAAATTTGCAAGAAACTTTCAACAAAGTAAATAATAAGCGACGATGAGTCGATGATGAATGGCTGCATGTTGAAAAGACAGTCATGTTTGGGTGCATCGGCGGAGATTAAGCCCCCAAACACCCCAACCAAAAAAACAGGACCAAAGTACCCAAAATAAAATAAAATCAATGTGGTAAATTTTTAGTTTTATCTACACTATGGTAAAGAACAAATTTATGTTAACTTTACGAAAATTGTAATATTATTTAAATTATTGATAAATTTGAGTATATCATACCATGGATATGAGTAATTTCTTCCTTCATGTGCGTGGTTAGTAAATAATCTCCTCTATTCTTAGTTTCTCTCGAAGCCCTCTAGGATGGTACATTGAGCTGACAAGTGTCTTAGTTTGAATCAAATAAGAAACGATTGATTATATTATTTTTATTGGTAATCTGTTTACATCGATAAGTATATTAATCGTGACTAGCTATATTTTTGGTGCGACATTTTCCAAGAAAAAAAAAATCAAAATGTATAATGTGAATTACATGTATTACGATTTCAACCATTTATTTTTACTATAATTTTTAAATCTTAGAACATAATTTTTCAATGCTTGTCATATCGGAATTATGAAATAAATAATTATCTATTTGATAAAAATATTAATTTAGATAACATATAAGTAAAAAAAGAAAAAACCAAATTTTTTTATGAATTGTATCAAATGTTAGAAAATGTATCAATATGTCATATTCCTAGGTGGCCAAGTATTCTGGCGTAATTGTGTCTAAGAAGAAAGAGAAAATTGTCGTATGGGCATGCCTTGAGGAATTTTCCCGTTCACTCGACGTCAACTCTGACTCCTCGGGAGTGTGGATCCCCTAGAGTTGATGCTAAAACCACCTGATGTAGTTGCAAAAATATCAACCTCTCTCTGTTTCTACCAGCTGAGAGATTCTACCAACTGAAATGAATTTCTCCTAATTAACTCTCTTAACCAGTGTTGATTCAGTGAGAAAAATATTTTCCTTTTCACCAATGAGATAAGCAACACATATCCCCACGAGATCGGTTTATCCTTATTCTACATATTGAAAAAAAAATTGTCTCGAACAACGCTACTCAAAATTGATATAATAAAAACAAGAAGAAAATACATATGTTTTTTTAGATTATATTGTACTTGCATGTTACTTTTGGGAAAAGAGTGTTATTTGTTTTAGTGTTGGCTGGAGCGTAATTGCTATTATGGAAGGAAACACCTTAAAGAAAAGGTAGTTTTCCTTTAATTCTATACTAATCAAGTTAACTAGATGAATACCCTGCCGCGTTGCTGCGGGGAATTAAGTTACATAATATGTACAAATAGGATGCAATATAATTATTAAAACTAAAACAAATTGATACTTATGAATTTTGAGTCTAAAAATAATTAAGATTGCATGGTGTTATGAGAGAAGAAAGAAGAGACAATTTGAACCATAGATCTATCGTCCAAAGGCTAGAAATAATTGGGACGATGTGGCTTAATGGGAGAAGAGAGAAATAGCATTAACTACATTTAGTGGGGATGAACTATGTAAGTATAGGATTAGGTGCGATGAGTGCCTTAATTGATCTCATTCGCACAAGAAGAATGACTATAAATTTGCCAAATCCTCGTGTAAGTTGTCAAATGGGCCATGTATTTTCGTATTGGCCTGGGCATGTATGTAACAATCTATTTTCAAAATCACATCAACAAATATTTAACAAATATTTAGGAACGAGCTTACCTATAAATTCAATTGTCAGGCGCGAGCTCTAACGATTGGACCTTGCATAGCAACTTGAGAAGTACTGTGTGTATCTAAAGGAGTATGATTCCCGACGGGGAATTTAACTATTTGATGCTTTTACGGACCGTCACTCGTGATATGCCATTCTTCTAGATAAACTTACAAAATGCCTAGTTATTAAACAGAATCGGTCCGCTCGTTTAACCAGAAAAAAAAATCAAAACCAATGCCTAGTTCAATGATATAATTGACCCGCGAAAAATTGGTTAAACTAGACAATTTTCTACATAACCGAATGAAAACCGGGATGGTCAGACCGGCAAGCACTTTTTACTGAAAAACATGAAGAGACGCTTGGCCGCCGTTTGCCCGTGGGAGGGGTAAATAGTTAAATTTCCCTTTCGGACCCTCGTCACTCGTCGTCGTTTGCCCGGCGCCGCCCGGCCGCCGCCGATCCCCATCCATTCCGCTAGCGAGCAGGGGCGCCGTCGTTCGTCCTGCTGCTTCCGCCGCATCCATCCCTGCTCAGAATATGAACCGATATGACACGATATCAGCTTGAACAACTTTACAATTGTAGATCTACTCAGCTTATTATGTCCTGTGGCAACGAAATTTGCAAGAACCTTTCAACAAAGTAAATAATAAGCGACGATGAGTCGATGATGAATGGCTGCATGTTTGAAAAGACAGTCATGTTTGGGTGCATCGGCGGAGATTAAGCCCCCAAACACCCCAACCAAAAAAACAGGACCAAAGTACCCAAAATAAAATAAAATCAATGTGGTAAATTTTTAGTTTTATCTACACTATGGTAAAGAACAAATTTATGTTAACTTTACGAAATTGTAATATTATTTAAATTATTGATAAATTTGAGTATATCATACCATGGATATGAGTAATTTCTTCCTTCATGTGCGTGGTTAGTAAATAACCTCCTCTATTTCTTAGTTTCTCTCGAAGCCCTCTAGGATGGTACATTGAGCTGACAAGTGTCTTAGTTTGAATCAAATAAAGAAACGATTTGATTATATTATTTTTATTGGTAATCTGTTTACATCGATAAGTAATATTAATCGTGACTAGCTATATTTTTTGGTGCGACATTTTCCAAGAAAAAAAATCAAAATGTATAATGTGAATTACATGTATTACGATTTCAACCATATATTTTTACTATAATTTTTAAATCTTAGAACATAATTTTTCAATGCTTGTCATATAGGAATTATGAAATAAATAATTATCTATTTGATTAAAAATATTAATTTAGAATAACATATAAGTAAAAAGAAAAAAACCAATATTTTTTTATGAATTGTATCAAATGTTAGAAAATGTATCAATAATTCGATCCTGCCAATGTTCCTGCCTATGATTCTTTCCTCACTACACTGATTTCAAGTGGTTCCTCCACAGCGTTAATGGATGCGATGGACTATCTTGCTATCTTGCACCGGCAGAGGTGCTCACCTGGGGAGAAGTTCTTCCGCGCCGCACTGGCCGCACACCTCAAGGCGCGTGAATTGCGCGGCGCAGTGGTGCTCTGGAACGACTTCGTCGTAAGGCGGGGACTCATCCCAGATAAGGAAATGTATAGCACAATGATCATGCTGCAGGGCACTCTTGGGCATCCTGAGGTGATTGTTGAGTACCTTGATGAGATGACCTTTGATGGAGTGTTTCCAGATGCGGACACATACAATATGGTTTTCCAGTTCTTGCTGAAGGGGAGGAAACTCCGGGAGGCGTCGGCAATATTTAGCGAGATGGTCAAGAACGAGTTCTGGCCCAATGAGGCAAATTGTTCGCTCGCGCTTCGTATGTTCTTGGATACACGAGACTGTGATTCAGGGATCAAGTTGTGGAAATGCATGGTGGAGAATGGGCTGCCACCATTGGAGGAGAGTGGGAACATGCTCGTATCAAAGCTAAAGGATGAGAGGTTACCCGAGGCATGTAAATATGCAGAAGACATGATTGATCGAGGTATCAAGTTGAGCTCTTCCACAATGTCAAAGCTGAAGCAATGTCTGATGAAGGTTTATAAAGGACATATCCACGATCACCTACTTAGAAAATGGAAGGCGCACTAGGTATTTTTACCTCTTCTTTGTGGTTAAATATAACAGGGGAAGAAAAGCTAACATTTTGCCCCCAAGTAGCTGAGTAGCGGTTGATGGTGATTTTCTGGCTGCAACTGCAACTATAGGAACATTATGCGCATAGCATCAGTAAAAGTTGCAAAGCATTGGCTCAAAGCTAGGTGTACAATGTAGTGACATATTTGGTAAGGTAGTTTGGTAAATTAAACTTGACTCTCATAATGTTTTTCTTTTGCATGCGTTTCTTGCGTAGAAATTCCAGTGTTTTCTTTGAGTTTTGTTCTCCCTTTCGACATGATGTGGCGTTGGAAAATGAACATGACATCCTGGTGACAAGGATTTTGTTTTTGGTTTGTTTGAGAAAGAGAGGGATCCTCTCCCATTTCTACTAGGTAAAATTTACTCTATGACACCCAGTTTTGTGGCATTGGCCTTGTGGTTTTCTCCAGCGGCTGTAATAGGGAAACACACTTTCAGCTAACTCTATCATATCCAACTTGAGACTGATAAAAGAAGAACCCATCTTGAATCTGACAAAACCATCTCCACCGTCATGCAAATGGAGCTGAGCACACTCCAAAGTTCTTTAGGTTCTTTCCAACTTTCCAGGTTCTGATAAATGGTGACAAGGAAGTGTCATAATTTATCAGTAAGTAGGAAGTTTACTCTATGGTTAGATTGCCGTACATTGTGGCAAGAAATGCACACTCGTAGTTTCTTCTGGGAACGACGTGTACCGACTACCGACTGAAGGAAGTGCAAAGAGAATTCACATTAAATATTTTGCAAATGATTTCCTACATGGTTGGCAAGAAGCTACTCACCTGTAGTAGCATCGAAGTGCTTAATTCATTACCAAAAGACAGCAAATACTGAGGCTGACATTTAGTCTTCACTGTGACACTGTATTTGACAGTGCGTACTGCTCAGAATATGAACCGATATGACACGATATCAGCTTGAACAACTTTACAATTGTAGATCTACTCAGCTTATTATGTCCTGTGGCTACGAAATTTGCAAGAACCTTTCAACAAAGTAAATAATAAGCGACGATGAGTCGATGATGAATGGCTGCATGTTTGGGTGCATCGGCGGAGATTGAGCCCCCAAACACCCCAACCAAAAAAACAGGACCAAAGTACCCAAAGAAAATAAAATCAATGTGGTAAATTTTTAGTTTTACCTACACTAAGGTAAAGAACAAATTTATATTATTTGATTATATTAGTTTGAATCAAATGAAGAAACGATTTGACTATATTATTTTTATTGGTAGTCTGCTTACATCGGTAAGTAATATTAATCGTGACTAGCTATGTTTTTTGGTGCGACATTTTCCAAGAAAAAAAAATTAAAATGTATAATGTGAATTACATATATTACAATTTCAACCATATATTTTTACTATAATTTTAAATCTTAGAACATAATTTTTCAATGCTTGTCATATAGGAACTATGAAACAAATAATTATCTATTTGATTAAAACATTAATTTAGAATAACATATAAGTAAAAAGAAAAAATATTTTTTTTATAAAATGTATCAAATGTTAGAAAATGTATATGTTATATTCCCAGGTGGCCAAGTATCCTGGTGTAATTGTGCCTAAGAAGAAAGAGAAAATTGTCGTATGCCTCGAGGATATTTCCCCGTTGACTCGACGTCAACTCCGACTCCTCGTGGGGTGTGGATCCCCTAGAGTTGATGCTAGAACCACCTGATGTAGTTCCAGAAATATCAACCTCTATCTATTTCTACCAGCTGAGAAATTCTACCAACTGAGATTAATTTCTCCTAATTAACTCTCTTAACTAGTGTTGATTTAGTGAGAAAGATATTTTCCTTTTCACCAATGAGATAAGCAACACATATCCCCGTGAGATCGGTTTATCCTTATTCTACATATTGAAAAAAAAATTGTCTCGAACAACGCTACTCAAAATTGATATAATAAAAACAAGAAGAAAATACATATGTTTTTTTAGATTATATTGTACTTGCATGTTACTTTTGGGAAAAGAGTGTTATTTGTTTTAGTGTTGGCTGGAGCGTAATTGCTATTATGGAAGGAAACACCTTAAAGAAAAGGTAGTTTTCCTTTAATTCTATACTAATCAAGTTAACTAGATGAATACCCTGCCGCGTTGCTGCGGGGAATTAAGTTACATAATATGTACAAATAGGATGCAATATAATTATTAAAACTAAAACAAATTGATACTTATGAATTTTGAGTCTAAAAATAATTAAGATTGCATGGTGTTATGAGAGAAGAAAGAAGAGACAATTTGAACCATAGATCTATCGTCCAAAGGCTAGAAATAATTGGGACGATGTGGCTTAATGGGAGAAGAGAGAAATAGCATTAACTACATTTAGTGGGGATGAACTATGTAAGTATAGGATTAGGTGCGATGAGTGCCTTAATTGATCTCATTCGCACAAGAAGAATGACTATAAATTTGCCAAATCCTCGTGTAAGTTGTCAAATGGGCCATGTATTTTCGTATTGGCCTGGGCATGTATGTAACAATCTATTTTCAAAATCACATCAACAAATATTTAACAAATATTTAGGAACGAGCTTACCTATAAATTCAATTGTCAGGCGCGAGCTCTAACGATTGGACCTTGCATAGCAACTTGAGAAGTACTGTGTGTATCTAAAGGAGTATGATTCCCGACGGGGAATTTAACTATTTGATGCTTTTACGGACCGTCACTCGTGATATGCCATTCTTCTAGATAAACTTACAAAATGCCTAGTTATTAAACAGAATCGGTCCGCTCGTTTAACCAGAAAAAAAAATCAAAACCAATGCCTAGTTCAATGATATAATTGACCCGCGAAAAATTGGTTAAACTAGACAATTTTCTACATAACCGAATGAAAACCGGGATGGTCAGACCGGCAAGCACTTTTTACTGAAAAACATGAAGAGACGCTTGGCCGCCGTTTGCCCATAGGAGGGGTAAATAGTTAAATTTCCCTTTCGGACCCTCGTCACTCATCGTCGTTTGCCCGGCGCCGCCCGGCCGCCGCCGATCCCCATCCATTCCGCTAGCGAGCAGGGGCGCCGTCGTTCGTCCTGCTGCTTCCGCCGCATCCATCCCTGGTGAGCACATCCTCCGCCACCGCCGCCTGCGCCGATCCCCATCCATCCCGCGAGCGAGCAGGGGCGCCCGTCGTTCGTCCCGCTGCTTCCGCCGCATCCGTTGCGCACATCCTCTTTCCCA
This sequence comes from Oryza longistaminata, assembly GCA_009805545.1. Taxonomy (NCBI): domain Eukaryota; kingdom Viridiplantae; phylum Streptophyta; class Magnoliopsida; order Poales; family Poaceae; genus Oryza; species Oryza longistaminata. The sequence goes on along the minus strand of CM020179.1, from coordinate 36,793,045 downwards.
TATCTCTCTCTACCCACGCACTTTTTTCTTTATCGAATTTGCGTTAACCCTAGCTTCTGTTCTGGAAATTTGCCTTAACCTTGATACTGATAACAGTTTGTTTGTTCCCAAAAAGTTTCCCATGTTAGACCCGCCCATGGACCGGTTCTAGCGTTGGTATGGAGAGCTTCCGTGATGATCAGCGCGCTGGTCCTCAATCCGAGCAACACTCTGATCATGTGTCTGATTCTGCTGAGGATGCAATATCTGATGAGGTGCTGCATCTGCTGATGTTGCTACAGCATTTGATATGTTATGCTGTTGTACCTTTTTTTTTTCGACCGCAAATTTCATTAACACCACTGCAGGTTGGCAAATTTCATTAACACCACTGCAGGTTGGCAGGACATGCACTTATGTCTTCAATGAAATTAGAGAGATTCCAAATTTCTTTTTCTCTCTTGGCACCAGACCACTTTATAAGATGTACAACAAGAAGTTTGTTTTATTTTTGGTCTTTTTTCTAACAAATGTATTTGGCATCTATTAACAAAAGTTTGTTTTAACTACTAATAGTGTATTTCCACTTGTAGCAGTGGCGTATGAGTGATTGCTGAACATGTGCCTTTATATATTAACAGGATGTTCTTGCACCAACAAGACTGTCATTAGCTTGCGCTGCTTCAAAAGAAAGAGAGAAGGAAAACAAAATGGTGGTGCCAGATGAATCAACCATCTGGGATGAAGTTCTGGAAGAAGCCGATGAGCTAGCCTATGTGCACAAAGTTCCTCCTAGTATATCATTCCTATCTGCTGGAACAGGCAAAAGTATGTTGCCATAAATCCTATTTATCTACTGCATAGATATGTATATTCTTGTTTGCCTTACGGATAAAGGAGGAATTCGGTTTTAGGAGCTTTCGTACATAACAATCTCTGTTTTTTTACACTGTGAGTTGTTTATCGTTTCTTCATTGATACAGGGAGAAAAGGTGAACACAGGCTCAAATTCTCAATACGTGGATCCAGTTCTGTTTCACTGAATGTGAAGACTGAAAACCCATACATTGGGGAGCAAGAAGTTTCATCAGTAATGCCAACAAACAGAGCTCCTGAAACCATGATGGCTGCTCAGTTGGAAAATATCATGGAGGAAACTGAAGATTTGCCCTCAGAGTTTGCTTGTTCAACCAAGAAAGCAAATGTTTCAATTTCTGAACTTCTTGACAGTTTACAGGATAGAAGTGCCTCCTCTGCTGGGACACCATTTTTGGTTAGTGTTTTGTTGCGCTATTTTGTTATTTGGAGTTCTTAGACAACGATTAGCTTGTCTCTAAATATTATCTCAACGCAGTTGCATCAACACACCAGACCTAAGGAAGAAAAGCCAAAGGTCCCTACTTCTGTGAAGAGAACACTTGTGCTTCTAGGTCAGAGGAATCTTGAGACCGAGAATCCCTTGGAGCATGTAATTGGTGAAACATCTAGCGAGGAGGAAGTAGGTTGTTAACATAACCAATGATATTAATACTTACTCTATTATGATCTTCAAAATGATATGTTTATCCTGCAATAGGACGATGCTCAAAACAACCTGGCTTTGATCAACAAAGATGTCAAGGGGCAAACTATGGCTGACATATTTCAACAAGTATTTAATGCAACAAACATGGACTGTTTTACACTGCCCGTGAGATCATATGGGTATAACAATCCTGATAATTATCTTCCGAATGATCACTTAAATATCTCTGGTTGTTCACATTTATTTGTTTTATGTATCTCTGTGGCAGATCTGGTTATTATGGAAGGATGCAACAAATTCTGCAGATGGAGAAAGATAGGCATGCTGAGTTCCTAAGACAGTATAACAGAGAGCAAGATTATTTAGGTGCGCCTTAATCATCTGTAGTTCTGTACTACCACGTACATGTTCATAAATAAGCTTCACTAGTGCATATACACATTGCTGAAGTAGCTACTCGTTGTATTTCCAGGCGATCCAAAGGGGGTTACAGTTCAGATTTTGTCAAGGTCTTTGGAAGGAAAGCTAACAATCTGCCGCTGCCTGTTCATGGAGAAGAGCAATGTATGTGGTTCATCTCTCAAAAAGAACTCCTGTTTGGTTTTTGTTCATTTTGACCAATTGCGAAGCACTCAAATCCTGCATTTCCAGCATTTTGTGCTACTGATGTTTCCATGGTACTTGTGTTTCAGTTGGCCACAACAGGGGAAGTGTCAACAGATCGTGACATGGATAATAGCAGCGTGAAAAGGACCATCATCTTCAGTCCCAAGATATGTGACAACGTGGATCTTGTAGCAGGAAACATTATTCACATCTTCCCACCATGGTTTGCTTTTTATAATCTGTTTCTGCATTTATTTTTGCCGATTTCTGGTTGAGAAACTAACAACTGCGCTACCTCAACAGGAAAGAAGTTAAGGTGAAAGAAGAGACGGTGATTCTTTGCACCTACTTCTCGCATCGTGGAGTTTGATACTACTTGAGATGCTTCTTTTTTAGATGAATTTATCATGAGTAAGAGGAAGCAACGATTATGCATGACCGTGTCCTGTGTATGTTGGCGCTCCCGAGTCCCGAGTCACTGCACGACCTGCTGACCTGATAGTTTAGAAGTTAGAACCCTCCTGATGACCACATGATGTAGCCGAGTTTGTACACAGCGTACTTTGACACAACCAGTATAAAATGCTAATACATCATTGCCTTTTTTATTCTGGAGGAGAATGTTTTTTTTTTAACACAACCAGCAGCATTGCCTTCTTTTTTCGGAGGGAGAATGATTTTCTTTTCTGAGGTATACTCTCTGTATTCAAATATATGACCGCTGTTGACTTTATTTGGTTAGATTTTTAATACTTTCAAATTCAATAGTACCTTTCAAGGTATTTAGTTTGGAAACATGAAAATCATATGGGTGGATTTTTCTTTATAAGTACTTATACCATATAATAGAATAGATCTAGATATTATTTTTACAATTGTTGTAAAAATTGCATGCCAAAAAAATTAGTTTGGAAACGTGAAAATCATATGGGTGGATTTTTCTTTATAAGTACTTATACCATATAATAGAATAGATCTAGATATTATTTTTACAATTGTTGTAAAAATTGCATGCCAAAAAATAACTAAATTCACCGGTGTCACGTATTTAAACACAATATATAATGATAGACATGGCGCAAACCAGCACACATTCAACTGGAAGCTCTCAAAAACAACATAAATGATAAGACTGCTAATCGATGTAAAATTTCTATAGCTCAGCAATATCAAAACAAATTAGTTCGATACAAACAATGCAACTACAAAGTCGTGAAGTCGAAGCCTTTGAGGCATTAACTTTGACAGCATGCCATAGAGACCATAATACTGCTATACAGCGATTAGAAGCTATGGATCACCTTTCTGCTGGTCCTATAGCATCTAGTCCATACGGAAATCCTACACCTCATCTTTTGGCCGTCAAACAAAAATGAGAAAATTTGAGCAACCAAAATTTTGCCTCTGACAAAGTGCCTTCTTGGAGTATCAGTATCATCCCAACAAATCCTACGGGGTGCCAAGGTTCAGGCTAATAATCACAACTCATCATGAGCTTCAGGTTCTAAATCGTCAGTCTTTTGTGGTTCAGACTGACTCTCTTCAGGGGCAGCTGATTCCGACGATGTTTCCGTGGATTCAGCTTCTTTGGATTCAGATTCCGAAGAGTCAGTTTTCTCTTTGTTAGCAGACTCTTCTTCCTTGGGAGGTTTCTTTTCTATCTTGGGTTTTGGTTTAGGTATCCTATTGACACTAGAAACCTGCAGACAAAGATGAATCCCCAATGTTTTGAGAGCGGTGAAACATGTGCATATTATTCTAGAATCTTAATATGAACTTCCTAACCTTATCTTGTAGGTCCAGAACTTTTTCGTAGACTTCTTCAGATGTGAAAGCAGGTGGACTGTAGACAGGGGTGCTGCAATATGATAAATGGGAGTTAGACACATATACACATTTAAATGTAGAACTCGCGAAATTGTGTTGGCTCTAGACTCAGCATACCTTTTCTGTATGGCTTCCTTCTCCTCCAACCAAGTTTTTACTTTCTCTGCTTCACTTACAACCTAGACCCAGATAGCATCACAACCAATAAAATGAGAATCACATCATAACCAGAATGAATTTATCGAACTTCATTAAGCTAACTGGTTTACCTCATCTACCCTCTTTTTTGGAAGCCACGGTTTGTTCGAGTCCCAGTTCTTAACAATCTGCAAGACCAGAAAGTGTTACAGATGAGAATAGAGTAGCACAACAATCATGAAGTTGAGCAGCAACAAAAACATTGTTTGGTCTTCTGTATAGATACCTTTTGCAACTCAGCAAGATACAATCTAGCATTTTCACAAGCCGCTGGTCGGGCTTTTAGCTCACTCAATCTGGGCAATAAAGAAAAAAAAATCAATGTCAGTCAATGACCTATATGAACCTAAGTGGATACAGAGCAAGTTACCTGAAAAGAATTGGGTCACCGATGGCCTTAAGTTGGTCAAGGCGTTCCTTGAATTCATTTGCTTGAGCATCTTCACCATCCATATACAACCAATCTTGTACCTGCACTTAAACAATCTCAGCATGAGGATTCAACAGACAAATGAAACCCACCAGAAGATTATTATTGAACAGACCTCATTAAGTTTCTCTGCAAAAGATTCCCTCTCCTGTTCAATTGAGACGGTCAAAATTTCTGTGTTCTCTTCCAGCTGTGATGTGCCAAATAACAGAAAACAAGTAGTCAACAAACATAAGTATAGCACCTAGTAAATAATAACTGTGCTAAACGTTACGAAACTTTTCTGTGTTTTTCTAGATTTATGTAGACAATGGAGTTCCTATTATCAGTGCAAAGCTGAAGTTCTGAGGAATATAATACCCTCAAAGATTTCAGATATATCAAGAAACAAGTGGGGTCATGTGAATGGCAGTAACATGTTTTATGCTATTAACACTGAAGGTAGAAGAGAACAGAAGGTACCTTCTCCTTCATAGAGTATATGTAAGACTCCAGGTTATTTTTCAGTTCAGCAGTTCTCCTCCTTTCAGCATCCTTCTTATCGAGTGCCTCTAACCTAGTTTTTGCTTCAGAATACAACTCCTTCGAAAGAATTGATCCAGCACCAGCCATCTTTTCCACAACCTGCCATTGGACAATATATTTATTAAGTCATGTTCTGTCAATATTAACACCAGATTTATGACCTTCTATCTTTACCTTTAACGGGACCCTGAATGTTCTTTTCTTGAGCACCTTCTCTGTAACAATATCTTGTGCATTACTCTCATCTACTGGAGCACTGGACTTATTTGCATCCCCATCAGAACTCACATTCTCCTTACTGTCAGATGTGCCATTAGCTGCTCCTCCTTCCGAAGACAAAGTCTGACTGGTGGAATTACTCTCTAGAGTTAAATTCTTCTTTGGAACTTCAACCCATTCAGTTATCTCAATCACTGCTTCTGCCCTATCAAGAGAAATAATTCCGCTCCTACTCAAAGAAAAATGTAGATTTGCCTTGATGGGTGCAGATAAATTGCGGCTACTGTACCTGTTTGAAATAACCACTTGGTTAAATTCATGCAGTGAAATTAAACACATACAAATTGCCAATGGCAATGGTGTTGAGATATTATTTAGAAATAGAATAAACATATGTACTGCAGCCTCGAAGATGGAATGTTCCGCCCCCAAAAAAATATCAGTTGAAATAAAGGTACTCTATGTTCAGCTTGTTATAAGCAGTACCATGACACAAAAAAAGTACATAAGATGATATGCATTATGCATGCTTACTTTTCGCTTGCATCTGTCAGGCCTGATACAGAATACTCCACAAATTTGTGTGATGTAACACCTGGAGGCAGTTCAGAAGCTTTTTCATAGCTGATAGAAACATCGAAGTCCTTAGTGTGTCTAATGGACCTGAACATCTGTAGACAACAAAACAATTGCAAGCTAGATTATTTTTAAAAAAAACAGTTTTTTTTTTTTGCATATAATCAAAAGGAAACAAGAAAGGTGCATTATAACCTTAATTCCCAATTTTTTCATCCTTGGCACCAGTAATTGATCAGTGCTTTCATCTTTGACATAATCTGGGCCATTTATTTCAAACACGAAACCATAAGTAGAACCATCAATCATCCCTAACTTACGGTTCAACTTAATTCCATCACTTAAGTTAGCTGCATGCAGTGAGGCACCCAGAACAATTGCTTCATCTGCATCAAGATGCTTATCCAGGTCACTTCTTCCCAGGAATTCCTGCAGCTTAGCCTGTACCAGGAGAATGGAATTTTATTACAAAAATAACAAGGTGAATGATGGAAGCACAACTGTTTCAGAAGTACAGTTAAGTCATCTGCATAGTAGGTTACAGTGGTTAACAAATGCCTTTGAGATATGATAGCAAATTTTTAAGATGTTAACTAAAAGTAATGGATTGTATTAAACTTATGATGAGAATCAAGTGACAAGAGAGAAATAAAAACATGGCAGTCATGTTCCTGAATGCCATTAGAGCCCCACAATACAAGGTCAAACATAACAACGAGTTCAGTTAATCACCTGCAATTTTGGTACTCGAGTAGCTCCTCCTATTAATTCTACAGCATAGATATCATCAATCTTCATTCCAGAATGTGCAAGCACTTCTTTAACTGGAGTTAGAGCCTGCTCCCATATATCTTCACAAAGTTCTTCAAATTTTTCACGTGTAATGGTACTCCTGTAACAAGAAGCGACCATTAATTCAACAAGTAGAACCTAGAAAATTGTCCTGACTCCTGATCATGATTTAAAACTAGAAAAAGTTTACTTTGTACAGAAAGAAATCAAGAAAAGATGAAAGGAAGGCAGAACATCAACCATTATAGAACAATACAGTAAGGAAGAAGGGTCGACTATGCTTGCAAAGTATTGGGTCGACTATGCTTGCAAAGTATTAATATTGGCAACTACTGTATAGATTAAGAAGCCAGTGTGTTTCACTATCTTCCAGGTTCCGATGTTCCGTGCAATCAATGGATATGCAAAGTATTAATATTGTTACCTACTGTATAGATTAAGAAGCCAGTGTGTTTCACTATCTTCCAGGTTCCGATGTTCCGTACAATCAATGGATATGCAAAGTATTAATATTGGGGCAACTACTGTATAGATTAAGAAGCCAGTGTGTTTCACTATCTTCAGGTTCCGACGTTCCGTACAATCAATGGATATGCAACAAAGGCCAATGCAGAACATCAATGAGTAGCTACACTTCAGGCCACAGTAAACAACCTTTGTAGCTCTTAACGAATTTGTTCTAATGGAATTGCATTCATGTAATTCAAGATAACAAGGTGATTGATTTAATTGAAACACCGGTCAGGTCATTTTAGCAGATAAGAGACAAAGCACCTGCCACCTAGCATGCATGCTACTCCAGCATAGTAAGTTGCTATGCAAGAATTTGCCAGGCTGACAAGCATCTCTAATTTTCAAACAAAGTTTCAATTGTTCATAACCAATTAAACTCGAGAGCGTTATCTTGAAGGCTTGAACAGAGAATCCAAAAATGTTAAGTAAATTTCCATTTATGAATTTATAAATATCGGTCCATATTACATGTGCGAAGATTATGCAAGTGGTGAGGACGCACCTGAATCGAGATCATTATATAGTGATTCAACTGAAATTGGAGCAGCAGTATTTGCACTCAGAATTTCTTTGGTACGCTTAACTTGCTTCTTCAACTTAGCCATCGCCTTGGGAGACTGGCGGATATCAACTCCATTACCGAGTTGTTTATTAAATTGATCAGCAAAATAGTTTACCAGGCGCATTTCCATTTCAAGGCCTCCAAGTTTGGAGTCCCATCTAACATCCTTAACCTGTAGATAATTAGCTGAAGAAATTAGTAATAGATTCTGGCATTCTGTATCTCTGTAATGTAGGCATTTAGCAAGCTCAATTTTCATATATTTGTCAGATCTTCCATCGCTTAGGCATGTGAAAGATGATGTAAAAAAGGGGTTTTCAGTGGACTTTGAGTAAGCATACGACGGACAAATTTGAACAACTAAAAGACCTTGGGCAAGATCGAATTGTACCTGGAACTGGTTCACCGATACCGTCTTCCCAACTCCTTGGCCTTGTAAGCTGAGTAGTACACCAGCGCGGCGTAGGTACTACCTGCGCCCATGTCATAGAAGATAACATGCCTCGACTCGTTCGAGAAATCCTTGTCGATCCCGTACTGCAACGCTGCCCGGCGTGCTCATTGATGAGGGCGAGGACGTTAACTCCGGCTAGCTGCGCCGCCTGCGTCAAGGACGGCGTTCGGCCTGCCCAAAGTAGGGCGGAACGGCGACGACGGCGTCACGCACAGGCGCGCCGACGTGCGCATCCGCGAGCCCAGCGGCGTAGTGGAGCACCATCGCGACGATCTCCTCGACGGTGTAGACCTGCCCGTCGTCCGCGCGGACCGCGGCGGCGCCGCGCGCGTCGGGGACGAGGTCGTAGGGGAGGAAGAGCGCCTCCGCGACGGACCGCACGTAGGGGAAGGGCTTCGCGAGGAGGTCCCGCGCGCGGGCGAACACCTTGGACGGGTGGCGCGCGGTGATCCCGACGCCTCCTCGCCGGCGAGCCGGTTGCCGTCGGCGAGCGCGGCGAGCGCCGGGGACTTGCGCTTCGACATCTCGTTGATGGCCACCGCGATCGGGACGCGTCCGGGGCGAGGTGCACGGCGCCCACCTTGAGCCAACTCCGACCCCAGGTCGATGCTCGCCACCGCCGCCTCCGCCGGCGGGACGGCGGCGGCCGCGACGACCGCGGCGAGGAGGAGGAGGAGACCCGATGTGCGGGACGGCGCCATGGCGAGCGGCGGCTAGTAGAATGGCATGCGGGGTGGGGGGGCTAGGGTTTGGAGATCTGGGACTAGTGTGGCGGATGCAGCACACACGGTGGAAGGGGAGAGGCGAGAGCAGCGAAGGAGGGGAGGGGGAGAACGATCTCGACGGGGAGGCGGAGGAGGAGAAGGGCGTGTGCTATATTTGCAATTTTTGTGATTGTTTTTCTTGCGTTCGGAGTTTTTGCGATTATGACCCTGAAAGGTTGTTCTGATTTCGAGATGTGCGTTGCTGCTGAAGGTGCTTTGGATTCTTGGTGAATATGTAGAAAAAATGGAGGGCTCATGTGGAAAAGGTGAGAAGAAGACCGTGGCAGGAACGTCACGAATTGAGTCACCAGTCCAATGAAAATACGACACGTGGAAAAAGATCCACATGGCACGCCTTGGCTAGCGTGGTGCGCTGGAAGAGCGAGAGGAGCGTGTGCGAGACCGCACGTGGAAGTCTCGTGCGGCGACTACCGAGTTTATCGAGCGTCACATCACAGTTGAGGTAGGAGCACATCAAACATGCCAGATTGCCAGTACCGTCATGGCGGGAAGCTTGTACAGTAAAAACGTAGGAGTAGTGCTAGTGTGTTTGTGCAGTTTAAACTGTGCCATGATAAATAAGGAAATCATTCAAATTGGCGAAAGCATTTTTGGGATGATAATGAAATTATGTTACTGATTTTTTTTTCATCTATCACTGGTCAGGTATTGCTAAAAAAAGTGTTTGATAAAATACTACTAGTAGTAACTTGCAATCTTGCCAGCATCTGAAAAAGGATTGTTCACCTGCACCGCACAAGCCAGAATGCAAAAGCTTTGCCCAATGAGCACTACAACGCTGTTCAGTGTCACGCTCTCACTGCACTGTCTCCTCAGTAAAGATCACAGGTCAATCTCCAAGAATGCACAGCGGTTGTCTCATGCTGAGCTCAACTTTTAGTCCTGGAAATTGTGCAAGGTCGTTGCTTGTTCCCAAAACGTTCTGCCACAAAAAAGCTACTTTTAAAAACATGAACAAATAAGTTATATACTACAGTGATAGAAGAGTTGTCTGATCATTAATAGCAACACGAATTGGGGTTTAGCAAATGAACTTACAAGTGCAGCAAGATGAGCTTCTTGTAGAATACTGCCATCAATCTCCAGTCTAGCTATTGGAAACTCTGGAAGATGCCCTGACTGTTTCTTGCCGAGTAGATCACCAGGGCCACGCAGTAGCAGGTCGGCGTTAGCCAAGTAGAATCCATCGGATGACTTCTCAAGCACCTTCAACCTTGGCAGCGCGCTAGGAGTGGAGCATAGGAACACACATCTGGATTTCCTTTCGCCACGCCCTACCCGACCCCTTAACTGGTGCAGCTGAGACATTCCAAATCTCTCAGCATTCATGACAACCATCATGGAAGCATCAGGAACATCGACTCCAATCTCAATCACTTGTGTTGAGAGGAGAATACGTGTTTCCCCGGATCTAAAACTGCTGAGGGCTCCATCCTTCTCATCGCTCCTCATGCGACCGTGCAACAGCCCACAGGGATAACCTTCGAATTTTTGCTTTATGGAATCAAACTCGGCTTTTGCTGCATGAAGTTGTGGTAACTGCTCTGATTCTTCTATGATAGGATATACGAGGTAGACCTTGCCTCCATCAACCAGTTCATCACTCATCATCTTCAAGCCATAAGTATTTAAAAATGATAAGCAAATTGATCACAACCATATCCAAGTGCAAATTGGGACAGAAAAGGAAAACAACAAAGATCTGAAACAAAAAGAAAAAAATATTGAATGAAGTCATGTCATCACCTGGAAGACAGTTTCAAAACCAGCATCATTTCCTTCGAGAGCAAGAGTTTCTATAGGTTGTCTTCCTGGAGGCAAGTCTGTGATCTATAAGAAACGTGGATCACAATTGTAAAGATTTGAAATAGCTGTGAAAAATGAAAGACCCTACTAGTTGTTAAAGTAACAGGTCCTGGAACATGAAAAATGAAAAATGATTTGAAAAATGCAAGAACATTTTTGCACTATATCCTATCCAATATGTGAAGTCATAAAGTAGCAGGTCCTGGAAAACAACAGGGTGGACTACTAGTTGTTAAAGATATAATTGTGCTAGCCTAGAATTAGTCCCTCGATGTATTTAGTTTTCACCCTGTGCCCCACATAGTACGCTATGTGACATTTTACTTCCAATGAGTAAGTATTTGGAATACTCAATTTAGGCTCTGTTCTTTTCTTCAACTCAAAACTTCAACTTCCTCGTTTTCTGTTAGGATGTTTTTTAAACTATTAAATGGTGTGTTTTTATAAAAATTTTCCACATATGAGTTGTTTAAGAAATCAAAGAAATCCATTTTTCAAGTTTATAATAGTTAAAACTCAATTAATCATGTACTAATGAGATTTCTCGTTTGGCGTGTGCAGAAAATCAACTACCAAACAGAAGAAACGAACGAAGCCTTATATGCCATAAGCCTGTAAAATACCTGTGTAAGGGACATGTCCCCATACAGAGCAAGAGCCAACGTTCTTGGGATTGGAGTAGCGGACATAGCAAGAACATGGGGAGCCATAAATATTTCAGAATCAGAATTCTCGTCTGAGATTGTATCATCATCACTCGATTTCGTGGATGGGGTATATAGCTGTAATGAATGGCGGTAATTTGTATTAACAAACAAATGTTAACTATGTTAAATTTGAAACCAAAATAAGAAAGACATGAATTATGCAACGAGGTTTGGATATCAAATACTCAAGTGTAAGTACCAGATACATTATCTTTTGTTTTGGACAATTAGACAGCCTTGAGAACTACAGCACACTCCTTGAAGGCTTTCACCATAGCATTTTATATAATTACTAGCATATTACCCGTTGAATTGAGATTTTTATAAAATAAAATTATCATTAACCTGCTATTACCATCATTTTCTGCAATGATATGCTAGCTATTGTAATAACAGCAAGAATAACAAATTGTAATGATGGGTCATTTTCTGCAGTGATATGCTAGTTTGTAAGAACAGAAAGAAGAAAAGAGTCAGTAGGAACGCTCTGGCCCATCTTACCACAAAATAAGATACACGAACATGGAAATCCAGAGGCATACTTCTTACTCCCTCAGCCCCAAAATATAAGCACTTCTAGAGTTTTTCATGGAGATTAAGGAGAGAGGTGAAATTAAATGAGATGGTTAGGATTGGTTTTGATGAGGAAGTAGGTGGAGAAATTAAATGAGAGATGGTTGTGATTGGTTCAGATGATGAAGTACATGAAGAAGTTGCTATGTTTTGGGACAAATTTTGAACGCTAGAAGTTGCTATGTTTTAGGATGGAAGGAGTAGTAATTAGCAATTTTCTTTCTAAGTTTGCCAACAAAGTTTACAGAATGGGTGACAATCCTGGAGCAAAGTAAGTAAAAGAAGGATGTGTATGATTTTATTCAACAACAAGGTTTACAGAATGAGTGACAATGCAGGAGCAAAGTAACAGTCAAAAAGTCCCCGCAAAAAAAAAGTAACAGTCAAAAAGGACGTGTATGGTTTTTATTCAATGTAAATAGCAAATGCTCAGCAAATTACCTTACTATTAAACCTTCCTCTTTGAACAACACCAAAGCGCTGCTGCTCATCTATAACAGAGATGCGCAAAGCTGAGAATTCGGTTTTATCACCAATTAAGCTGTGTGTTCCAATGACCATTGCTATTTCTCCTGTCTTGAGGCCCTGCCATAGAATAACAATAACACATAAAGATATGAATCTATGCATATGGGAACTTGAGAGTCTAGAAAGAATGCTTGCATTTCGAATAATCCTTGATTCCCTCGTGGAAGTTGAACCAGTTAGTAAAGCAATGTTTGGTTTGCATTCATCTCCATCAAACTTCTCCAGCAATGAAGTTAGATGTTCATAATGCTGGAGGGCAAGAACCTCCGTTGGAACCATGAAAGCAGCCTAGAAAGAATTTTACAAGGTATATGTTAGACTAACATCTCATTAATGAAGAATTGAAGAGTACCACTAGGAGGAAGATAACCACTTTTATCTAGTTTGCTTCAGTAAGCTGTCCTTTTAGTTGATAAAATCCTTTTATATACAGTAAATAAGGCAAGGATGTTGGAGATACCTGAAATCCTGAGCTAATGACCTCCATGCATGCAAGGAAAGCAACTACGGTTTTACCACAACCAACATCACCCTGTCAAAGAAAGAAGGCTTTCAAGTCTTCAGCAAGATGCATATAAGCCCCAATAGTTTTTGTTATTTGAAGAACACCAATTACATATAAAAAGGAAAACAGAATCATTAATTCACTATGTAATACCACAGCCAGAACCTGTAACTTGGTACTTAAGATTTTCTTCCCCCATATGAGGCATACCCCCATGTTCCATTTCCCCAAGAAAAATGGAATGTTACATCCCATCAATTGCAAGTTTCTTGTCCACGAACTTGGTGCTTAAGAATGGTAGAAAATAGTTTGGTTCAAATATTTTTGCTTAAGATCGAAACATTTGAAATAAACTGGTCAAAATAAAACACCGCAATAGTAGATCAGTGATATTAGAGCCAAGATATACTAGAGTTGATTACAGAGGAGCATCAAGCAACTGACCGGTAAACAAGTCCAGACTCCAGAAACAAGAGCAAGAATGTTAATGAACCAAGAAATGCGCAATTAATAGTTACTTGTAAGAGTCTGTTCATAGGAACTGGTCTTCTGAGATCCCATATAATCTCTTTAACAGCATTCAATTGGCTAGGAGTAAGCAAATAAGGAAGAACTTTTAACAATTTCCTTGCAAGAGGAGACCACTCGTCAGCACCAACAGCATTTAGCTCATGATTTTTGCACTTCAATAACAATTCTTCCTTCTCAACCCGTGTACCAACTGCTTCAAGCATTTGAAACAGTCTTCCCAACTGAAAAACGATGATAAATGTTTCCATCATTGCATATGCTTAATTGCACACTTAAAAACAAGACACGATAATATGAACTTGAAGGACATGACATTTGCGCAAATCGACATCCATGATTAAGCAAAACAAAAATATTGCTTGCTGACAAGCATATAAATGATAACAAAAATAATACCCAGGAAATGCACTCCTGTATAGATTCCATCACCGTTGGAGTTGTACTTTGAAGATTGCTAAAAATGCTGAAACCCCCACCTCACTGCCACACATGCGAGTGCCCGCCCATCCATTCACCCCCAGGTCCCCC
>CM020179.1:36665984-36768956 GCA_009805545.1 Oryza longistaminata | reverse complement strand
CACTCTCTGATCTGGTTCATTGTTACTGAGTTTCGTTTCAGTCTATTTTTTTTTATATGATTGCGTATGCGTATGTCACTTGTGTTGTGTGCGCGAATGATGCGAGCAACCGCGTGTACGGCATTCCTTTGCGGTTTTTTCTCCTCGTCTGTGCATCCGGAACTATCAGCACTGATTTTTCTGGTTAGTATCTCAGCGAGTTTTCTCTCAGCGTGTTTCTCGCAGAGGAAGGAAAACGGGTTAGGCCTAGGAACACAGCGTCATGCAGAGGGATCAAATAGATCGTGTTATCGAGATAACGGCCTCCAGATGATTACCATCCAGCAATGCAGCACGGCAACTCTGTAGGCATGGAAACTGAGGAAATTGGTGCTAATTGGTGGCTAGAATTGACAGATTAATTTGGTGCTAGCATTTATTCCGTTTTCTGTAAATGACACTTTGTGCAAAAAATCTTGCTCTTTTTTTACAGCATTTTGCAAACAAAGAAATAACGTAATATGCCATCTGCGATCAGACCTCGCAGCGTCTAAACTAAGACTTAAACTTACCGGACTTACCTTAAGTATAGCACAGTATTGGGGGCTCTTCTGACAGAGTTTCTTACACAACTGCTTGGTCCGCACTGGGGGCTACCCGGATGGTAACATCATGAGTGTCGCTGTCGACGGAACTTGCGCCACCAACCTTGCCCTGCATTCGCCGGCGGCAAGCTTTATGAACGCGCCTCTGGTCGACGGGCTTCTATCCAGTTACTTAGTTTATCTAGAATCCACCTCTATACTCTGCATTTTTCCAGACAAGAACAACAGTATTGCGAAAACAGCCAATAGAGATGAGTAGTACTGGAGCCATATGGTGCTCCTTTGAATCAAGAAAAGAGTACTATACTAACTGCCTTACTATGATAAGTTTTGGAATACCTTCAAACTTTCAAAAGCCCGGCATGAAAAGGGCACCACCATTTTCTGACAGAAAATTCCAAAACTAACTGAAGGGTTACTTTGTGCTTGTATTCCTCAGTAAGAGTCTTTTGGCATTTTGGGCCTCAAAGAATTCACGTCACTTGCTCTGCTCCAATCTGCTGGAAGTAATCAGTGGCAGAAATGGCAAGAAACGAAGAAAGTCATGCGGCAAAAACTTCTCTGCTAACTCTTGGTGAATTTCGAAAGGCTTGTTTCGGTATAACCAAATGCTCACATATTTCCCACCAAGCTTTGACGTTGTCACATCCCTCAGTATCGCAATGCAGAAGAATACAGAGATTTGATCTTCTCTCCTAGGGTCCAATGCATGATGGAAGCATTGCAAATTTTGAGGATCGGCACGCAAACCGATATTCTCTAAAAAGCAAATAAAGAGTCAGATTTCAGCTAAACTAGTTGAACACATATCTACTATGTTATCGCACAAGAAGAACTAATCTGGCGAAATATTAACCTGAATAAAGTTGGTTCAATATCATTCCAATAACTCTCGACATAGTGCTTCCTCAACTAGTTTTACCAATTTGGGCCTTGCAGAATTGTATATTAGTCATATCGGAGCCGGAAGGACGAACCAGTCTCCTATTCAGTCTTTTTCTGGCTAGTAGTCCTTCACAATACCTCAAGTAAGACCGTGTCTTTGTGGTGTTAGTACCAGCATTAAGTTTAGAGACTATCTCCTGTGGGAAGCTAAGTGTGAAGTTGGAGGCAAAGAAAACCTAATACCTTGCTCTCTAGTTAGTACCAATTTAAGGATCTGTCATGAGAAATTTCTCTGTATTGTTGCAGATCATACACTACCACAGTCAAAATTCCTCTTGTGAACTATTCCTTTCGGAGGTTGAAAAGAGTTAAGCAGCTTCTGAAGAGCTAACACTGAACCAGACCTGGAAATTCTCATTCCGGGTAAGACTCAGCTCCTCCCCTACAACCTAATAACAAATGAAAAATCATCAAGTCCAAATGACTCGGCTTTATCCTCATGTCCGCATCATATCAAGCAAAGTTAATGCTCTACCGCCGTCAAAGGACTCCTTGAGTAAGATTGTCTGCGAGTCACAATTCTTATAGCCGGTCAAGGGGTTCAAGCAGCATTACAGATGGTTAACCATTACAACAATTATTCAGCATCATGATTATCAGAATATTCATTGCAGTTTATGATATTAACTTATAGCTAAAACTAGAGTGCAAAAGTCACTTTCCAAAGATAGTAGTTACTTTTTCTTATTTACAAAAAGTCCTCAGCTTCATGGTGGAAAGATTGGCAACGGCACTCGTCATGAGTTACGTTCTTACAACCCATGCATTGCCGCGTGGGATCTTGGGGACTCGAGATGACCAAGCAGTCTTCAAGCCTAGTCACTTGCATAATACTAAAACGTGGGAAAAGAACAAGTTAGAAAGGCAAATTCTTTCATGAATAACCAACTAACCGAGGAATTGATATACAACCACAGACATATTCAGATATTTCGGCAATATGAACTGCCGCCATTTAATTTTACCTAAATGTCTCTACATTGGTACTCGTTCAATTCAGGAGCATCCCCGGCTAATGAACTCGATAAATGATACTACAATATCTAAGTAATGTACAGCGAGCTCACAGGAATTACACACAGAACTAGCTGAAACAGAATTTTCCATCAAGAATAACGACGAACGCAATCGATGGAGAGAGAAAGTATCTTCAACCTGAGCGGCGACGGCGCCTGTCGGTGAGTCTCCCGGAAGCCGCCTTCCGAGGAAGAGCTCACCAGCTTGGGAGGAGCACCGGCACCGAGGTGGAGCAAGCGATAGACCAGACACGCGCCGCGCCGCGGCCTCGCCGGCGGGCAGCAGGCGAGATTTTGGCTCCCGCCAGGACTAGCAAAGGAGGGAGCCCATCCACACTCTCTCAGTGGCTTTTCACTCGCGAATCACCGATTGAGGGAAATTCCCGGAGGGCCTCCGGACCGAGAGCGCGTAGGCGAGCCAACCTCGGACCTCTCCGCTGCTTTCAGCCGTTTATAAAGAAAGAAAGTTTCTTTCTTTTGGGATAGTGGTACAATACACCCCTACACTTGGCTTTGGCCACCATTTTTTAATCTTCTCCTCACAATTTCCATCACTAGACGCCTCGTGGTTCCCCGGCGCGAGCGTGCGGGCCAGCGGCGAGATGCCTGACCAGCGTGCCATAGCGTGCCGTCAGATCCGATCTCTTGCCGCCGCCTCGCCGGCGGGAAGCAGAGCCCCGCGACGCCTCCCCGCGCCGGAGTTCCCCACCTACAAAGGACGCCCCCGACCTGCCCCCTACGAAGTACTCGCCTCCTATGCAGAATTCTGGAGTCCTCGACGGACCCCCAGACGAATTTTCGACGCACTCGGCGCTCAATCGAAACGGCCGAAGTCCGCGTACCACACTCTCGCCGAACGTCGAGCAGGTGGCTCCGGTTTCTCACTACGCGCACAACGCGCGCGCTGGACCCCGGTCGCTTCTTCGATAGGGGCAGGGGCACCGGCAACATACAGTCCGTCCACCAGCACTCCACCCTTAACTTCACGTAAGGAATCTTTCGCGTCGACGCTCTCGGCATAGAACCCGCACTGCTTCGAGCCATGTGGGACACCGATTCGGTCTCTCCATGCGGAGCACAGGTGCCTGCTCTCTGCCTGGCTCACCTTCGCCCTCCGTGTTCTCCTCCCTGGCGGCCAACCCGGGCCCCAGCTGCCCCACGTCAGGGCGTTCGTGAGCTGCCGATGTACGCAGGACCGCGACATGCGACCGGCGCTCACTTCCCTCCGTCTCCGCTGCTTCTGCCGCGCCTCCCGCCGGACGACGCCGCGGCCGCGATCCGCGTGGCGCGCGCCGAGGCCGCACCCGCCCCGACGCGACTCCTAACGCCATCGCCTCCTGGGGAGGGCTGCGAGCTGCCGGCGACCCTCACAGTTCGCACGAGAGGTGTTTCGAGAGATCGGCACGATTCAATCGGATTCGAATCCTGCCAAAAAATGTTTCCTGCCTATGATTCTTTCCTCACTAACACTGGATTTCAAGTGGTTCCTCCACAGCGTTTAATGGATGCGATGGAAGCTATGCTATGCTTGCAACCGGCAGGTGCTCACCTGGGGAGAAGTTCTTCCGCGCCGCCACTGGCCGCACACCTCAAGGAAGCGTGAATTGCGGCGGCGCGGTTGGTGCTCTTGCAACGACCTTCGTCGTGAAGGCGGGACTCATTCCCAGAGTTAGGAAATGTATAGGCCAAATGACAAATCGCTGCAAACTAGGAGCAACTCTTGGGCATCGACCTGAGGTGATTGTATTGAAGTACCCTTTGATTGAGATGAACCCTTGATGAGAGTGTTATCCAGATGTCGGAAACACGATACAATATGGTTTTTCCAGTTCCTTCGCTGAAGGGAGGAAACTCCGGGAGGGCGTCGGCCAAATATTTAGCGAGAATGGCAAAACGAGTTCTGGCCCAAATGAGGGGCAGATGTTCGCCACCTAATCGCCGCTTCGTATGTTCTCTGGTGATACACGAGAACTAGGGATTCAGCGGATCAAGTTGGTCGGAAATGCATGGTGGGAGAATGGGCTGCGCCACCATATTGAGGAGAGCTGGGAACATGCCTCGTATCCAAAAGCTAAAGGATGGAAGAGGTTACCGAGCGATGTAAATATGCGAGTAAGACATCGATCTGATTCGAGGTAAAAAGTAAGAGCCTGCTTCTCAACAAATGTCCAAAGCTGAAGCAATGGTCTGATGAAGGTTCATCGAAAGGACATATCCACGATAACCTACTTTAGAAATGGAAAGGCGCACTAGTAATGTTTTACCTCTTCTTTGTGTTAATCATATAACTAGGGGAAGAAAGCTAACAATTTTGCCCTCCCAAGTAGCTGAGTGACGGTCGACATGCGGTGATATTCCTGGCTGCAACTGCAACTATAGAACATTTATGGCCAATAAGACATGCAGTAATAAGATTGTCAAAGCACGAGCTCAACAGCTAAGCTGGTAAGACAAAGAATAGGTGACATACTGGTAAGGTAGTTTGGTAAATTAAACTTGACGTTCATAAGTTTTTTCTTTGCATGCGTTTCTTGGGCGTAGGAAATTCCAGTGTTTTCTTTGAGTTTTGTTCTCAACCTTCGACATGCATGTGGCGTTGGAAAATGAATCAGTGAACATTCCTGGTGACAAGGCATTCTTTCTTTTTGGTTTGTGGTTGAGAAAAAGAGAGGGATCCTCTCCCATTTCTACTGAGGGTAAAAATTTACTCTATAACCTCCCAGGCAATGATGTTCATCAGTTTTGTGGCATTGGCATTGTGGTTTTTCTCCAGCGGCTGTAATAGGAAACCACTTTCAGCTAACTCTATAATAATCCAACTTGAGACTGATAAAAGGAAGAAACCCCATCTTGACTTTGACAAACGGACCATCTTCCACCGTCATGAGCAAATGGAGCTGAGCACACTCCAAAGTTCTTTAGGTCCTTTCCAACTTTCCAGGTGTCTGATAATGGTGAAAGGAAAGTTGTCATTCATAACAGAAAAATCTTATCAGTAATGTAAGGTAAGGTTTACTCGCTGATGTAGATTGCCGTACATTGTTGGCAAGAAATGCACACTCGTAGTTTCTTCTTGGGGAACGACGTGTAACCACGACTGAAGGAAGTGCAAATGAGATATCACATTTAAATTATTTTGCAATGATTTCCTACATGTTGGCAAGAGACGTAACCTCACCTGTAGTAGCATCGAAGTGCTTAAGTCATTACAAAAGACCAGCAAATACAGAGGCTACAATTTAGTCTTCAACTGTGACACGTATTTGACAGTGTGTACTGCTCAAGATATGAACCGATATGACACGATATCAGCTTGAACAACTTTACAATTGTAGATCTACTCAGCCTTATTAATGGTCCTGTGCTACGAAATTGCAAGAACTTTCAACAAAGGTAAATAATAAGCGAACGCCGATGAGTCGATGATGGAATGGCTGCATGTTTGGGCTGCAATCGGCGAGATTGGAGCCCTCCAAACACGCCAATCCAAAAACGGACCAAAGTAACCGCAAAGAATAATAAAATCAATGTGGTAAAGTTTTTAGTTTTACGCTACACTAAGGTAAAGAACAAATTATATTATTTGATTATATTAGTTTGGGATCAATGAAGAAACGATTGATTATATTATTTTTTATTGGTAGTCCTGCTTACATTGGTAGGTAATATTAATCGCTGACTTGCAGCCTATAATTTTTGGTGCGAAACAATTGTTCCGAAGACATAAAATCAAATATGTAAATAAATGGTGAAACTACAGTAGTATTACAATTTCAAACCTAATAAGTATTTTTACTGATAATTTTAAATCTAGAACAATAAATTTTTCAATGCTTCTTTGTCATGAGCCACAGTTGAAACAAAATAGATTATCTATATTGATTTAAAAACTATTTAAATTGAGATAACCATATAAGTTAAAAAGAAAAAAATATTTTTTATAAAACTGTATCAAATCGCTCAGAAATGTATTATGCATGTTTAGTATTCCAGGTGGCCAAGTATCCTGGTGTAATCGTGCTAGAAGAAAGAGAAAATTGTCTGTATGGCCTCGAGGCATATTTCCGTTGACTCGACGTCAACTCGCGACTCTCGTGGGGTGTGGATGTCACTAGAGTTGAGTGCTAGAACCACCTGATGTAGTTCCAGAAATATCAACCTCTTATCTTATTTTCTACCGAGCTGTAGGGCAATTCTACCAACTTGAGATTTAAACTTCTGCTCTAATTAAAGCCTCTCATTAACTAAGTGTTGATTTTAGTGAGAAATATATTCCCTTTTTCACCAATAGAGAAAGCAACACACATATCCCCAGTGAGATCGAGTTTATCCTTATTCTACATATTGAAAAATACAAACTTGTCTCAAACAACGCCTTACTCGCGACAATTGATATAAGTAATAAAATACGAAGAAGACAAATCAATATCGTTTTTTTAGATTATATGTACTTGCAGTTACGTCTTTGGAAAAGAGTGTTATTTGTTTTTAGTGTTGGCTGGTAGCGTAATTGCTAATTATGGAAAGAAAACACCTTAAAGAAAAAGGTAGTTTTCGAAATTAATTCTACCACCCTATAACAAGTTAACTAGATGGAAATACCCTGCGGTGCGTTTGCTGGGCGGGAATTAATTACATAATATGTAGCAAATAGGATGCAATTTATTATTAAAACTGAAACAAATTTGTACTTATGAATTTTGGAGTCTAAAAATATTAAGATTTGCATGGTGATTTATGGACAACGCAGAAGAAGAAAGAAGACAATAGTTTTGAACGCCGATAAGATCATAATGATCTAAGAGGCTCAGAAAATAATTGGGACGATTGTGGTTAATGGGTTATGGAATCGAGAGAAATAGCCATACCATTTATATTTAAGTGGGGATGAACTAGTAAAGTATAGCGGACTATGGCGTTGCGATGTGAGTGCCTTAATTGATCCTCGAATTCGACACAGAAGAAATAATGACTATAAACCTGTTTTGTCAAATCCTCTGTGTAGTTGTCAAATGGGACACATGTTATTTTCGTATTGGGGCTGGGCCAATAGTATGTAACAATCTTTATTATCGAAAACATCACATCAAACAAATATTTAAACAAATATTTAGGAACGAGCTTACCTATAAATTCAATTGTCAGGGCGCGAGTCTCTAACGAGTTGGACTTGGCACTCAGTACTTGAGAAGATATTTGTGTGGTTATCCAAAGGAGTATGATTCACGGGGAGTATAACTATTCGTGGCTTTAATGACGGACCGACACTCCGTGATGATGCCATTCTATTCTTAGATAAACTTCAAGCAGTAAATGCCTAGTGTTTATTAAACAGAATCGGGTCCGCTTGTTTTAAACCAAGAAAAAAACAAATCAAAAACGCAATGTCTAGTTCAAATGTATATTGAATTGACCCGCAGAAAAATTGGTTAAGACTAGCAATTTTTCCTACATAACCGAATGGAAAGACGGGATGGTCAGACCGGCAAAGAATTTTTTACTGAAAAACATGAAAGAGAACGCTGGCCGCCGTTTGCCCGTAAGGAGGGGTAATAGTTAAATTTTCCCTTTGCGTTGACCCCTCGTCACTCAGGTCGTCGTTGCCCGGCGCCGTCCCCGGCCCGCCGGCCGATCCCACTCCATTCCGGCGTAGCGAGCATGGGGCGCTGGGAGGCGTCGTTTCTGTGCCTGCTGCTTGCCGCCGCATCATTCCCTGGTGAGGCACATTCCTCCGCCAACGGCCGCCTGCGCGATGCTCCCATCCTCGATTTCTCCTGCGAGCGAGCAGGGGCGCCCGTCGTTCGGTCCCGTCTGCTTCCGCCGCATCCGTTGCGTCACATCCTCTTTCCCATAATCTCTGACTCTACGCCCCCGGTGAGGTCTGATCTGAGCGGACACTTTTTTCTTTATCGAATTTGCCGTTAAGCCTGAAGCTTCTGTTCTGTGAAATTGCCGTTAACCTTGATAACTGATAACAGTGTTGTGTTCCCCGAAAAAGTTTCCCATTTAGACACCCCCATGGACCGGTTCTAAGCGTTGGTATGGGAGCTTCCGTGAAGTGATCAGTCGCGCCTGGTCCTCAATCTGGACAACACTCTGATCATTGTTGTCTGATTCTGCTGAGGATGCAATATCTGATGAGCGTGCTGCATCTGCTGATGTTGCCTTAAGCAATGTTGATATTGTTATGCTGTTTGTACCTTTTTTTTTTCGATACCGCAAATTTCTTACACCACTGCAGGGTTGGCAATTCATTAACACCTGGGCAGGTGTGGCAGGACATGCACTTATGTCTTTCAATGAAATTAGAGAGATTCCCAAAGTTTCTTTTCTCTCTTGGCAACTCCGAGACGCACTTTATAAGATGTTACATACAAGAAGTTTGTTTTATTTTTGGTCTTTTTTCTGAAACGAAATGTATTTTGCATCTTTAAAAATGTTGTTTTAACTACTAATAGTGTTATTTCCACTTGTAGCAGTGGCGGTAAATGAGTGCTTGCTGAACATGTGCCTTTTATATATTAACAGAATGTTTCTTGGCACCAACAAAGACTGTCATTAGCTTTGCGCTGCTTTCAAGATGAAAGAGAAAGGAAAACAAATGGTGGTGCCTAACCGATGATCAACCTCTGGGATGAGAGCTTCTGGAAGAAAGCCGATGAGGCTCAGCTCTAGGTCACAAAGTTTCCTCCTGTATAGTATGTCCTATCCTGCTGGATACAGGCAATAGTATGTTTGCCAGTTTAAATGCCCTATTATTCTAAATATCTGCGATAGATATGTTGCTTATATCTCTTGTTTTGCCTTACAGGAATAAAGGAGGAATTCGGCTTTCATGGAGCTTTCGTATCATAACAATCTCTGTTTTCTTACAATTACCACTGGTGAGTTGTTTATTCGTTTCTTCATTGTAATACAGGGAGAAGAATGGGTGAACACAGTTGCTCAAATCTCTAAGTAACGCTGGATCCAGGGAGTTCTGTTGTCACTGAATGTGAACCACTGAAAACCCATACATTGGGCGGCAAGAAGTTTCTCAGTAATCGCCAACAAACAGAAGCTCGCCTGAAAACCATGAGTGTGCTGCAGTTGGAAAATATCATGGAGGAGAAACTGAAGATTTGCCACCTCAGGTAGTTTGGCTTTGTTCAACGCAGAAAGCAATGTTTCAATTCTGAACTTCTTGACAGTTTTACAGGATAGAAGTGCCTCCCTGCTGGGACACCATTTTGTTATGTGTTTGTTGCGCTATTTGTTATTTGGAGTTCTTAGACAACGATTCAGCTTGTCTCTAAATTATTATCTCAACGCAGTGCAATCAACATCACCAGACCTAAGGAAGAAAGCCAAAGGTCCCTACTCTGTGAAGAGAACACTTGTGCTTCTAGTCAAGAGGAATCTTGAGACCGAGAACTTGGAGCGATGTAATGTGGTGAAACATCTAGCGAGGAGGAAGTAGGTGTAACATAACCAATGATATAAATACTTTACTCCTAGTTAGATTCCTCAAAAATGATCTGTTTAATGTGGCGGCAATAGGACGAAAGCTCAAAACAACCTGGCTTTGATCAACAAAAGATGTCAGGGGCAAAATATGGCTGACTGATATTATCGAACAAAGTATTTAAGTGGCAACAAACCATGGACTGTTTTACACTGGCCCGTGAGATCAATATGGCGTATAACAAATCCTGATTAATATATCTTCCGAATATCACTTAATATCTCTGGTTGTTCACATTTATTTGTTTTATGTAGTCTCTGTGGCAGATCTGGTTATTATGGAAGGATGCAGACACAATTCTGCTGCCAGATGGAGAAGATATCGGCATGCTGAGTTCCTAAAGACAGTAATAACAAGAGGAGCAAATTATTTAGGGGTTGCTGCCCTTTAATCATCTGTAGTTCTGTACCTACCTGACGTAACATGTTTCAATAAAATAAGCTTCACTAGTGGGCAATATAACACAGTTGCTGAAGTGCTACTCGTTGTATTTCCAGCGATGCCAAAGGGGGTTACTGTTCAGAGTTTTGTCAATCGGTCTTCTGGAAAAGGAAAGACTAACAAAATCTGCGGCGCTGCCCAGTGTTCATGAGAACGAGCAATTGTATGTGGTTCATGCCTTTCTTCCAAAAAAAAAAGAAAAACTTTCCGCCCCACCCCCTGGTTTTTTTTTTGTTTTGTTTCATTTTGACGCAAATTGCGAAGCACTAATCCTGCATTTCCAGCATTTTTGTGCTACTGATGTTTCCAATGGTACTGTTGTTTCAGTTTGGCCACAACAGGGGAAGTGTCAACAGGATCGTGAACAGGATAATAAGCGCGTGAAAAGGACCATCAATTCTTCAAGTCCCAAGATATGTGACAAGCGTTGGATTTGTAGGCAGGACAACATTATTCACCATCTTCCCACCATGGTGTTGCTTTTTACTAATCTGTTTCTGCATTTATTTTTGGCCTGATTTCTGGTTGAAGAAAACTAACAACTGCGCTAGCATCAACAGGAAATGAACAGTAAAGGTGAAAGAAGAGACGGTTCATTCTTTTGCACCTATTCTCGGCATCGTGGGATGTTTTGATACTACTTTGAGAATGCCTTCTTTTTTAGCATAATTTACTCATGAGTTAAGAGGAAGCAACGATTCATGCCATGACTCGTGTCCTGTGTTATGTTGGCGCTCCCCGAGTCCGATTCACTGCAACGACCTGCATGACACTGATAGTTTAGAAGTTAGAACCTCCTGATGACCACAATGATGTAGCCTGAGTTTGACAGCAGCGTACTTTGACCAACATACCCATATATAAATGCTAATACACTCATTGCTTTTTAAAATTCTGGAGGAAGAAAATGTTTTTTTTTTAGACACAACCAGCAGCATTGCCTTTTTTTCGGAAGGAGAATGATTTTTTCTTTCTGAGGTATCTCTCTGTATGTCAATATATATGGCGCGCTGTTGACTTTATTTGGTTTTATGATTTTTATACTTTCAAATTCATAGTACCTTTCAAGGTATTATAGTTGGAAACATGCAACATATGGGTGATTTTTCTTATAAGTACTTATAGCATTATAATAGAATCGTCTATGATATTATTTTTTACAATTGTTGTAAAGAATTGCATGCCAAAAAAATTAGTTTGGAATACGTGAAAATCATGGGTGGATTTTTTCTTATAAGTACGTTAATAGCCATATAATATGGAAATAGAATCTAGATATTGATTTTTAGCAATTGGTGTAAAAATTGCATGCCAAAAAATAATAAATTTCACCGGTGTCACGTATGTAAACAAGGCAAATATATATGATAGAGACATGGCGCAAACCAGCACACATTCAACTGGAATGCTCTCAAAAAAACAACATGAATGATAAGACTGCTAATCGATGTATAACATTTCTATAGCTCAGCAATTCAAAACAAATTAGTTTCGATAGCAAAACAATGCAACTCCAAAGTTCGCTGAAGTCGAAAGCCTTTTGAGCATTGAACTTTGACAGCATGCCCCATAAGAGACCATAATACTTGCTATACATGCGATTAGGAAGCTATGGATCACCTTTCTGCTGGGTCCATAATGCATCTAGCCCAATACGGAATCCTACACCTCATCTTTTGGGCCGTCAACAAAAAATGAGAAATTTGAGCAAGCCAAAATTTTTGCCTCTGACACGTGCCTTGCTTGGAGTATCAGTATCATCCCAACAAATCCTGACGGGGTGCCAAGTGGGTTCATGCAATAATCACACTCATGCAATGAGCTTCAAAGGTTCTAAAATCGGTCAGTCTTTTGTGGTTCAGACTGACCTCTTCAGGGGGCAGCTGATTCCGATGAGTGTTCCGTGATTCAGCTTCTTTTGGATTCAAATTCCGACAGAGGCGTTTTCCCTCTTTGTTAGCAGACTCTTCTTACCCTTGGGAGGTTTCCTTTTCTATCTGGGTTTTGGGTTTAGGTATCCTATTTGACGACTAGAAACCTTGCAGACAAAGATGAAAATCCCCAATGGTTTGAGAAGGCGGTGAAACATGTGCAGATTATTCTAGAATCTTAATATTGAACTTCCTAACTTATCTTGTAGGTCCAGAACTTTTTCGTAAGCACTTCTTCAGATGTGAAAGCAAGGTGGACTGTAAGACAGGGGTGGGCTGGCATATGAAAAATAGCGAGAGTTAAACACATATCACATTTAAATGTGAGAACTCGCGAAATTGGGTGTTGGCTCTAGAACTCAGCATCTTTTTTCTGTATTGGTTTCCCTCTCCTCCGACAAGTTTTTCACTTTCTGCTGCTTCCTTACAACCTAGACCCCCCAGACTAGCATCACAACCAATAAAAGAACAACATCATAACCAGAATGAATTTATTCGAACTATCATAAGCCAACCTGGTTTACCTCATGCTACTGCCTCTTTTGACGGCCACGCGGTTTTGTTCGAGTCCAGTTCCTAACAATCCTGCAAGACCTAGAAAATGTTAAGATGAGAATAGAGTAAAGCACAACAATCATGAAGTTGAAGCAGGCAACAAAAACATTGTTTGCGTCCTTCGTATCAGATCCTTTTGCAACTCAGCAAGATACAATCTAGCATTTTCACGAAGCCGCTGGTCCGGGGTTTAGCTCACTCATCTGGGCAATAAAGAAAAAAAAATAAATGTCAGTCAATGACCTATATGATACCTAAGTGGATACAGAGCAAGTTCCTGAAAAGAATTGGGTCACCGATGGCCCTTAAGTTGGTCAAGGCGTTTCCTTGGAATTCAAATTGCTGAACAATCTCACCATTCCATATACACCGACCAATCTGTGTACCTGCACTTCAACAATCTCAGCATGAGGATTCAACAGAACAAATGAAACCCACCAGAAATTATTATTGAACAGACCCATCATTAAGTTTCTCTGCAAAAGATTCCTCTCCTGTTCAGTGCAGACGGTCAAATTTCTGTGTTCTTCTTCCAGCTGTGATGTGCCAAATAACAGAAAACAAGTAGTCACAACATAAGTAATAGCACCTAGTAAATAATAACTGTGCTAAAGTTTAACGAAACTTTTCTGTGTTTTTCTATGATTTATGTAGAGCAATGGGAGTTCCTATTATCAAGTGCAAAGCTGAAGTTCTGAGGAAATATATATCCCTCAAAGATTTCAGATGTATATCAAGAAACAAGATGGGTCAGTGTGACAAGGCAGTAGAGCGTTTTGAATGGCTATTAACACTGAAAGGTAGAAGGAACAGAAGGTACCTTCCTCCTTCATAGAGTATATGTAAGACTCCAGGTTATTTTCAGTTCAGCCGAGTTTCTCCTCCTTCAGCATCCTTCTTATCGAGTGCCTCTAACCTAGTTTTTTGCTCAATATACAACTCCTCGAAAGAATTGAATGCCAGCACCACCATCTTTTCACAAACCTGGCCATTGGGAACAATATATTTATTAATTCTGTTCTGTCATGTATTAACACGCAGATTTATGATCTTTCTATCTTTACCTTTAACAGGGACCACCTGAATTTGTCTTTTCTTGAGCACCTTCTCTGTAACATATCTTGTGGCATTACTTCATCTACTGGAAGCACTGGACTTATCTTGCATCCCCATTCAGAAACTCAACATTCTCCTTACTGTGCAGATGTGCATAAAAGGCTGCTCCTCCTTCCGAAGACAAAGTCTGACTGGTGAACTTACTCTCTAACGAGTTAAATCTTCTTTGGCAACTCAACCATCAGTTATCTCACACTGCTTCTGCCTATCAAGAGAAATAATCCGCTCCTACCAAAGAAAAGTAGATTTGCCTTGATGGTGCAGATAAAATTGCGCGGCTACTGTACCTGTTTGAAATAACCCTTGTTTAAATTCAATGCAGGTGAAAATTAAACACATACAAATTGCCAATGGCAATGGGTGTTGAGATATTATGCTAGAATATAGAATAAACATATGTACTGCAGCCTCGAAGATGGAATGCTTCGCCCAAAAAAAATATCAGTTTGATAATAAAGGTACTCTATGTTCAGCTTGTTATAAGCAGTACTGACACAAAAAAAGTACATGAAGTGATATGCATTTATGTCATGCTTACTTTTCGCTTGCATCTGTCAGGCATCCGATAACAGAATACTCACAAATTTGTGTGATGTACACCTGAGGCAGTTCTAGAAAGCTTTTTCACTAGCTGCATAGAACATCGAAGTCCTTAGTGCTGTCTAATGGACCCTGAACAATCTGTAGACAACAAAACAATTGCAACTAGATTATTTTTTTAAAAAAACAGTTTTTTTTTTTTGTTTCATATAATCAAAAGGAAACAAGAAAGGTGCATATATAACCTTAATTCCGCAATTTTTTCACCTGGGCACCAGTAAAATTGGATAGTGCTTTCATCTTTGACATACAATCCTGGGCCATTTATTCAAAAACACGAAACCATAAGTAGAACATCATCATCCCTAACTTACGGTTCACTAATTTCGCATCACTTAAGTTAGCTGATGCAGTGAGGCAACCCAGAACAATGCTTCATCTGCATCAAAGATGCTTATCAGTCATTCTTCCAGGGAATTCCTGCAGCTTAGCGCTGTACGAGGAGAATGGAATTGTAGTTACAAAGATAACAAGGTGAATGATGAACGAGGCACAACTGTTTCAGAAGTACTGTTAGTCTTCTGCAGTAGTAGGTTTGACATTGGTTAACAACATGCCTTTGAGATATGAAGCAAATTTTAAGAATGTTAACTAAAAGTAATGTTGTATAAACTTTATTGATGGAAGAAAATCAAGTGACAAGAGAGAAATAAAAACATGGCACCTGAATGCCATTAAGAGCCCCAACAATACAAGGTAAACATAAAACACGAGTTCGTTTAGATCACCTGCATTTTGGTAACTCGGTAGTTCCTCCTATTACATTCTACAGCAAGATAATCCCAAGTCTTCATTCAGATGTGCAAGGCACTTCTTTACTGGAGTTAGAAGCCTGCTCCATAAAATCTCAAAGTTCTTCAAATTTTTCTACGTGTAATGGTACTCGTAACAAGAAGCGCCATTAATTCAACAGGTAGACCTAGAAAATGTCCTGACTCCTGATCATGATTTAAAACTAGAAAAAGTTTTATTGTCGAAAGAAAATCAAGAAAAGATGAAAGGAAGGCAGAGACATCAACCATTTATAGAAACAATACAGTAAGGAAGAAGGGTCGACTATGCTTGCAAAGTTTATATTGGCACTACTGTAATAGATTAAGTAAGCCAGTGGTTTCACTATCTTCCCAGGTTCCGATGTTCCGTGCAATCAATGGAAGTGCAGAAGTTTTAGATATTGTCTACCTTACTGTATAGGATTAAGGAGAGGCAGTGTGTTTCACTGATTTCCAGGTTCGATGTGCCGTAAGATCAATGGATATAGGCAAAGTATTATGATTGGCAACTACTGTATAGATTAGAAGCCAGTGTGTTTGCCATTTCTCAGGTTTCGACGTTCGTACATCAATGGATATGCAACAAGGCAATGCAGAAATTCCAATGAGTAGCTAACTATCTTCGGACAGGTAAACAACCTTCTGTAGCTCTTACGAATTTGTTCTATATGGAATTGTCATTCATGTATTCAAAGATAACAAGGTTGGACTTGATTTAATTGAAACACCGGTCGGTAATTTTTAGCAGATAATGAGACAAGCACCTGCCACTAGCATGCATGCTACTGACCACATAGTAAGTTGCTATGCAAGAATTTGCCAGGCTCGACAAGCTCTCTAATTTTTCAACAAAGTTTAATTGTGTCATAACCAAGTTAACTCGAGAGCGTTATCTTGACAGGCTTGAACAGAGGACCAAAAAATGTTAAGTAAGATTTCATTTATGAATTTATAATATCCGCGTCCAGTATTTACATGTGCGAAGATTTATGCAAGTGGTGAGGACAGCGGCTGAAATCGAGATCAATTGATACTAGTGATTCAACTGAAATTGGGCAGGCAGTATTTGATCTCAGAATTTTTGTACGCTTCTTGGCTTCTTCAACTTAGCCATCTCGCCTTGGAGACTGGCGGATAAGCGTCCATTACCGCGAGTTTCTTATTAAATGATCAGCAAAATAGTTACAGGCGCCATTCCATTTCAAGGCTCCAGTTGGAGGCCCATCTAACATCCTTTAACCTGTAGATAATTAGCTGAAGAATTAGTAATAGATTCTGGCATTCTGTATGCTCTGTAATGTAGGCATTTAAGCAGGCTAAATTTTACGATGTATTTGTCAAGACTCTTCCAATCGCTTAAGCATGTGAAGATGAGTATAAAAAAGGAGGGGTTTTCAGTGGACTTTAGTAAGCATACGGACGACAAGATTGAGACAACTAAAGAGTGGGAAAGATCGAATCCCTGTACCTGGAACTGGTTCACCGATACCTGTCTTCCAAACTCCTGGCTTGTAAGCTGAGTAGGTACACCAGCGCGGCGGTAGGTACTACCTGCCGCCCATGTCATTGAAGATAACATGCCGCGACTCGTTCGAAAAGGATCCTTGTCGACCGTACGCATACGCTGCACCGCGTGGCTCAATTGAGTGAGGGCGAGAGACGTTAAATCGGTAGCTGCGCCGCTGCGTCAAGGACCGGCGTTCGGGCTGCCAAAGTAGGGCGGAACGGCGACGACGGGTCACCACAGGCGCGCCGACGGTGCGCAATTCCGCGGGGTAGCCCGCGCCGGGGGGTAGTGGAGCACATCGGCAGCGATACTTCCGTACGGTGTATGACCTGCCCGTCGTCCTGCGCCGGAAACCGGCGGCGCTGTGCGGCCGACGCGCGCGTCGGGGGACGGTGAGGGGAGGAAGCGCTTCCGGACGGACGCACGTAGCGGGAAGGGTTTCGCGAGGAGGTTCGCCCCGCGCGCGGCGAACACCTTGGAGCGGTGGGCGCGGTGATCTGAACGCCTCCCTTTCCCGTGCGGAGCGGTTGCCGCGTCGGCTGAGCGCGGCCGACGCCAGGGGACTTGCGCTCCGACATCTCGTGATGGCCACCACGTCGGTACGCCGTCGGGGCGAGGTGCAACGGCGGGCCACCCTTGAGGCCACTCCGACCCAGGTCGTGCTGCCACCGCGCCTCCCGCGCGGGACGGCGGGCAGGCGCGCGACACGCGGCGAGAGGAGGAGGAGAACCCGATGTGCGGGACCGGCGCATGGCGAGCGGCGGCTGGAGAATGGCATGCGGGTGGGGGGTTTAGGGTCTTGGAGATGCTGGGACTAGTGTGGCGGATGCAGGCACACGGTGGAAGGGGAGAGGCGAGAGCAACAGAAGGAGGGGTAGGGGGAGAACGACTCGACGGGGAGGCCGGAGGAAAGGGCCGGTGTGCTATATTTGGCAAGATTTTTTGTGATTGTGTTTTTCTCTGGTTCGGAGTTTTTGCGATTAATGACCCTTGAAAAGGTTGTCTTGATTTTCGGAGATGTGCGTTGCTGCTGAAGGGTGCTTTGATTCTGGGAATATGTAGAAAACAATTGGGAGAAAAAAAAAAAAGGGCCTTTCATGATGGAAATGTGAGGTTTTTAGAAGGGGAAAGAACCGTGGCAGGGAACGTCAAGAAATTGAGTCACCGTCAATGAAATCCGACACGTGGAAAAAGTCTCCATGGCACGCCTTGGCTAGCGGTGGGTGCGCTGGAAAGAGCGAGAGGAGCGTGTGCGAGAGTACTGCACGTGGAAGTCTCGTGCGGCGATCCGAGTTAATCGAGCGTACATCACAGTTGAGGGTAGGAGCAATCAACATGCCAGATTGCCAGTACCGTCATGGCGGGAAGCTTGCAAGCGTAAAAATAGGAGTAGTGCTCAGTGGTTGTTAGTGAGTTTAAATCTGTTGCGCAGTATGATAAATAAAGGAAAATCATTCAAATTTGGGCGAAAGCATTTTTGGGATGGATAATGATAATTATGTTACTGATGTTTTTTTTCATCTATCACTGGGTCCAGGTATTTGACTAAAAAAGTGTTTGATAAAGATACTACTAGTGTGAAATGAATCATTGCGCAGCATCTGAAAAAGGATTCGTTCACCACTGACCCGTCACAAGCCAGAACTGCAAAAGCTTTGCCAATGAGCACATAAACGGCTGATTCAGTGCACGTGGAAGCTCTCACTGCACTGTCCTCCTCGTAAAGATCAAGGTAATCTCCAAGAATGCAGCAGCGGTTGGTTCTCATGCCTGAGTCACGAGCTTTAGTGCTGGAATTGTGCAAAGTCGTTGCTTGATTCCAAAAAGGTGTGCACAGAATAAAAGTACTTTGTATAAACTGACAAATGAGTTAATATTACTAAGTGATAGAAGAGTTGGTCTGACTCAAATAGCAAACACGAATTGGGTTTTAGCAAATGAACTTACAATTGAGCAAGATGCTTCTTTGAAATACTGCATCAATCCTCGCAAGTCCTAGCTATTGGAAACTCTGGAGAGATGCCCTGCTGTTTCTTGCCGAGTGATTCCCAGGCGCCACGCAGGTAGCCAGGTGGCGTTAGACAAGTAGAAACTTCCATCGGATGACTTTCTCAAGCACCTTCAACCTGGCGGGCGCTAGGAGTGGAGCATAAGGAACACAACAATCTGGATTTCTTCGCCAAGCCGCTACTTCGACGCCTCATATGAACGTGTGCAGCTGGAGCATCTCTCAAATCTCTCAGCATTCGATGATCGCTAATCATGGAAGCCATAGAGATCGAAGTCGACTGCGCAAGTCTCAATCAATTTGTAGTTGAGAGAGGGAATGAGCGTGTTTCCGGATCTAAACTGCTGAGGGCTCCATCTCTTTCTCATCGTCCTCATGCACCGTGCAGACCAGCCCACAGGGATAACCTTCGAATTTTTGGCTGTTATTGGAATTAAACATCGGCTTTTGTGCTGCATGAAGTTGTGGTAGCTCGTGATTTTTCTACATGATAGGAATATACGAGGTAGACCTGCCCTCCATCAAAGCCAAGTTCATCACATCATAATTCTTCAAGCATAAGTATTTAAAAATGATAAAGCAAATTGATCACACCATATCCAATGGCAATATGGGGACAGAAAAGGAAACAACAAAGATCTGAAACAAAAAAGAAAAAATATTGATTAAGTCATGTCATCACCGGAAGACAGTTTCAAAACCAGCTCATTTCTTCGAGAGCAAGGAGTTTCTATTAAGGTTGTCTTCCGGGAGCAAGTATGTGATCTAATAAGAACGTGGATCACGAATTGTAAAGATTTGAAAATAGCTGTGAAAAATGAAAGACCCTACTGTTGTTAAAGTAACAGGTCTTGGAACATGAAAAATGAAAAATGAATTTGAAAAATGCAAGACATTATTGCACTATATCCCTAATCCATGATGTGAAGTCATAAAGTAGGAAGGTCTGGAAAACACACAGGGTGGACTACTAAGTTGTTAAAGATATAATTAGTGCTAGCTATGAAATTAGTCCCTCGATGTATTTAGTTTTCACCCTGTGCCCACAGCTAGTCGCTATTGACGATTTTTTACTATTCCATGAGTCAAGTATTTGGGAGACTGCATTTAGGGCTCTGTTCTTTTTCTTCACTCAAACGTTCAACTTCCTCGTTTTTCTGTAGTGATGTTTTTTAAACTATTAAATGTGTTTTTTATAATAAATTTTCACATAATTGAGTTTGTTTTAAGGAATCAAATAGAATCCATTTTTCAAGTTTTAATAGTTAACAACTTCATTAATCATATGTACTAATGGAGGAATTCTCGTTTGCGTGTGCAGAAAGTCAACTACCAAACAGAAGAATCGACGCAAGCTTATATGCCATAAGAGCTGTAAAAAATACTGTTTAAGTGGACATGTCCATCAGAGGCAGAGGCCAACGTTCTTGGGATTGGAGTAAGGGACTAGCAAAGAAATGGGGAGCCATAAATATTTCAAATCAGAATTCTCGTCTGAGAGTTGTATCATCATCACTCGATTTCGTGTGATGGGGTATATAGCTGTATTGAATGGCGGTAATTTGTATTACAAAACAAATGTTAACTATGTTAAAATTTGAAACCAAAATAAAGAAGACATCGAATTATGCAACGAGGTTGATATAACATATCAGTGTAAGTACCAAGATACATTATCTTTTGTTTTGGACAATTAGAACAGCTTGAGAACATACAGACACTCCTTGAAGTCTTTCACCATAGCATTTTAAATATAATTTATGAGATTTACCCCGTTTGATATTGAGGATTTTTATTAAAATTAAATTATCAATGTAACCTGCTATACCATCATTTTCTGCAATTGAATTATGCCTACTATGTAAATACTATGCAAGTAGGATAAAAAATTGTAATGTATGGGTTTCATTTTCCTGGCAGTGATATTGCTAGTTTGTAAGACAGAAAGAAGAAAAGAGTCAGTATGGAACGCTCGCTGGCCTATCTTACCAACAAATAAGATACAGCAGAACCATGGAAATCCAGAGGGCAATATTCTTACTCTCCACTCAGCCGGCAAATATAAGGCCACTTTCGTCAGAGTTTTTCATGGCGATTAAGGAGTAGAGGTGAGAATTAAAATGAGATGGTTAGGGTATTGGTTTTGGGATGAGAAGTAGGTGGAGAAATTAAATGATATGATGGTTGTGAATTGGTTCAGATGATGATGTACATTGAAAGAAGTTGCTATGTTTTTGGACATAATTTTGGACCCGCTAGAAGTTGGCTTGTTTTAGGTGGAAGGAGTAGTTAATTACGATTTTCTTCTCTAGTTTGCCAAAACAAAGTTTAACGATGGGTGACATGCTGGGAGCAAAGTAAGTAAAAGAAGGATGGTATGATTTTAATTCAACACAGGGTTTAACAGAATGAGTGACAATGGCAGGAGCAAAGTAACAGTCAAAGTCCCGGCACAAAAAAGTAACAGTCCAAAGGAGTGTATGGTTTTATTCAATGTAAATAGAATGCTCAGCAAATTACCTCTATTAAAACCTTCCTTTGAGAACACAAAAAGGCTGCTGCTGCATCTATAACAGAGATGCGCGAAGCTGAGAAATTCAGGTTAATCACCAATTAAGCTGTGTGTTCCCAATGACCATTGTGCGATCTTCCTGTCTTGAGGCCCTGCATAAATAGCGACAATAACACAAAAGATTGATATCTATCATATGGGAATTTGGAGTCTAGAAAGAATGCTTGCTTTCGAATAATCCTTGATTCCCTCGGTGGAAGTTGAACAGTTTAGTAAAGCAATGTTTTGGTTGCAATTCATTCCATCAAAGCTTCTCCAGCCCAATGAAGTAGATGTTCATAATGCTGGAAGGGAAGAACCTCGGTTGGAACCATGAAAGCGAGCCTATGAGAAGAATTTAACAAGGTATATGTTAGAGCTAACTCCATTAATGAACGAATGAAGAGTAACACATAGGAGGATAAGATAACCACTTTTATCGTTTGCGTTCAGTAAGCTGTGCTTGTTAGTTGATAAAATCTTTTATATAAGTAAACTACAGGCAAGGATGTTGGAGATTACCTGAAATCTGAGCTACATGAACCTCTCAGCATGCAAGGAAAGCAAACTACGGTTTTACCACAAACCCATCACCCGTCAAACAAGAAGGCTTTTCAAGTCTTTCAGAAGAATGCATATAAGCCCCAATAGTTTTGTTATTGAAAGAGACACAAATTACATATAAAAGGAAAACAGAATCATTATTCACTATGTAGATACCACATGCCAGAACCTGTAAACTTGGTACTTATAGATTTTCTCCCAATGAGCATACCCATTGTTCCATTTCCAAGAAAAATGGAATGTTACATCAGTCAATATGCAAGTTTCTTTTCACTGACTTGTGCTTAAGAATGGTAGAAAATAGTTTGGTTAAATATTTTGCCTTTAAAGATCGAAACATTTGAAATAAACTGTCAAATAAAACACCGCAATCAGTAGACTCGTGAATATTAGAGCCAAGATATACTAGAGTTGAATACAGAGGGGCATCAAGCACTGACCGGTAAACAAGTCGCAGACTCCCAAACAGAGAAGAAGTAATGACCAAGAATATGCGCAATTAATAGTTACTTGTAAGAGTCTTGTTCATAGGAACTGGTCTTCTGAGAGTCCCATACTAATCCTTACACAGCTAATCATTGGCAGGAGTAAGCAATAAGGAAGAACTTTTAACATTTCCTTGCAGGGAGACCACTCGTCAGCACCGAACAGCTTTAGCTCATGATGTTTTGCACTCAAAACATTCTTGCCTTCTCATAGACCCGTGTACAACTGTTCAGCCATTTGAAACGTCTCCAATGAAAAACGATGACTAAATGTTTCAATCATTGCATATTGTTAATTGCACACTTAAAAACAAGAACACGATAAGTATGAATTGTAATGGACATTGAACATTTTGCGCAAATACGATATCCATGATAGCAAAACAAAAATAGTTCTTGCTGACAAGCATATAAATGATAACAAAAATAATACCAGGAATTGCATCTCTGTATAGTATTCCTCACCGTTGAGTTGTACTTTGAAGATGCTAAAAATGCTGAAACCCCCACCTCACTGCCACAACCATGCGAGTGCCGCTGCCCATCCATTCACCCCCAGGTCCCCACCCAGCCCCCCTCCCCCCAAAAAAAAAACAAAAATTTAAAAATATCACAGCACTGAAAGGCGAGACCATCTGAAGGGAGAGGGTGTGGTGAATATTATCCTGTATACTGTTACTGACTCAATATGACTGTGCTACTTCTAGTGTTATGTCAAGAAAGAAATATATGGTAATCACCTGAAGATAAAAGAAATCATCGAAAAATAAGCCTTCTCCGAGCAAAATCGGCTTCATCTCGATTCTTAGGCTTGTGGATTCCCATGTAAGCCTAACACACCAAAACGAATATTGAGGACAGCATTTAGGAGGGCATACAGATCAACATGATGATGACATCAAAATAGAAAAAATTCAAACAGATAAAATGAAGCTATATCTTGTAATAGTCAACAAAGAGTACATGAAACATGTTGGCACGTGTATCCAGTGATTTTTAATATATTAGCACACACTGTGTGATTACCACACAGATATCCATTAGCAAGAAGAAAAAAATCCGACAGTCATCCATCTCTAGGTTCCACTTGTATGAGTAGTCATTTAGTAAGGGAACTATATTAGATGGTTTGCTCACATCAAAGAGATTGGGCAGTTGAATTCAACAAGAACTTCATGAGGCATAGGATCAATGTCTGGTGTCAGCATCTTCAAGGCCTGTGCCACATTGGTAAACTATATTACTCTACATATTCAGATGGAAAATAATAATATCGACTACATGCCGATTTCATATAAAGCTTAGAGTGATCTACTCTTATCCTTTGGGCTTTGGCAGTCATCCCTTAAGTATCATAATAATTAAATTACTTAGGTAAGACTGAATCATATTTTAGGAATGGGGAATCGGCATCTTTCAACTATGATCACATTAAAATAGCTGTGAACTTAACGGGAACATCACTTAGGGCCCATCCATGACTCAGCTTTCATTTAGAAACTAGAAAAGCACACAAGCTTTGCACTGACCTTGAGATGGAGAGGCTCAGCAAACTTGTTGTTTCAATCCTGCTTTTGAATGGGTATATAGGATATGGTTTCCTGTCAGGCAGGGTGTATTGTTGTTCTCTTTCTCAAGCATGTCAATAGTGTACTACTCTCAACATAATGGTCTTTTAGTAACGCGCTCTTCTTGTATTGCTGCAAACAAAATCAGCCAGCTTAATAACACATATAGGCTGTCAGGCTAACAAGGTGCAATCACATTGCATGCATAAGTGAAAACATCTGTATAGCAGAGCTACTTTTATGCCGTTATAAAGCAAATGTCGCGGCTGGCAGCCCAACACAAATTTTTAGATTAACAATTATTTTGTAGTGAAGCATCACCAACAAATAAAGATAAAAGAAAAAAAAACAAAACGAACTACTCTGCTGACACTCGTTAAAATTTAGGAAGCTACTAATAGTAAAGGTCTGACAAGCAGCATGTAACAGGAAAAGCCGAAGGTATGTTAGTTCACCAACCTTACCGCTGACATAAGCAAGATCCCCTCTTGTGACTTCGATGATATACACTTAAGAAAAGATGGAGAAGAGAAGCGTGTGCCGCTGAAAAATTTCTTGAGGTGCCAAATGAATTGTCTTCTTTTGTTCTGCTTGAGAGTTACAACTCTTAACTGAAGAGCTTAACTCACTCTCAATTATTGAACAACTAAACAACAACCTCAAGGTAACCTAAAGTGTGCTAATGTCTGGCTCCCCTGAGAAACAAACGATATTATTTTAGAGTACAGGTTTTTGGCACATGAAAATGGTCTAGCCAAGTTTGTTATAGGGAAAATTTTTCATAATAACAATTTTTGGGTTTATGCAAAAGAATTAATGTGGCTCAAAGTATACATCTTACGACTTTGAAAATTCCAATATGGCATCTTTTTGTGACTGGAGGGAGGTACCATTTCAATTGGACTCATATGTGTTAATTATGTTTTTCAGTAATTCAGTCTTTTTTGCAGGGAATAATCAGCCAATCTATGAATTGAATATTTTTAACTAATAATTTTGAACCTAACATTTCGCTCACCACACATGAACATAACGTTTTCTATATGTTCACAACATCCACAGTAAAACGTCCTTTTAATAGCATCGAAAATTGTACCATCAACAATACTGAATGCACCACATGAGCAAGATCAAAAGAAGTGGGGGAAACTTTTACAAACATGCGTAACACAGAGCACTGTCATAATCACAAGCAGTCAAAAGAGAGTGAAAGACAATATCTATACCAACTCCAACAAATAGGATCAAGGCCAGCAGTTGGAGCAAGGGAACGTATCCCGTGCACACAAGCTTACGGTGCACACTCCGTGCATACCAACTAACAAATGTCACCAAAGTTTCTAAAAATATATATCCAATATCATGTACGTTCAATAGTATTTCATATATTTGTAAAGTTAAAAGTTCAACATTCATTATATTCTAGCCATAACGAAAAAGAAGAAAATCTTGATAGTTTTAAGAGTATATATCTGTCAGAATGTTATCTTTTATGTTACGCTAAAATATATTGAATTTGAAGATGAGACTTTGCATATATAGGTGTAATACTATTGAAGTACGTGCACATTTTTCGTCCAAAATTTTGGGTGACATTTGTTATGTTGGTGTGCACGACTGCACGGCATGTGCGCCGTAAGCTTGTGTTAATAGGATAGTTCCTTTGACTGAGAGCAAGACTAATTGGAAATATAACTATACTGCCCAAATGATCCAGCAGGGGCATCGGTCAACATGAATATTTAGAAATAATAATAAGATCATCTTAAAAGATCCATGATTTTAACAGAATCTTCTTGTCCCCAGCAGACTCAAATTTACTCTAATAAACTCATTTCTGACTAATTCCCCTACGAACTCCAGAATTGTAGTAATGGTAGGTCTTCATTAAAATTTTACAGGGTTAAGAGAATTGACTATATAAATAACCCTTCACTCCTCCAAACTATATAGCCCTTCTGTACAAATTTCATGGATTATTATGACCAAACGTTAGTGTGGCCCTAGTGCCATTGAGATAGGATGGCAAATTCCATATCAATTCTTTTCTTTATTATGGATATAGAATTTACTCAACAAACATGATCTGATATTAATATACCACTAACAATCCAAGGGCATCAATTCAAATAAGGAAATGATATCCTTCACATGCCAAAAGATTTTTATGGAAAGACTAAGCTCGGGAGCTGCCACATAATTAACATATGGCAAGTTTAATGCCGAAGAAGAAGAAGACAGTGGAAAGCATCAATATTCTGATTATTCAATTACTGGAAGATACAACGGTTCCAAACAGCATGATGTACTGCCCCTCTTCTATTGAACCTTGAGGATTTTGTAGATCTGCATAGGTCCGGGGAAATGCTGCACAATTTCCGTACCTGCAGAGAAGAAATATATTGCATGCTAAGATATTCTATCAAATCAAAAGAAAAAAATACTGAAGTGTATCTGCTGCGAGTACGCGTATGGAAACCACCATCCTCTACTGGCGATATTGCCTACTAGTTGTTTCGGGCAAACATCTTATACTTCTGTCCAAGATACTAGAATCAGAAACTGTAGCATCTGCCAATGACTCTGGACAAGCATCGCTATCAACTCCAGTTCAAGGGAAACAGACTGTGCTTGTGAGAGAACTCTCTCACTGATTGATAGGTGATCGACGTTTGTAAGGGTTGGATCTAATGGATGGCATTTGTCAGAAAATTCAAAGCTGCCCAAAATTTCCACGGGACTCTCGCATGAAATTCGTGAGGTTTTCAGAAAGCACAGTTTCTTTCTGACTCATGCTAGCAGCAGCAGCATATAGTTCAATAGGTGATGAATCACCAATTTTTATGCATGGAAACTTTGCACACATTTCTGGGACTCAATTTCTTTGCATACACTGATCAATTCTGTAGGAGATCCTCTGCGGGCTCTTTCTTGCTCATTTAATTCTTGTGTATTACTATAACCCATCAAAACAGACACCTGCAATACATAAATAATCCAGACAATGTTCACTGTTCACAGCAAGTACAGATGAATAGTTGTGTGACGTTATTAGTGAAAGAGTGGCATCAAGCAGAGAGCCGTGCAAATCAAATTCAGACGTCATTGAGTAGAGCTATTGCCATAGGCTTAAACTATAAAGGTCATAACATCAAGGAAGTTACTGTACAAGTATATGCGCATTGTATTTAACAAGGTTACTATGCACTAGTTTGAACTCACAACAGTAATTAGAGGACTTGGGAAATATAAATAGCTTTCACTTGTTGAGAGGATAGCTTAGTAGAGCCCAAATGGCGGAACGGTTGAGCAGATGACACATACAGACTAAACTCGTTACTAATGCCTGCAAAATCGAAGGCTAACACTAACAAGTGAACACAACCAGTTGCTGGCAGGGCACATACTTTGTTCAAGAGTTTTTGATCTCTCTGACGTGCCATCCACCTCCAACAGCTTCCCTGACGGACGTGTGATTCTCGCGCGAACACCACGGAAGAGCTTAGAACCAAGAGCATTGCTAGACCTGCAACCGGAACAGTTCAGTGCTAGTTGCTAACTCGCTATTCCACTACACATGCACAAATTGCCCACGGGGAGGGGGAATCAATATCTGCAAAACAATACCTCATTCTGGACGGATCCTTCTAGAGCGCCCTCTGCGAAAATCCAAAGACAACACCTCCGCTAATTGATTGGTGACCCTGAAGAAGTGAAGCGACCTCATTTCAGATAAGGAAGGGATTAGTAAGTAAGTGAAGAGAAAGGCATACGCCCATACCTTAATCCATGCTTGCGCTGAGGAGGAGGCGATCATGGGGGCGGCCAGCGAGGAAGAGACCTTCCGGTTCGCCCGCGCGCTCAGTTTCATCCACCGCGGAACGAACACCATCAAACACCACCAGAGCACGAGCAGGTGCCCAACACTAATGGAGCGATCCGGGTTACAAATGGATGGCGGCGGCGAAGGAGCGGAGTGGGAGAGGGGCGGGGTAGAGGCAAGCAGCGGGAGAGAGAGAGGAAGCGCGAGAACCTAAGCGGAGCGGGGACACGCGAGAGCCTCGCCGGACTCCGCGCGCCTTCCGGGGCGGCGGCGGCGGAGGTGAGGTCGTCTTTCCCCCTCGTGGAGGCGAGTGGAGTGGAGGCCTCACCGGCGGCGCGGGAGGTGCAGCGTCGTCGCCGTCGCCGGAAAGGGGACGGAGGCCGTACGTGGTGGGGGTTTGGGTAGGGGACAAGAGGGGAGCGCAGAAGAGTCGGAACGATATGGAATGGAGTTTCCGCAAGTTGGGCTGGCTCCTGCTGCCCAGATAAGGTGGTCGAGTTCCGGTTAGGCCCATCGGAATCCAGGCCCATTCATATATGGATTGGTTGCGACCCAAAGAGGCCCACGAAATTTGATGAGAAAATAAAATGATGTCATTGACAAACGTCCAATTGCAAGAAATATCATCAATATGTGCGAGTTCTATAGAAATGTCACCGTACAAGTGAATTTGTTCTAAAAATACTATTTGATTATGTGGGTTTCGCTAGCAACCCTCTGTTAAGTAATTTAGAATAAACAGTGGATTAAACGAGATGGGATGGATAGAACCCATGAAATGGTATTTATGAGAAAAAAAACACTTCTACGATGTTACTATTTAC
The DNA here is from genome assembly GCA_009805545.1 of Oryza longistaminata. Classification (NCBI taxonomy): domain Eukaryota; kingdom Viridiplantae; phylum Streptophyta; class Magnoliopsida; order Poales; family Poaceae; genus Oryza; species Oryza longistaminata. The sequence goes on along the minus strand of CM020179.1, from coordinate 36,740,161 downwards.
GAAACATCGCACTAGTCTTGTCAATGCCATTTCTTTTGATTTTCTTGGACTTGATTGGTTGCGACCCAACATTCCAGTTGGGCCTCCAAATTCGGATCCAATATACCGAATTTGGATTTTCTGGCTGCCTGGTTGCTGAGACATGAGTCATAACTGCCATTGTGTATTCGGACTTTCAAAATGGATGCAAATGGATTGTTTTCTTGTGGATTTGGAATAGACTTTATACTTGGCTAAGGGGGTGTTTAGATTTATACTAGAAAATCAGCGTGCCATCGGACGCTGGTAATTTTTAGCCGTGTGTGTATTACAATGTGTAATTGATTAAACATGAAGTAATTGCATTTATGAAAAAAATTTACCATGGTTAGAAATCCTAATATTTCTCCCTTGTCTCTCTCCTTCTTTTTATTTATTCAATTTTGTATTCCTCCATCTGGTCAGAAATATTTGTAAGTTGGCCACTAATAAATTCTTGTAGCTTATATAGCTTAGTTTATCAAACATGGGAAAATAATATATAAAATTAATTAGAAAAGTACTATCATAATCTTATAAACTCAAACGGATGATATGAGTACTTATTTTTCTTTTCGATAATTCTCTAAATTCTGTTTTGTTAGGTTAGCACCGGAAGAGGACTTTCTTTATGAGAGTTTGATATGTGAGAAAACAAAATGTACTGTGTTTTTTTTTCATGCTATTAGTGTATATGGGGCGCTAGGCCCATGTGTGTATGCAAGGCCAGCTGAATGCCAGGCCCTCCTATGAGCGCATCGTAGCGTTTTTTTTTTCTTTTCTCGATCTCTCCTGATGCGTACGTCTGTTAATATGTGGAGACTGATTCCGTGAATAGGGACGTGCCACGTGGCTTATCTCTCCAGCGATTAATTTGCACGGAATTCGTGTGATAAGATGTGTAAAGTTCTGGCGTGTCACATCGGATATATGGACATACATTTAAAGTATTAAACGTAGACAATAACAAACACAATTACATATTCCGTATGTAAACCGCGAGACAAATTTATTAAGACTAATTAATCCGTCATTAGTAAATGTTAACCGTAGCACCATATTTTCAATCAATAGCGCAATTAGCTTAAAAGATTCGTCTCGCGATTTACACGCAATTTGTGTAATTAATTATTTTTTTTTTATTTATATTTAATACTCCATGCATGTGTCAAATATCGATGTGATAGGGTGAAAATTTTACCAGGGATCTAACACGCCCAAAGTTCACACAAAATAAAACTAAATGATTTTTGTGTTGTTGATCGATTCTGGAATGTGCCACGGAACAGTAGTTCTGATGATACTGTTATATAGATCCAAGTGACCGGGCTACAGGGTAGACCATTTGTCAAAAAAATAAAATCCAATCACAAGTGCTACAGGGGAGTAGGCAAAACACCGAACAACGCGACAAGCAGCAGCAACACGTAGAGGCGTGACACGGCCGGCGGGCCGCCGGCGTCGCTGAACCGCGCGTACTCGGCCGCGAGCGCATGTCGTCGACGGGGAGCGAGCACGCCGCCGGCCCATACCGCCGCCGCCGCGACGCCCGCGGCGGACGCCTCGTCGGCGGCCATCAGCGCCTGGATCACGGCGTGGCCGCCGCGCCGTACCGCGTGGCGTTCCGCTGCAGCGCCACATGATCCCCATCAGCTGGCACTCTCCGTTCGCCCGTCACGCCGGCGCGCCCTGCTGCTGTTCTTCTTCGCCGCCGCTGCCGCGCCGGCGGCGGCGCCGCCAGAGCCGGCCTTTATCTGCGGCATCACCAGGCTCGCGTCAGACAGAATGAACAGTAATGGCATTTACTAGTTCCGTGGTACTGTTAACCCACAATTAATGGACACCAACCGCACGAAGTAGAACAACAAAAAAAAAAAATACTACAGTAAAATTTACCTTACGCTACAGACATTCTTGAAGTCATGAACACAGAATTATGAAAAGCGACACCCGAGCCTGAGCTCTCTGCTTTCTACTGTTGGCACACATGGCCTTCTACGTGCCATGCATGTTACGACGCATTGAGATCTTTGAAGACCCATCAGTACCTATCCATATAGAGCACTGCCCAAAAAAAAAAGACACATTTTGTACGTACACTAGTAACACTACTATACCATTTTAGATGATATAGTATACGCTAGTAGATTCTAGTGGAGTATCACTACTATACTAACATTCTGCACGCTATCCGGTAACCAAGTTGGCGGCCAAATGGCTCGTTTGTTAACAAATTAAGCAAATGATTCGGTCTTTCTAATAGCGACGAGACTCCTTATGTGGGAAAGGACGATGAATGCTGTAATATGTGCCCCAAATGCTATGGCAATCAAAGGGGGTAGGACCGTAGGAGAATGGAGGCATGTTCCGAACAAATCATTCTCCAGGGCCTAGCAACAGGCCCGGACTCCAGATCTCATCATTCCCGGTCACTCGCTTCAATAATGCTGGCAGGGCAGCAGCAGCTAGGGCACACACACGCCCACACAGGCAACAGAGACGGCACCCCTGGTTGTATGCTAGTGGCTCCCCTCCTGTCCATGGCTTTCATTAACGCCATGTCTCCAAGAGAGCATTTGCTAAGTAAGAAGCAACGGCGCAATGCAGTCATGGCTCAAATAGAGTATTATACTCTCGTGAGTGACTAATATGATTTTTATAGTAATATATACGTGATGAGAACATCGGCGTTGCCTGTTCATTGTGCAGGACTGCATGGATTTGCAAGATCAGTGCAAGGAACCTTTTTAACTGCCGATCGAGCAGCTGACAATCTGAACTTGAACTGTCGAACTGAACCGATCAGTTAATGAACATAGCTGACAGAACAGAAGCAAGCATTCAAGCAGATGCGTTAAATGTTTTAATTGTTTCTAGGACTATCATGTTCATGAGTTTTAATGCAAAGTAGGAGTACGTGGTATAGTAGTACTAAGATGTGATCTAGTATGTGATCGATCTCACCGTGGTCAGGGCGCAGAGGCACTTGGAGCAGCCGGGACGCCTGGCTCCGCGCAGTCCTTCTCCAGCCTCCTCGCTGCCGCGTCCGCCGGAGCCCATTGCCCGCCTTCCGCCGGCGGCGGGCCCGCACGCCAGCCTCCTCAGCCTCACCCGCAGTAGCAGAACGCCACGTCGCACGTCCGTTGGCGCCGGCGGGCGAGGCGCGCCGCCCCTCCGCCCGCAGCGCGCGGTCCGCGGCGCCCGCGCACGCCTCCGAGTCGTCGGGGCGCACGGGCATGTCCAGGGCCGCGGCGGCCGCCGACTTGGCCGGCCTCTGCGCCAGCGCGCGGGCGCGTAGGCCGCGAACAGCCAGCGGCCAGCGGCGGGCAGCAGCGAGCCTCGTGGCCAGCGCGCCGCCGCCGTCGACGCAGGAGGACGTCACGGCCGGAGGAGCGACGGGACGGGGTCAGCGGCCACGTCGACGACGTCCCGGACGCGGCGTCCGACTGCTCCGGGAACGCCGGGATCGTGGCGCTCCCTGGCTGCGCCGGGGTCGCCGAGGGGAAGATCAGCGCCGGGTCGAGCGGCGCCGGGTCCGGCATTGCCGCCGCCGTGGAGCACGGCGCGAGGCGGGACGCCGCGGCCACGTAGAGGCAGAGGAGGAGGAGACGGCGGCGAAGCGGAGGCATCGTCTCTCTCTCTTAACTCTCGTCTCGCGTCTCGCGCGTGCGTGCGTGCGTCGTGCGCGGCGGGCGCACGCGCGTGGTGGTTTTTCTGGTTGGATGGATTGAGAGAGTGAGAGTGAGAGTGGGAGTGGGCGAGCGAAGTGAAAGCGTGGAGAGTGAATGAGTGATCGGCTGTATGCCTATATGGACGAAATGATGAGAGAAAGCTTTGTGCTTTGCTGGTCTAGAGCCAAAGAACGCATGATTAGATTGGTTCTTGTATAATGACCTCCCAGAGAGCAAAACCAGCCGCAGCCTTTTGCAAAGGGAGCTCCTTTCATCTGTGGATCATTTTTATCGTTTTACAGAGAGAGCTATCTTCTTTCTTTTTACCTTGTCAAACTTTGTGGGGCTGTGCATTTTCGAGTGTTGTTTCAGGGAAGCTGCGGAAGGCGGGTTAAAGTGACCTCGCTACTCAATTCAGCTTAAAACCAGCAGCTTTGTTGTAATCATGTGTTTGCTTTCAGTTCATTTGCTATCCACTTCAATGTTCAAATTAACGGTCTGATCGAGTGCTACTCTAGCTAGTATGGCGTATAGCACATTGCCACTCGATGTTTGCTCATGCGTGAAGGCTGAAGGCATCACATACGCCCTCCTTGTGTCATGGTCATGGCTAGTGTTTTGTTTATGTGAGACAGAGCAGCATCTCGCAGCCTATGTATAGCCTTTGCAGCTGAGGTAATACTACTACTCGTATGCTGCCATGAATCATTCTGGAGAGAGCACAGAGTATCATGTGTTACTGCTGGCGTAATAGTTTACGACGCGTGGTAAGGTAGGTGGATATTCGTCTGTTTACAGTGCGTGTATTATATAACTCCCGTTCTAATTTTTTTGGTAATATTTAACCATTTATCTTACTAAAAAAATATAAAATTATTATTTATTTTATTTGCTACTTGCTTTATCATCGATACTTATCTTTTTTATATTTACATTAATTTTTCAAATAAGATGAATGGTCAAACGTTACAGTCACGACATCTAATTTGGGATGGAGGTGGTGGTAGTACCAGTAGTAGTATATACTCCCTACATTCTATAATATAAGGTACAACCACTTTTTTATACTCCCTCCGTTTCGAAATGTTTGATGCCGTTGACTTTTTAACACATGTTTGACCGTTCGTCTTATTCATTGTTAAATATATTTTATGTAGGCATATAATTTTACATATTTCACAGAAGTTTTTGAATAAGACGAACGGTTAAACATGTGCTAAAAAGTCAACGGTGTCAAATATTTCGAAACGGAGGGAGTATGTTCCATAATATAAGTCATGCATGTATGTATGCAATTAACTATAACATTTTCTCCATTAAATTATTACTTTTTTAAATCCTTCACTCTCACGTTCTCTAATTCTATTGGATGCATGCATTATATTTATTAGGATGATCCAAACTACAAGATGATAATAATTATTTCTTGATCTTTGGATCAAGGGTGATTGTGCCTTATATTTTAGAATGGATGGAGTACTAAGCTACAGAGCATGCACCAGGCTAGGATAGATGCTACACATGACGATAGGAGTGTCAAAGTAAGGGTGTGTTTAGTTCACACCAAAAATGGAAGTTTGGTTGAAATTGGAACGATGTGATAGAAAAGTTGGAAGTTTATGTGTGTGGAAAAGTTTCGATGTGATGAAAAAGTTAGAAATTTTAAGAAAAAGTTTGGAACTAAACAAGGCCTAAGCAAATACTCTCTTCATCCTAAAATATAACAACTTTTAGCTCTCGGGATTTATCCCAAGGCAAATCTTGCCACAGGACATCCAAAAAACTTATAATTAGCTGGTGGACACCGCAAAAACGTGAATTTGCTGTCGGGCACCACAAAAAATTGATAATTAGCTCTCGGACACTCGCGGCATTATTTTATTATTTTCAGAGGAATTGGATAGAGAAACTGAGGTGAGAGTACGATTCTGCCCCTGTGCTGTTTCGCCGAAGCTAGTCGCCACAATCCATCGCCGCCCTCGCCGAAACTGGTCGCTAGTCCCTCCGTGACGGCGGCGGTGGCAGCACTGAGGCCGTGAGCGCGGGGATGGTGTGGCGGTGAGCGGCGCCACGGATGGGAAGGCCTCGACGGCAGTGCACGAAAAGGCCGGAGGATCCGGGTCCCACGGCGCGCATAGGCAGGCGGCGGCGTAACAGAAGAAGGGCAAGTGGAAGTCGGTGTTGTGGGCGATGATGGAGAATGGACTGAAACTTATGGCCATCGGGTTGGCGGGGATGGTGGTCGTCTGCATCAGGCGGCGGTGGTTCTTTCTACGGCCAATCCATCTTGCTCCCGAGGAAGGCCTCGAGCTCGTCGTGCAGCTGCTCGACGGGCGTGTCTAGCGAGAGCCGAGACGTACTACTACTACTACTGAACCTGAACGGATGGAATGTTTTGTTGGCTCTCGATCGTCCTTTGTTCTCTCGCTCCCGGAGATTCCTTCGAGTTTACACGCATGCTGATGCACGCGCTGGTTTTTTTGGCGAGACTGTTCCTTTCGTAACACGCCTCCGAGCACGCGCACGCGCATGTTGAAATCATCACCGCGTACCATATAAAATCCTGGAGGGATTCGAGCTGGATGTACATTGATATCACATTCTCACTGGCAACGGCGGGGCAAGTCGGAAATGTGATGCCTAGTAGGCCGCCCGCCCGGCCCATAAGAGCTGCGGTCATTATAAGCCCAGCATGAGTTACGGAATAAAGTCCATTTTAATTCCCCAATTAGTAGTCGGATCCAATTCATACCCTTCAAACCACAAAACCCGGTATAATCACTTCACCAACTATCAAAACCGTGCGAAATAAACCCATCCGCTGTTTTGAAAGCGATTTTTGCTGATAGTGCCTACGTGGTAGCTACGTACTCTCTCCGTCCAAAATAAAAACTAAACCTAGGAGAGGATGTGATATTTTCGAGTACAACGAATATGGATAAAGTGCTGTCTAGATTCATCATTATACTAGGAGATGTCACATCAGGTTTTGGACGGAGGGAGTAACTCACAAAAAAATAATTTTAAAAATAAAGTGGAACTCACGTATCATCCCGTCTCTCTCAGTTCATATTTCTCTCCCATGACCCATCACCTTCTTAGCACAACAGGGCTGCTGCTGGGCAGTAGCAAGAGAGCGGTGAAGGAGCTTGGGAGCGCACACGCGGCGGCGGCATCCCCTAAGCCTCATCCACGCGACAACCATCTTAATCCTCGACGCCAAGTGATCGTGGCAGCTCATCGACGGCGTCTCCAACATCGCTCTCCTCGCCAAGAATAAGAACATGTGGAAGTGGTGCTGCTTCCCGAGTAGGAGAGGCCCTTCCGCCACCTTCGCCCTCTCCTAGTTAGCTCACCGCCCAATGGTGGCCATCCCCAGCTTTTCACGACTAAATTAATCTAACCGCGCGCGGTCCCACCGATTGACATGGTCAAGGAAGAGGAAGGGGTGGTCGAGGGCGATGGCAACGGTGAAGCGGAGTCATAGTCGGGCTCGGTGGTGCCCCCGCACAAGTGCAAGAACTTCTCATCAGCTGTGATGTCGACGGCGTGACGGTTGTGCCTGGTGGTGAAGGGCCACGATGTTGCTGGATCTGTCTCCCTCATCGAGCTCGAGAATCCGGAGTTGGCGTAAAAAGGTGATGACGATGAGCCTCCGAAACTCCCATGGAATCGATCTAGCAACAAAGGATGGGGTAGGAAGGACAGCGTCAATATCCCTTCATCCTTTCTCCTCCATCTCCTCGAGCCTTATAGATCTCCCGCACCATCGCCGAGCTCCTCATCGCCTGTAGCGGCACCGCCGCAAAATATCTATCCTGCATGCAACCCTCCGTGCACATCGAGTAGTTCTCCATCGCTGCATTGTCGCCACCGCCGCCGCCACCACCAATTTCCGACCGCAGTGCTGCACGCCTACCTCGCCGTTGGTCTGCCTCGAACCCGGCTCGCCTCGCCACTCACGAGGAGAAAGAGGGACGGTGGTGGCGGCAACGGTGGTGACCATTCAGCGATGGGCCATGTTTAGGGCCAGGCCATAGCCTTTCTCGGCCCACTTCATTCTACTTGGGCCGAACTTCTCCCACGAGAAAGGCCATCGCCCATCGCTACTGAACTACGAGTACCATCGGATTCCGACTTTGCAGGCTACGACTTCGACGAACCATGGACCCACACATGCCACAAAACCACAATATCCAGGCGAGTTTTCTTCGCTTGGCCCTCCTGTCGAATCGAGCAGTCATACGTCGTGCCGTCGTGTCGTCGACTCGTCGTCGTGCAACTCCAACCTTGCGCGGCAACCGGGTTTCCGGTTTCCTTCTCCTGCTTACAAATCGTTGGGGCCCGGGCACCACGTGACTACGTGAGAACGGAGGAAAAAAAAAAAAGAAACAGCCTGATATGCGGCCGTCAATCGCGGCGCACTCCATCGTATCTCATCATCTCCTCTCCCCCACCGCGAGCGCGCGCAGCCCGCGTGGTTAGATCCCGTTTCTACCAGCGCATATGATGTGCAAGGCACTCCAAGCCAGAAAAAAATATAAATCGCGTGGCTCGCGAGTACATGTATATACTGCCATATTGCCATGGATGAGTGTACGGCAACTCACAAACAACCAGGCTTTAATTTCCCTCTCCTTTTCTTCCTTGTCATGGCCATCGCCGTCAGGCCGGACAGTCAGGTAGAAACGCCAGCACGCACGCCGGCGATGAAAGCTCTTCTCTTTTCTTTTCGCCGGGCGCTTAAAAGAAATCTCCTGTAGTACATGGACAACGACTCAACAATGCATAAATCCTACCACAGTCCCAAACGATCGTACAAGTCTAGAGCAGATGATGGCGCCGCTGATCACTCGGGTCGCTCTCACAATTAAACAGAAAAGTAGGCATCTTGTTCGGTTCGGGCAAGTGTGGACGGGCCGCTAGTTGGAGTAGGTGTTCATGGGGCATGTGTCGCGGCGATGGCGTCATGAGGTCGTAGGATATGCCGCGAGGTTAGCTCAACGACGAGGCGCTAGTGCGCGCGCGTGCTTGGATGCTTGCGGGATTTCTTTGACCTCGGGAGGAAGAGGAGGCCAGGTCGGCACCGGATTGCGCCTTTTGAGTCCATATTTTTCAGGCCTCTGTTTCTTTCAGAAGGGTCCATGTCAATCAAAGGTCCCATTGCTGGTTCGCTAATGATGGATCGATCGATCGGAGATTTCGCTTTTATCGTTTTGTTGTTATTTGTTAATTTGAAGAGCATCTTCTAGTTGCGGAATATGTCAGGTTTGCAAGATTTTCCACACCCAAAAGTTCACTTTCTGGTGGGTTAAAAGTTAAAACAAGAAGTCACTAGTAACAGTGTTCACAAGTACTTTTCTTTCAGTGAACAGATCATATTTACAAGTACTTGTGGATATGACGACAAAGAATAAACAATCTTCAAGCTCCCTGTCGATTTTTTATCTCCACGCTGTATTTGTTTCTTATTTTTCTCAATCTCCATCACCACTAGCTTATCAAACTCTCGTAATAAACACAGTTTGAGAGAGAGAGAGAGAGAGAGAAATAAAAAAAGAAGAAAAAAAAGCTCATCAAAACTAAGCGACGTTTTTGTTTCTTTTTTTATCGTGGCTCGATCATGGAGATGGACACGTCGTTGACGGACTGCGTCTTGGTGGTCTCCGTCTTCATCGCCAGCGAGAACTCCGACGCCGAGACCTTCTTCATCTCCCGCGCCGCGAACAGCGGCGGCTGCGCGGGCTCCGGCAGCTGCATCTGGTCGCTGATGAGCATGAGCACCACGTTGGACATGGTCGGCCGGAGCTCGGGGCTCTCCTGCACGCACAGCAGCCCGACGTGGAAGCACCGCCACGCCTCCTCCTTCGAGTAGTCGCCGGCGAGCGACGCGTCCATGAACTCCGCCGCCTTGTCCTCGTTCCACAGCTTCCATGCCTGCACACGTTCATATGAACACAAACAAGTTAAAAAAAAGACTCTGCTTTTTTTTTACCAGAAAGAGTTTGATGCAAAAAGTTTCTGAATTTTTTTTTACATCTTGGATCAGGGTTTGCTGGTTATTCTGAAGGTACATTGCGCCATTGCGTTGGCCGCTGAGGATCTCGAGCACAAGAACGCCGAGGCTGAACACGTCAGACTTCACCGAGAAGACGCCCTCCATCGCGTACTCCGGCGCCATGTACCCACTGCAAAATCCATCGGTTCATTTCAATACAAGTTGAGGTAAGATTTGTGCTTGATGAGCCATGAGAAATCAGGTGATCGATGCACATAGTGCAAATACGTTGACGTACTATGTGCCTACGACGTGTCCCGTGTTGACCTCGTTGCTCTCCTCCTCGAAGATCTTGGCCATGCCGAAGTCGGAGATCTTAGGGTTCATCTTGTTGTCGAGGAGCACATTGCTCGCCTTGAGGTCTCTGTGGATGACCTTGAGACATGAATCCTCGTGGAGGTAGAGCAAACCACGGGCGATCCCAAGGATGATGCTCTGCCGAGTCTTCCAGTCCAATTGAGCCCTCTTTCTGGAATCTGACGAGACAAAACCGAATTAGATTTACCTCATGGTTACTTTAGTTTTAGACTTTCAGTGTTCCAAGATGAAATGAAACAGAGCTTCAGTACAGGTCAGATCGGTTAATCTGAACAGTTTATAATTCCAATCGGGTTTAACTACACGCACGAAGCACATGGACCTAGTTTGCTTCCCATTGACCTACTTTGCATCGATTTGGTAACTTCGTTAGACTTAAACGACTCAAACAGTAAATTATGCAGAGTGCAGAACCACGAGTCCAGCTTTGACGCAATCATGTGCGTATCCCATGTGTATCAGTTTCTCACCAGCCACTAACAAATTCAAACAATCACAAAAAAATACCTATAATCCTGCAAGAATTTATAATGACAAAACAAAACAAAACAAAAAAAACAGTAACAAAGAGAGAGGAAGCAGACGAACCGAAGAGGAAGGCATCGAGGCTTCTGTTAGGGAGGTACTCGTAGATGAGCACCTTCTCCTCCTTCTCCACGCAGCAGCCAAGCAGCCTGACCAGGTTCCTGTGCTGCAGCTTGGCGATCAGCTCCACCTCGTTCCTGAACTCCGCCGCGCCCTGCCGCGACCTCGCCGACAGCCGCTTCACCGCGATCTCCGCGCCACCGCCCAGAACACCCTGATCATCACATCCAAGAACCCAAACTTCAGTCGATGCAAATTGGCATATATCAGGAGTAGTGCTATTTCCAGGACAAAATCTAGAAAAAAATGCTAGTGTTCATACCCTGTAGACAGGGCCGAAGCCGCCTTCGCCGAGCTTGTTCTCCTTGGAGAATTGGTTGGTGGCGTCGTAGATGGAGGAGAGGTCCATGAGAGGCAGGTCCGAGTTGGACAGTGGCCTCAGGCTCTCTATCTGCGCCCTCCTGACGGCTGCAAAGGAACCAAGAAAACCAAATGTAACAATTCACAAATTTGCAGCGTTTGCGGATTGATCATGGCTGAATAATCGATCGATCTTACCGTTGCGCTTCCTCCATCTCCAGCAGTACACGCAGTAGAAGAGGGTGCAGATGATGACCACCACCAGAATCGACACCATTATCGGCATCCCATTGTGGCTCGAGTGCCCTGGTGCAAGGAACCAAGAACACGTACGTACCCTGACGCCAATTCAGTCACCTTCTTCCAACTCAAGAACACGAACATACACACAGCAATATCTTCAGCAAGAAAGAACTGCGCGTACGTACCTCCTGAATCAGTCGCGGGTGATGTATCCATCAGCCGGCGATGTCGAAAACGGTACAACGACGATCCAGCCACGCCTTCTTCTCCCCGGCTCTTCATCAAAACCAGTTCTCTGATGAGAGAAAGCCTTGGGAAATTTTGCACTGCTTCTCTGCAGGAATATATACCTCTCGTCACTATTGGGTTGTTGGAGAGAGGTTGCAGGCTAGCTAGCTAGCTTAGCCTTAATCTGAAGATTGGCTCGTTAGTGGCTTAGTGCTTACTGTTGTGCTGGCACCAATGTGTACAGGCTACAGAGCATATAAGTACAGCTCAGGTGAGAGGAGAATAAAATGGATATGCTGCTGCCTGCTGCAGGTATGGGGATGGAGAGGGAGGGGGCGTTGATGGCTGCAGGATGAACTGGTTTTTCAAATGTTGCTGCCAATATTTCATGCTTGTCCTTTTAGGACTGCAAATTGTGCTGCTTGACCATTGTGTGGAACATGAACACCTACGGGTACTGGGTACAGCGACCCCTCTCTCTGTTATTCTGGTTGTTTTCTGATATTGGACGGCAGTGGATGTTGATCATCCAATTTTTTGTCCACTGCTTTTGTTCAGTTGTTCTTATCATCATCCCTTGATTTGTTGATCCAGTCCTGAATCAATTCTCTCGCAAATTAATCCAGCTGTACTATAATCTATAATCCTGCCACTACAACTTGTGATGTGAACCCAAACAGTAGGAGTAAGTAATCAACGCTAACTTTTCACATGTGCAGATTCAGGATTAGGTGACTGTCAAGGGGGCGGTGTGCAAGACAACCACCAAAAAGGAATTACTCCGTATCTTTTTCCTGCCATGTTTGAGACGTGATCGTGTGAACTAATTAAAGGGCACTGAAACCAGGGTAAGGCTTGTACAGCTATAATGAAATGAAACGGGGGTTGGAAATGTGTTTTATTTGATTCCTTTTTGACAAACGAGGACACACGCCATGAAAATTATTGCTCGGTGTGGTGCGGGTGCGGTGCGTGTGCGTGTGGGAGCATGACGAGCTGGGCCACCTCATCGGCGTAGGAGCTTGTTGCCTTGTGCGTCAAATGGTCAAAACGATTTGGCATTTTGTACTGGTTGGTAGGGCGGATCCGGTGGTGGTGATGCACGTTTCGCCTTTTTATTTTGCAAAGAGGAGCTAATTAAGACTGAGTTCTTTTATTCACTTTCCCAATTCATCTTCCATTTTCCACGTATATGTTTTACAAAGAGAGAATAGCTAATATGGTCCCTAAAGTTTCGCTCCTGGGTCATTTTAGTCCTTAATCTTTCATATTGTTCAAACAAGTTCTTTAATTTTGTCATGTGGGTTGATATAGTCTTTGGTTCCACCAAAATCGCCACATGGACATGCCATGTCACATTTCTATGCAAAATCTATATGATTTGTCCAATTTAACCTTACATATATCATAGGAAAATAAAAAATAAAAGGTAAAATGTAAGAGCAAAAATATACCTCAAAAGGGTGAAAAAAAGGATTAGTATTTTTCCTATGGTTATGCCTAATTCACTCTTATATTTATTTTTCTATGATATACCTAAGGGTACATTGGACAATTTATCATAGATTTTGTATGAATGATGACATGGCATATCCATATAATGATTTTGGTGGACCGAAGGACTATTCTAGACTTTACGACAAAGTTTAAGGATTTTTTTGACCATTTAAAATGTTAGGGACTAAACTGATCCTATTGAGAAACTTAAGGGACTAAAGTAGCTATATAACTTTTTATACAAAAGTTATTTAAAAAAAAATCATATTTTCAAGTTATTTTAGCTAATACTTAATTAATTATATATTAATAAACCACCACGTTTTTCGTGCAAGGAAATGGAGTTCCAATTTCCAAACTCCACCTATCGAATACATTCTAAGAATAGCGATGATGCGAGCGATGCCTACATCTCTGATATGTGGGTCCAATGTATTCACATCAAATGGAGGGAGGGTCCGCGTGCCAGTCAGCCAGTGTATGTAGTAATAGCATGACGGCAGTGCCTAGTTATTAGAATATTAAGGAGCTAATGACCTCTCAATTATCATGGTTAGTTGGTAATTTTATATGGCTTACAGTTTAAGCAAGCATTTTAATACGCATCCTGCAACGGATTGAGCGAGACAGGGGAGTAGGGGGATTAATGGACTGTTCACTTTGATGCATTTTCAAACTTACCAAATTTTGGTAAAGTTGCTAAAAAAAGTGGCTACATTTAGTTTGCTGCCAAATTTAGGTAACTATATAAGAAATCCTACCAAAATTTTGGCAACTATGCCAAAATTTTGACAATACCAAATTTTGATAAGGTTTTTTTTTTTGGCATCAAAGTGAACAGGCCCTAAGCCCCCCATTATCTAATCAAATGATATTCATGGGGGTGATATATATAATAGGGTGGAAGATGAAGATGGAATAAGAAATGTCTTGCGGTGGAGCATTTAGGTGGGTAAGTTAAGTTGACGATCAAGACCCGATAACTCTCCATCAGTCCAAATCGCAGACTCTTGTTGTCATGCGAAGAAAAGAATTCTAGCGTGACAATGCAATCAGGGAGTAGCCTCCAAATGAGACCAGTCATGGCCTAGAATTTGAATGGATGAATGGGCCAAAATTTTAGTCACCAAAAGTTCACCTGATGTCCCTCAATTGTATGTTGAGTCTGTTGGAGGCCTCCTAACCACAATACAAGAAATATGTACATCTAAACTATGTAAAACTGTTCAAACAAAGTCTCAAGACAGTATAGATGTCTGGTTTCGCTGACATGGCATCATAGTCAAAAGGAAAAATGTGAAGCCCACGTGTCACCATCATCTTCTTCCTTTCTCTTCTCTTCTGACGCCGATGGCAGATGGGGAGAGGTGGCCACCGCTGACGCCGCGCTGCTTCGCCACGTTGACGGCGGCGGCGACCAACCCCGGCACCCTCAGGCCCCGGTGTGCTGCTCAGCCTCGCACTCCGAACCACCCAACCCAGCTATGGATGAGAAGGAGATGGCATCGAGGAGAGCGCCAAGCCTAACTCGTCGTGCCATGGGTGGCGTGTGGCTTTGCGGGGGATGGGGTTCGAGGATGACCGATGACGACGATGTGGATGATGCGGTCGGCAAAGTCGTGAACAATGGTGATGGATTTGCATGGCCACCGCTCCGGTTGAGTGCCTTCTTCACCCTCTCGAACTCGAGATGGCGTAACAAAACCGCCACGCGAAATGCATTGCCAAACCTGCTGCTGGCGATGGAGCCGTCGTCGACTTCCGCACGAGCGCCCCGTCCCCACGCCCTCGGGAGTGGCGGTGGCTGAGGGGACAGGCGCTGCCGATGAGTAGATCCAATCGCTCTTGCCCTCGAGAGCAGCAAAGGCGGAGACGAAGGCAGCGGCCGCTTCTTTCCCCCTCTCTTGTCGGCCTCATATCGTCCCCTCTCCGGCCGACCTCCTCTCTCCCTTCTCCGGCCGGCCTCATCTCCGCCCTCTTCGGCCAGCACCAGCTGCTGCAGCCGCCGCCTCTCATCCTTCTACTGCTAGCAGGTGAAGAAGATAAGAGAAGACAAAAAAAAAAAGATAGAGGAGAAAAAAAGAGATGTTGACTAGGATGTGCGCCCCACATACTTTTTTTTATGCTAACTAGAATGTCACGTCAGTGAAATCAGGTATCTATATTGCCTTGGGATTTTTTTGACGGTTTTACATAGTTTAGGGTGTATTCTGGTATTGCGTCTAGGACCTTAAACAGACTCGGCGTACCATTGAGAGACGTCAGGTGCACTTATTCCACGAGACGTACAGGCCTTAGTAGCATTCTAGTTCTTGACAGTCATTTGGGCTTGGAAGTTGTATTCACCTAGTACTATGGGCTATTACATCCTTCAACTATAAGCTTTCAACGAGTTTTTTTCCTTAACTTTGAAAACCAGATCAAATAGTCTCGTAGAGTCGAGAGGATGGAGCGAGATGGCCGAGGAGGGCCGGTGATTGGCCCAGTTCCGACTTTACGGCCCAATAACTACATAGCCCAACTGTTTTTTTAGATAATTACATAGCCCAACTGTCTGATGGATCGGTGTCGAAGATTAACCACCGAACCCCTCCTCCACCGTACACTGAAAACCACATTTCTTCCGGCGTCTCTCCTTGATCTGGAAACTGATGATTCAGACATCTTGGACGCATAAGGTGAGTGCAGAATATTTTTGTCCTGCAATTCTTTGGCTTTGTGCTTACCCCGTCAGGGGAACAGCCTATGGGCAAATCATGCCGAGAGATTAGCCCAGAATTTTGCGTCAGAGCTGATTGATTCTTGAATATTGATTTCACAAGCATTTTGCAGAAATTGAGATTAGTCACAAGAAATTAAGATGGATCGGAAGTTCTTTCTTTGGCAAGAAAAAAAAAACGAACATCTTCCGATCTGTTCTCCATTGTTACTCCTACGTGTTTTGATTTGGCTTTCGATGGAGAGGATGAAGATAGTCGGCTAGGAGGGCCGGTGATTGGCGCAGTTCTGACTAAACGGGCCAATAACTGCATAGCCCAACTGTCTCATCGGGGGTCGTAGATTTATTCCCCGAACCCCCCAGCAGGTTGATTCATCTTCCTAACCCGCTCCGCCGTTACGGTGCCCCTCCTACTACTCCACAACTCCGATGAACCACGCGTACGTGTTCCTCCTTGGTCTCCCCGACGTTATTTGCGAGATCATCGTGAAACCTTCAATTCTTGACGTTATTTGCGAGATCATCGTGAAACCTTCAATTCTTCCGGCGTTTCTCCTTGATCTGGAAACTGGACGTACGATCGATTCATACATCTTGGAAGACATCTGTACTAGGTGAGTTCTGCAGATTTGTCCTGGAATTGTTTGTCTGTATAATTCTGGATTTCATAAGCACTTTGCAGAAATTGAGATTAGTCCCTACAAATTAAGATGGATCAGAAGTTCTTTCTTTGGCAGGCAAAAAGGAACGAACATCTTCCGATCCGAGTTCTCCAGCAGTGCAACTTGACACCTGACTAACCACTGTTACATGTTTTGATCTGACCAAAACTTACATGATGGAACGATCCATATCATGAAGAGAGAAAAGGGGGTTGTATTTAGTCGCAGTACACAAGAACATGACCACAAGGTTTAGCAAAATGTTAAACCTCCCTGTACGTGTGTCACGCTAATTAACTCCCCCTAAAAAAAGGTACATTGATAGTGCTAATGATCAGTGGCGAGAGAAAAAAAAAACAAAAGTTTTGTGCCTGCGTACGTATGCATATGCCTCCTTTGATTATTTATCTTCGAACGAGGTGGTTCGTTATTGATTAATAATTTCTATCGTAGTTTCTCTTCTTCTACAGTAGTAGTTCAGTTCATGAGTTGTCCCATCAGCGGCGACGACGACGACGACAAGATGGCGTCGAGCGCCTCCTTCACCTGGGATATCTCCGGCGCCTTCCCTCCCTGCGCCGGCCAGAACTCGTCCGTCGCAAGAACCTGCAGTTCATCGTCAGGAACACAGTTAATTAGAACCTCCAAATTCTAATTCTAACCGCGTAATCGCGTGCACATTGCGAGAGATGTGTGCGTACCTTGACTTGAAGCTGGAGGAACTTGACGTAGCTGATGGCCCTGTCCAGCATGGTCACCATGTCCACCTTCCCGCCGCTCGGCACCAGCTCCTGCAGCGCCCTCAGCCGCTCGCTGATCCTCTCGCGCCGATTCTGTCGCCGGCAAGAACAATTCGAGTTCAGTTCGGTACATGGATTGGTCGGAGTAGCAGTAGGATTTTGGCGCGGAATTCAGTAAAAGTTTAATTACCTTGGCCGCGAGGCTTTGCGGGTCCTTGGTTGGGGTGGTCGGCGCCGACTTGGCCTTGCCGGCCTTCCTGCCGGCGCCGCACTGCTTCTTGCTAGGGCTCATGGCCTGCGACGACTCCGCGTGGGCCCGCTTCTGCGAGCGCGGCGGCGCCGGCGCCGGCGGCGGCGCGTTCGGGGGAGACGCCGCCGCCTGACGTGCTCGGGAACAGCAGCCCGAACTGCCGCCCACCCGCGCCGCCGCGGCCGCCGGTGGCTCTCTCCGTCAGGCTGAAGCAGCCGGTGGCCGCGTCGAAGGCGACGGCCGTCGTCGACCGGTACGGCGCGCGCTCGCCGCCGGCGCCGTAGCTCTGGTCCATGGCTTCGATCCACGCGTCGCACTCGGCCTCCTCCGCCTGAGCGGTGCGGTCGAACGCCAGCACCGAGGACGACGCGCCCGCGCCCCCAACCCCGCGGCGCCGTCCTGCACGAGGGCGCATCCGGCGCTGGCGGCCGCCTCGTACCCCCCGAACAGCGCCGCCGCGTCGATGTCGAGCAGTGCGTCGTGGCCGTACCCCATCTGGGACGACTCGAACCCGCCGCCGAACGCCTCGGCGTCGAACCCTCCACCGTACACCATCGCGCGCTCCCGCACCAGCGCCATGCGCACACTACCACAAATACGATCACTGCACCCTTCGTCGCCTCGGCAACGTACACGCGCTCCTCTGTCGACACGATCAGTCACACGCACACCCTTCTCCTCGGCGGCGCGGCGTGTGGTAGTAGTGCAGTCTGCAGTGTGGTGTAGTGGGCGGCACGGGTGGGTTTGTATATATATACACGCGCGCGGCCGCGGCAGTCGGGCACATGGGGAGCTCGGGCTAAACAAACAACTCAAGCGTGGAGGCGCGAGTGCACGCAGGCGCATTAAATGCTGGAGGTGGGCTCGCCGATCGCGGCTGCCGACGCCGTGTTCCCGGAGCCATTCGCCGTGCCGCTCACACGCACGCGGGCGCGCGTCGGGGTGGGAGGATGACGGCGTGCGCTACAGCTAACGGGAGCGTGGAGCGCGGCGGAGCGAGCGGGGGAGTCCCACGTCTCAAGATTCCCGACTCGTCTCCATGTCACGTGGCCCATGCCATGCAAGCAGCTGGCTGCGGCTGCGGCTCGCTCTCGCCGCTTTGCCGGGCCGGCCGCAATACGACCGGCATATTGTGCAAGCCCGCACGCACGCACGCACGCTGGGGTTGCGGGGTGAGATGAGAGATGAGATGGGATCGGTGACTGTTTCTTTTTTTTTTCTCTTTTGCTGTGCCTCCGCTCAACTTACTGTATTCTGGCCGTGAATCAATCATGCATGTCAGTGACACTAAACAGGGTGCGAGGTGATCGATCGCGTAATTTATTGGGTCAGGTTAGCCTGGCTGGAATTTTCTACATACCCTAAGCTATTAGATGTGTGCATGCTTAGCTACACCTGATTTATTGCACCGTGCCAACACACGACCTAATTTTCTATAAAATGCTACTACGTGTGTAACTCCAAGTTGATAGCGGTACATGTTTCTTTAGAATGTTTATGGGTATTTTAGTTATTAACGTTGTTCGGCTGCCATTTACAGCACCTAAGCCAGTTTTCTTATTCTAGGATATAAGTAGTTGCATTGGTTGCGATACTGTCAATAGCAGCGGAGCAGCCTCATTAAGTTACCTACGCTAACTAATTTAACACAAAAGCTTAAAGTGTTGAGAAAAGGTTTAGACTAGAGATCTTTAGCTCTATTATCGAAAGTCACATGCATCGATCACTGTCTTCAAGCAATTTGTTTACACTCCAACACTAAGTAACTAGGAAATGTTTTCTTTTACCCGAGTTGTATGTTCAGTGCGAATTCTCAGTTCATGTCGTGCTGAATTGATCATCTGACTTGGGATTTAACCGAGTATAATCAAGGAGCCGTGATCGATCTGAACTCCCTACAGTTGGCACCTTCCGATCGTAATCTCAGCCGTCGATTCTTAATCCGACGGCCATCGACCCTCACATCCAGCGACGTTCGTGCACCGTGGAGTACAGATCGAGCAGGGAATGTTATTGGCATATCTTAAGCAGGATCCTGATGACGTCCCACACACAGCAAGGAGGAGGGACAAGATGCTTCGGATTCCGTTAATACCTGTCATTGCTGCTCGCTAATCAAGCGCCCTGGAGTGTAATTATATTCTCTGCTGCTGTTGCCCTGCCTGTACTTAGCTAAGCTTGTCCCTGACATGATTAAGAAACTCGCTGCTGTCCCCCCCAGCTTGCCTTTAGTTTTTCTTTTATTACATGTACACGAGTCTGTGATTAATGCACTTGTGTTGTGACGACTAGTAATTAATAAACTTGATATTAGCAGTAGTAATTTCTCTCCACACATCCATGGTTGCTTGGTCATTAATGCCGTTGATTAGCATGCTGCTTGCATCGATCCTCTGCCACAGTTTCAGCGAGGAAAAAGTATACTAGCAAGTTGGTGATCAAGTTGCGAGTCAAGGATGGCTATCTCGTTTCTACGTGCATGCACGTCTACGTGTCGATCATGGTTGCTGGCTAGAGTTTACTACAGTGGACACATCGATCGGTTTAATTTTGATCTATATATATCAAGCTGATCGATCGATATGATTCACGCGGATTAATTCAGCTAGATATATAGCCCATGCACACGTCGGTCTCCATCATCCGATTCCGTGCTGGGTTTAATTCGCAGAATCAAGCACCACATGCCCCTCCTTAATTTGCCATATTTACAGGCTTCTCAATCGTGTGCAATGCGTGTGGTTCCTATATAGCGACCACTAGATCGATAAAAAAAAAATCCGGGAAAAGAAATTAAGTAAAAACCTTGTGCATGCGTGATGCATTAGCTAGCTATCTGAGTATATCTACTCTTGATATGACGATGATCAGTGATTCTGAATTTCTGATGATGAACCTCTGTTACTGTGTTAGTACTTACTTGGGGCTGATTAGATATGTACTCTTGGGATCAGTAATTCTGATTATGAACCTCTGTTACTCTGTTAGCACTGGACTCTACAGGGAGAGGTCAAAGTCTGGAGTTTTGAGTTGTAAATGATGACTTTTACGGCGATGAAGCGTGTGGGATGGAGTAGTAATAATCTGGAGGTCAACTTGGCAAAATCCCATCGCTGATGTGGGAGGATTAGGGGCAATTAATGGCGTTCGTGTTCCTCAATTGATCCCGGCATGTGGAGCTCATTAAATGACGGCGACCAATCTGGCTGGCCAACTAACCCTGCTCCTCCTCCGATCCCCCCTTACCTCTTCGCGTAATCCTACCGGTTAATCCCAGCATCAATCAAGATCGATCAAACTGATCCGATCAGGTTATCTACTCTTTTTCCATGCGTCTTGCCATCTCGGCAACCTCTCTCGGATTCTCGCATCGAATGCTTCTGCAGCTGCAAGCAGCTTCAGCAGATGGAGATCGATCAAGCCGGCGACGAACCGACCACCATCTGACAGTGAGTTCGTTCGCGCTAGCTAGCTGGGAGCACGCGTGCGTCGCTGACATTTCGCGGGATTTTATTCAGACCCACGCGTGCGCGTGCGCGTGCGCGATGGCCATCCGATCCCAAAGGGGAAAAAAAAGTATATTTACTGGCTACTCTACTGCTACGAAATAATCTTGGTTGACGTTGCGTTGAGTTGATCTGTAATTGCTGCTCAGTATGAGATAATTGTTAAGGGTTTCAATTAAGCTAGGCAAGACACAGGAGGCAAAGTGTTAAGTTAGCTAGGGGCTATCTATTTCTTGTGTGCTACAGTATACTGCTATGAATGGTAGAATGATTTATGATAATTATTTGATGGTCAAACGAGCTAATTAAACAGTGTAAAGTTGAAAATTATTTTAAAACCGTTTATATAAGAAATTTGTATATTTATAAAGTTTTTATATAACTTGCACCATTTAGAAGCTCGGAAAATGTTATTATTGTTATTCCATTTCATTACAGGAAAAACAACACACCTGATCTACCTCAATTTTTAATATATGGTGCATTGATTTTTCCTTCTGAAAGTTTGATCAACAATGTTTATTCAGTTACTTAGTTAAGTGAAATGAAAATAATACAACTAGATCTGTTATCAAAAGCATTTTAAACATACCTATAGTATATTTGTCTATTTGCACAAATATTTGTCAAGTGAATTAAGCAAGTACTAGTACCTTTTGCACAATAATATTCATATACTAGTACTTGCTTAATAATTTCTGTCTTAATTATTGTATTGTTGGGGAAAAGTTCGATCGTAACATGCCGGATATGTGATATTGTACTTGCGATAAGATTTACAATTAGTAAGTTGAGAGTAGAGTGGGTAGTTCATTACCCGAATTGGCGTCTAGTGAGAGTATTCCAATCACGATTATGTACTTGTGATAAGATTTATAATTAGTACGTTGCCATAGTTGGATATCTATATATGTATGGAGTACTCCTAGTTCATTGCCGAAATTAATAAAAGTGTACGTATACATATGCACCTATTCAAAGTATTTCAAGTACTCGACTTGTCCTCTACATACCTAGCTGTCTGGAGTATCTCCGCTGCTTCGCCTGTACAATAATTGTCGTTTATTATGAGTATTAACTAATTATGATTACAACGTACTCGTACATGCACGGCGTACGTGAAACATTTACTTCAATAATTATATTTACTCGTGTAACTTGCTGTTTTACATTGTTTGGTTCTGGGACTCTAAATCATATATATATATATACTCCATTCAAATCCATATCTCTCGGAGTGAATACCGTCAAATGTATACTCCGCTTTGAATTGGATTTAAGTATAATCAGGAGAAATTTAAAATTGTAAAGTTTGATTCTCATGAATAATGTTAGGCAGATTTTTACTTGTTTTAATTAGTTCTCAAATTCAAAATCAACTTAAAATTAGGTCAACCACACAGGCAAGGTAACTCAACATAGCATGGCTACAATAATGATAGGCCATCGAACTAAATATGCTATTCTTCTTATGTGCAAGACTTTTATGAGTTAAAAAAACTAAATATTCACACACATGCACACAAAAAAAAAACACCTTTACTCATAGCATATCTATAATTTCTTATTTTCGATAAATATCTGATAATAAGAAACTCGTATATTTGGGGTCATGTTTAAGTGTTGCATCTCTGCAAGGAAGATACCAGTTAAATTAAAGAGAGATTTTTATATACGTTCGAACCCTTCTCAAAGTAATAGGTATACATCTTGTCAGTCGGGTTATCGGTTTTATTAATACCGAAAGAGTATGGTTACAAGGATATATATGGACCTAGTCAAGGTTTATATGCTAGTCTCGCTGGGGATTCCAACGAGTTTTTATTGATCAGTGGGTGCACCGGCTCGATGGATCTTGAGGCTTGATCTCCGACTCAACGACATATCGACTTGCGGTGGCATATGATTGTTGTGTCTTGGCTTGCAGAGCATAGTTAGTTGGATACCAGATACCCATATGGCATGCATATCGACTAAGATAGAAGGTAGGCCGGATCCATATGATATGAGATGGAATAGCATCTGTTTGCCATGTTGCGTTGTATCCTAAAATAGCGTACATAATCCCAACCGAATAATACTATGGATAGATAAGGTAACTGAAGGCGTGTTCGGCTTGGTTTCCTAACTTGTAACACTAGCCCCTAACATATATAAGACATGCAGGGATCCCCTCGAGGGCAACAGAGAATAAGAAACACCAAATCGACATAATATCAATACATCGGGCATAATACAATCCATCAAAATAGGAGTAGGATATTACCTCACATCGAGAGCCTAAAGCTGTATAAACCTATGTCTTCTGCATCCTTCCACTTTTAGATCTTGTGCGTAGCCCCTAAATTAGTGCTGATACAAAACTTTGATATGTACATTATATATACTGTATAGCTAGAACCCAGCTAACTCTAAACCTTAACACATATACCTGCCACATCATCACTTGCTATAAATTATTACCTAAAGCTCATATAAGCATGGCATATCATCCAACTTATAACATTTTAGAACTCAAGCATGTCAAATCATCATCTTCCATATAGTTTTCACAATATTTCAAAAATATATCTATCGAAGTTTGAGATCACAACTATGGTATTTGCATGGTATGGAGATCGTTGGTACCAGGGTATATGCGAGATTGAGGTAAAAGAGATAGAGACAGGGATTTTTATACAGGTTCGGGCCCCTTCATAGGAAGGTAACAACCCTACTCTTGTTGGCCGAAGCCGGTGTTGCTCTTTATTTGTCTGAATCACACAAGTACAACAATTAGGATAACCTATCTAGCTGCCGTCGACATGGTGGCATGGACACCAACACGTAGTTGACATCAGGGTAGTCTTCCTCCTTGAATATGAACTCGTCGAGATTAGAGATGGTGTTAGATCCCTCTTGTTGGCCTCCACAGGCACCATATCGGGTTTGTCTAGGCTAATATCTGATGTAAATGTCAGGCTTGTCTTGGCTTGTGTATTGTGTGTCTCCTCTTCTCATATGGGGTGTTGTATTTATACCCATAGATGTTCCCTTGTCCAAGTAGAACTAGGGAGACAAGTATAGATATGATCCGACTAGTCGTTGTCGTTTCCATATAGAACTCTACTTGTCCTTTCTTATCTGGAACTCCTTATATATATGAGGTATGATTCCATATAAGACTTGGTATATGGTGGGTCCTACATAGCTTAATCGATTACTGTTAGGTATGTGTTATCCATAACCATGACAATATCTCTTCATCATTTTTACAATAGTTAACATACATTCATTCATATGTCCCTAACAAAACATAGGGTATCATCTAGTCACTAACAATTATTACGCCTTTGAAGTTACAAAAAATGTCATATTATCACGCACCAGCAATTATTACAACTAAAGAGCTCATCATGCAAGCATGCACCATCATCTCCATCACATCATTTTCACGATATTTTTAACTTATACTTATTCATCATACTATAATATTCAATATATATTTATTCATGTATTTCGCGGTAAAACGCGTGACATTATTTAGCATAGCTATGGTCTGTCTCCTATATATATACAGTAGATAGCTTCCATCACTAGCTAGCTAGGCCGTACTCCTGTCTGTTGGCCCTGACTAGCTGTGGAAAAGAAAATTTTTGGGTGTCACATCGGATGTTTGACCGGATGTCGGAAGAGATTTTTCGGACACAATAAAAAAACTAATTTCGTAACTCGCATGGAAACCACGAGACGAAGCTTTTGAGCCTAATTAAGCCGTCATTAGCACATGTGGGTTACTGTAGCACTTATGGCTAATCATGGACTAATTCGGCTCAAAGATTTGTCTCGCGATTTCCATGCAAACTGTGTAATTAGTTTTTATTTTTATCTATATTTAATACTACATACATGTGTCAAAGATGTGACTTTTTGGGAAAAAAAAATTGGGAACTATACCAGACCATAGTGTGTCATTAATCAGTTCAAATCTGAACCAAGGTGAACCAATCAGATTTATAAGCAAAGAAGAACTCTAATACGGAATCTAACCCTATAGCGTGGTGGCTTGTTATTATTGTTGATTTCTTCACACATTAATTGCAATAATATTCTCTCTGTTGATCAGCTTCCAGTGAGATCAGAAGAACATGAAACGACATGCAGCGCACTCATGCATATGAATTCGAACACTGATAGTTATGATAGTTTTAGCTGCCGCTAATGTGGATCGATCTCTTAATAATACTAAACCGAAAGCTTGTAAAGTCAGCTAACTTAATTAGCCACTGGGGCTGTCTTGTTTAGTCAGGTTCCATTTATGATGCCTGTAGTTGGTGTAATTGGTCAAATAATATTCTACTGCAAGTTTACCTTTTAAATTTTTCTGTGTTGCAAAACTAGCCAGTGAAATTTGCACAATCATGCATACCATGCAAAGCTGCGTGAATCGTGCCGTTGTGTATCCTGCAGATGCTACAGCCTACATGCATATGCTTGGTCGGTACAGATCACTGTACAGTGAGCAGTAATTGTGCATCGACTCAGATATTTGTCCCAGCTCAATAAGTTCCTGCATGCTAGTAATAGTTTGTGTAGATATACGTCCAAAAAATAGTTTGTGTGCATATATATGCATGCTGATATAGATGACTTGCACTGAAACATGTACAAATTAAACTCGATCGTGATAATGTTTCGGTGCCTGACCAACGAACGCCGCTCTTGCTGTTGCGCAGATTCATTGGGAAAAAAAAAAGGTCTGTTCATTTATTTGGAAGTCGCGAAACGTAGTCGGTCGCTAGGTCACACTGAGTCTAGTCCTAATTCAAGACACTAGATATAATTTTCATAAACTTTATATCATCAAAAAAAAACTAGTACTACACTACTTTTTTAATGTAAACACTATATTTTCATACTTAAATTTAATACCACTTATCTCACATAATGTCTTAAATGTTGTGTAGAAAACATGTCTCATGCAAAACTTAGTTTCCTTATCTTTCCTCATTTATTCACTTGCCGCATCATCTTTCAACCTAGGTGGCACTTTATTTAATGCTATGGATATCATTTTAGTCATTGGGTTAGGAATGGCCTGGTAGCATGAGAATAGATTTAAGTCCTCTTTTTTCTTTTCCTTTTCTCCCCTACCTCTTACTCTCCTCTTTGTTTAGCCGTTCCTGTAAATTTGTTCCTCTTAATATACAAAGTGAATAATTCTTTTACGTATAAAAAAAGTCACGATCGAAACAACATTTTGTCTTTTAAGAGTCTGGCTCTGGGATGGAATATACCGTATATTAAACTGAAGCAGCTATGTGGAAAATTTTGTTAGATATACGTGTACTGCAACTCGTAACGAAGTCGTAACAAACTACGTCTACGTTCTGCATGCAGACTTTTGAGTCTGCTTCCGTATTAGAGTAGACTAGCTAGTTCTCCCTGAAATGTGAGGACACAGCTGGGCTTCGAGATTTTCTTTTTATTAATATGGGTGGCAGCCTTGTTAATTAGGTGACAGAGAGAAGAACAAGCTCTCTTCTTCTACTTCTTCTTCCTCTTGTTACTTCCTCCGTTTCACAATGTAAAACTTTCTAGCATCTAAATGAATATGGACAATACTAGAAAGTCTTACATTATAAAACAGAGGAAGTAGGTGATAGAGAGAAGAACAAGCTCTCTCTCTCTTCTTCCTCCTCCTCCTCCTCGTCGTCGTTTGATTTGTTCATGACAAACAGCTGCCTAAAGATTCTACTACTATGTGTATATATGTACTGTACAATACAAAAGTATTAAGCCTTATCTTAAAGCTATAGGCAGTAAACTTAACAGAAATAACGGACAGATTGTCGCGTATGTAACTACACTAGTAGGTACTGTGCTAGCTACTTAGTATTGGATATCTCCAAGTCCATTCGTGTGCGTGCAGAATTTTATTACTGCACCCGTTAGGATCTATCGATGCATGCATGGCTTCCAGCAGACAGTGCAAACCGACGACCGATCGATCGATCGCACGTGTGATCCGCAGTTGCATTCACTGCAATATAGAGCACTCAAGCGTGCGAAGAGGATCGATTCATGCTGTCGAAACTGTGGCTATAGTTACTGAAGGCAGACTGAATTTAGTAGTGTTTGTGTTTCAGTTTCCTGTACCTGCATATGACAGATTATACTATACCGTGAATCGATCCCGGAGTGGCATAATTGATTTGGGGGTTTGAGACAAAACCATTGTTAATTTTTCCATTAATTGTAGGAGTAAACCCGGTTGCCATTAATTTCCTCCACGTGCATTAAGAGTTTAACAATTCGGACACTTCCTATATGATTCTAAAGCAAAATTCACTTTCGATCATATTTTATTACCAGTGTTTTACTTTGGATTATATTTTAACCAATGTTTTTACTTAATCAAGTAATTTTACCTTTATTTTGCTTTGAACCATCCATACTCTCTTCTCAAGCATATAAACGATTTCGAGTACACTAGCTTTTACTCAAGTCCCACTATTATACTAAGACTATCATTTAGGCGAATGATAAGTTGATGGGAATTCATAAAATAGTCAAGGGTGGTGTAAAGTGTACAAAGGTAAATTCACTCCATTCAAAGTGAAAATATTTGTTAAAAAGAGGATTTAAACCGAAACAATGGTAATAAAATGTGACAAAAATTGAAATTTACTCAGTTTTTTATAAGTGAGACACTTGGTAACTGATTTTTTTTTTATTTTGCTGGTTGAATTGATGCAGGGGCTGATGCTCTTGCTGTGGCTGTATTTGTTCGATTGCATGAGAACATATGTGACCGACTACGTTGGCGACGGAGACTCGTGGTTTACTAAGTTTGTTTTGTTTGTTGTAGCCGTGCCCATGGCTGACCTTTTTAGCATCTTCGCGTGGCTATGCCTTCGGCTCCCTTTGCCCGGATGCAGCCCACTTGAACGTCCAAGAGATTTGAAGTGGTAAATTTTGAGGTTAATTATAAGTAGGAGTTATTTGCGCAATTGTACACGCTATGCACCAACGTCACTTTCATGTCTATAGAGTAATTAATATAAGATGAAGAAGTTACATTTTTGTCTTTTCTTTATGGGTCCATATTTTCTTTTCTCGAAGCGATCGACATGTTCATACACTTTGATACATCGATGCTATATGCGAACTTGCTAGGCCCCTCTGAATAAAAAAAATTATGGAGGAATTTCATAACGTAGAAATCCTATAGACAATTTTCCTATGTAGATCTTTGATTCAAAGAATTGGAGTTTTCCAAATTCTATAAAATTTCTATGAAATGGCTCGTTGCATGTAGATTTTAAAGAAAACTTAGCAAAAGGTTTAACCTCTTGAAAAAAATCCTTTGAGTCTATCTCTCTTATCGGATTCCTGTGTTTTTCCTGCGGTCTAATCAAATGACCATTTTTATGTTTTTAATAATTATCTATTTTATACTTATATTTATGTTAGAATTCTATATTTTTTTTCTATTCCTCGTATTTTCCTTCCTACTATTGAAAGGGACCCTAAATTTTATTTGGCCAGCGGGCATTATTAATTCTGCGTTCTGAACAATCTATAAATCAAAACTTGGATAGTTACAATTATACTCAAGAAATAAATACGGCCGAGGAGAAGGAGAACACTTAAATATTATAGGTTACAATAAACTTAATTATATTGTACCCTCGATACTAAGAGCATGACGAAAGTGATCACTAATAGAGCTCCTCAAATACCATAAGATGAGATCGTTTGCTCATTGTCAGGGGAGTCAACCTGGGACGCTTATCCTCGCCACTTACATTATCATGAACGTTCCATACTATCACCAGCGAGAAAATTTGTCATTATATTATGCTACCGTTGGAAACGGTTTTCTCTAGAATTTCATCTCGCGTGTAGAAATTAAATGCCACCCTTGAACGGTGGCACCGCCGCGACCTTCTTCAACAGGAGCCTCATGTCATTTGTTCGAGGAGTTCAGATCTACGCACGATACAAAGTGCTTACATATTATCTTAACTAATTAAAATATTCAACATTTTTCTATCGTCACATAATATGTTTTAGTTCGTCGGCGGTGCGCCTTCCTGCCCTCACAAGTGACGCCATCGATCTCTCATGACGCGTACGATGGACAAAGATTAAAATCGAAACCGATACAAAATTCAATCGGATAATCCCTACTTAGAGAACCCAAAGAAAAGGGGGAAAAAGAAAGAAAGAAAAAAAATCACACAAATCCAAAAGCCCACCCAATCTTAGCATGATCACATTGTCAGTGTTTCCTAAGCCTCGATCTGCCTCACAAAACAGAAAGCTCAATCGATCTATCTCACAAAACAGAAAGCTCAATTTGAGTCGGCTTTGTCCAAATCACATATTGATGACCAAATCAATGCCCGCATCATGCCCAGATGGATGCCTAAATCAACAAAATCATTCATTTAGAACCGAATAAAATAGGAAATATGTAAATCATTCATGTCTCAGTTCTCAGTACCAACCAAAGAAACTAACTTATCAAATCAACGACATACTGAGGTCACCGCCGCCGCCGTGCCTCGTTGCTTGCTCGAGGCCGAGGACGAAGACGCTGTCGATCCCGCTACCTGCCGAATAATTGAATATATTTTTATAATAAAATTGTCTTGGGTTGAAAATATTACTACTTATTTTCTATAAGCTTAGTCAAACTTAAAGCAGTCAAACTTAAAGCAGGTTGATTTTAACCAAAGTCAAAACGTCTTATAACCTGAAATGGATAGAGTATCTAAAACAACGAATTTGGATAAAACATATCCTAAATTAATTTATTTTAGGACTGGAATAGAATTGTAGAGAAGATCCTATATATATACCCGCACAAATCGTACTCGTAGATGACATCTGCAGAACGTGCCGGATCACGTCATTAAACTGGTATAAAGGCCGTAGCAACCAAAAAAGAATTGATAAAAGACAGAGGGCCCACCGTACATGCATGTACTTATGTGACATAAGGACTATACGTGTCCTGGAATCAAGGTGTTACCCGATCTGATCTTTGCAAAATTGCAAGCGTACGTAGGCCGGGTGGAGCAATAATCGGTGATCGATGCCAACAAGCGCTATGACCACACCACCGTATCTCCGGCGAGTCTCTCCGGCGGCGAGTTGCTTTGGCTGCGCCGGCGGCGAGGCCCCCACCTTGGACGACAACGACGTGGCGCCGCTGCTGGACGTCGAGACCGGCGGCGGCGATCGGAGAGGACGGCCGGCGGCGGAGGAGATGATGACGGGCAAGCAGCCCCGCCGCGAGCCGACGACGACGGACGCCGAGATGATGCACGAGTGGAACAGGGCCGGCGTTATGGCCATCAAGTGCGTCGTCCGGGTAAGTGTACTGATCGATCGATCGAGCCCGCCGTGGATCCCAAGTTTAATCCTAATTTTTATGCTCTATTCGTCCCAAAATATAGCAATGCACGATTAGACATCAGCTAGTAACATGGTGCCCATTGTTAGGTCAAAGAATACAAAGGATTCAGTACTGATTATTTCTAACAAAAACTAGCCTTTTGTACGGTTGGACATCAGTTAGTAATACGGTACCCATTGTTAGGTCAAAGGATGCAAAAGATTCAATACTGATTCTTTCTAACAAAGGCTAGGTGTTTTATACGATTAGACATCAGCCAGTAATACGGTACCCATTGTTAGGTTAAAGGATACAAAAGATTCAACACTGATTCTTTCTACTAAAGACTAGCGATTTTGTACGATTAGACGTCAGCTAGTAATACGGTACCCATTGTTAGGTCAAAGGATGCAAAGGATTCAACACTGATTCTTCTAAGAAAGACTAGCGTTTTGTATTGAGCCGTCTCTTGAGGATACACCTATTGGAGCGTGCGTATGTTGTGGTACATATATACATGTATTTGGAGAAAAAAATTTCTATTTTTAAATATTAAAAAATATCTTATTACGCATTGTTCAGCCTCTAAATCAGTTCGATTTGGGTAAGATTTGAAAAAAATGCCACATTGTAAATAGGACATGAATCCTTTTTGCATTCTCTTTCTAAAAATATTAGGGCCAATAAAATTTGCCTATTACCATAGCAAATATGGGAGTGTCATTTTCACCATCCACATACCTGTGGATGATATATTTGTGAATTTATCAAAACTTTACGTCCAACCAAAGAGGAAATATCCAATGAAAACATGTGAAAATTATATCTAAAAGTTCTCTAAATTTCATGGAAAAACTATTAGAGATAGATATAAGCATGAAATACATTGACACCAAATCTTAAATTCAAACTCAACTTAATTAGAGAGGAACGATAAAGACAAATTTCATATGAATAGTGTCATGTTTCTATATATTTCCCTAAAATTTGTTTTTTCACCCCTAAGAAAATTGAGTCTGTACTTAAGATTTTGTAAGAATGTATTTCATGCCTATATCTATTTCTAATAATTTTTTTTCATGAATTTACAATTTTTTTTATATTTGATCATTTCCCAGAATTTTTATTTATTTAATACTTTTCAATCGATATACCCTATCTACAATCAGTTTGGAATGTTCTCATTGTTCTAGTTCATCTAGCTTGATTTAGCCAGGAACCTAATTACTGTTCTACAGCCCGATAGATTCGTCTCGCGAATTAGTCCAAGATTATGGATGGGTTTTATTAATAGTCTACGTTTAATATTTATAATTAATTTTCAAATATCCGATGTGATAGAGACTTAAAAGTTTTAGTCCCATCTAAACAGGGCCTTAATAGCGTATGTGGTGGCAATGTTTGTTTCGTTCTACTTTTGGACGGTAAGCGAGTCATTGGAAGAGTTGCATACGGCACCACTTCACACTTTCATCCTACTGGGAGTAAGCAGCACTACGTGAATTAGGATGGAAAATTATTTTGATTCTTCGAGGGGATGTTCCGTTATCGTTTGCATGTCATTCAAATAAATATAAATTAATCTGAAAAAAAGTGAGATGATATATTAACATGCGAAATATCACTCCACAAGCATGTAAGTTTAAATTCAACTTCTACATCTCGAAAAAAAACAATTTGTTTTTTCTAGTCAAATTTGTTTTTTTTTGTTGCGAGATATAGAAGTTGAATTTGAACCTGCATATTTGTGGAGTGATATATCACATATCAATACATCTTATCAAAGTTTTTCATAACTATTTAAATGGCATGCAAACAACGATAGGATATCCCCTCGAGGGATCAAAATTAATCCACTCTCAACTACATAGCTATAGCATTCGCAATCTTAGTATTGTGCAACATTGAAGCCATTCTACGTGTAAGTACTGTCGACGTTTGATGTCTCGACTACGGTATTTGGACAGTATGGGGATCGTTGATGCTAGGATATACGCAAGATTGAGGTAAAAGAGACGGAGACAGGAATTTTTATACAGGTTTGGGCCCCTGAGTGGTCAGGTAATAACCCTACATCCTGTTGGCCGGAGCCGATATTGCTCTTATTCACCATAATCACACCAGTACAATATGTGGGTAGCCTATCTAACTGTTGTCGACATGTCGGTCTGAAGGTCTGACTCGTAGTCGACAACAGGGTAGCCTTACTCCTCGAATCCGTGTCCGGCGAGATCAAAGATAGCGCTTTCGTATCTCCTGACGGTATCCGGAGACACCGTAGGGGAATAGCCATGCATATCCCTGAAGTCGATATCCGGCGGCGCGTCTTAGCGTATGTAGGTTTGTATGTTGTGGCTTCTGGTGGGCGTGTGTTGATTGTCATGGGTGTCTTCCATGGTCTACTCTCAGGGTGGTTGTCGATGAGGTGGTCGTCCCGATCGTGGTGATCGTGTTGATCGTCTCATGGTGAGTCTGTCTGTCCCCCTGTCCTCCTAGAGGGGCTTGTATTTATACCCATAGTTGTCTCCTTGTCCAAATAGAACTAGGGAAACCAATATGAATACAATCCGAGTAGTCCCTGTCGTTTCCATGTAGAACTCTGGTTGTCTTTCCTTATCCGGAACTCCCTCCATATCCGCATGTTGTTTCCGTATAGGACATGGTATGTGGTGGGTCCTGCCGAGATTTAGTCAACTACTATTAGGTATGTGGTATCTATAACCATGACAAGTACATATTGCATATCTCTTCTCTATCTCTATCTCTACTATTATAAAAATTGAAAATGTTTTTGCTGGTACTTTAGTACGTCATTCGTATGTGTCGGTTTTTAAGTTTGATTGTTTTTTTAAAATACATATCAGTATTTGAGCCAGGTTTTTAAGTTCGTTCGTTTTTGGAAATACAGACAGAGTCGTATAAGAAATAGCTTTTAAAAACTCGCATGCTAACTTGAGATAATTGGACTTCTAATTGTAGCTCATGATTTTTTAGAAAAATATATATCCAAGCGAATTTCCATAATGATTTTCACCTTAACTAATTAAACCATATAACAATAATAAAATTAAAATAATCTTCACCCATTGCAATCTACGGGTATTTTTTTGAAGTATATAATAAAAGACAAATTGCATATATAATAATAGTCCGGCAGCTTCTCTATGTTATTACTCCACTACGGCTACATGCACAATTGGGGTTTCCACACAGTCGTTATTGTTTCCGTTGCAATGCAGGGGCAGACAGTTTGCGCTGCGTTCGGTTGGAACGTTTGGGATCTCTGCACGCATATAAAACGGAGCGAGTTATTAGCACTAATTAAGTACTAGTTAAAAAATTAAAAATATATTAATATTATTTTTAAAAATAACTTTTTTGAGATTTTTTTTAACAACGGGTTGTTCAGAAGTTTAGGAAGTGTTTGTTTAAAAATAAGGGAGTAAAAGTTAGAAAAGAGCAAGAAACGAATGCACCCTTAAGAGCAATTAGCTACTAGTACTATTAAAGAGCACCTCAATTTATCTATAGAAGTTTGACTAAATGCATCTGTGAAATATCCCATACGTTGGCAATGTGAAAGGCTTAAACGAATGATGTGGCTCATTCTGATTGCACTTTGTGATTCACTTTTCACCAAGTAAGATATGGATGCATTTAGTTTGTTACCAAACATCGGTAATGCTTAGAGAATTTTGGCAACAATACAATTAGCCTATTCCAAACAACTTGTTTGTTAAATCTTGAAAATGTTTATTTAACAGTAATCTTAACAGGCCCAATTAGACAGTCTCTCACGCTGGGCCTTGTTGGCCGGCCAGTTAGCCATGCGTTCTGGGCCACCGTTGCCTTTCCTCGTCGCCAACTCACCTGCCCGGTGGCTCGCAACGTCACTCTCGCCGCCTTGAACTCGTCCCGTCGTCCGTCGAGGCCTCCACCTCCACGCACGGACCCAACAAGAATTCGAACAAGCTCAACTGAACAAAAGCCCAGTAGCATCACGACTGACCGAAACCTGCAGATGGTGGAGATGGGCTTAAATTCATGCACTCGCCTCGTCTGCGTCTGGCCGTCTGCTACACATGTAGTAGTACTGTTTCACAGGAAGACAACAAAAGGAATAAGTTCATCTAAGGTCCCTTAACTTATCAACAAATTCGATTTTCGTCCTTCAACCGCAAAACCAGATACAACGGGTCCCTCAACTATCAAAACCAGTGCATATTAGGTCCCTTGGCAGTTTCGATAGTGGTTTTGGCTGACGTGGCGTCTACGTGGCTAATTTGACTCGGTCTCGATTTGACATGGCGCTGACGTGGCGATTACGTGGCAATTTGATCCCAAAAATAATAAAACCCATGGGACCCACATGTCAGTTTCACACACAAAATAATAAAAAAAATGGTGGGACCCACGTGGGCCCCACATGTCATTCTCACCCCTCCTTTCTTCCTCCTCTCTCTCCCTATCTCCTCCTTTTCATCTCTATCCCCTTTCCTCTCCCTTCTCTCTCCAGCAACACCACCACCGACTCCGCCGCCGCTCCCGCCACCGCCACATCCCTCGCCGCCGTTTCGCCTCCTAGCTCCCCTCTTGCCTCTTAGCGGCCGTCTCTGCCGTGGCGGGCGGCAGCGGGAGCGAGAGGCCGTCTCCGCCGCGGCCGCCGAGGATCTCCGGGCGGCACGCCGGGGCTGCACGGGGCACGGCCTGCCTATGGAGATGACGACGGGAGAGCACAGAGCAGCTAGCTCGCTCAGATGGCCTTGAGGAGGTCGGCGGCGACGGCGATGTCCTGGCCGTCGGCGAGGGGGACGATGTTGGGGGACTCCATGGCCACGACGTCCTCTGTGGACTGGTGGTGATGGTGGCGTCGCCGGCGGCGGCGTCTCACCTGATCGTGCGCGGCCTGGAGAGCGGGATGACGTTGAGGCACGTGCACGCGCGCGTGTAGATGAGGTTTCCCCGGAAGCCGCGCATCCGCAGTACCTGTCTGATCCAATCGATTTCTTCAACAAGTGTTGTCATCAAATGGTGTTCGTGGCGACAGTGGTGCTCTGCTTACCTTGGATGCGTCCTTGGCAACGTAGGCGTGGCAGTGCGCGGAGCATGCGGTGGCGTCGACGGCGAGGTCCGCCTCCTGCGCGCCATCGGCCTTCCCGAGCCTCGGCACGGCGGACCTCACGTGGTCCTCTCCCACCGGAGAGACTGAGAGAGAGGATAGAGATGAGAGGGGAGAAAGAGGATGACATGTGGGGCCCACGTGGGTCCAACCATTTTTTTATTATTTTGTGTGTGAAACTGACAAGTGGGTCCCATGGGTTTTATTATTTTTGGGGATAAAATTGCCACGTAATCGCCACGTCAGTGCCACGTCAGATCGAGACCGAGTCAAATTAGCCACGTAGGCGACACGTCAGCCAAAACCGCCATCGAAACCGCCGAGGGACCTAATCTGTACCGGTTTTGATAGTTGAGGGATCCATTGTATCTGGTTTTGCGGTTGAAGGATGAAAATCAGATTCGTTGACAAATTAAGGGACCTTGTATGAACTTATTCCACAACAAAAACAAGTACTACAGGCTACAGAGTTGCTGAGATTGCGATGGCCTCAGGATGGTGTGCCCAAATCGTGCGTGCATTTTGTACCTTCTAGGAGTGAAAAAGGAGTACTGCTACTAGCAGATAGTATAAACTTGATGTCTTGTACTGTACTTACAGTGATCGAGTGAAATACAGTAATCTAGGTCTAGATACCCCTACATTAACCATGAACAAACAGTACATCTTGGATGTCACCCAAGGGACTGAGGCCGTGTTTAGTTGCAAAATTTTTCTTCAAACTTTTAATTTTTTCATCACAACAAAATTTTTCTACACACATAAACTTTTAACTTTTCCGTCGCATCGTTTCAATTTCAACCAAACTTCTAATTTTAGTGTGAACTAATCACAACCTGTTTCACATCATCAAATGACGCTATCTGGCATCTGCAGCAAAACACAGGGGACCCAACTTAACCCAAAGCATTCAAGCCCCCATCATCAATCTGAAGCAAAGCCAAAAAGAACAGGAACAATCAAACGAGCAGCAGCAGTAGCACAACCAAAAAAACCAGGAGGCATCAAAGAGTGGCAGGCAAGTACTATCAGATTGATCCATTTATTATTTTCTCCCATTTGCTGACAACCTTGTATCGAGATACCATTATTCTGATTCCACGTCGTAAAGCATTTTCTCTGCTTTTTGTAGACAGCCTGTTGAACATGATGTTCGCGCTGTCGTACAGTTCGAAAAGGTTCGTCATCCTTCCCTTTTTTTTTCGTTCTTTCTTTCTTTATTTTTCTTCACCTGAATTTTATAAATGTTGTCACGGGGATCGCCGTGGCCAACATGGAGCAGGGATCCTTTCCTTTCTCGTTTGCAACGTACCAACAGCTAGTGTACTAGACAGCCGAATCATCTGGAGAAAAATATTGAGATTTGAGAGCCAAATAAGTGAGACAGGTTTGTAAAAAAGCTCATGTCATTTGGCTGCTCGCTCAGCGGTTTTTGCATCTCTCTGACGTTTGGCTATGCATCTGTCGGCGTTGTTCGATAGCGCATCCTAGAAAAAAAAAGGTTTCTTGTGCAGTTGTACTCAAAAGGACAGGGTTTGTTGGTTCTGTTTGTGTGATTTTTATTCACGCTGTATACAAACAAATTATAATACTCCATAGTGGCTGTGTTCGGATGCCTGAGTTCCCAACTCTAACGGTGCGCACGAAAAACGGAGCAATCCATTAGTACGTGATTAATTAAGTATTAGCTAATTTATTTTTCAAAAATGGATCAATATGTTTTTTTAGGCAACTTACGTATAGAAACTTTTTTTTATAAAAAACGATCAGTTTAACAGTTTGAAAAGCGTGCACGTGAAAAATGAGATAAGAGTGTTGGGAACTTGGAGTTCCGAATACAGCCTATGTTTTTTTAAGTGTAGTCCGTATGCTGGTACTGGCACCAAAATTCCATGTTACTCTATTTGTTTATGTATTCCAAGCAGGGCTCATAAAACTGATGAAAATCTCCCGGTTTTGGCACAATTTTTAGGTTTAGAGCCACCTTGAGCTGATAAACCGCTCTGATAAGGAAAATTCAAAGTGCATTTCAATTTTTTTTTACAGGACTTACTTGAAATTCATCAGGTTTCAATGCTTTTCATGAAAACAGGTAAAACCGCTTAGTAGCATTTTCTTATTAGATAAAACCTGATTTCAAGTTGGTCATTGGACCTCAAATCCTTCTGAGGTGAATTTTGTGCTCCGAGCTTACTGGTATGTGTGTGCACGCACGTGTGGGTGAGGTTTCAAAAATCATTTGCTTGCTAAATACTCCCCCCGTCCAAAAAAAAAAAAGTGAATCTAGAATTGGATATGACATATTCTAGTATAACGAATCTAAACACTAGGATGTGTCACATTCAGTATTAGGTTGATTTTTATGGAACGAAGAGAGTACTGCACTAGCCTCCGGAGCAGTTTTGACGGTTTTTGTGAATAGTATCTAACAAATTTACCGAAGACTGAGTTTTAGCTTGATCTTTTTTAAATGAATCGACTGTATCATTTGGTTTCTTGATGTGAGCTGGAGCGAACTTGTTCTTTAGTTTCACGTATTAGACCATACTAGAATCATCAATTAAAAAAAATCCAAGTCTAACATCTTTTAAGCTTTTCTCATCGTCTGCTTATCAATTTATCAGAAGCAACTTAATTTTAAATCTTTGAAACTAAATTTTAAATTTAGAGTCGATTTTATGTTTTAACTGTATTTTTTTCCAGCAGAGAATTTTAAATCGCTAGTAATATAAATATAAAGGTTTTCACAAATTATGTTTGGTTGTTTTGCTCCTTTTTTTTATGTCTTATCAAAGTTATCAGCAGTAACATAAACTGTGAGAGCATTAGTTTGAGCGATTGGTTCTAGTTGCCTGTATCAAACCATCTCATAAGCTAACTTTACATGCCTTTTCAAGTTTAAAAATAAAACTTTACATGCCTTTTGAAAGCCCGATCTAGCGAACGAAATATGCTGCAAATTTTAATCTCTCAAACAAACAGAAGACATTAAACAAAACCAAATGGAGGGAAAAAAATGCCTGGCAGAGAATGATTGAGGAACATGAAGCGAGATCAACAAACAAGTTGCCTTTTCTTTTTTTCTTCTTTTCTACTAATAACAAAGAGAAAATAGAGAGGGAAGAGATACCCATATCGAGACACGATGCGCATACGGTACGCCGTGTACAGTGTACAGCCTCCCGAGACAAAATTCCCAACACACCCTGGCGCCTCGGCGTACCACGCTGTAAAGAAGAGAGAAAGATGAGAACGAAACAAAACGAGAGGCCGCACCGCCGCCGCCGCGCGCCATACATGTGGCCATTAAATTGGGGGGCCCGACGTGTGGCCCCACACGTCAGCCACGTACAGCGCGGTGGGGTCGTGGGGAGCGGGTGCATTTAGCGTATTTTATCCCGTCGCGCTACGCGTAGCGAATATTCCAAACCCCCCAATCCCAACAGGCAACAGGCATACAGCTCGTCCCATGACGAAACTCTGGCACGCGATTTTACCTAACTGCCCTCGCCTGGACGTTCACCGGAATTATCTGCAAAGCTGCGTCATCACTCGATTGGGTGAAGCTTACTGTATGTTGCGTTTAACTGCTTCATGTTTTTCTTGGGCAACTGAAAGCCAAAAACTGATTTGGTCGACCAGCCAAGGTCGTGACAAACAAGACGTCTTTGTATATATCTTGTGTTGGCTAAACCCGCTTTTAGTGTTCTCCTGCATATCTTAATTGAATCAAACTTTTCTTGCTTTAGTCAACTTATATTCTAGTAAATCGGCAGTGAGGTGTTAGAGTTGGTTAGAACCTAAGATTGTGACATGGAAAAACTTTTTGTATGGCTTCGACTGGGGCTTAAATAAAGACAGGACGGCGTACAAACCAAGCAAGTCAGCCATTGTACCTGCTTATAAGTATTCGGTATTTTGTTTGCCAGGGTAGCAGGGTAATGTTTGTTTGGTACATGAACCTGAGGATTGAAAATGACGCGACTGGTCACGGTGTCACTATAAATTTATAGACCTTCTATTAAAAAAATAAAATAATCTAGAATGTTTTGTGACATTACGTTATACTCCACCAGATAATTGTCACACACCATTATAGATTCGTTTATTTCGGAGACATATAAAGTATAGGTTTACTCTCTTCAATTTGTTAAAGAAACAACTGTTATCAATTGTTATGTAAGCGTGAGCGTCTATGCATATCTCGGCACATAAAAATTATAAAATGTGAGTATAATATCTAGCTATCTTTGAGAGGAGAGAAGACCACCACACGAGAACGACTATACTAACATATGATAGATTGTTTTCTCTGATTACATATGCTGATACACATCATCACATACGAGCAATACACACAATATCGATGATAATAAAATGTACTCACATATGTACAAGTAGGGTTCAAATCAATTAACAGATAAACAACTAGGGGCGGAGGATCCAATAAGACTAGCACGAGGGGCTAAATAATCTGTCCAAAGTTATAGCCCCCTCTTTTAGTAAATATATGGCAAAAAAAATTAGTAAGGGTTTAATGGAAACTCCTATAGTTACAACGCTGGTAACGAAGGCTTGAGACCCGTTGTCTCCATGGCAAATCCACAACTGTAGATAAGCCTGCCAGTGGGCAGTGGTGCGGGTTTGGTTGGGTGAAATAGGCTGGATGTTGATTTGGATGGTGGTAATTGGATTCAAGTGGGTTGATATTAATTTTGGATTGGAGCGGGTTGGGCTGGAGTAGAACCGGGTTGGCCTGCGAAGACTTCTAGTTTGGGCTAGAGTGGATGCGGGTTGGCTTGCGAAGACAATTCATGGACTCAGCCCGGTTAGCCCCCAAAAGACACCATCCCCCAAACCCCCAGTCCAAACCCTAGACCACAGAGACGCCATCGCCACGCGCATGTGCGTGGTGTGCCGCCACTACCTCGCGCCGTCACCTCCTCGTGACGCCACTGCCACGCGCTGTGACCGCCTCGCGCCGCCGCCGCTGCGCACCGCCACCGCCATCGCCGGGCACCGTCACCGCCATTTGTAGACAACCCATATTTTTTTAGCTTTTACCCGATCATTTTGGTTCCATTAGAGGACGTAAAAGAAAAGTGTTGTGCAGAAACTCAAGAACTAAAAAGACATACCACCTTGTTAACACGTTCCTAAAGTTTCCTGATTTTTTAGCAACGCCCAGAATCAACCAATAATAAAGCTCCTTTAACATGGATTATTTTGCACACGTAGAAAGTTTAGGCCCTCCAGTGTCAGACACTCAGGCTGCTGCATAGTACTCCCTCAGTCCTATAATATAAGGGATTTTGAGTTTTTGCTTGTATTGTTTGACCATTTGTCTTATTCAAAAAATTTTAAAATTATTATTTATTTTCTTTGTGTCTTACTTTATTATCTAAAGTACTTTAAACATAATTTTTCGTTTTTTATATTTGCACAATTTTTTTAATAAGACAAGTGGTCAAACAGTGTAAGCAAAAACTCAAAATCCCTTATATTATGGGACGGAGGGAGTACTACTATTAGTCGTTAAACTTATAAGAGCACCCGCAATGGTAAAGTAAGGTACTACAGGCTACAGAGTTGCTGAGATTGCGATGGCCTCAGGATGGTGTGCCCAAATCGTGCGTGCATTTTGTACCTTCTAGGAGTGAAAAAGGAGTACTGCTACTAGCAGATAGTATAAACTTGATGTCTTGTACTGTACTTACAGTGATCGAGTGAAATACAGTAATCTAGGTCTAGATACCCCTACATTAACCATGAACAAACAGTACATCTTGGATGTCACCCAAGGGACTGAGGCCGTGTTTAGTTGCAAAATTTTTCTTCAAACTTTTAATTTTTTCATCACAACAAAATTTTTCTACACACATAAACTTTTAACTTTTCCGTCGCATCGTTTCAATTTCAACCAAACTTCTAATTTTAGTGTGAACTAATCACAACCTGTTTCACATCATCAAATGACGCTATCTGGCATCTGCAGCAAAACACAGGGGACCCAACTTAACCCAAAGCATTCAAGCCCCCATCATCAATCTGAAGCAAAGCCAAAAAGAACAGGAACAATCAAACGAGCAGCAGCAGTAGCACAACCAAAAAAACCAGGAGGCATCAAAGAGTGGCAGGCAAGTACTATCAGATTGATCCATTTATTATTTTCTCCCATTTGCTGACAACCTTGTATCGAGATACCATTATTCTGATTCCACGTCGTAAAGCATTTTCTCTGCTTTTTGTAGACAGCCTGTTGAACATGATGTTCGCGCTGTCGTACAGTTCGAAAAGGTTCGTCATCCTTCCCTTTTTTTTCGTTCTTTCTTTCTTTATTTTTCTTCACCTGAATTTTATAAATGTTGTCACGGGGATCGCCGTGGCCAACATGGAGCAGGGATCCTTTCCTTTCTCGTTTGCAACGTACCAACAGCTAGTGTACTAGACAGCCGAATCATCTGGAGAAAAAGATTTGAGATTTGAGAGCCAATAAGTGAGACAGGTTTGTAAAAAAGCTCATGTCATTTGGCTGCTCGCTCAGCGGTTTTTGCATCTCTCTGACGTTTGGCTATGCATCTGTCGGCGTTGTTCGATAGCGCATCCTAGAAAAAAAAAGGTTTCTTGTGCAGTTGTACTCAAAAGGACAGGGTTTGTTGGTTCTGTTTGTGTGATTTTTATTCACGCTGTATACAAACAAATTATAATACTCCATAGTGGCTGTGTTCGGATGCCTGAGTTCCCAACTCTAACGGTGCGCACGAAAAACGGAGCAATCCATTAGTACGTGATTAATTAAGTATTAGCTAATTTATTTTTCAAAAATGGATCAATATGTT
This sequence comes from Oryza longistaminata, assembly GCA_009805545.1. Lineage (NCBI taxonomy): Eukaryota > Viridiplantae > Streptophyta > Magnoliopsida > Poales > Poaceae > Oryza > Oryza longistaminata. The sequence goes on along the minus strand of CM020179.1, from coordinate 36,697,960 downwards.
TTTTTAGGCAACTTACGTATAGAAACTTTTTTATAAAAAACAATCCGTTTAACAGTTTGAAAAGAGTGTACGCGAAAAACGAGAGGAGAGTGTTGGGAACTTGGAGTTACGAACATAGCCTATGTTTTTTAAGTGTAGTACATGTGTTCAAGTTCAAACTCAGGATTAGATTTTTTTTGGGACAGAGAGAGTATGCTGGTACTGGCACCAAAATTACATGTTACTCTATTTGTTGATGTATTCCAAGCAGGGCTCATAAAACTGATGAAAACCTCCCAGTTTTGGCACAATTTTTAGGTTTAGAGCCACCTTGAGCTGATAAACCGCTCTGATAAGGAAAATTCAAAGTGCATTTCAATTTTTTTTTACAGGACTTACTTGAAATTCATCAGGTTTCAATGCTTTTCATGAAAACAGGTAAAACCGCTTAGTAGCATTTTCTTATTAGATAAAACCTGATTTCAAGTTGGTCATTGGACCTCAAATCCTTCTGAGGTGAATTTTGTGCTCCGAGCTTACTGGTATGTGTGTGCACGCACGTGTGGGTGAGGTTTCAAAAATCATTTGCTTGCTAAATACTCCCCCCGTCCAAAAAAAAAAAAGTGAATCTAGAATTGGATATGACATATTCTAGTATAACGAATCTAAACACTAGGATGTGTCACATTCAGTATTAGGTTGATTTTTATGGAACGAAGAGAGTACTGCACTAGCCTCCGGAGCAGTTTTGACGGTTTTTGTGAATAGTATCTAACAAATTTACCGAAGACTGAGTTTTAGCTTGATCTTTTTTAAATGAATCGACTGTATCATTTGGTTTCTTGATGTGAGCTGGAGCGAACTTGTTCTTTAGTTTCACGTATTAGACCATACTAGAATCATCAATTAAAAAAAATCCAAGTCTAACATCTTTTAAGCTTTTCTCATCGTCTGCTTATCAATTTATCAGAAGCAACTTAATTTTAAATCTTTGAAACTAAATTTTAAATTTAGAGTCGATTTTATGTTTTAACTGTATTTTTTTCCAGCAGAGAATTTTAAATCGCTAGTAATATAAATATAAAGGTTTTCACAAATTATGTTTGGTTGTTTTGCTCCTTTTTTTTATGTCTTATCAAAGTTATCAGCAGTAACATAAACTGTGAGAGCATTAGTTTGAGCGATTGGTTCTAGTTGCCTGTATCAAACCATCTCATAAGCTAACTTTACATGCCTTTTCAAGTTTAAAAATAAAACTTTACATGCCTTTTGAAAGCCCGATCTAGCGAACGAAATATGCTGCAAATTTTAATCTCTCAAACAAACAGAAGACATTAAACAAAACCAAATGGAGGGAAAAAAATGCCTGGCAGAGAATGATTGAGGAACATGAAGCGAGATCAACAAACAAGTTGCCTTTTCTTTTTTTCTTCTTTTCTACTAATAACAAAGAGAAAATAGAGAGGGAAGAGATACCCATATCGAGACACGATGCGCATACGGTACGCCGTGTACAGTGTACAGCCTCCCGAGACAAAATTCCCAACACACCCTGGCGCCTCGGCGTACCACGCTGTAAAGAAGAGAGAAAGAAGAGAACGAAACAAAACGAGAGGCCGCACCGCCGCCGCCGCGCGCCATACATGTGGCCATTAAATTGGGGGGCCCGACGTGTGGCCCCACACGTCAGCCACGTACAGCGCGGTGGGGTCGTGGGGAGCGGGTGCATTTAGCGTATTTTATCCCGTCGCGCTACGCGTAGCGAATATTCCAAACCCCCCAATCCCAACAGGCAACAGGCATACAGCTCGTCCCATGACGAAACTCTGGCACGCGATTTTACCTAACTGCCCTCGCCTGGACGTTCACCGGAATTATCTGCAAAGCTGCGTCATCACTCGATTGGGTGAAGCTTACTGTATGTTGCGTTTAACTGCTTCATGTTTTTCTTGGGCAACTGAAAGCCAAAAACTGATTTGGTCGACCAGCCAAGGTCGTGACAAACAAGACGTCTTTGTATATATCTTGTGCGTTTGCTTAACCTACTTTTAGTGTTCTCCTGCATATCTTAATTGAATCAAACTTTTCTTGCTTTAGTCAACTTATATTCTAGTAAATCGGCAGTGAGGTGTTAGAGTTGGTTAGAACCTAAGATTGTGACATGGAAAAACTTTTGTATGGCTTCGCCTGGGGCTTAAATAAAGACAGGACGGCGTACAAACCAAGCAAGTCAGCCATTGTACCTGCTTATAAGTATTCGGTATTTTGTTTGCCAGGGTAGCAGGGTAATGTTTGTTTGGTACATGAACCTGAGGATTGAAAATGACGCGACTGGTCACGGTGTCACTATAAATTTATAGACCTTCTATTAAAAAAATAAAATAATCTAGATTGTTTCGTGACATTACGTTATACTCCACCAGATAATTGTCACACACCATTATAGATTCGTTTATTTCGGAGACATATAAAGTATAGGTTTACTCTCTTCACTTTGTTAAAGAAACAACTGTTATCAATTGTTATGTAAGCGTGAGCGTCTATGCATATCTCGGCACATAAAAATTATAAAATGTGAGTATAATATCTGGCTATCTTTGAGAGGAGAGAAGACCACCACACGAGAACGACTATACTAACATATGATAGATTGTTTTCTCTGATTACATATGCTGATACACATCATCACATACGAGCAATACACACAATATCGATGATAATAAAATGTACTCACATATGTACAAGTAGGGTTCAATATTAAAGATAAAACTAGGGGCGGAGGATCCAATAAGACTAGCACGAGGGGCTAAATAATCTGTCCAAAGTTATAGCCCCTCTTTTAGTAAATATATGGCAAAAAAAATTAGTAAGGGTTTAATGGAAACTCCTATAGTTACAACGCTGGTAAGAAGGCTTGAGACCCGTCGTCTTCCACGGCAAATCCACACTGTAAGATAGCCTGCAGTGGGCAGTGGTGCGGGTTTGGTTGGGTGAAATAGGGTGGATGTTGATTTGGATGGTGGTAATTGGATTCAAGTGGGTTGATATTAATTTTGATTGGAGCGGGTTGGGCTGGAGTGGAACCGGGTTGGCCTGCGAAGACTTGTAGTTTGGGTAGAGTGGATGCGGTTGGCTTGCGAAGACAATTCATGACTCAGCCGGTTAGCCCCCAAAGACACATCCCCCAAACCCCCAGTCCAAACCCTAGACCACAGAGACGCCATCGCACGCGCATGTGCGTGGTGCGCCGCCACTGCTGCGCCGTCACCTCCTCGTGACGCCACTGCCAGCGCTGTGAGCCCCCGCGCCGCCGCGCTGCGCGCCCACCGCATCGCGGGCCGTCACGCATTTTGTAGACACCATATTTTTTTTAGCTTTTACCGATCATTTTTGGTTCCATTAGAGGACGTAAGAGAAGTGTTGTGCAGAACTCAAGAACTAAAAAGACATACCACCTTGTTAACACGTTCCTAAAGTTTCCTGATTTTTTAGCAACGCCCAGAATCAACCAATAATAAAGCTCCTTTACACGGATTTTTTGCACACGTACTCCTCCGTCCCAAAAAAACTCAATTTCCTGGGTTTCCATGTCTAACGTTTGACCGTTCGTCTTATTGAAAAAATTTATAAAGATAAGTCATGCATAAAGTATTATTCGTGTTTTATCATCTCAACATATGAAAATACTAATCATAAAAATTTTCATATAAGAGGAGCGTCAAATATTGGACACGAAAATCCACGAATTCAGTCTTTTGGGACGGAGGGAGTATAAAGTTTAGGCCCTCCAGTGTCAGACACTCAGCTGCTGCATAGTACTCCCTCAGTCCTATAATATAAGGGATTTTGAGTTTTTCGCTTGTATTGTTTGACCATTTGTCTTATTTAAATTTTTTTAAATTATTATTATTTTCTTTGTGACTTATTTTATTATCAAGTATTTTAAGCACAATTTTTCGTTTTTTATATTTGCAAAATTTTTTTTAATAAGACAAGTGGTCAAACAGTATAAGCAAAAACTCAAAATCCCTTATTATGTGACGGAGGAGTACTACTATTAGTCGTTAACACTATAAGAGCCCTGCGAAGGTAAAGTAAGGTGCTCTTTATAAAACATGTACTCCCTCGTTTCGTTTTGTTTGTCGTTTCGACAGCTTCGGCGAGATTAAGGTTGGTGAATTTTACCTTTTGCCCTTCCTCTTCACTGATTCATTCCCCTTCCCTTCTACGCGTGACGGCGGGGGCCTCCCGATCCTCCCGAGCGTCGTGGCAGGGCGACGGCGGGGACGGGGCGCTCTTCCACCACCCCTGCGCGGCTTCCCCTTCCCACGGGCAGCGGCGCGGCATCCTGCTTCCCGCCGGGGTGAGCAGCCAGCGTGGCTCTCCTCCGGCATGGTGCGCGGCGGCGCTCTCGTCGGCGGAGGGGACTATGCACGTGGGGGCGGCGCGGACTTGAGCGCCATGCGTGGAGGGCTTTGCCGTGGCAGGGGAGGAGGACGCGCCGGCGGAGGAGCTCCTCCTGCTTCTCGCGCCGCCGACTGAGGGGTAAGATGGAAACGGTATCGGCCGGTGTACTACGACGTCAAACATTTTGACTTCTTTTTGAAATGAGCTACAGCGACAAACAAAACGAAACGGAGGGAGTACATTCAGCAATAGACTAGATTAATAGTAAACCACCTCAATAGTATAATCTACATGGGTATCTATAACTCTCTAATCATTGCCTCGTTTTTCTCTATAGACTATCTCCAAGTTAATAAGATCTGTGCTTCCTCTTCATTTAATCTCTTCCAATTAGAAAATATGCTGACATGGATCTCTTGTAGAGAGCTATAGATAAACATTGCGGGTAACTAAAATGCCCAATGCTAGTCTATAGTATCTCTGTCAAATAATAGTCCAATACCAATGAGAGGAGACCAGTTGGGACACTCAAAATGATCATCACGTCATCAAAAAGCGGCCGTCCGGGAACGAGGGGGTACCGTGGTCATTTGCCGCCACCGCACGCTCCCTCGCGAAGCGCCACCGCTTTTTAGCCAGCCGCCCCACGTGAATTACCCTCTACCCCCACGTCCCTCTCTCCTTCCTCTTCTCTCTCTCTCTCTCTCCCCCCGCTGTCCCGCAGCCTTTCCAAATCTAGCCGCACGGGCGCACCACCCCACCCCCAACCCGCGCCCGAGCCAGAGCCAGGTCGCCGCGCCACCTTCTTCGGCCTCGCCGCGCCGCCGCGAGCGGGCGGGGAGACTCCCCCCGGTGAGTGCCCGCCCGCGCAGATCCGCGCGGTTCTTTTTTTGTGGGGGGAGGCGGGCTGTTCTTTTCTTGCGGTTTGGTTTGGGATTTCTGAGGAGGAGGGGGTTTCTGTCTTGGGTGGGGGGAGGATTTCGAATTCGGGAGCTTTTCGGTGGGAGGTTTCTTGGTTCTTGGTAATGCGGGGGGGTTTTCTTGCGGTTCTTGGGGTGGGCGGGAATTAGGGTTTCGTTGGTGGGGTTTTTTCATGGTGGGTAGGGTTTTTGGTCAGATGGAGCTTCGGTTGGTGATTTGGGTGTTTCTTTGTTCGGAATTGCAGGGAGGGAGAGGGCGGTTCGTTTCTTGGATGAGCCGTGAGGAAATTGGGAGGAAGAAGGCGTGATGTTTACTCCGCAGGGGAAGGGGTGGACCGGGTGGTCGACGCCGGCTCCGGCGAACCAGCGGAGCGGTGGCGGCGCTCCCGCCGCGTCGGCGCCCCTTGGCAAGGGGAAAGGGACTACTCTGCGGGTCGCCGAACTGGAACAAGAGGTGCTTTTTTTTAACCCAAATCCTGGCTTTTCTTTCTGTTCGTGGATGTAGCTTTTGAATTCCAATCTAGGGCCATGTTTCTTTGCTCACCAAATGCAATGTGCGGTTTTTCATGGCATGCTATCAGTCGATGAGAAGTGGAAGCAGTGAAATTGAGTGAAAAAAAATATTGGCGTGCCTCATGATTTCATTTTGAACCGTAAAGCATTTCAACATTCCAATTTTCATTTATTTGTGCGAGGTGATTTCCGCACCTGCTAATGATTTAAATAACGTGGTTTCTTATGAAAAGAACAGAGAGCTGCCTAGGGTGCTGCATTACATCGGCGTCTATTATTTGAAAAAAAAAGGCTTGTAGAAACTACTGTAACAAGTAGTTAGGCATGCAAATACCTACGGAAGGTGGAATGTACTTCTATGTTCCATTATAGGCATTCGATCTAACATATATTTTTCTTCAGTTCTCTCTCTCACGCTGGCTTCCTAAATCATATTTACTACAGTTGCATATCCCTTTTCTTGTTTGATCATACCGCTTCCTAAATCATATTTACTACAGTTGCATATCCCTTTTCTTGTTTGATCATACCGCTTCCTAAATCATATTTACTACAGTCGCATATCCCTTTTCTTGTTTGATCATACCATTAGTAGTTATTCTCTTTTGTGTTCATGTCTGCAGTTACATGAATATCAGTACAATATGGGGCTGCTTTTGATTGAGAAAAAAGAGTGGACAGCCAAACTTGATGAGATCAATCAAGCGCTGACACAGAAAGAAGAGATTTTAAAGCGGGAACAAGCTGCCCATTTGAATGCCATATCAGAATATGAAAGGCGGGAGGAAAGCATGCGGAAAGCATTGGGTGTTGAGAAGCAATGCGTAACAGATGTATGTTATTCTCTAATAATTTCTTACTCTTGCTGTTTATCAGTATTTCCTAATATTCATAATGCTGTTAACTGTTGATGACTAAGCAGTTTTTTGAATACTATACTGCATATACTGGTGATCCGTAAACTTTATCACAGTCATGAATCATGATGTAATAATATCTAATGGTCAAATGAATTGGTTGAATAATTTCTAGGTTAAGGTTTCTCCAGCCAATAGTTTTTAACACTGCATTGTCCTTATGTTTATGTTTAACAGAAGTTCTATGTATCTGAGCACACAGCACTTGCCTTTCTACTCTTCTTTATGTCATCTGCAGTCCTTTAGCCTTCAGACCATGTACTTTTGAACGCTTCATTCTTGTTTCTTATCACTTCATATTTCTGAACTTTGCAGCTCGAAAAGGCACTGCGTGAAATTCGTGGAGAGATCGCCGAGGTTAAGTTTATGTCTGAGAAAAAGATAACTGATGCTCAATCCCTTGAGGCTAGTTTGGAGGAAAAAAGGTTGGAGATCGAGGGTAAACTTCATGCTGCAGATGCGAAGCTTGCTGAGGCAAACCGTAAGAAATCTCAGGCTGACAGGGATTTAGAGGAGGTAGAAGCTCGTCAGCGTAGGCTGGAGAAGGAGAAGCTATACTTTGAAAATGAGTATGGCATTCTTGCCCGTTTTCCTTTGTCTGCGTGCTCTCTACTGTGCTAAGCAATTGATTATTGTATGTCATTGATATGTTTAGGAGGAAGGCAGGGGAGGACCGGATCAAGCGTCAGGAGGATTCATTACGTGACTGGGACAAAAAGCTTAAGGAAAGTCAGAATAGAATTCTTGATTTGCAGAGATCCCTAAATGATCGAGAGGAGAGAGCAAACGAGAATGACAAACTTTTCAAGATAAAGCAAGAAGAGTTGGAGGAAGCAAAAAAAACTCTGGAGCATACTAAAGCTACACTCAAAGTCAAAGAGGACGACATTAACAAACGACTAGCTGAATTACATTTACAAGAAAAGGTAATCCATATATCACTGAATGCCTTTTCCTTTATCTTCATTTCACATTATCACAAATTGATAGTGGAATTAAAATACATATCCTGTTTCTATTCGATTATAGGAAGCTGAATCAAAGAACAGGAAATTAGAAGAAAGAGAGAAAAAAATAGCTGAAAGGGAAGAAAAAGCCAGTGCAAGGGAAAAAGTAAGTATGATAGGCTAATATTGTGTTTCTTCTTCAATATAGTTATACACTTGATAGCAATGTCTAGACCATGTTGGATTGTTGGTTGTGTTTTGTTCTAGGTACCGTTTGGTAAACTCGATTTTGTGTTAAATATGTGGGTTTGATGTTTTATGTTCTCTGTTATTCAGCTTGTTCCCTGTTTTATGCATTCATTATTGCATAAAGTTGCTTATCAATTGGTGCTTTTATCTATTTTGTGATCTCTTCTTTCAATATAACTAGCATCATGTCCGTGTGTTGCAATGACTCCTAAATAAATATACTATACTCTTTCATATAATTGTACCAACCAATTCTGTTGCAGGTTGGGCTTCAGAAGCTTCTTGAAGATCATAATGCGAAGCTTGAATCCAAAAGACGAGATTTTGATTTACAACTGGAGAATGAGAAGAAATCATTTGATGCAATGTTGGTACAGAAGGAAGCTGATTTGGTGCAGAGGGAAAAAGATGTCAGATCTTCGGAGGATAAGCTTTCGAAAAAAGAGCAAGTATTAAATGAAAGTAAGAAAAAATTGGAAGAATGGCAAAATGATCTTGATACAAAATCGAAAGCTCTGAAGAAGTGGGAGGAATCACTACAAAATGATGAGAAACAGTTATCGGAACAAAAGCTGCAAATTGAAAATGAAAGAAAGCAGGCTGAGATGTACAAATTAGAGCTTGAGAGTTTGAAAGCCACAGTGGTTGCTGAAAAGGAGAAAATATTACAAGAGCAGAACAATTTGAAACTTACAGAGGAAGAGAGGCAAGAGCACGTCATGCTTACAGCACAACTGAAGAAAGAGATTGATGAATACAGAATGCGAAGCAACTCTCTTTCTGAGGAAACTGAAGATTTGAGGAAGCAGCGTCAGAAATTTGAAGAAGAATGGGAGCAGCTGGATGAAAAAAGAACTCACTTGGAAGAGGAAGCCAAGAAACTGAACAATGAAAAGAAGAATCTAGAAAGGTGGCATGACAATGAAGAAAAAAGGCTAAAGGATAGAGAGGATGAGTTGGACAGAAAATACAAGGAGCAGGGGGAAAATCTCGCACTTAAGGAAAAAGCCTTGATCGATAATATAGACCATCAGCGTTTGGAAAATGAGGAATTGCTAAAGAGAGAGCGTGCTGATCTTCAACGAAATTTGCAGCTCCATCGGCATGAATTGGAGATGGAGATGGAGAAAAAACAAGCGAGCAAAGAGAGAGAACTTGAAGAGAAGGAAAATGAGTTAAATAGGAAGATGGACTTTGTAGAAAATGAGCTCAAATGTGCAGCCGAATTGAATGAATCAAAGATTCAGAAGATATTATTGGAGAAAAAACAGCTGCAGAAGGAAAAGGAAGTTCTTTTGGAGGATAGGCAAAAACTGGAAACTGACAAGGCAGATATCAGAAGGGACATTGATAGTCTGAACACGCTCAGCAAGAGTCTGAAAGAGCGTAGAGAAGCATATAACAGGGACAGGAATAACCTCATCGATATGTTTGAAAAGTACAAGGTGTGCAAAAATTGCGGGGTTACTATTTTTGAGGGCTTGGATGCCCTAGCTCTTAAAGATAGCACTGATATACAATATCCTAGTCTTGCTGTTGAGGCGGATGATCGTTCCCCCAATCCTGACACCTTAGCCCAAGAGACCGGAGCACTTGTTAATTCAGGTGGCCGTTTATCATTGTTGCAGAAGTGTTCAAGGATTTTCAAGTTTTCTCCTAGGAAGAAGGCTGAGCAATCATCTGAACAGCAAGCAGTGAAGAACACAGACTTTGGTGCAAGACTAGAGGAAGCATCGCAGAGCGATGATGATTATGAGCCAACTCCTGTCTATCAGGTAGCCTATAACTCATTTGATGCTGAGGATCTCCCATCTGAGAGTGGGGCGTTTGAGAATGAAGAATCTGAAAGGCAAGATATAGCAGATGATGTCCAGATGGAGTCTTCTGTTGGAGTTGCAGATAATTGTGTAGATATTCATGGAACTCAATCATTTGATGGCAACACGGACATGGTGGTGGACACAACTATTGCCGATGTTGACCAAAATGGGAAGGACTTGGCAGTTCTTCCCGTTGTAGATTTGGAGCCTGAAACATCGAAACAAGGACGGCGCCAACAAAACAGGAAGGGTAGAGCAAAAGGTGGTGTAAAACGGACACGGTCTGTTCTTGCGGTAGTTGAAGATGCTAAAGAAATACTTGGTGAGAATTTAGAAGTAAAGAAGGATGATGGCCAGGGAGATTCAGTTACTGTGGGTGGTACACGGAAGCGGCGCTTTGCTGGAGCCACAATCAGTGAGCAAGATGAGGACAGCGAAGCTCATTCTGAAAGTGTTTCACTTGGAGGGCAGCGCCGCAAGAGGCGCCAAACAGCTGCAGCAGTTACGCAAGCCCCAGGAGAAAAACGCTACAACCTCAGGCGCACCACAGTGTAAGTTTCTGTATTTATCCCACGTTTAATTTCTACTCCAGGTTATCATCCTTTTTTTAACTGACTTGTGGAGTAAATTGATTTCCTTTTTGCTTTGTTTTGTTGGAAAGTGCAAATGCGGCAACTGCAGCCCAAACCAACAAAAAGAAAGCTGCGAAAAAAGGAAGTAAACAGACAGTAGAGGCTACTGCAGATGACACAGAAGGAACCTCAAAGGCAGAGGAACCTGCCACTGGGAGCAAAGGGGCCTCCCAATCAGCTGATGATACATCTCAATTACCCGAGTACTCGCAGGTAAGATCCATTCTGCATTGTTTGCTGTTCTGTATCTTATGTAATACTTTGAAAGGCTTTCAGTATCTTGGATGCATGCCTTTCTGGGTTGAGGCCAAGCTTTCTTTTTGGGTTTGTGTCGCACATACATTCAGGATCACAGCTAACTCGAAACTTGCTCTTGTTAGGCTGAAGCTGGTGACACACATGGCCCTGCAGAGGTCACTGGTGCAGAGGGGGTAGATATTGTGGATGGTATAGATGCAGCACCAGATGCGATGCCTATGACACCATCAGGAAGTGAGCTTGGAGCTGAACAGGATGATGAGGAGGACGATGACTCCGAAAGGCGGAACCAATCAATTGGGAAAAAGCTATGGTCTTTCTTCACTACATGACAATTGCAGAGGGCTACTGAATAGGTTATTTCTAGCGTTTCTGTTTTCGATTCATGACATGCCATTCTTGGAACTCTAGGTTGTGTGCTTGGTGATGATGATGATGTACTAGTAGATTTTCCCACTTCAATTATGTTCTCCCCCTGTAATTGAAATATATTTGTAGTAGACATAGCTTTGATGGGCGCTCACAGAAGTTAGCTTTTGAGAATGTACAATGGCGCGATGCCTGTAACTGTCAAGGGTTGAGGCTTGTAATTGTTGTTCCTTTTGTTCCAGGATCAGTTTACGTGGTTGACCACCTTGCGAAGTTTGTGGCATTTGTCAACGCGGGAAGCTTTTTTTTTTTCTCGTCCAGACGACCAGATTGTCTTCCATGTCCTTGTGCATCTTGAATTATAGGACTTTGTTGACTGGCAGTTCTTCAGCTTGTGAAATAGGGGGCTCAACAGCGGCATCCAGGATCAGTTAACATGCAAAGTTTGTGGCATTTGTTGACGCTGGAAGCATTTCCTTTTTCTCGTCCAGATGACCGGATTGTCCTGCATGTTCTTGTGCCTCTTGAATTAGAAGGCCCTTCTGTTGACTGGTAGTTGTGCAGTTTGTGAAATGTCTCATCAGTACTACCTCCATACCTCCCAGTAATACCTCTATTCCAGATTTGTAGGGGTGAACATGATTATTAAAAAAAATATGTAGATTTAAATGGAGATGCTGTGATTGGACGAGAAGTGTAGTAGATAGAATTAGATAGAGTATGTTTGTGATTGTACAAGAAATGGAGATATATGGTGTAATTGAATGATGCAGAGTTGGGAAGAGAATGTTGGCGAAAAAAATATTATATTTTAAAATAAATTTTAAAGATTAAAAATTTGTTATATTTGGCAGGAGTAGTGTATTTTTGGCTTATATATACGTCAGCTGTCTGGGCCTTCCAATGGACGTCTGCTTTGATGCAAGCAATCGCCGGTCTTCTGGCTTACGCGGCTAAGGAATATCTATGCTGGACTCTTTGCCTTTGTCCCTAAGGCACGCTGTTCTGTTCTGTTATGATATTTTCTTTTTCTTTCGAGACGGTTTGTTTGCAGCATGTGCTCACTTTCATTTGGCGTATCTACGCTAGTCTAAAGCAAATGCATGTATGTCATACCCACAAGTAACTACAAATTCTCTTGACTTCACCTTTCAGTATACTAAATAAAAAAATTGTCTGTATTTCCAGCCATAAATTTTGCATAAACAAATCATATTTACCTTCTAAAAAAGAATAGTATTTCCAGAAGGAAAGCACATAGTACTTCACCAATCTTTTGCCAAAAAAAAAAAAACAATTGAGAGCAACCCGGTGTCCCAGTCTAGTAGCTTTGTTTCCTGTGGCTACTTTGGAACGCAAAAAATCTCAGAAAAAAATTAGTTTTCATATAAATCAGTTTAATACCTAAAGTACCCCGAGGGGGAATTCCTTCAGTTCGACAAAGGCCATATCCTCAGGCCTACTCCTAAAAATACATATAAATTGTTCCAATATTTCTAATTAATATGGTTCCCATATTTTTCCAGGTTATAGCACTCCGTATAGCACTTCGTATGGTGTTGTAATCGCTTCATTATCCAAATATTATTAAGACGTAAGCAGGCTGTACTTAAGTACAGGTGCGGAGAGTTGGATCAGGAGAAAAAGCCTATCATACGCAATTCGACGGATTTGCTGTTAAATCCGAGTTAACCAAACAGAAGCCGATCAGAGAGGGAAGACCCAACCCTCCGCCGATGCGTCGAGAAGAAGCCGCCGCCGCCGCCGCCGCCGAGGCTGGGACCCCGCGCTCACCGGACCTCCACGACCTCTCCGACGACTCCGACTACGCCGCCGCCGCCGCCGCGTCCTCCAGTCACTCGGTGCGCCTCTCTCCCCCACCACCTGTATGCTTCCTGCCGTTCCCCGTTCGCCTCGCCTCGCTTGCTCCCGACGCGAGCGCGCGATTCGGTCGCGGCGCGAGCGAATTCGCTCGATTAGGTCGATGATTTTGTTGGGAGGTTTTGGGATCCCGCTGCTCATCAGATGTTGTTGGGGGCCTTGTGGGGGTAGTGCTCTAGTTCCGCACGTAACTAGTTCGGCAGCTGCCCCCTCTTCCTCCGTACATTGATTGGTTTTATTGGTTGGGTGGGTGTGTGCGTGCTATGGATGGCGATGAATGATAGCCTATGTTGTGTTCCCAATTTGGATTGAATTGACGTTCGTTTGGTTGTGTGAACTGAATTTGGTGTTTGTTTGGTGATCGAAGGCGATGCGGAGCGATCTGGTGGATCAAGGGTCGGGCGAGACGGCGAAGGTGGATGTGGTGTACGAGAAGGAGCGTGTGACGATCCACCCGACGCAGTATGGCTCCGGCCGGATCAGCGGGAAGCTGCGCCTCTACTTGCAGCAGGGCTCCCTGTTCCTGGTGAGTTAGAACCCCAGTCAGTCTGAATTGTTGATTGTTCATGAATTTGTGGTAGGTTTTGATACTATTGTTACCACATTTGCTGTGAGGATTGAACCATGGTCCTTTTGGCTTGATGGCCAGGGCATTCGTGCTGCTACTTGAATTATATGCTGGTTGGCTTATATTTCTTTGCTTATCATTGTACTCCGTATATGCTAATGATTGACAATATGCTACTATTCCTGCATACATGTTCCTTCCACATTTTCTGCTGAATGTCTGATATTAGAACAAGAGAACTGAAATTGAAAATCCATATGATTGTTGCTGGTTGGCACCTGAATATGGTTTTGTTACACATGACATGTTGTCATATTGGTACTCATTTTTCTTCTTCATTTGCTTATGTCTTTGTTCAAATCTGTGTGACAGAGTTGGGAGCCAAATGAGGGAGTTGATTCTTTATCAAGCAATTCAGCTACCATGGAAATAGAAAAATGTAGGAACAACACAATATATTTCTTTTGTCATACTTGGTAATTGAAGTGCAGCAGTGATTACACTTGACTCTTTCTTTACTTGCCTAACTATGTACAGATAGAAACCTGTACACTATAAAGGCCTTGCCATTAAGTGATGTACGCTTCATCCGTAAGCACACCCCGACATTTGGATTCGAGTACATAATCATTGTTCTCTCATCAGGTGAAGTGCTCTTCTAGTTGTTTGCTTTCTTGTGGTTAGTTTGAAACTTTTTGGAATTTCTATAGTCACGGTGATCACTGATCACATTAGCTTTTAGGTACTTTATCTTACTGGCTCATTGCATTTCTGCTTCTTCTAGCTACATAATACACATGCTGACAAAAATGAAAAAAAACGATTTATTGTATTGATGTATCTTTTCAAGTTTTGCAGGATTGGCTTTTCCTCCATTCTATTTCTACAATGGTGGGCTTCGTGAATTGTTTGCGACACTAAAGAAGCATGTTTTTGTTATCAGGTTTTCTTTCTGGGTTCACTCTAATTAAATAATTGGTCAAGCTGTCCCTTGTTTGTTAGTGCCTAAATTGCTCATTCGTGGAAATGCAAAAATTGCTATCTGGGTTATGAGTGGACTATAAGTGAAATCTACATACAACAAGTCTACCAAGTATATCCATAACTGGATTTTCAAAGCACTTTTTTTCCTTCTATATGATAGGACACTGTCATAAATATTTAATATTTACGATCTAATTAACCTACACTTGGGAAGATGCTTCACTGGACATTTCAACATATCTAGGAGCATTTAGTAACTCAGCCTACAGAAAACTAATTAAGTAATGGAGCATTAGAGTGTCATACTACAACCAATCAAATGTTTACGGAAGTATCTTTTGCTGCATATATGATTGGATTTTCTCTACTCTATTTCAAGGTCGGACGATGATCCTAATGTATTTCTTGTCAACGACTTTCAAGATCCTCTACAGGTATGTTATTATACTTTCTTGTAGCCAGACCCATAATTTCTTTAAGACCACCATGCCCTCAATAGAAACTTTACTGTCCTTGGGAATATGCAAAACAATCTTTTTAGTAGGAGTCCCTTGTAAAGCTATATAGTCATATTTGTTTAGAAGTCCATGTTCTGGCCTATGTCTTGCATAAGTTTAACTTAGAACGATTACTTACCCATGGACCTCAAATCCACTTATTTTGATGTCTTATAGAAAAGTTTGTCATCACTGGAGCTTCCTGGTGTTGCCACCGTAGCAAATGCCATGTCACGACAGAACTCACTCAGTTTCACTAGTTCAGTTGATGAAGCCAGACATGGGAGTGATGCCAAACATGGGGCGTCTTCTAGCATGACTGAATTTGTCTCAAAGCAAAAGCACAGATCGAATGATCCGGGTCGTGATCTTTCTATCCAAGTACTAGAGAAATTTTCTCTGGTTACAAAGTTTGCACGAGATACCACGTCAAGTCTTTTTCGGGAAAACCACAGTAGTGTTGGTCGTACTTATGGAAGGCAGCAGCAAGAATATGTTTTGGACAACAGAGCAAATGATAAGTACAAAGATCAGCAAATAACACCAGATAAGGATTCTTTGCTGTCAGATTCAATGGAGGTAACCATATCTTTTTTTCTATTGTTCTTTGTTATTCGTCCACTACAAATTTTGGAAGAGAGCAACAACATAACAACTTTTTGAAGCACTCACAAGTCATGGAGACAAGCCTTTAAATTTTACCGTTATGGTTAATTCATTTTTATTCTTTTTTTTTTTCTGAAAACAGTAGGGGATGCACCTGCGATATATATAAAAGAATAAGTAATACATACAGAGAGAGTAAAACTAAAATACAATTTCATATTCCCAATTAGGATTAAGGCCATCTGTAATGAGAAGAAACCTAAGCTAAACTAGTATTATCTTCTGTCATCTGCTCATGTTCAAAACCATTATCTGCCAACTTCCTTTCTATAACTAGAGGTAGTATTAGATGTATCTTCTATGTATTATTTAGCACATATTTTTGTCACTTTAGTTGGAAAACTTAAAAAAAAAGAGTAAATTTCACAAAACTACACGTTTTATGGTCCAAGTTGCAGAAAACCACACACACTTTGACACTTGGCACTTAAGTACATATATTTTGGTAGTTTAGTTTCACAAAACCACACTATCGATGAATGGATTCACCCGTGAGATGACGTGGTTGCTCCATCTAGGATGATGACGTGGTATATCCTATTAATTTTGTGAGATGGCTGGTAATATGATGTCATGTCCTCGTCCTATGTGAAAGAGCCACATCAACTCGCGGGTGAATCCATTCATTGATAGTGTGGTTTTGTGAAACTACACTACCAAAATATATGTACTTAAGTGCCAAGTGTCAAAGTGTGTGTGGTTTTCTGCAACTTGGACCATAAAACGTGTAGTTTTGTGAAATTTAAAAAAAAAGATTTTTTAGATAAAAAAATAGACAGTTTTTTCTTCTGACCCCTGGTACTGTCCAAAGCTATTACAATTTTGCATACTGCAATGTGTGTAACACCAGTTTCCTTGATCTTGGCAGTCTAATAAAATTCTAGCGTGGGGAAAACCAAGAGAACAACCGTTGAGTGTTGATGAGGTATTGAATTCTCTGAGCACTTATTTTACATATCTGTCCCCTTATGTTCAAGTGCTCTATGGTGCTAAAATTCCATGTGCTATTATTCTGCTTAACGTTGCAGTTCTAATAATTACTAGATCTGTAACTCAATCCACAAGATACATCAGTTGTCTAACCTCTAACATACAATTGGATGAGTTCAACATTTGATTTCGGATGTATTTACTATCACAGTAAAGTATTATGATCCTCAAGACAGTCATATTTCTGTTCAATCTTGTGACCCTTGATATTTAAACCTCTTGTTTCTTGGAGTCATTATGTCTTTGGCTCAGACTCTAGGCATATGACCTGGGGCTTCAAGCAAGCTAAGAAATCCTGCAGGATTTTAGTGGAACTCAGGAACTGTTGCCTCATAATTTGCAAGCCATGCTTCTCCTGGCAGGAGAATTAGCCTTTAGCAGATACCGTATATTTGATACGAACAACTTGTTTTCTGGAGGTATAAATAGATTGAAAGAGATAGTTACGTGGAAAATTATTCCTTTTATCCAGTAAACTTCTAGTTATCTGATCATGTCAAGAAGAGGAGCATTATGCTGGATACACACATGAAATATTGTGCTGCACACACTTCCATTAGTGAAAACATTTGTTTTACCAAATGGTAGTTTGACCTTTTTCTTCAACTCAACGGAAGGCTAAGATTTAGTCTGGCATTTTACATTAATTAAGAACTGTATGAGTTTACGCTGCACATAATGTCTTTAGTTTCATGGATCTTCGTCACCAACCATCTAATAATTATCATGTATTGATCATGTTGTACCACCGTTCCTCTCAGAAACGTCTTATGTTTGTCTGAAATTTTTATTGCACAGTGGAGATCCTTCTTAGATCCTGAAGGTAGAGTTATGGATTCGAAGGCGCTGAGGAAAAAGGTTTTCTATGGAGGGATTGACCATGTTCTGAGAAAAGAGGTTTTATACTTAACCTTGATTTGCTATAACCACTCAACAAGGCATTCTTGTACATGAGTTCTGATGTTTAATATGTAGGTCTGGAAATTCCTGTTGGGGTATCATGAATACGATTCAACATATGCCGAGAGGGAATATCTTGCTGTCATGAAAAGAACAGAATATGAAGCCATAAAATCCCAGTGGAAGGTCAGTCAAGGTTCATAGCTTCAATGTGCTGCAATTCAGTGTGCTTATTAATGCTGGCTAGGACATGCTACTACCATATATATTGAGTATATTTTTAAAGTAGAGCTCAAGTGATGTAGACTGTCATTTGCTTTTGCTCAGTTTTGTTAGATCTACGGTATGTGATTTTGCTTGATGGGAGCAATGTTTCTGGACATATGATTATCCATTTGCTGTTCTCTTTATCCCTAAGATCATGCTGCTAGTTTGCACTAGTAACATTACAAATGTTAAGACACTTTCAGCTGTTCGTCATAACAACAATTCATGATTCTTTTACATTATGGCATACATTACTCATCTTTTACATGACTATTCATGAATCATGATTCTTCTTGATATATTATTTGCAGAGTATTTCGTCCACACAAGCTAAAAGATTTACCAAGTTTAGGGAAAGAAAAGGCCTTATCGACAAAGATGTGGTATGAATTTGTCTACTTTTTTTTCTATCTGAACTTTTCCTCCTTATTTCCATTTTAGCTTCCTCTCTGACCACTTTTTATTTTTAACTGATATCCAAACTGATCACTTGTTTTAACTGTTTTTTGGATATCAAGGTGAGGACAGATAGATCAGTTCCATATTATGAAGGAGATGACAATCAAAATGTTCTTGTGCTACGGGATATCCTGTTGACGTATTCCTTCTATAATTTCGACCTTGGCTATTGCCAAGTAAGTTTGCACGTTCTATTACCCTTCACCCGCAATTATCCAACATCATCTGATGACGAAAACTGCCTGCCAGTTTAAGTCATTTAAGTGAAAAACACTGCATTTGCTAGAAAGCTTCCACTAGATCACATAACCCTGATTCTTGTTAAATATAAGGAATGTATACATGCTGAATCACAAGGCACTGCAGAATATGCATTTCTTTTGTAGCCATATTATTACAAGTGACAGGGTTAATCAGGCTACACTAAATATTTAGACCTATAAAGCATGAAATTTCGTTGTCTAGGTTTCTTTGTTTGTTTGCTCATGCAGCGAGCACTCTTTCTTCCAGGGAATGAGTGATTTTCTGGCACCTATACTTCATGTGATGGAGGATGAGTCTGAGTCATTTTGGTGCTTTGCAATTTTGATGGAACGACTAGGAGCCAATTTTAACCGTGATCAGAATGGCATGCATGCTCAGTTACTTGCATTATCCAAGGTATTTTCGAATTTTCCATTCTTCAAGTAGATAAGCAGTATCATAGTATCACAATAGAATTTTTGTTAATCCACATATCCTGTGCAAATCTTGCAAAACCGTTGTGCTTAAGTCATATCGATTGATTATGTGTGTATCATTTGTTATATGGCTTCATTAATTGCCTTCAATCATGCGATTTGGCCTTCGATATTATGCCAAAAATACATATTATATAGATTGTAAAAAAATGTTCAAGTGACAAGCAGTTCATGTTTATAATTCTTAAACAGCATAAAAAAAAATCCCCTCTTTAGTTTTCATAACTTCTCATTATTCCTTATTACTGCCTTCAATCCTTACCATGTTATGATTATCCATTATACAAATGTGTCTGACAAACACTGCCAGCTTAGGTGTCAGAATAACTACTTTTATCAATATAGGAGTATTATACTTTTTGTGACTGCACAATACTAAATTTATGTGAAATTTTCTATGTACCTTATACAGCTCGTGGAGCTTCTTGATCCTCAGTTGCATAACTATTTTCGGAAGAACGACTGCTTAAACTACTTTTTCTGTTTTCGTTGGGTTCTTATACAATTCAAAAGGTAATATTTCTATCTTTCCCCATTTGAGTTGTATGCATTTTGCACCTTACACAGAAAATTTAAGTTTTCGTCTTTAGCTTTGTAACACTATATTGCTATGTTCTAGTTCCCTGCAGAGCCCATTATCTTACACAGAATCCATAAAAAATATTGAACTCTAGATGATGAATTAATGAAATTCTCTGTAGCTCCAATATTTAGCTACATTAAGCAAATCTAATTCCTCCAAAATGTTCTCCCGAAAATGGAGGTGCATTTTGTGTCTAAGAATTAGTGACACGGATTTTCACCAAAGATTTTGCCTAGAAGCATGTTTCATTGTTCACACCTGTTGGGATGACTGTATACAGACTGTATGATATAGTACGGTGCTGTCACGTATATCGGGTAAAAACCACAGGCTAGTAGGACCAGTACCTTCAAGTTACCTTATTAGTTGGTCGGTTGGTCCAATGGCATCAATCATCACGCAACAATTTTGAAAGTTTATGAGCTATTCCTACCTTTATTAACAACAAACTGCTTATGAGCTGGTGCTCAACTGAAACCTGTAAACTTTTGACATGAATTCAAACCTGGGTTCACCTGCAATACCAGCACCAGTGGTAACTTGCCTATTATCTTCTGCTATCTACTATACGATTTTAATTATATTAGTTTGCTAAGAAATTTTACACTGCATCATTAATGCAGTACTCCCCACCCAAGCACTTGTAGAAGAAAATGCACCCTGCACTCCGTCCCCTCTAATATTCTAATTAAGTTACTCCAATTTCTTATGGATTGCAGGGAGTTCAGTTTCGATCAAATCATGCTGCTGTGGGAAGTTCTGTGGACACATTATTGGTCAGAACATTTCCACCTCTACTTATGCGTCGCGATCCTGAAAAGGTACCGGTCGCGGATAATAGGAGAGCAGATGGATTTCGACACCCTTCTCAAGTTCATCAATGAGCTTAGTGGCGAGATAAATCTTGACCGGGCAATTCAGGACGCGGAGGCATTATGTGATCAGGCAGGCCCTAACGGGGCTGCCTGCATTCCTCCTGGAACCCCGCCTTCCATGCCCATCGAGACGGACGGTGGCCTCTACGTACAAGAAGACGAGGTCATGTGAGATACCGGCGATTCAGTGGTCACCTCATACGATAATTGCAATAGAAAGCATTGCACTGGTTTCCATAATTCCATTGGGTGCTTGGTACGTTGGTATATATAAATTATGAAGGTGATCAAAATAATGAAATCTGGCTGTTGTATATATGTACGTTGAAATATCTGTTCTCGATGAACCCAACAATAGTTAACACAAGTATTTTTTTTTTTTCTTAATGGAAATGGATAGTCTTTTAGACACCTTTGTTTGTCTCCACTGCATAAATATATAATATTATGTCACGTGATACTTATCAACTGGCAAACTTTGGCAGTTGGGTATTCGGATACCAGTAAAATCGACTGTTTAAGTAGATTTATAAGCCTTCAGGCTGTTTGGACTGAAGTGATGGTGAGCACGTAATTCGTTTGTTAACTTTCACTTTCACATATCCTCCAGTTCTCTGCTCAACTATAATCCAGCAAACCTGCGAGCTAATGAACACAAAGCGACCTTGTGATATTAACGGCCATTAGTTTTATTTGGCTCTGTGTAGCTTAGCCTGCATAAAACCGTGATGACATTGTTTTCGTACATGTCTTCCTCTCGCGTGATAATCACTCTGTTGGGAAACACCACATCCACACGTTGGAATTCTAAAATCGTTTCCTTTGCATCATTGCACGAATTGGGATCACATGCAGTTTCATTGCACCAATCTTTATAATTTGTGCTTTGCTCTATAAGACCACCCTATGTTTGATATGAATAAATTAAAGACCCAAAAAAACACACAAAGTAACATAGGCTAGAGGTAAACACTAATAACGCGATAGTGAAATCGTGGATGTGGGACTGCACCCACTATAAAATCTTTTTAAGCATGTGTTAGAGACAGCCTGTTTTTTTCTTAAAGATAATGTAAGTTTTTTATTGAACTCAGTTAATTACATCAAGGTAATACAATTTTCTTGAGAACACTTCCAGCCTTTGCATTACTAAAATGCACACAGCCGAACATATAAAAAACCACACTCAAAAAGAAAAAAAAATGACATGAAGCGTTGAGAATAAAGAAATTCTTAGAGCTATCGTTTTCCTCTAGCATTAATAGGATTCATTGGTGTTAAGAAAAACTTCTTGTGGGAAGGTTGGCTAGAGATTTCTTGGAAAAATACCAGCCACTGCGAAGGCAACAGTCCAAAACGAGGAATGAGTGGAGGCGAGCTCGGATCCAGAGATAGATGGATGAATGGTGTCGATTCAAGGGTGTTTTTTTTCTATTAGTTGAGAATTGAAATGAAAGCAAGTAAATAGTCGAGTGCTATTGAGAGCCATCAATCCAAAAGACTAAATCGTCACCCATGAACAACTCCTTGGCTACCTCCTTCAAAGCACGGAGTATTAAGAGCCACCAATCCTTAAGACTAAATCGTCATTCATATCTCTAGGTAAAAAACTTCTCCAAACACACCGCAGTCACTAGATCCGCTGCATATGGTAGGGGATGCACTTACAGGTGTTAGTGTGTCTTCGGTGTATTTTTTTTAAAAAAAAAGGAGGAAAAGAACACAAACTGTGGGGAAATATGTTGCCTCAAATGATTTTTTTTCTTCAAAGTTCAAACATGCAAAGAAAGATCACAATATCTAGAAACTGAAATTGCCCTCAAAACTCGTGAAACATTGCTAGCCCCACATCCACACGAGCTAAACGATTCGCTTGCCTTTAGGAACAAAGCGGAATCTTAGGTTGGATCTCTCGGTCTGTTCAAGAGGCTACACTGTAACCATCCATACATCCATGAACCCCCGACAAGCAATCACGCAGAAGTTCAGTGGCCGGGCAAGATTTTATCACCCTGCCCCACAAAACATTCTTTCTCCTCTTCTTGTCATGGCAATGCACATCTTTTCTCGAGAAATTCATCTCCTTTTCCCTCTTGTCGCCGTCGTCAGATGAGTTGAAATTCAGAGCTTTTTATCAGGGGAAATTTCAGAGTTCGTTCGGAGTAAATTGCTGGTGGCTGGATATGTGATGTGTTGTGACGACGCACTATGATTATGCTGTTTAAAAATGAGAATCGTGGACTATATAATGGCGAATAATTAGAGGTTTGATTGTGAGCTTCCAGCTCGGAAGGCAACTGACAACTTATTAAAGAATTTCCTTTTGGGAGGAACTAACTTGTTAAACCAAAGACATCTCAAGCAGCAGCAGTATTAAACTATTAGTTAAGAACTGTGGATAAGTTAGCTGCACATTCCAAGGTAGTCCTTAATCCAAGGGTTGAGGTCCCATGTAGTCGTGCACAGGCTCTAATAACTGAATCACACTTTCTGAAGAAAGACGATTACCATACTTGTACAACTTGTACTAAAAGGTGTAGTCCTACAGGTAATTATAACCATTGTTCTTTTGGCATACTGTGTAGTATTCAGTATTATGAATTTGCCAACTTTTGTCTCCTGGAGAGCAGAATCGTCAGCCTTTTCACTTCATGAGCACCAGATTAGGGTAATCAAGACACCAGGTTAGTACTAGTATTATAATACCTGCATGTAGAGGATGATTTGTAATTGTGTTAGTACAAATGGACATTAGAATTTTTTTTATAAGGGTACAAAGTGAATGTTTGTGAAGGACATCATGAGTGAAACTTGGAGGGAATACTGGAATATTTCCACTCTTTGTATGTGAAATCCTGAGGCAGGATTGGACATCGGGCTATGACGTTCCCTGCATGTGCAGAATTCCACTTCTGAAAAAGAGATACTCCAGTAAAAGTCATGAGATTAATCAGTGGCTACTGCCACTAGCTTGCTTAGCAGCGCTTTTGTCTTTAAGCTGTGGCTAGGCTATGACGCGAGGCCTAACCCTGATTAGAGGTTCGGACACTAACACGGTCGGCCATGATAATCTGTTCCGAGTCTCTGTGATTTCTGTATCCTGAAGCATCACTTCCTTTTGTTTCAATCGGTTCATTTGCAGATGTAGGTAGTTTCAGTCTCGTTGCAGAACACCTTTCCCCCTCGGATGAACATACAAAAGCCTATAATGCGTCCTCGGAGACCTAAGCTTACAAAAAATTGCAAGTTGCATACTGCCCGCTGCCCTCATATATGCGAATATGCGATAGATTGTCCAATTGAAAAGACAATTTTTTTCGAAGATACATTGGAGATTTGGAGATAGGCGCATAGCTTAATTAGCATGGAGCCAAAGAAATTTTCAGAGCCTGGGCAAGTTGTCATTCATTGTACATAGATGCATCGTACCAAGATTTTGAATACATATGTTTCACTGAAAATTCCGGTGTTGCAAAGTGAATGTAGCTATTCTCAACTGTGTAGATTTTTTTAGTGGGATCTGTCCATCCGGATTCAACCCCTACATTTAGCATAAACACATAGGGATAGTATGTATGCATACCTTATAAGAGTGTGCACAGTGTGCATGTGAGTGCTAAAGAATATTGCCGCTTTTTTCTTAGCGCTACATCATTGATACTAAGGGCTCATTCTAAACTACGGTTCGGATAAGCTAATACCTCGTTTTTCGTTAGCAAGTTTTTCAAACTAATAAATAACATGTTCCGTGTGAAAACTTTTAATATAGAAATTGATTCTAAATAATCAAATAAATTCATTTTGCAAAAAAAAATAATAATTAATATTTCAATAAATCATATAATCATATTCCTCGTTTTACA
This sequence comes from Oryza longistaminata, assembly GCA_009805545.1. Taxonomy (NCBI): domain Eukaryota; kingdom Viridiplantae; phylum Streptophyta; class Magnoliopsida; order Poales; family Poaceae; genus Oryza; species Oryza longistaminata. The sequence continues at coordinate 36,673,676 of CM020179.1, read as the reverse complement.
TGCCACTAATCATCTAAAACCAACTCCTTAAAAAGGACGCAGCCCTAAAATTCCTTCTTCCTATCCCATGTTTTTGCCAGGCGAGAAAAGAAAAAAAAACCGAGACGGTAACCGGCTTTCACCGGGGTTACCATGCTGTCTAACAAAGGCGTGAGTTAACTAACCTCTCTTTGTCAATCCGACAACCGCGCATGCGCGGCCGGCTCATCCATTCCCCAGCTCACCGCCGTCCCCACCCCCACCCCCCGTTCCGTTCCTAAACACAACGGTGGCCCCCCACCACGGCCGGCCAAAAAACCAGCTCGCCGGCGCCGCCCGGCCAGCCGGAGTGGCGTGCAAGCCACGGCTTTCCCCTCTCCACCGCGGCAAAATCCCGGCCGTCGGTTGCCGCCGGAGCTGAGCAGACAAGCAGTTGGGCACTTGGGCTTGAAGTTTTTACAGTGCACACTCCAGTGTGGCCCAACCAGCCAACCTGGGCGTCCTCATGACGTCTATTCATTTGGTTGGGCCATGCTCCTGGGTAGACCTGGTCCACCGCCCTGGTCCATGAACCATGATGCTTTTGCACAGCCAACAAGAGAATAAAGTTTTTTTTTTCTTTTTTTTTTTGGATCAGCAGGAGAATAAAGTTGGCATGGATGAAGGGAAAGAAGTAGTAAAAGAAGGGGAAAGGCAGAAGGAAAAGGGAAAGGATAGTTCCACTCTTAAAAACCCTAATGATGAGGAATAAGTGGGCTTATGAGATAAACAAATGGCTGAGGCCACTTTCAGTTGTGTGACTTGTGTCTTAGCTTTGGGACAAAAGAAAATTAGAGAGAGAAATGTTTTGGTCCCATGTTGTTGAGAGTACTTAATTAGTGATGGAGGACCATGGTTTGGAATATATAGTTGCAAAACATTGGTTGTAATGAAAGAGATCTCACTTGGTACAGGCCTTTGTGATCTGCCAAAATTATTTTTCAGATGTCATTTGCGAATTTGGTACTATGTTTAATTTTTTGCAGAGTGGCCGCGCTGATAATCATTGGTTATGCTTAGTGAGTTCTGATGATGATAAAGAAGGTTTAAACAAAGACAAAATAATATTAGCATTACATTTTCATAACAAGGACAATCATGATTCGGAAATGGGAATCTACTAATTAAAGGTTCCATCCGTTAGGTTTGGTACATCAAAATCTCTGTAGTTTATTGCAGGTTATCTTCAAGTGAGTAAACCTTCAGTCTTCTTGCTCCCAATTAAAAGAAGATGCAGAAAAAGGCGATATATGTATCTTACCATCTGGTTTACTTCGCTATCACTTGTTCATAGTTTAGGACAAATACGACCAAGTACTAATTTGGTTATCATTTCAAAAGAACAGAAATGAATGGAGATAAGTTAATAGTAGAATGTTTATCTCACAACTGACACTAAAACTGTTACTTATTTTGGTTGGCCATGAGTTGTAATTCCTCCATAGTATTATACTTGCTCTGAGATGCTCTTCAATGAGCTAATAAAGTGTTCCGACGGCAAAACACTCTATCTTCAGTAGACAGTGACACTTAACTGAAAATTATTGAGCATCCTTGTAACTGGCCGTCAGCTACTAGTATTATATACTGGACTAAGGTAAGGTGAACGCATAAAAGTGCATAGTATTTTTTAAGATGCATGAATTTATTAGCCATCAGCCAATGAACCAAAGTTTCAGCATAGATTAGCAAAGACATTATGAATTAGTCCTGAAGCACACAGACGTGAAATGTCTCACAAACAGATAGTACAGCAGCATCAATGCATCACACCAATGTTTACCAGATTGATATATTAAGCCCCCCCAAGTGATCAGTGATACTGTACACACCTTGACACCCTTCAAATTACATGAAACCCAAGAAAGTAATTAACACAAGCCAAACTATGCATGCATGGATGGATGGATTACGTACAATTAATTGCAAACATCAAGATGGTTTCTTCTCTCTTTTTTTTTTTTCTCGATTTTGCTCCATGATAGTATGATCCATGGTCAGACTCTGAGCAGGTAGATGCTGAGCTCGGGGCCGCCGCTGCCGTCAGGGTTCATCATGTAGAACGCCTCCGAGTCCCTCGACCCGACCACCCGCTCGAACCTCGCGCGCATGTACATCAGGTCGCCCTCCTCGGCGGCGGCGCCGGCGGCGGCGTCGTCGGGGAGAACGCCGGCTCCGACGGACACCGGCTCCACGGCGCCAAGAACCCTCCACTCGTCGGCGCCGCACTCCCGGCGCACCGCGAAGCCGCACTTTCGGCCGTTGCAGTAGGCCCGCCACGTCGGCTCCTCCAGCAGCGCCCGCCGCTTCTCGCCTGTACATGGTGCAACGCAACGAACGTCGCCGGTGGCCGACCGGCCGGCCGTCGTGGTGTTAGTGCTCGCCGGCGCTGAAGAGGATGAAGCATGGGGTGTTTGGGCACTAATAAAAAAACTAATTATAGAATCCGTCAGTAAACCGCGAGACAAATTTATTAAGCCTAATTAATCTGTCATTAGCAAATGTTTACTGTAGCACTACATTATCAAATCATGGAACAATTAGACTTAAAATATTCGTCTCGCAAATTAGTCGCAATCTGTGCACTTAGTTATTTTTTAACATATATTTAATACTTCATGTGGGTGTTCAAACGTTCGATGTGACATGGTGTAAAATTTCTGTGTGGAAACTAAGAGCGGGTACAATAGCAGACTATAAGTCAGCTATAAACATATTTTAAGGAGATAAAAGAGAAGAGAGAAGAGCAGCGGGCTACAGATTTATAACCAGCTGCAGCATGGATTCCAAGATAAATGTGTACATGACAGGTGGGACCAGACAATAGGTAACTATTATATAAATATTGAATTGGCTATTAAATTTACTATAAATAATTTAGAGCCACTAGTTTTTTTTTTGAGAGCTCTCCACTTTGAGTACAAGCTGTAGTATCTGAACAAAGCCACCTAGTGCTAATGAGATACACAAAGTCACCTAAAGACCTTGTGCGTGACGAGAACGGTGAGACGCGCGGGTGACGATCCCAGCGATCGAACCGGCGCAGCCACTAGTTGGTTATAATATTAAACTGTCTCTAAACAGGACCTAGTCTCTGCCTATTTATGAAGGACCTACTTGCTCCTGCATGCATGCATCCCATTGCTCCAGAAGTCCAGAGTGCTTTGTTTCTCGAAGCACAAGCTAGTGATAGGTTCAAACCACCTAGCATGTAACAACTAGAGGGAGTATCTAACTATAGTTGTGCTATTAAAATTTTATGGTTACTCAATACATTCATCATAATTTTTAGGTCATTCTCATCCTCTGTTTTTCATGTCTCCTTTCTCTCATTTTATAGTGAACCCGACCTGATGAATTGATTTGGATGGGTGCCCATTAAGACCTTTCCTACCGCCGGCTATGTCACTACGCTGCAAAACAAGATATCTTCAGCTGATTTTGCCGATACATATGGTATAGATGGTGACAGGCAACGGGCATGCTGCCCATGGCACCACCGCAGCTGCGGTAACTAAGGTTGAGGAAGCTGAAGAGCATCCCCTGTTAGTACAAGTACGACATGAGCGTGCATTGCCAGATCTCCCTCACCTCGGGCTGCCTGCTTGCTTACAGCTACTCGTGTGTCGACCTCACCTGTCATCACGATTTCTCCTAGGAAATGCACAGCCTCTCGCCGCGACATCCCCCGCCACAACACTACCTGTCACTCCTCGTCGCCTCACCGGGGACCCAGGCATCTAGCGCACGTCACAAATTTTCAAGAGAAAATGTGGGGATAGTACAGGGGAGTAGTAGGCAGCTAGCGGTCCCGGTGCCGGCGGCACGCGTGAATGCGTGATACCGGTGTGCAGGGGAGGGGAGGGGGCCGGCGACGTTCCATAAATAACCTTCACCTACTTGGGCGGCGGCAGTGCAGATCAGATCACTCTATACGTACGGGTGTGGGATCGCCGGGTTGCCAGAAAAATGGCGAGAGGCACTTGGAGTTGGAGGTCCCTCGCGTCTTCGTCCGTTTTTCGAACCAGGATTTGAATCCAAATTAAAATGGGTTAATTGAATTCATATATTACAAATTTACATGTTTTAAAAATACTATTATTATGTATTCCCTCCCTCCGGTTCTAATATTGTTGACGTTTTGGGATAGAACCAAAGTATGCAATTTTTTGATGTTGTAGGGGTGTTTATATCCAGATGTGTAAAGTTTTAGCGTGTCACAATATTATATAGGGTGTCGCATGGGGTGTTTGGGCACTAATAAAAAAACTAATTATAGAATCCGTCAGTAAACCGCGAGACAAATTTATTAAGCCTAATTAATCTGTCATTAGCAAATGTTTACTGTAGCACTACATTATCAAATCATGGAACAATTAGACTTAAAATATTCGTCTCGCAAATTAGTCGCAATCTGTGCACTTAGTTATTTTTTAACATATATTTAATACTTCATGTGGGTGTTCAAACGTTCGATGTGACATGGTGTAAAATTTCTGTGTGGAAACTAAGAGCGGGTACAATAGCAGACTATAAGTCAGCTATAAACATATTTTAAGGAGATAAAAGAGAAGAGAGAAGAGCAGCGGGCTACAGATTTATAACCAGCTGCAGCATGGATTCCAAGATAAATGTGTACATGACAGGTGGGACCAGACAATAGGTAACTATTATATAAATATTGAATTGGCTATTAAATTTACTATAAATAATTTAGAGCCACTAGTTTTTTTTATTATATACTAAAAGTCCATTAAACTTCCTGTAAACGCTCTCAAGCCGCCACATGGCACTTCTACAAACGCTCATATACCGCCACGTGACAATGCCTAATCTCACCGTTGATTTTCACTTAAATCGGTGGATCCGATAATTTAGACCATTAGATTAGATTGGATGTATTTTATTTAAAAGGAAACTAATACCTTCCTGTTCACCGGAAAAAGAAAAAAAACACACAAGTGCTCCATAGGTACGTACGTACGTGAGACTTAGAAAACAATGAATCTTATTACCATTTATCTTACTGTTCACCGGAAAAAGAAAACAAAACACAAGTACGTTCATACGTAAGACTTAAAAAACAAGTACGTTCATACGCACAGACTTAGTACTATAAAAAACAATAAAGCGAACAAACCATATGTAGGACCATTAAAAAATTGATTATCATTTCTACTATTTAAAGATAAAATCTATTGCTCTATAAATTTAAGTAAAAATCACCATCGATTTTCATTTAAATTGGTGAACTCAATATTTTAGACCATTATATTAGATGTATTTTATTTTAAAAACTAATACCTTATTACTCTGTGTAGGTATACGGGAGACCTATATAACTGTTAGGCTAAAAAATACATAAGTAGTCCATACGTACATATGACTTGAAAAAAAGAAATGAAGCTTACCTACTGTCCATCGGAACAAAGAAAAATCTATGCACGGCGGTCTTTTGAAATAGTATTTTCAAAATCCCTTACTATAAAAACAATAAAACAAAAAAATGTGTATCATTCAGAAAGGATGGATGGTCTTATGAAATAAGATAAATATATTACTCTACAAATTTGCATAAATATACGTAGTTAAACTAAATTTATATTATAAATATGAAATATCCCATCAATGATCTTTATTCGTTCTATCTTAACATACGAGGCTGATATATATAATATTTAATGCTATGATAATTTTTTATTTCACATCATATTCTAGGGTGTCTTGATGAATACACAACTCTAATTTAAATCTACATTTGTAAAAATGAAAACAACACAATTTAGTTGTTTCATTTTACACCATTAGATTAGATTTATTGTTTAAAAATAATACATTTCTCCTATATATGGATACATGAGAAATATGTAAATGTTGACTAGAAAAAGTACTCCGTATATAGATATGATTGAAAAGAACAATATTGCTTACACATCATTTGCTGGAAGAACAGAAATTGTACTTATGATAAAGCCAAAAAAATTGGCAGTCCTTAAAAAAGAATTTTCTATAATTTAAGGATAAAATATAATAATCTTCAAATTTACGCAAATGTAAATATGAAATACCCAATCAATGCTTTTAAGCATTTTATCTTTTAAATTATTTTAAAATTATATATCCAATTTGTGATCCGGTTGTATTCCTTTAAATAAATAAACTACTAATATCTATAGCCATAAATACATCACAAATATGGAGCCGGCATGTAATAATTAATGTTATGATAATAATTTCACATCATATTTTAGGTGTGAATAACACTTGACAAATATGCAACACTAATTTAAATGTACATATGTATTCTCCAAATTACTAAAGGTGTCTCATGTGATTAGAAACAGTAGATGTGGAAAACAAACCAGACACCGAACGAACATGCACCACAGTATACATATTTGTCAAAATATGATACGGTACTTTGGAGATTATCGTTGTAATATTTAGAAAATCACTGTCTTGGTTACGTATAAATTCTTCTATTGTTTTGGGATAAAATTTACCTCCTTCGATTTATGTGACAGGGGGAATATAAGTAATATAAGTCTATCTTTGATCAGATGAAGTAGTATCATTAGTTATATTTTTAATAGAAAATATATTTCATTAATATATAATAAAATTAAAATGTTACTTAAAGTCATCTATAGCATACGAAACAAAAAAATGTTATATAAAAGATCGGAAGAGCCGGTTCAGCAGGAAAAAGGAAAAAAGGATTTCGGCGCGCGCACTCCCGGCCGCACCGCGAAGCCGCACTTTCGGCCGTTGCAGTAGCCCGCCACGTCGCTCCTCCAGCAGCGCCCGCCGCTTCTCGCCTGTACATGGTCAACGCAACGAACGTCGCCGGTGGCCGCCGGCCGGCCGTCGTGGTGTTAGTGCTCGCCGGCGCGAAGAGGATGAAGGTTGATTAATTCGTGTGTGTGCGTGTGTGTGTACCTGGGTTGATTGGTTGCTTCTCGCACTCGAGCGCGAGGCGGACGAGGCCGGAGGACATCTCCCTGACGAGAGCGCCCGGTGGAGTAGGCGGCCATCTCCACCAGCAGCACCGGCGGCGAGCGGGTGTCCGTCTGCAGCGCGACGTGAACGCGGCCGCGGCGCCGCCCGAAGATGGTGCCCGTCAGGCTCGACCCCAGCTGCCGCCGCCGCCGCCGGTGCGTGATCGCCGCCAGGAACGCCGCCCGCAGCCTCGCCAGCGCGTCCGCGCGCTTCCTCGACGACGACGACTGCACCTCAGCAGGCTCCGCGGACGACGTCGCGGAGAACCGCGCGGCCTCGTGTCGTCCCCATCCCGCCGCCTCATCTCCACCTCCCTCCCTCTCCTGTCCACCTCGCCGCTGCGGCGACGGCGGCTTGGCGCCCAGCCGCTTCCCTGCTCAGCCACGGGAAGTTCCCGCCTCCGCCTCCGCCGGTGCCACCGCTCGCCGCGGCCGCCCTGGAGCTGGAGGACGGCAGGGCAGCGGCGAGGCCGCGCGAACGCTCTCGCCATGGCAAGCCACACCTAGCTCTCCCTCGACTTGTCCCCTGCGCGCGCGCGCGTGCGTGCCGTTAATAATGGGCTTTTGCTGCTGGCTCGAAGCCCACCAGTATTTGGTAGAGGGGGTTTTTAAGCGGGTTAGCCGAGCAGCGCGTCTCGCGTCTCGCTCTCGCGCTTTTGCAGGTGGCTCGCGGCGC